>JAUMTR010000001.1:7922532-7949447 GCA_032270685.1 Microctenopoma stevenorrisi
ACCCCCCCCCCCCCTCCCCCAGCGCCCTTACACCACTGTCTCAGATCCCGGGCCAATTCTCCTGCCCTGCCTCGTAGGTCAACCTTGGCTGCTCCCTCCACCCTCACGCTCCGTCCCCCTGAGCCGATGCTCGTCCCAGCCCCCCCGGCAGAGAAATGATTTCCCCCGCCAGCGTTATACAGAAACACAGAGGATACAATGCGGTGTTTTGGTTAGGAGACGGACACATAATTAACCTTGGATCACGGGTGTTTTTCCTCTGTGTCAAGACTTGAGGCAGGTTAGCTAACAGTCAGGAATGTTAGCCAGAGGGGGGGTGCATTAGGGAAAACGCCGTCCATTAACCTTTGCGGCTCATTGGCTGCCCACTCAACCTGGACTTCATTGGTAGAAAGCGTGATTGAATGTATGCATGTTCATACTTAGAGCTGCAAACGTTGGGAGATTAACGTAACAAGTAATTGTTGTCTCTGTCCCATGTGACAGTAAAGTCTCCTTAGGCTTTGGTCTGTATGTCAAAGCCTAACATAGTCAGACTTTTCATTTTAGAACCCAAACTATTGATCAGGGAATGAATCTGTCCTTGTTTTGTTGTATCATGGGATGAAACCACATTACAACCTCCTCAGCTCGTTTCACCTTTTCTTACCCAGAGCCCGTGAATTGTCTGGGTATTACAGTTAAAATTAGATTTGCACAGTCATACGGTTCGAACACTGCTTCC
Source organism: Microctenopoma stevenorrisi (assembly GCA_032270685.1). Lineage (NCBI taxonomy): Eukaryota > Metazoa > Chordata > Actinopteri > Anabantiformes > Anabantidae > Microctenopoma > Microctenopoma stevenorrisi. The sequence goes on from JAUMTR010000001.1 coordinate 7,923,257, forward strand.
ACTGTAAAGATAGTTCTCATCACATGACCTGCTAAGCTGTCCTTCCCCCCCGAATGCCTGTTCCGTGACATTGTTCATCAGCAATTACATAAAGCCCTTGCTGCCGCTGCCGATGTCAGGCAGCATCTATTCTCATGCAGATGTTACTAAATCCTCTTCTTGTTTTGTTTCAGGGTTGGCTCATTTTGTTTGGACCTCCGCCCCCCCTCGCTCAGCTCCCTCTCATCCTGTGCATGTATATTCTTATTTGTGTTTGTGGCTGAAAAAGGAGGTTAAGCCCAAATGTGGATGGTACCGAAATGTTAATTGGTTGCATCGTATATAATCAACCCCTGCACGCTCTGGGAGACTGCATTGGTGCCTGATGAATATTTAATTGTAGGCTGTATGTATAGCATCCCCTCCAATCCTTTCGGTGTCATCTTTTTTTTTATTCAGCTGAACAATGGGCCCAATATCTCCGATGCACTCATTCATTTCTCCCTCTTTTCCACATCTCATTCTCTGCCATCACATTTTTAAAACGAGACTCACAGCTGCCCTATCAGCAGGGGCTCCCTTTCATCATATGCGGAATCCATTGCTCACCAGTTTTTTCTTTCATCGCCCTCACAATAAGTCGGGAATCGCGGTGACATTACGCAACATGCTGTAACACTATTACCTCATTGTCACATTTTAGCGTCGTCGTAAAGGCGGGTACAGTGTTTTCCAGTACTGTAATCCAACAAATTCAAATCCCATCGCTTTAGAGAGACACGCTGTGACTTCTTTCCCTCCTTCCCACCACCAAGTCACACTGTGGCTGTTTGGCCATCTGTAATTATTTCATGCCCCTCGGTTCTGCGCGTACGGGACAACACAGCATAGTGTTGGAGAAGAATGAGGATGATTGACAGCCAGCCTCCATCCCACAGGAACTCATTAGGCTTCCTGACTAAAAGCTAGTGGGCACACTCATGCTGTTCTTGCCTCCTTCTTCCTCTGGTCCTCTTTTCAGTCCTACATTCAGTAAGTTGGAAAAAGAAATGCCTCAACTCAGCTGCAAGCAGAGAGTGAACTCGCTGTGCTCTTATCTTATCTGATCCGAGGATCAGCTCAGAATAAGATTTTTTGGGGCTCTGTGCGCTTTTTCTATTTCTCTGTGAGGATTTCTCTGCTCATCTCTGTGACTTTTTTGCATTTTGGTTTTAGAGCGTTCTCCCTCCTGCTCCCTGCCTCTTGCGTTCTCTTTCTATTCCTCTTTGGCACTATTTTCTCTCCCACTCCCGGGGTGATACAAGGCAGTGGTGCGGGTTCTAAGGATCCCTTGAAGTGTTGGCTCCTCTGAGAGTACTTTAAAAGGCCATTTCATCATGTTCATAAAGCTGCACTTGAGACCAAGCTCAAATACAACTTACATGAAACTAGCATAAACTCCCTGGAAAGTTTTGTTGCACCCTTCTTCACAGTTATGTACCACTTTTCTTCGCTGTGGACGTCACCCCTGCTACATGTTTGTAGTCCTGCAGTTGCTTATCGTCAGATCTTCAAGCGTCATGTTTAAAGTCCAAAGAAAAGGAAAAGCAAGTTACTTTATGCTGACGCACACTAATTGTGTTCACTTGTAAGAATGATCTGAGCTTTTCCATTTCCAGATCTGTTGAATTGCAGACCTCATACTTTACATTACAGCAAAGCTGAGGCTGACTGGAGCCTGCAGGGTGCCAAGTCACATACTTCAATGAGCTATGTGAAGTGGCATTTGACTCAGATAGAAAGATAAATTTGCAGAAATTCATTTACCAATCTGGAAACTGGGAAAGAACTGGTTTACTCACTGCCCTTGATTTGACATATCTTTCCTTAACATGGGCACTGAGTCAGAGACAGAGCTGTAGGAGTGCTGGGGTGAAAAGCCTGCTAATGAAAGAAGGTAAAGACTTTTAAAAGTGACTTGCTCACCACACGCTAGACTAAGTATTGCATGAAGTTAATAAGAACTCTAGACTGACACTTTAATTAATTTTAACACTTGAGTAATCTAGATTTGTCTTTATCATAATTACCTTTTCTTCCTATCATATAATATAATGCGCATATATAAGCACAGGACTGTACATGCTGACAAATGTGTGGATGCGTTCCTATTGTTAGTTCACACATGAAGCACACTCCTTTTTGCTTCTTGTTTATTTGGTTATTAGAGAACCATTGGTTCTTAAAAGCTTAACTTAAATGCTTATTTATGTTCACCTGCTGGTGTCTAACATTTAACGTAACAGAATAATGGTGGAGTAGGCGCAGTAAGTAGTTTCATGCAGCTACATTTAGTTAAAACTATCTGAGAATCTAAACTATGACATTTTGTTCTCCACTATTTTGAATGAGAATTCAAATTACAGAACATATTTTGTTGTGACTTTAAATGAGTTAGAATATTAACTTTCTCCTGCTTCCTACTTTATTGAAAAAATCTGTTTGACTAAATTGTTTTCATTTACCACACACACACACACACACCATCTTGTTTAAAAAGCTGCATTGCATATTATTTAAACTGTATTTGTCTTGTTTGAATTTACATTGACCCCCTCACCAAAGCTGTTTCTGTCTCCCAATTAGCTTCCAAACACATCAGAGCAAGTACCCATTTGAGCTCATGCAATTCAATGTAGACAATTACTTCTTCTTCCTTGCAGCGTTGTACCAAGACTTTAAGGCTCAACAGCTTGTTGTGGGAGCCAGGGTAAATACAGGGCTGTTTGAGGAAATGTTGATGGTTGAAATCACGCAGTTTCATCTGCGATTAACTTTATTTACGACATTGTTTGGCCTGGGTTTAACAGTAAGAAATTAATGATGGATTTTAGAAGGCCATAAACACAATCTTTTTTGGTGCCAAGCCAATAGTTAAATATAAAATAAGAAGAAAGCGGAAGATCAATGGGACTTCTATCACTCTCAAATCCCTGTTGCTTTATGTTGTGTTTGATGTCTGGAGTGAAGAGCTCATTCACACTAAAATCAAAGAGCTGTCATCTTAGTTTCAGTAGGAGCAGATAATATCATAGTACAGGACTTAGGGTATGGGTTAGTTTTTAAGCCTTAAGGAAATTGTTGTTTCCACTGGGAGGTTTATTTGGGTTTGACTTTGACTGTGTAGTTCACTGCCTGCTGACCAACAGATTAACACCACTTACTGATTGTCAGGGACACACCAGGGATCAGTGAAGCTTCTTTTTCTACCTGTAAGGACTCTGCTGTCATCCCTCATGTTGAAAACCAATTCATCAAAATAGTGATTCACACAAACACATTTTACAAAAATACATTCTTACTTTCTTCTACAAGTTTTGGATACTCTTAGTTTTGTTGGCACCATGGTTGCATTTGTCATTAAGTTTTATTTTAAAGAGATCTTATTAATTAGTCAAATAGATACTTTCAGTCATAAAGTGCAGTTATGATACCGCAAATGTGACGATTGAATGCATTTATATATTTTATTTGACAATAAATTGAATAGTTTTTGACAAATAAAACTAAAACCTACACATTTGTACAGATGTGGATTCAGAAAATTGAATCACTATTTGACTGAATGTTCTCTGAAGGCGTGTTTTTCTAAAATAATGAGAAACAATAAGTCAAGAAAATATTCTGCAGATTAATCAGTAACGTTGACACATTTTGGTGGTTTAATTCATGGCCAACAGATTTTATCTGACAAAACATTGCTGATCACTGAAATCAAAAGTTAATTCAGTGGTTAAATTTGTGACAAATTAAGAATGCATGCACGTAAGAACCTTTGCTTCTGACATCAAGGTAAACAGCCCACCAACATGAAACCTCCACACTCGTTTTTTCCGCTGAGTTTTCTGAAATCAAATCTATATTCTTAATGTGTCTGTCATTCATTTTTCAATGCTAATGTAGTTGTGTACAGATGAGCATAACTCAAGGCGGCAGCAATTCTACTATGTTTCATATAGTTGTTATTGTAAAGCAGCTCACACAGAATACAACGCATGTTTCCAGGCTACATTTTCCTGGTGACAGCAGAAACATGTGAGTCTGTCAACGATGTCTTCTGACGTTGTGGAGCAGGATGTGGTCATGGCAGAAGTGAAAAGTGCTAAACAAGCTTCTTGCACAAGCTTTCATTGGTATCACGTATGTAAAGCCGTGGAGAAAACCCACACAGCCACAACACTGAGAGTAATGAGATGTGACAAACACAAACCACAAACGGCAACAGAAAAAAACTTTCTCTCTACTTTTGTTGGATATCACGACCAGGCCACACGCTGGTGTGTGACAGATAGAAGACGACAGAGAGGACGTGTGTGTTGCACAACTGTGGATTTTAATTGCGCTGGGCCCAGAATGCTTCCACCAATCGCAAGGCTTACTCAGGCACGCTTCAGGGTGACCGCAAAGAAACAAAAGACAAATGCTGGGCAAACAAACCTGCCCTGATCCAAACCCACTGAGCACATCCTCTCTCAGCAGCAACAGAGCTGTCGTGAGGCCCATTCCTTCGTGATCCATCCTTCAGATTTGCTTCCCAGTTTTCCATTTACTATAATTTGTGGTCCTATTTTACTGCTTTCTTCTCTTTTCTTACTTCGTCTCTTATGTGGATGCTTTCAACCCCCCCCCTCCTTCTATCTCTCTGTGTCACTCGGCCCATCTGGGCTGTCTGGTGGAGTTGGGAACATCGGTCCCTGTCAGGGGAGCTCAGTGGGGCCCTGTTGAAGATACAAAGGGCGGATTACTGCAGCTGCCAGTCACACTAAGACCCACACAGCAGCTCTTCGGAGTCTATACCAGCGTCCTCAACCCTCACACCCAGCCCTATCACAAAGGGACATCATTAGCTCCAGCACAAAGGAGGCCCCTGCTCACCCCGTCTTAAGCAACACCGCAATCAGACCCACAAATAGTGTGATTAGTGAAGATAATATGCATGCGTAATATATGCTAAAGCAGTGTCTGCTCAAAACAGGAAGGGTACATTGAGCGGCTTTGTTTTCCAGGAGCATCTTTCACACAGTTTTTGTATGTTAATCAAATGTCTTCGTTGAATTCACCTTTTTGAGATGTTTTTGGTGGCTCTACACCGTTTCTTCGAGGCATGCGAGTGTTTTAGGAATCAGTACAGATGAGCATAATATGAAAGTTCACAATCAAGAAATGAAAATGTTTAAAGTTAAGTTTCTGTCTTTCCTCGGCACCCTTAAATCATTTTACAGTCAGAGGATTAAACTAAGGCTTCATAAAATTTAATGCTCAACTGAATGGTTGTATTATATATTAACCAATTTTAATTATACATCAAAAAGGTGTGTTTTAATTGGACTTGAATTTGGACGAGAATTTCATTCTGTCTTGACAGCATCTGCTGAAAATATGTTTTGCCTGAGAAATCATTACATTTGATCTTAATTGCGAGAACAAAGAACCCCCCACCCTTCACTCTCCCTTTATGAAACAGCCACATCACACATTGTTCCCCTGTTTGTTCTACTGTTTTCAATCTTTTTGCCTATCTGTGAGAAGAAACAGTTGTGCAATGTTGCCTTGGCCCAGGATTAATTTCACTTCACCCACTGTGATCCAGCCCGATCCCCTATGACAGATCACGCTGAGCATCTGGCTGGATCTACTAATGCACCGAAGCCAAGCAGCAGTGAGGGCGCCTAAAACACATATTCACTTCTCCAGCTCACATGCTGGGTTGCCAACATTCGGCATCGTGGTCATAGTGTTGGCTTTGACTGCAACTAATAATGTCTCCATTCTGACTGCACTGAATTTGTTGCAATAGCAACATGGTGGGACATATCTCTCTCTGTATTGCCCCACATTCTGCATCCAGGCTGCATGATCGAGGGGTCCACAGCCTTAATGTGCATATCAATGATCTCCTAAAAGCTTGACATTTTGGCAAAGCACCTCCCTGATTGGACATTACAATACTTTAAGACTGAGAGAGTTAGAGGATGAGAATATCAAAAGCTGGAAAGTGTGATCAACAGCCAAAGGTAGCAAAATACGAGTATGATACCTCTAGATATACTATAACTGTCAGACTTTTATACTGCACTGTGGTATTCCTGGCCAGAATTATCATGTGTGATCGTCTAACTTTCTGCTATAAAGCAAAATCTTGAGCACAAGCACTGTTTTAGTTTTTAAGCTCTTGTGTCTAAAGTGAGGAAGACACATTCGTTTCCACAGAAACTACGGAAAACAAGTTCTGCAGTAACTGTCATTAATTTCATAGAGAATATAATATTTCTTATGTTCCATGTTCTCGTTTTATACTTTTGATCAGCAATTACACTTTTCCACAGAAATTCTTATAATTGACTTGGAAAATTGTTATAAGAGGACAACAGTCTTTGAATCTACTGGATTGAAGTAAGGAATAATATAAAAATGAGACTCAAAGGCTCGATAAAGAGGATGGGAATGCCTTTTAAGTCGTAACCTGGGCCAGTGGCTGTCTACAAAGAGAGGAAACATTCATATGTTTTATGTGTAGTGGGAGGGACTTCTGTCTATGGAAATGTGTGAACTCATCTCTGGAGGATTGGCCTCTCTTAAATCATTTTCCTGGGTTCTTTCTCCTGCCTACGCTTGCTTCTTTGTTTTTGTGTTTGACGTCGTCGTGTCTGAAAAGGTGACACCCCACCCCCTCTGCTACAGCACTGGCATTCCCAGACATATCAAACATTTAGGCAGAAACTGAACTGGAAGGAGATGAAAACAGGGAAATGCACGAGGGAGGCTTGTTTATGAGCATCACTCCGAGTCAAAGCCCGGGCAAGTCAACTGAAGCAGTGAATTCAGAAGAGGGCAAATGTCATTAACAGCAGTGGGAAGGCACAAACACTGGAAAAATCAACAGCACTAATAGATCGCCAAACCCCGAGGGAAACGCCTCGCTGATACATTTTAATTACATGCAAGGAAATTTGGAAAAATAGAACTTTAACAGAACATGGCCCCTGGGTCAAATCTCTTGAAGGTGTGGTGGCACTAAATGTGATTTTCTCAGGCCATTCGTGACTACACTTCATGAAGCAGGTGGCAGGGCGACAAGGGTTTTGGCACAGCCTCTGGGATTTCACCATTTTGAATTTGGCCTAAAATTGTGACACAACTTGGCCGAGTCCAGGGGCAGGAGTTCAAATGCTCTCCTTTCACATATTCATGTTGTAATAAAATTAGCAACAGGACAAAACAGGCTGTCGCTTCACAGTGTATATATATTGCATTTCAGAAATACTACCTGCAACCACATGTTGGAACTCACAAGGATTGGGAGGGGGAAAATATGACATGTCCAGTTTAGAGCGAGGCCATAAATTAAGTCCAGTTACTGAGAGACGAGATCTGCCTTTGATCGCCTCTCCCAGAGCGACGAGAACAATAACACATTCATTTACTCTCACATGAAGTCATGCATACACACAAACATAAACCTCAACTTTTCACAAAACCTTTTTGTACGCACACAATCGCTCACAAACAGTCTCAGACACAACTGGAGCCTGCATTTGTGTGTGAACCAAGATAAGTTGCCCTGTTAAAGAATACACTTTCAAGTTCAGATATCGCACAAAATAAATATCAATATTAGTTACTATCATTTTTGTCATAAATAATTAAAGCCGTGTCAGGAGAAGTGAATTGCTTTTGTCTACTCAGGAACACAGCAAATATTTTTGCCCGAGGCCTGCCAACAAGAAATGACTCATTTGCAACAATTTCGTCAGGTTGGGAGGGTGGGGGGGCTTAGACAAAGGAAAGAAATGTGTTGTTTCCCCACACTGAAGCAGTCGAACACAGATACCCTAAAAAACAGAAGTCACCTGACGCTTTTTAAATACAACAAAGGAGTGGACCCAAGGTGCCTAACTAAACCTGGTAAATTGGCAGCATGTGCCTGCGTCTGAAAATGCTTTGCTCTCTAGTAACAGCTTCTGGGAATTGTGGACTTTCCCTCTGTGAGACTAGAAGAAATCAATCAGCACAGGTAAGTATCACACTCCAGTGGTTTTAACAGTTAATATCCTGACGGTGCAGGCTGGTGCACACAGGAAATCAGCTACCTACCTGGTTAAATATTGCCTGCTTGTGCTCTGTTCAGCTGTGACCTGAAGATCACCGCAGCAGGGAAGACTCTGGACCCATAAAGTGGACCGATATGGATGTGATTGTGCAATAAACAAACCTAAACACGTTCTGTTTGATTAGGTATGAGAAACTGGCTCAAAAGCAAAACTTCCAAGAGGAGCAATCAAATGTATGAGAAACATATACAGATTTAATTCCTGAAAGCAGTGTGTGAAGCTAGTCCTCACTGCACAGGTGAGAGAATCTATGATATACAGTTTCATATAACATGTTTACAAAGAAAATGTGTGTTTCAGAAAATGTGCAACTATAGTTATTGTAAAACAGCAAAGATTAAACATGTGCACAATGCACAGTACAATTCACAGCCACCGTGACTACCTGAATCTTACTTTTTGAAGCCAGTGTTTTGCTTTTGTGACCAGTAACCTTCAGTTTTACCACTCTCGTCCGTGCCATTTCTTTCCTCAGCAGGCAGCAGGAAGGAAGAAAGGACTGAAGTCCCCTCTACGCCACCTGCTCAGCACCAGAGGGCAGTCAGAGAAACTTAACTACTTGTCACTAGTGAACGTCAAGAAAAGTGCTTTGCAACTGACCTGAGTTAGTAGAGACCAAAACCTGAGCTAAAGGAAGAATGAACAATGGGTTTATAGCTGTCAGGTCATCACACACATCACATCCTGGTGTTGTTACTAGTCTGCTAGATGTGTCAATGAGCTGTATTGACCTACAGGTGGCTTTAAAGATGTGGCTGCCCTGTGTATGTTTACAGCATGCACATTTCTGAAAGGTGTGTATTATATTATCTGGTTGTTCATCACAGTATTTAATAAGAGGAAGAAGTGTAAAACAGTACTGCCAAAATCTAACAGTCATGCACAGACGCTCATGCTACGATGTAGACAACACACACACACACACACAGTGAGGCAAACCAGACTGGGTGTGTTTACTGTTGAGACCTGCGTGTTGATGTGATGAGACACCCAGGCTGATAACACAGGGCCAGAGGTACTGCCGCTCTGTGTTTGATCTCTAAGGCAAGCTGAAGCTGGGGGGACTGGCACAGACGGAGGAGCGGGGTCGGTGAGGTGTGCTGTGTGCTTGATTACAGACTAGATGGGGGCCCGGTGACCTCTTAGCAGGTCAGCTCTGACCCATGACTCTGTCACAGCAGGCCCCCGATTCAGTGCTCAATGCTTTCTCCAGCAACACAGTGTGATGAAAGGGGTAGACTGCACCACTTCCCCTTTAGACCTGAGAAATGTAGCACAACACAGCAGCACACGGTACAGCGTGGCTGGTGGTGAAGTCGGGCCAGTCTCTGAACATATGTAGGCCCCGTGCAATGAAAAAGAGTCTTGTCATAACCTGATCAGTCACGCCAGTGGAAATCTTGCCCTTTTCCCACAGTTCCTAAGTGAAATATCACACGATAGAGAACGAAGCATTCAGTGTATGAACAACGGGAACCCATGGTGCCACTAGACGTACTCCTGCAAACTGTCAGTCTGCTGCAGAGGAGGTGGCCGTCCCAGCTGGGTGAAGTTTGTAGGTAAACATGCTCACCATCAGTTTTCCTCAAGGCACCCAGGTCAGCCAAGTGTTAATCTGCCCATTAGTCTTCAGGAGTGACAGTGGGACAGGGCTGCATGCACACACACACACACACACACACAGTCAGAGGAGAAGGGCTGTCTGTCATGATACGATATGCCTCAGAGGATTTCTCTGATTTGGCTGCAACGCGGCAGCACCTACGGGTATCGGTGCGCGGTTTGGACGCGTTGTGTGCTGAGACAGTGAGGAGAAGCAAGAGGAGAACTAGAGATTGTGTTTGTGCATACTTGTCCAGTGTTGTCTAGCTATGACGTTGGCATGCACGCACTCAGGTTTTTTGAAGCTTAGAGAACGTAAGTTAATACTTTCTGGCGTGTGAGAGTGAGCCAAGACTCATGGGAAAAGTGATCCCTGACTCTCTTTCTTTCTCTGAGCAGCTTACTCATTGCTTCTCTCTCTGCTGTCAACATCACTGTCTGGTGTAGATAGAAGGGTGGAGTCAGGAGCCACTTGCCATGAATCATTTTTCATCTCTGTGAATTAGACAATTGTAATCTCTACAGTGGGTGGGTCCCAAAAAAACTTGTTTTTCAAGTTCATTGTTTCAAATTTAGCCGCACTGGTTCTATGCATGGCAGTGTTACAAAGAAATCATGGTCTCCAGAATCGTGACGGTGTTTATGATGCCCTGATGTTCCCTGCAGCACCACCACAGTGTTCACTATTATCTTATCATTTGCACAAATGTCAATTTTTCAAAAATAACAAACCCTAATGGCTTTTCCTCTAGTGCCACTATGAGGTATTTATGGTTTTCAGTGAAACAGTATCAAATTAGCACAGGCACCTTTGTAGATCTCACTACTTTTCATTAACACAGATTCAAATTTCAATTATCCAGTACTTTGGTTGATGCCCTAACACCTGCATAATATTCCCATTCATTGATAATAGCAAATGTTAGCAATTTAAACTTGGATGGTGAACATGGCAAACATTTAACCCTCCAAGCATTAGCATATTAGCATTGTTGCTGTAGGCATGCTGTGCAGCATGACAGAGCGGCTAGCATGGCTCATAGACTCTGCATCACAGTGTCATTGTTATTATGTCACATGCCTGTAATCTTGGATTTTATTGCCGTTGCCTTACCCAATTGGACATATCCAAAATATACACATAGCACAACAATTTCCCCACCTCCTCCATCAAGGAGATCATTTCATTTTAATGACAGTTTGTCTAAAACAGGCTCCTGACAGCATATAGTCATAAATCAACAGATCACACGTCTGCCTGTCTCTTCCTTCACCTTACCCTCAAGACATAGTTTTCACCTTCAAGAGGGTGACTCATCTCCTACCAATCAAAGAGCAGCACAAATAATCACTCACCTTGGACCTCCCCCATTCTTGATTTACGTGGCTGATAAATGGTGTCTTTTCTCAGCTTTAATTGCACGCTCCTTTCATCGCAATTTGATGTTTGTTTCCTGTCGTTTTCTTGGAGGTGGCTGTGAGCACAGGGGCTATAATTTCTACATCAAGGAAGTTGTTATGAATGACTAGCAGGTGGAATCGACACCAGAGCAGGGATTTCGCCACCAAACTCACCTGGCAAGTGAATGTGGGACCTGATATTGACAGATCACTCTGAACAGGCTGATATCACAGACGCAGACACAGAAACGCGCACACAGCACAATGTGTGAACGCGAGATAATTAGGGTAATTTCTGTTTGAAGTATTATGCATTGCAATGAAAATAGACCAGATAAAAGATGAGACAATAATAGATCTAAGGAGGACCTTGACTGAATGTTGTTCCAACAAAGAGCATTTTGTTTGACACAATCCAAAATTTACGTTGAACTGATACAGATACTTTCCCAACTTTATAAGAGAGGGGAAAAAAATCATATAATACAAAACATGCTAAACAAGCATTTTGTTCATCAACGATTTGTCTCTCCCAGTGATGTGCACACCGTTTCTTTCCTCCTTTAGATTCAATACTGGTCTTTAAGATGGAAGATACAAAATCTAAATCTGCTGGTAATAAATTATGCCCTGTGTATAGATAAATTCCTTCCTTATATAACATGCAAAATGTAGTATCTGAAGTGAGAGACAACTGAATTCAGGTCACAGCGCAGTAGGAAATCTTCCTTTTCATGTGAGATCCAGAGGGGTCACTCTTATGAACTCATTAGGAGAGAAATGCTAATGTGGCTCTGTTTTTTTCCTCTCTTTTCTCTCCACTCCAACTTTCCTGGTTATCTTAACAACCAGGGCTGCGGCACACAGAGCCTCACTGGAGATTATAATGCATTTTGATGTCACGGGAAAGTGTGTAAGGTGATTCAAACCGCAGCTTCATTAGAAACACCGTCGTTTGTTGTCTTGTCATCAAGTCGCACAACGCGAGTCATTGCACAGAAAACAAAAGCATCAATTTTATTGTTTCTGGCCTAATACTGTTGTACTTATCCATCTGCTGCTGCACTGTGGCAAACATTATTCACTGAATGAACTAAAAACACATTTTAAAAGAAAATCTATATTCCTCAAAAAAAACTCTCTCTCTATATATATATTTATATGTATGTATATCATGTATGTAGTAGCCGGTGACCAATGACCCTGCCTCTCAGGCCTTCTAGTCAGGAAGATGAACTTCTGTGCAGTGGTCTCTCATCATGCAGCAGAAGACAATAAATTATGAATCTCTTGCTCACTAAAGACTTCGACAAACTGTACTTCAAAGTGCAGAGTGACGAACTTTTAGGTTATTTTGGGAAAAATTCCACATAGGAAAAAAAAATTTAATTAATGCTCTTTCTTATTGTTCCATTTTACAGCCTACAAACTGTATTATGTAAGTAATGATATTACAGTAATAGTACTGAGGAATTCATGATCATTGCTTTGTTTTGCACCTTAAATTTGCAGTTCAATTATTTTCATTATTTTTGACTTCTGTAACATCTGGCTGCTATTTTTTTGTTTTTCGCTATTAATGTTTTATTTCTATCAATTGTATTTGCTCATTTAAATATTACAATTGTGTATTTGTCTACCTATTGGGCTTGTACAGTTAACAACAGTAACAAATTGCAGAAATGACCATAAAGGATTTTTACACTAAATTAAGAAACATTATGCAAGTGTGATTTTAAGCTGTTAAATTATGCCTTTGGTTTTTGTGACCCCCTAACACAGCATTAAGTTTAAGGATGCTTAACCTAACAAACGGTTGCATGTTGCATTTTATAATATTCTACAATGCCAACAAACCAAAGCCAAAGCCCAAACATGAATCATTTAGTCCTGTGATTTTTTTAATAAGCTTCATTTCCCACAGCTTGGATCTCCTCACCTCTTACTTCAGGCCCTGCAGGCCTGCACTGTCTCTTTTTAGTATCTTAACAGGCCTTAATGCTCCAAAAATCCCCTCCTGATTTCTCCTTTCTTCCAATTTTTATGATATAAAGCTTTATCCAAGGTGAATGCTAGAAAAAAACATATTAAAGGAAAATTAGGTTGTTCCTGTTAGCATGGTTTTAGGGAAACGTTGGATGTAGGTAGCATCATTTTAAACTGTGCCAGAAAAGAAGTGGCGGATAATTAAATTAAAGAACTGCTGTAATGAAGTAGAACCAACACTTTGCACAGAGTGGAGGGGAAACAGCCAGGGTTTATACCTGCTGTCACATTTCTGGCTGGAAACCTCAAATATAAAGTTAAAGGGATTTTTTTTCAATGAAAGGTTTGGTTGTTCGGCTCTGCCAATGTGAAATCTTTATAATTAACTCTCTCTCTTTCAGTGTTGTATTTACGCGCGTGTCGGTTGCCTGTGTCCGCGTGCGCGCCAGGGCACACGTCTATGTGGGCGCGTGAGGGCGCGCGCGCTTTCCGCTATACTCTGGAATGCAGCCAGTCTCGGCTCTTTTGAACCCACACTCCGCTTCCAAAACCTCAAAGCCTTTGATCTTTTTTCTTTTTTTTCCTCGCTGTCTCCTTACCCGGAAGAGAACCCCTTCTCTCTCGCGCGCTCTCGCTCTCCCTCCTCTCTCAGCTGGGATGAACGCACACGTGGAAATGTTGGCCCGGCTCCACACCCGGACCAAATTTAGTCATACAAAGGCGAAGGGAGAGCGGGGAGGAGGAAGGGAGGGAGTCGGGCGGGGGGAGTCGGGGATGAAAGAGCCAGCCGCCGCAAGATCAAAGGCAGCCGCGGCTCCGCCCCGCTAACCCCACCTCCGCGCTTTATAAAGATCTGCCTCTCCATCCCAACTTTGATTCTCACGCAATCTCTCACCGCTCAGCCAGACACAGAAAGCACACCACTTCCACTGTGTTTTTTCTCTCTGTGTTTATTTTGTTTTTCCTTTATTTTCTCATGAAATATGACAGACTCGAAGACTCGAGCTTTTTCTTGAAACAGTTTTCTCCCCTTATGTTCCCGGCCTGATTTTGCACATTTTTCATTCTTATTAATCACCAGACACACGAGTTTGTGATTTTTGTTTTTTTTATAATTGTTATTTTTGTGTATATATATATATATATATATATATATATACACAGACACCAATAATTGATTTTTAATCGTTTACAATGATCTGTGGACAGAGGATACTGCAGCCTGGGCCACAGATCGCAAACTTTGCAATTTATACAGTCTATGGTATTGTACTATATATATACAAATTTATTTGACTTTCATTAAAAATAAAATAAGATGGACCACATTATCGTGAACATTCAAAAGTTTCGGGACACATGGCAGTAGGCTACACACTGTTGCCATCTCTCCGTGGTTGTAAGAGACATAAATGTAGCGTTATTTTGTTGAAAAGAGACAGCAGAAAAATCAAATACTTTAATATATTATTAGGAAACAAGGAAATAATTCGAAAAGAAAAAAGTCCCCATGAAGCGAGGAAAGAGTGCCAAATAAAACAGACACAGACCTTGCGCCTAAAGTCAAATGTGTCCAAATAAATGCAGAAATAATAAATAAAACAGGAAATGTATAGGTAGGTAGTATAGGTATTTTTAGTAGGAAATGTGCAACCAGATCTACACATTTACATATGTTTCCACCTCCTCGGTGTTTGGGTATTTCTCCTGAAAAGAGCTCTATTGCCATGTCTTGCGTCTACATTAAATTACACTTCTGTCGAGGCCTCAAAGTCCTCAGCTTGTCTTGTTGTTCTTTTTTCCAATTTCCACTATCATTATTATTTATCGTGATTGTTTTAACCCATCACACACTGTGCGTGTGTCAGCCCCAGCACCCCCCCCCCTCCTCCTCCTCCTCCTCCTCCTCCCGCCTGCCCATTTGTTGTGAGCTGTGTATAAATCTCTCTCTCTCTCTGGAGGAGTGTCAATCGGTGCGGTGTCAATCAGAGCCTCGGCTTCCCTTTCATCTCTCCTTCCTCCCAGTGACTGAGGAGAGAGAGAGACAGAGGAGGAGGAGGAGGGAGCACGGCTACATTACCAACACACACTCACACACACACACTGCTTACATGACACTGTGGAAGCGGTGCGGGAGCACTGGGAAGTCGGTTGTCCTCTCTATCGTGCTCGTGACTTTCTTTTTGTTGCACTGCTGCGTGTTTCACTTTTCAGCCGGGATGTATTTTGCAGCTCGATAACGCGCGTGGCTGCGCGGCTTGTCGGCGGGGTGCACATCCATCACTTTACCTCTCACCTCCAGACGGTGCTTTTGCTTCTTGTGAACCACTTTCCGGGACGACTCAGCTTCTTCGCTGGACCACTGAGGAAGTAGTTCTCTCTCTCTCTCCCTTTCTTTCTGCTGGAGCGGATCAGTCAGCGGGTCGCGTCTATGTTGACTGAAACACAGAACTAGTGATGAGATCTTAACTCGTGCTTTGCCTCCCTTTTTTTTTTATTTTGTCCTCATGATCTCGAGGCGTGCGCCGGACTCTCGCTGTGACCCTTCGCATCTCAACTTTCCGTCGGTTTGACTCTGACCAGTCGCGGTGAAGACCGCACGTCTCCTGTTGCTTCAGCGAGCACACGCCGGCAGGCAGCGAGCGAGCGAGCGACTCCGGGAGCGATCCCCACACGGTTTCGGGGTGTTTTAGTGGGGGTTCCCCCCCCCTCTGTCTGCAGTTGTGGACAGTGCTGGCGTGTGTGTGGCGTCCTCCTTCTTCTCGGCGAAACCAGCAGAGAGCAGAGCCCTCACCATGCCTCAGCTCTCAGGCGGCGGCGGAGACCCGGAGCTGTGCGCCACGGACGAGATGATCCCGTTCAAGGACGAAGGAGACCCGCACAAGGAGCAGATCTTCGCCGAGCTCAGCCACTCGGAGGAAGAGGGAGACCTGGCGGACATCAAGTCGTCCCTGGTCAACGAGTCGGAGAGCAGCCCCAACAGCAACAGTCACGACGTGAGTCACGTTGAGTGTGTGTCGCGGATGTGGAGGAAGGTGGGCATCAACTCTGAACTCCTCATCACACAGGCTGAGGCAGCTGCACGCCAACTTGTATGTTTTGATCACATTGGTGTTATAAAGGTAATTTGTCAGTTAAAAAGCAAATTACAATTTCAAACTCCGAAATAAATTCGTGATATTGAGCTTCCTGACATTTGCCTGATTCCAGGGGATTCTAGGATTTTAAGGAGTTCTCAGATTAAATCTGAGATTAAAATGGTGCATAAAAGGAGTTCCGGTGCACTGTCTCATTGTTTGCATTTTTTTTATTTCAAAAGCTGTCGCCTTATGATGCCACTGACTGACACAGCTGTGCTTCTCACAAGAGAAACCCTAACGATGCTTTTCCAAGCACCACATCCTCCGTATCACTCTCACTGGAGACACCACATGCCTAAACACACGCCTGTCCATTTTAGTTCATCGACTCCTAGTGAAATGTGGATAAACAACATAGAAAAATATTTAATATAACATGTGAGATTTGGGGCCTTCTGTGCTGCCTGTGACAAGTGAGCCAATAACTGTGTTTGCTTTTATCAGCAGCTGTAAAAAGCAGTTTAACACACACACACACACACACACACACACACACATTTAAACCTACTGACAAATCTGACTTTACTTCAATTGATAATTGCATAAGTAAAACCTAAATAGAAAAACATATTCAGTTATTGCGATACAAGGATGTGATTTCTTTTTTTGCATTTAATTATTACTGATTTAATTATTATAAAATGTCCATTTAATGATTCCCATTAATAATTTTTCATGTGTGTTTGCTGAGAAATGTTCAGTTATGCATGTTTATTTATTTGTTTATTTTTGCCTGTCCGCTCTAATCAAAGAGAGAAGATGGGTATAAGAGAAAAAACTGTTAAATTTATAAATGTCCTAAATTCATTGTGTATGTAAATGCATCTCAGTGGAAGCATTATTCATGATGAATTTTTAATGTGTAAAATTCTTACACTCATGCTTTATATTCCATATTTGCAAGATGGCATTTTATTAGCACAACAAAGACACAGTATGAAACACAGCATGAAACATCAAAATTCAAATTTGTATCTGCCCCCCCCCCCCCCCACACTCCATCTTTTCTTGTGGATGGAGCTCAGGATGCAGGCTGCAGCTTCCCCATCACAAAGTTAGTCGGCTCTTATGTCATTAACCGCGGAGTTAATAAAATTTTGGACACATCCTGAACGAGACAGTTCACATTCACCGCCAAATGTCCTAGAGACGCACGAAACAGAGGCTGAATGTTAATTAGGGATTCAGTGAAGTTCCCTTGCTCAGCTTGAAACCATCCTGAGGGGCCTGCACTAAAAAAAAAGGTCCTCTTTCCAATTCTGTTTTGAAAAGAGAACGAATGTGCAGAGGATTTTTATTTTTTAAAGCAAAAAAACTGTTTTCACCCTTTTCCCTTTTTTACATGATTTTTATTTCACTTTCTGCAGAGGCTTTCAATTTATAACAGAAATACACCATTTATTTGAATTTACAAGACGGCTTAAACTGAGAGATGAAAATGACAGTGGACCTATGGTATTGAAAACAAGTTAATTTGTAAGCTCCTTAAGGACATGAAGCTTAATTAAGTGGTTCTTTTGAAGCTTTGATGCTGGCTGCTCTATCACCCCTCTATAGATACTGTGGTGCGTGCGTGTGTGTGTATATGTGTGTGTGTGTGTGTATGTATGTGAGAGAGAGCTTGTTCTGCTTTGGTGACAAGCGATTGGACGGTATTTGTCCCAGCCGTGTTTATGTGTCTGACTGTATCAGCTTGTCTGTGTGTAACTGTGTTTGAAGGCCCTCCTAATTGATTCACCAACATCTCTGTTCTTTTCTTTTTTTCTTTACAGGCAGCTAGACAGTCCCAAATACCGCAAGATTCATATCATGAAAAACACAGAGACCACTTGGAAGATGGTAAGCGACACAGCTTTAAGCAGGAGCCTGTTAACTCGTCGTGCTTTGTAGGACAGTCTGTTTAGCTGCAGTATAGGATCCTGGACTTTCAGAATAATGTGCTGTAGCTTGAGGAGTGGAGGTGAAAAAGCAGCGCCTCGTTAACCACACACACACACACACACACACACTCTCCACTGGTCCTGTTCTTATCAGCGCTCCTGTATTTTTTGCTGATAATCTCTGACCGATGTCTAGTCAGGACATGCTATACTTTTCACGGGCGCAGTTACCTGTTACCTACCTCATAGATGAGGGTGCCTGCAGAAATGGAAAACGACGGATTGTAACTTTTATTCTCATGTTTAAATTTAAGAATAAGGATTTAGGGCATGTAGCACTAGCCTGTAATTTAAAACAATTCCAAAATGATGTTCTAGCTTTGTGTTTCATATTATATAATTACCCCAGTTAACAGAGTCTCCATATCAGCGCTTTGGTCACACGGCCACATGCTACGTGTTGCTGCCGCCTCGGGCTCAGTGGTTTCTGGCTATTGTAGCCTGACCCCACTGATGCAGGTCATCATTAGGGCTTTGAGGGGGAGTGTGTCTCCTCTTTGTTCCCCTTTCACTCTTCAATAGCATCCCCTCAAACCAAACACCGGCTTTCTTCACAACAAGATCCATGTCGCCATCAGGCAGCACACCACAAACACTCCCAGCCCCTGGCTCTGATACGCGGAACGCCGTTGAGTGGCGAGTGGCGTTGTGTTGAGGCCTCTTGTATAAAGCTCCCCCTCTCAGGTCAAAGCCGTGGAGGAACAGTTGGGGCGTCTCCTGTTTTGACACAGTCTGTATGTTCTTCTAATTGGTGCTAATTGGCACAGAGGGGCTCAATTGTTCCACTGCATAATGCGGCCCTCCTCTCCAATACACGAAGAAAGGGTACCAACAAAAGGCTGAGGCGAAATGGGGCACAGGTTAAAGCCATCAGCAGCGATATCATTGCAGAATCAAAACAGGCTGCAGCAGAAATGTGTGCACAGCTTCATTATTACGTGCTTTGTTCATTGGCTAAATTTGGATTTTAGCTTTTTACATTTGAGTTTGTGTTTAAGGCCACATTCCAGAGACGTTGTCTGTCTAAACCTTGCTTTTCTAAACTACCTACAGGTTATTATTTTCACTAGACCCAACTGACTCTTATTTTGTTATCACCGTTTATTCATTTTTGTTTAGGAAAATGTCAAGACTTATACGGTAAAGGTCATCCGTACTCAAGCTACCCAGGCTACATCATGATGAGCAACATGAACAGCGACTCCTACATGAACAATGGCTCCCTCTCGCCGCCCATGCCCAGAACGGTCAGTACTTACCCTAAACATGCCACTTTATCAATTTGACCTGTTTGACATTATGACATGAAATGCAGCTGCAAACTCGCACATCAAAATAAGAACGTCAATAAGTTCTTGCCTTACAGACAGAAACAAAAATCAGCAGCGCACCACGAGCCTGTCAGTTAGTGAGGTCATTCAAGGGACATATTTTTGTTTATTCAAAAACATATACTGAATAATATCATATTTTAATTTTGTCAGAGACAAACAAAAACATTACTATTTTATATGTGGGTGAGAAAATGACATCATTCTATTTGTAAATTTGAACCAAGAAATTTGTTATTTTTTTTGATTTAGAAGAAGTTTTTTTTTACCTGTGACTATAAATGATGCTAAAGATACTATTTATTTATTAACACGAGGTTGTGGGATGGAAAAGTAAACACCAACACAAGGGTGGATGATGGGCAGCAGGGATTTAACTTGCAGTTGCAACTGCTCGGGGTTATTTGCAAAGCGTTATTTTAATGTCACAGGTTAAAATTCAACTGAGTATACGAGGTGTTAGTAATGTCTCATACTGTGACATATTTTGGTTTGATCATGTCGAGCATGCAGCCGGCGGAGGACACAACATTTAGCCTACCTGCCTGATATCAGTTATTTTAACACCTGATACGAACAGTGAATTCAAACGTGCTAAAGAATTGCCTTGCTTGCACACATTAACACTTGCTGTTTTAAGCTTTTCAGACATGATTGTTGCTTTTCTCCGCTTTCAGTCTTTCAATAAAACCCTTTGTGGTTTGGACTGTTTGCTTTAACAAGATAAACAATTTTGAGGTGCCACGCATTGGGGTTGTAAAAACTTGACATAGGTCTGTTCACTTTTGATTAAATATGTTTGTTTTTATTTTATTCATATCAGCATGATATTAGTTTCCGTTAACTACTAATAATCTTTAAGATTCTGAAAGAATAGGTACAGAAATAATTAATAGGAGAAAACGTTTTTCATGTAACAAATATGAAACAGTATGTTTTGTTTGTTCATCTATTCTGTAGCATCTCGGTGCAATATTTACCCTCATGAACCTCGTCCCTTTGACAACTATATGTGACCCATGGTAACCAAAAGCCTGCCTTTCCAACAGATTAGCATGATGGAGCACTTCTGCTCTTGTTTAAATCTTAAGTGATGCATGTCTACATGACCCAAGTAAGCCCTCTAATTAGCCCAGCATGACGGAGGAGACCTGAAGGCAGCAACATGTCTCTGAATGCTGACTCGCAAAGTATTGTCCAGGCAGGGTGTGTAGCAGATATTGTCCCTGTAACGGTATTAATATCGGGCCAGCTGCAGGTCTCTCACTCGTGGCTTCCTGTGTCTGTCTCGTTTGCAAATTTCTCCTCTCAAGGCGGACATAAAACGCACGGCACACCAGCAGCTGTCCACTCTAATCCTGTTTTGTCCATGTTTCTGTGTCTCTCTCGGGGAAGACAAACCTCAGCCTCAGTCTGGCGGTGGTTTGGTGGCTCCATACAGGAAATGCTCACACATGGCACAGAGGAACCAAAAGCCTTGGGTTGTTTGTGCTTTTTGCAGCTCATATGAGTTAGTTTCGTCAGGGTTAAGTTGTGAAATGTGACTTCTGTGTTGTTATAAGAATTGGCTTTCACAGGCAGATGTGATTGTTGGGGGCAGATGCCACATGCTGGTTGTAAAGGATCTTCATTCACACGCAACTCTAACATGGAATGATGTTAAAATTGCATCGCTTCCCCTCTGCCAAAGTTGCAGGGGGGAAAGCATGTGACATTGTGGAGAAAACGTGATCCTGATTACCTCATGATTCGCCCTCTTCACATTACAAATAGAATGGTTTGGGAAATGTTGGGTATGATGCTTTCCAAATTCTCTTTTTATGGCTTGTTTTCCGCTTAATTTTATCAATTATTCCATCACAGGCACTCAAAAATTGAGAGTCCTGTATGGACACCAGCTGACGGTATGAGAGGAAATTACCCCTCGCTGCAGATGAATTAGACCAGGCAGTTAGGCGGCGGAATCGCTGCCAGAACTTTTAAAGACCTGCTTTCATTTCATTTGCCATGGCTGTGTTTTTTTTTTTTTGTCCAATTTCCCCCCTCAATCCTGTCTTCAATAAAACGGTAGTCATTTTATATATGTTTCTCTCACTTATCCAATAAAAAGAGCCAAGACTCGGTGGATGGATCATAGAACACGAACGCTCCGGCTTTCTCACTGATGTCAGCTTGCTGCCTCGGCTGCCGGCCACCGCAGCCACAGTATCTGCAGGCCTGGGATCGGTTTTCACTGAGATCAAAGGGACGTTCTCTCTTTCATTCTCTTCCATCCCCAGCCCCACCGCCTTCTCTCCCAATCACAGTAGTTTAGATTGATTTCCATTGACCATGACATTCCTGCACATGCCGTCCAGTCGTGACGGGCCTGCTGGAAGTCGCTGATTGTCAGCAGATTTTGAGGCTTCGAGCTCGACGAGTCGCCTCCACCACAAGGGCTGAGATTTTGGTGTCAGGATGCCTGATGGTGTTCGGTTTCTCCAACTGTACGGTTAATGCGGATTCACAACAGTGACGACCACTTCAAAGACACACTGATGTGCTAAGCATGCGCTCGTGTTTATGTGAACCTATAGCTGCTTTAGGACGCAGAGTCTGCAGAGTTACGGTTGAGTGAAAGTGAAGATCAGCTCATTGTTAAGCGATGCGCCCTGTTGCTTTAAAGAGCAAAGGAGGAGTGTGCATATCTTGTTTTAAACCGGGGAAAAAGCGTATTAATTGAAACTCTTTAGCACATCCAACATGATACTCTCCTGTCTGCATTTTCTGCAACTAGACAAATAATCTGGTCACTCACCTGCAGGTCATTGCACAGCTTCTTGTTAGGTTTTAGATAATGTGACTCCCACTTTCTGCTGTTACTCACTTTGGCCCTTGGTGAGAACTAGAGGACGGTGCTCTTTCTGGCTCCTGTGTGCTTGAGATTGTCTTGACATGCGTCTACAATTTTGGTCAGAGTTATTATAATACCTCCCATAATGGTGGTGGAAGTATGAGCTTCAAAGCATTTAGGATGTCACTGCTCTGATGTGTAGAAGAATAGTCTGCGGCCGTGATGGCTTTTGTCTGAAAGCGATACTTCAGCCTCCGAAATTTAGTTCAAGATTTGCAAATGACAGTTTCTAAATAAAGATCAACACAGTTGTGACGGGCGGAACATATTTTTAAATGACCTGAAATCCAATTCTCAAAGCAAGTTGTTGTTGCATGAAACCACAGAACTCCTGTTCTATATGTTCAGCCTCCTACAATCCCACCAAAACCTGACGAGTACGCTCGTGAATGCATCGTTGAAGGGATGATTTCGCGTTCTTGGTTGTGAAACGTTGATAGTGCGGCGATACAGTGCGAGGTTTTTCACCTGACTGTGAAGACGTGTTTGTGCTCTCCAGCTGTGTAGGAAAGGTCTTATAGTCTTAGGCAACAGCTTGAACCGAAGAGGAACAGATAAAATTACTGAATGTATTTATTTATTTTTTGCCTCTGTGGTGGTGGTGGTAGGAGGGGGGGGGGTAGTTCTGCAAGCTCTCCTCTCCTATGCTGCGCACTCTTTTTCCCTTTGGACCCTCAATTGCAGATCTTCATGGCGAGAAATAAGGGGTGTGTGTAACGCAGCACTTTCCTTTGATGTGGTGGGAACGTGACGGATCTGCTAGCCAGTGTCTCGCAGCGTGGAATCCCTAACCCAGGCTTACCTAACGGGATTTGGTGGGACTGCTCTGGTGTCCCTTAGTGCCATGTGTGTCCTGAGCTCATACCCCCAGCACTACCGTGGAAGATCCCTGTTAAAGAGAACACTACATTTACCAGCAGCCTCCCATGTCCACACATAACGTTCTAGATGGCAGCTTATGGCACCTTGTGTAGTTTTCACTCGAGGGTGGACATGTGTGAAGTTCACTATATAGTGTTTAACTTTTGACTAGCTGGATAAGCTCGTTTCATCTTCTTTAAGTTTCCATCTTTAGTATTCACCTGTGCACTGTATATTTTTTTGTCTAAAAATACATTGGAATGCAGAGTAGCTGCCAAAGACAGTAGTATAATTGCCTCATCATATGCCTATTAGTGATTTTCTTCAGTCAGGCACCTCACGTCGAACAGTCACGCTGACGTTGATGTCATCTGCTGCGCAGCTCTGTCAAACAGGGAAATATGTGCGTACTCGTGAAGGACGGAGCGAGGGACCGCACACAGACGAAGCGCTCGGCGTCTCCGGCTCTTTGTAGTGCTGCTAATCCGAGATGTTGTATAAATAGCGCCATTAACGCCAAGGTTTCTTCACATCCTCGGCTGTGCGGCGATGCTGCTTGACACATTTACGCCACATGCACAATGCTAAAGACACCATGTGGTTTCAATCACATTATCAACGTGTTTCATCTTGTTAAATGGAGCTCAGCGGAGAGATTAAGCCTCTTGTCAATTATTCCAGGTGGGGCTTTTGATTTGGTACAGTAATGGCACGTAGTTGCGTTTCTATATCTTAACATTTCTAAATGAATGAACCAGGAATACATCACTATTTCCGTCCGGCTGCCAAAAGCAGGCAAGCGATGGATATAAGCAGAAGCATATGAGTTTGTTCTGTTTATAGCTAAATATAAAGTCAAAGTGCGGAAAACGTTTCTCTGTGTCTGAGGCGAACAATCGAGGTTGCCAACGGTTGTGCACGTGAGCTGCAGACACACACTTACCCTCTGTTGATGTTGACTTCATTTCACTGCTCAGAGCAGAGCCGTCATAGATGATGACACTGTCTTTGCCTCCCCGTCCTCCCACTGAATTGGATGAAGCTTAACCAATCGAACAGCGGCGCCTGGAGTCAGAAAGTCAGGCTTCCGCTGCTCAAGCCCACAGCACCTGCTCGGAGGGCTTCACTCCTCACCAGCACACTGCTGCTGATCTCCAGGGGTCAGCGGAGGGCCTCGCCACGGCTGTGCCTTATGCACAAATTAGCTTGACTGGTCTGGGTGTGGACTTCCTGTAAGAGTGGATCAGAAAAGTGGTGTGTTTAGAGTGGTGGTGTGTTTCTGTCAGCTTCTTGTCCAACCAACTGCCGTCACTCTTGTCAATGGACAAGTCTCGTGTTATTATGACTGCGCTAGTTAGAAGAAGCTGTGGGTAAACTTTTGTTGGAGGTTAGGAACAGGGGTTAAATGTGCTCCGAAACGGACACGTTTCAAAGATAGCTGTTTTTTTTTATTATCTAAACACGTTTAAGACTTATAAATTTAACTAAATTGACCTAGATCAGTCTTGAAGCCACGACTGAAGCTTGACAGTGGTGTCTAAAAGCTTGATCACAGTACCTCCCTGTTCTGATGCAGCCATAAAATGAGTCAAAACAAGAAGAGCTTTATTGACTTCATCCTGACAGCTTGGTCTGCATAGAGGCGAGCAGTGTTCCAGCTAGTAAACTGCAGCAAGGGAAACAATAGGACCACAGGAGTAAAACATGGGTGCAAATCCTGCCGGCTGTGTCCAGACTTCAGAGGAGACCCAACAGCCCTCACTTTGTCCGGCCAAGAAACAGAGCTATGATCAATAGCTGCTCTGTTATAGGAGGTTGGTCAGTCTCTGGCGTGTTCGTGCCCTCCCTCCTCCTCTTTGCTGTTTCATATTTTTCAGAAGCTCATTATTTCTTTCTGCTGTGGGTGTGAGTGCTAAAGACGCTCACATGCAACGTGTATCTGACAGCGCTGAAATATTAATGGTCCCCAGTGTAGGAGGTTGGTATAGGGCCCGCATAGTTACAGTACAAAGGGTGCCTTCTCGCCACCAGGCTTTATTAGCCAAGCTGTTAAATGAATAGATGGATATAGCTTGCACTTTTTCATCTTGCCTCCTTTTGTGTTTTTGTGCAAAACATCGAATCACTTTCGCTCTTCATCCCAAAAATTCCCAAGTCGTACATTAAATGGATGTGAGACTCGCGCATGAACGCGCCAACACGCATATACGGGTGTACATAAGAGCCACACCACGCTGTTGAGCTTTCTGTGGGAGGACAAAGAGGAGGGATTTGCTATCGGTTCATTTTGTGTGGTCTTGGTAATAAAAAAACACCCTGTTCTTTGACTGCGAAAAAAGCCTGTCTTTAATTCTTGGGAAACCCATAAAAGTTTGTCGCTCCTTTCATATCGGCTGTGGAATTGAAAACAAATGCTACATTCTCCCCTCCTCTCCTTTGAACTGGCCAATTATGGAGTTGTGAAAATAAAAATCAGTCTGTAGATCTCTTTACCGCCTCCTTTTTTCTTTCCTTCCTTTTCTTTTTCCCCCTTTCTCGCTCTCTCTTTCTTCCTTGTTCACTTTACTTTTTTTCCCTCCTCCCCCCTTGTTTTTGAAGAAACTGAGGGGGATCACTGATGTCAAAGTCAAAACCAAGAGCATTAAGAAAACTGGCGAAATGCAATACAGCTGCAATCTGACATGATGCTAGAAAATAGGGCTGAGGAGCAGAAAGCCTCTCTCCCGTATTCCCAGGGCGCGCAACTGCTCCCGGCCTTGGCTTTGATCTCTTCAAAGCCTCCTGCCTTCTACTAGATGGAGAGTCTTGGCTGCTGCTCGTGAGCGCTGGAGAGAGGCAGGGAGGTGGGGGGTGTTTTTGTGTGTGTGTGTGTGTGTGTTTGGGGGGGGGGGTCGTCTTTTCCTTTCCA
>JAUMTR010000001.1:7949457-7980856 GCA_032270685.1 Microctenopoma stevenorrisi
CCCCCCCCCCCCCCCCCCCCCCCCCCCCCCCGCCCCCCCCCGTCTTTTCCTTTCCAGGGCTGAAATCAATCACGGTGCCGAGGCAATTATGTGTAATTCAACCCCAGCCAGATTAGTGACTCTTGTTACCTGAGCGACCGGAGCTCTGTAATCTGCGAGACACACCGGCCTCACCAGCAAAGGAGTAGCCAGGAACAGGCGAGGGCACTTGAGGGGAGAGGAGGGGACTGAGGGGAGAGGGAGAGGTGCTGAAAAGCAGGCTACCATGCTGCTGTCCAGCAGAGCAGAAAATCAGAGTACAATGGGGTGATTACACTTGCAGATGTAGCCATATTTACGATGAGGTGGATAGAGAGACCGGAGAGAATGAAGGCTGCCGATTGCCATGGAGCTCGCTAGTTAGTCTGCTAACGAGCCGGGTCCCTTTTGTGTTAAAACATGTGCGTGCGCCTACCTCCAGTCCTCCCCCACCTTCACCCTGTCCCCCGTTCTGTGCCATATCTCTATCCCTCATGCCCTCCATAGTCGGCTCCGAAATGCAAGCTTGGCCAAGGCTCCTGCCCCAGGCACCCAATTTACTATGGTTGGAGAAAAACTCTGTGGCCCCGAGTCACAGAGGAAAACAGCAGAGCTGAATGCTTCTCTTTTCCTGCTGCTGCAGTGTGTTTGATCTGTGCAACTGTTTCAGTTTCTTAACACCCAGCAGTGTAACAATTTACACCCTTCTGCCTTTTTATGTGACTTACTGAGGAGATTTATCCCAATTATGTTTGCTCCTAGTTTAGGCACATGTAGAATGTCGTAGGAGTTTGATGTTCATGACTAATGCTGCCTTGCGTACATTATGACATTATTTTTACATGCCCTTTTTTTAAGTCAGTGATATTTCTGTGTGGGATTATAGAGATAATTAATTAAGGGCTGGGTGGAGGACAGAGAAAAACTGCACATTCACATGGTTGGAACAGTGTATTGGAACTATACGATTTTCCGGGCTTTGATTCTTCCCTTGCGCTCCGTCTGTAAGCACTGATGTCACAGGGATGAGAACAAGGCTTTGTTTTTTTCCTCAGCAGTCACTTGATGCAGGATGATGAAACCCAAAAAGATATCTAGCAAGAATGTGTTTTCTCATCTGATGAGCTCGCCTGGTGCTCCATGCTTCTTTTGATCATTGGGCGGCTTTGTTGATGACGGAAAACACTTCTTACTTATGGGATTTACACTTTCAATAAATTAGATAGATGGTCCTGTTGTAACAGAATGTTGTTTATAAGGATCGTGTTGTCTGCAATTGTTTTAACAAGTTGGGCTGACGGGGAATCGGAGCTGACTCTAAAAATATAAAGGTCACGCTGAATGGATTATGTGGCATCCATGGAGCCACCGTCCAGCTCAGCAGGAGCCCTTAAATCCACTAGCAGCCATAACCCTCAGCTCAGGGGCCAGGTGACGCTTTTCATGTTCTGCAGCGGAGAGACATCACAGAGGCATCCTCCACTTTGAGCTGCCCATCATCAAACAACGCATCAAAACATCAAATCAATCCACCCCCACTGTACCCCTGCCTTTTGAGATGAAAGATGGGGAAATGTAAGTGCTCATCGTGTTCTCACACACTCAAACCTATATTTTCCGAACAGAGGCGGATCTCAACCGTGACGCAAAAGTGCTTAGATTCTTATTTGAGAAGTCAAACGGTGATTATCTAATCGGGATTCACAAATGCAGAATAACATCTTAGTGAATGGCCCAAACTTGGCTTCATTGGTACTTCCATAAAACAAAATCTTCTTTATCTTGAAGTTGTGTTTTCTAGCAGTCTTAAATAACCCAGTAAAATAACCCAGCAGTGCTAAGCACACACACAGTCTCTTCATCATTACTTTATTAATATATATATATATTAATATTTGAGTGATTTTTGATGAATAAAGTGCATTTATTATCATTCAGATCATGGCATCAGGTGCATGAGTGTGCTGTAACCAGATGCCCTGAGCCTGAGGAGTTCCTTTTGTGTTCCAGAAATTTACTATTACCATTTCTTTAGCGGTATCAAGGGATAAGCAGACGTTGTCCATTGCCATGTTGTACATGGTCATTGTTTTGTTTGTATTAAAGCTCACAAAACCCTGCCACAAAGCTAATTGATGGGGTGGAGTTTTCATGTGACCGTTCAGATCCTTGGAGAGGTTCTTGAAGTGCTCCGTGCTTCTGTGGGGATAGAGAAAAGCCATTTGTTCGGAGGGGATCAGATTTGAATAGCTTTGTGCTTTTCATTCAGATCTTAGCAGGGGCGTGTGCGCCTAGTTAGAAAGAAACCCTAAAATGTGTGCTTTGATTAATGACTAATTCCAGGCTGAAAGGCAGTTGTTGGTAGTCTTTACCAGTTAATCCCCTAAAACGTGGAATCACACCCAAACAGTGCGCTACTGGTATTGTTGCACAGTCCATAATGTGAATGAGCCGAAAGGTCTGCAATGTGATCCTCCACCACGAATGCTCCTTAGCACTGTGTTGTTGCCTCATTATAACCTGAGCTAAAATGGCCATATCATTTGTGAAATAGTGGTGTGTATGTGAGAGTCTAGGTATTGAAACAAATCAGTAGAAGAAAAAGTACAAAAAGTAGTAAAAGACCACATGCAAAGCAAAGAGCAAAGGTGCATTAAGGTGACAAGGGCACTGATAATGCGGCTGGACAGGGTCAAAAGTTCAGATCAAGGCCTGGACGCAGGTGTCATGGCACCTCAGGCCAACATGCTTCTTGTTACCAACAGGTTTCAAACCATTGCATAATATATGCACCTAAGGTGATCACAAGAAATGTGACCCGTTTACAAAACCAAGAGCTCATAAGGGGCAATTCTGCAATTTTATTTCTGTTCCACTAAGTCGTCAATGGCACAGATTTCCTAACCCATCAATATTTTTATTCTTTCAATTCTTACATGTGATGTGGGTGGGTGTGCATCTGTCTGAGTGAAATACAGAAGGAAAACTAGGTCAATACTCTACAGCTCTGGCGGAAGCAGCTCTCATTCAAACCACCTTCCCATACACATTTCTTCTCATACGAGCCATCGAAAATCTTCCCCACACACGCACGACGGCGTCTCTGCCACTGCCGTCCACCTCAGTCCACTTCTCCCGGGTTCGCTTCCAGTGCTAACATTTACCTCTTGCTTTCCACGGATGCAATTTGCAGTGTTGCATCGGAGCTAGCCGAGGCTTAGCGAGACGAGTACTGTCTCGAGCTCTCGTCTCCACAGGTAGAGACACACAAAGACCCCCACTAGACTCTATTTTCCCCATAAACGCTGAGCTCTCAAATCCAAACTGACAGCCATTCATGCCCAGAATACCTGGGCAATAGCTGAGGGGGGGAACACTATCTAGGTGTAGCAGGCAAATCCGCTCTTGTTCGATGGATCTGTGGAGCTCCTGCATGATGCAACTCATCAGCACTCCCCCCCCCCATTCTCCACTGCATTTTCTCTTCTTCTCTGGTATTGTGAGGAGGCCAAGGTCTTAGCGCAGTAGCCGCACAAAGTTAGCTTGTGCTGCGGTTTTATTTGTGCACATCTCTCAGGGCCTTCGAACGTTGTTGTTGTTGTTGAATGTGGATTTTGGCACCGACGTGCTGCCTTGCATGAATGTAGCTAGTCAGCAGACCAGAGCTGGTTTCTAATGATAAATCATGCAGCGTGTTAATGCAGCAGTGGGGCTGCTATAAATAGTTGCTGGAAAGAGAGAGATGCTGATTGATTCAGGAAGAAAAATAAAGTGTGCTCCAAAGATTTTCTGCTTGTGGTCAGACTTCAAACATACGCCCTCACAAATAACATTTCCCGTGATCGGGAACTCGCCGCTGATCAGGTGAACAGTACGTGACAGTGAGGCAGCTGAAGAATACGGGAATGAGATTTGAATATTATTAGACACACTGATGTAATGTTGTACGACGTAAGTGTGTTTACATTACACATTGCCTTGTATACATGCACTTTTTTGCATCAGTCCGATGCCATCCTAATGTGTCTGCTCACTTTTCACTGATCTGATTAGGTTTCACTTTCAACACAGCATGAAGTCACATAGATATGCAAGCACAAGATTATGACTTACTGACACAGCACAGGGAACCTCTTCAACAGCTTTAACAATAAAAATATGACCGTCATACATTATACATCACCCTTTGCGCTGCCCTGTCTTGCAGAAGCAGCATATATTGCACACAGGAATTTGAATATAGCCACACAACACATTAACGTAAAAGATAGTGATGTATGACTGACAGAAGTCGGCAATGTTCAATGTGTGTCTCTTGTTTCTTTGAATGACACAATCCTGCAAGACTGGTGTTGCCTAAGGCATTGTTTGGATTTCCAGTCACTAGTCTCAATAGATCCAAAGCAAATGATGGTGCTACAGAGAGTGGTCATGTTCCTTGTGGTGGCGTAGATGCCTAGTGGGTGCTCAAGTGTGTGTGTGTGTGTGTGTGTGTGTGTGTGTGTGTGCAGCCTGCTTTTGTGCATGTGTTTGCGTGTGCGCTTGCAGGCCTGCTGACAGTGGCACTTCGGCAGAATGTTTGCCCTTTCCTCAGTCCTTTGATGTGACCAGGTCCTGCTGTGTTAATGAGCGCTGTGCCCCGCCGCAAGGTGAACATCCTGCAGTTCGCCTACGGCGCTGCCAGAGCAGTGTCCCAACCCCCACCACACCCCTACCACACACAGACTCTGCAAGCACAACAGTGGAGAAACTGAGAGCCGATCAGCTTCGGTACGGCATATGTGTATAAATGAAATGCACTGAGTTGGCAGTTCATCGTGTTTCCTCAGACAATCGTCCCCTTGTAAAGGCCACAATGTTCAGTTTTCATTTACAGAGATCTACAGACACCAAGAACTACATTTCTACATGTGCACTCCTGTTAATCAATCTAAAAACATTGATCAATTGATTTCTAGCAACTACATTGTGAGAAACCTCAAAGACAAATTTTTTAATGTTCTGTTGCTCCTGCCTTGGTTTTTAATAGCCCAGCAACATATCGAGATTGAGATTTTGGAAGACTGAAAAAAGCAGATTGAGTCTTTTTCGACAGGGGCAGGCACATTTCACACACATTACCGTCTTTGCTCTTTCAGAATATCTGTATAAGAGCAAGCATGATTGGGTAGCTCGGAGCACATGCTCTTCGTGCCAGCTGAACGATGATGGGTAATCCACCTCGTCCTATTCAGCTGTGCTTGATGGTGGTGGCAAGGAAGACATTTGGCTTTTGATAACTCTTTTGTGTTCATATGTAGCATGTATGTTAAATTCATTAAACGCATGGTTAGTGCAATCGCATATTTCTAACATGTTCGTGTGCCTTCAGAGTTTGATGTGGATTCCATGTTTGTCCCGGTGTTAATGCTAAGTGTTCGACACTTAATGTGCATCTATGTAAATGAGTGATACGTTTTGCTGGCCTCAACCTTTAGTGTCACTGCTTTTCTTTTGGAGGGCAATACAGGATTGATGATTGAAATGAAGAGAGGAGAGATTGGGATGGGTGCGGTGTGGGGGGGTCACAGATGTAAATTTCTCTCCAGGGCAGGCTTTTCCTGTTATTGGTAGCCTCCTCCACTCTCGTCCCTATGGTTGGCTTTGCTTGCTCGTCTCATTACCCTGGGCGCGTGGCACTCCCTCGCTTGCTGGCGGCTCGGCTTTCTTCTCCATTAATTGGGTTTCGTTACATTAAGCCCCCTGGCCAAGGGGCCATCCTGCCAATAAAACATTCCATTTTTAGCCCTCTACATGGAACTGGTGGAGTTCAACTGGCTCTGTGAATGGTAATTGGTTATTTATTTAAGCTTCCTCAGGTTGGTCTCCACTGGTTTTGGTAAAGAGGGAGGGGAGGAAGGAGGTACAGTCCTTTTTCTTTCCTGTTATAAATCTGCTAGGAGAATAGGAAAATATTATAATATCCTATATCTGAATAGGAGAATATTTGCTCACTTTTGTTGAGAAAAGGTTGGCCAACCTGCACACAAACACACCTGAGATTGAACACCTGGTCAAAGGGTAACTGTAGTGTTGCAGCAATGGGCACACCCTTGCTTCATACTCCAACGTTCTGCGTTTAAAGATGCTTCCTATCAGTCGTCTTGCCCTCTTTGCAAATTGTCCGTGGAAACCGGAGCCAAATACAGCAACGAAACTATCTGCCAGTGGTTCAGTTATTTTGGGGATTATAAATTTCATTTGAAAGACACAGCTAATTATTGACAATATTGTTTGCAATGACCAAACAATTTCTTTCCTCATCTTGTTCTTTCCTCCAGAGTGCTGAAAATCCTGTGAGTAGATGAGGTTGGGTTTGAGGGGTGAGAAGGGCTTCTTAGGGAAAAGATTTAGCAGCATGGGAATCCGTAGACCACATGAGCTGCCATCTCCCCAGCTGTTTGTGAAACACCTCACATGGTTTCTACACACTTGATTGTAGCTGCAGGCACATAGAGTCCTCATTGCATATAAATTACAGAAGTGGGAAGTGATTATTATAAAATTCCTGCTATCCCTTTTTTTTCGCTCTCTCCACTCTGCAGAAGTGGTATAATTGAGTGGAGTACAAAAGCCGTGCTGTGAGGGAAGAGAGGGAGAGAGATACTAAAAAGGCAATATTGCAGGCAAAGTTATTCCATATACCAAATAGACACACCTTTATGCTTAGCAACCACGGCAGGGTGTTGGTGGATGTGACAGAATACAAGCTCAGAAACACTGGTGTGCCGTCACAAAAATCCTCCCTCTGAAGAAAAGAAACAAGAAAGAAACAAACACGCAACGTTCCATTTCCCTTCCCCACCCCCAATTTCAGACAGTATGCCAAGTCATTGGCTCCCAATGCTGAAACACACTGGAGTGTCTCCTCCGTGGAGGGCTTCCTGCCAGCTCCAGTTCCGCACAATGAATTTCTCTTAAAACCACATCTGAGGGGTTCTTTAAAAGGGCTGGCCAAGCCTGGATATGAAATTCCAAATGGAACGTTTTCTTTTCAATCCTCACTGCCTCTCCTTTTTCGCTCTCCCTGAGAAATATGAATAGAAGGATACTAAGCCTATTATTTCTCCTATACAATAAAAGGGACCTCCAATATGGCTGCCCTCCGTCGCAACGTCACTGCTGCTGGGGACATTTTGAGGCAGTGTGGAGATAAGGTGTTGGTGGTGGTGGGAGGGGGGGGGTCAAATTGCGACAATGTTGCGTGGCCCTCACATTTGTGTGTCTCCAACTACTTCCTCCAGGAAATTGGTAAAAGGGTGTTGTGCTCTTTGTGTGTAAGTTTGCCATGAGTTGTGAAGTGGGTGCAGCAAACCAACAGGTCTCCACCTGGAGGACTTGAAATGGTGGCACTGAGACGGGACATAACGAGTGTAATTTAAAGCGAAACAGTCAAAAGCGTAGTGATGGTTGAACTTCACCTGTCAGAGTTTCCCCAGCATATTTGTATGGGTGTTTTAAAAAGACATGGGGGTGAATGAAGCCTAAATAACAATTTATTGCTCTCCTTATCTTCCTTAGGTGAAGCATGGCTAGTTGGAGCATGCAGTTTGTCTAAATGTGTACCCTAATAGCCATATATTCTGTATTGGTCACAGAGGCCTGCGGGTTTTTCTCTGGTGGATTTTGCCACAATAGAGGCAGTTTATTAAGAAGTTGGGAAAAATGAGATTGGACAGCTGTAACGGGGGAAACCACACAAGAGCGCCTCTCCTTTCTGTGACAGAATCCACTAGCTTTTCGAGGTGCTAAAGAGTCACCAAAATGGGAGAGCGATTTCTTGTTTTCTGTTCTCTTTGCTACAAGTTGGAGAAGACTTCAGCTAAAATGATAATGATAATCCCCCAGGCTCTTATCTCATTCCCACAGGATAACAAATGGGAGTGGAGAGGCGTAAAATAATATGGGTGGGAATGCTATCACTTAGCCCCTGGTGTAGGCATGTCCCAGCTGCCTCGGTCCTGGTGCGCCCTACTTTAGGGTGAGCAGCCATTACTAATAAACCCTCCCCACTGTAGGAATTGGTGTGACACCCCCACTCTCACAGATTATCCCGTCACCTTTGACTCCTGTTGACCTGGGTCAAAGAATCCAGCTCACCTGGACTAATGTGAAAAGCCCCCATGACATGCTTCATGAAAAGCATCATGACTTAATTATTTTTCAGGCAGGATTTTTTTTTCCCTGAAGCAGGAAGTGAGACTGTGACGGACGATAAAGTTTGAGTTTGAGTGGAAGTGGGAAAGAAAGATATTTGCCCTGATACATGAGGTTATCAGCCTGATTAGGAGGCTGATGCTGATGATGCTTCATGTGCTTGGGGACACTAACATCTTTGGACACACACCAAACTTACCGCCCTTTGTGTTGCTGTGCAGAGGCAAAGTGGAGACATGGTGCCAGTCTGTGAGAGGCTCTGAAAAACCCAGACATTCCAGCCGGCCTTGTGGCTGTAATGGGTGTGTATGTGTGTGTGTGTGTGTGGTGGGTACGAGCGAGGAGGGACACCAGTCACCACTTAGCACTGCAGGAATGTCACCTCGGCACACACCTCACCAGGCGACAAAGTGAGAATAGGTGAATAAAGCCTCAGTTATCGAACAACACGATTCATCAGATGACTGGTCCCCTGACAGCATCTCATTACAGTATCGTTATGTTTTTTCTGTCTGCTCGTGGGAGCAGTTCGGTGCAGGACATGTCTCACCCAGCAGTGAACTGATGTCTCTCCGATTAGCCATAGATCCTGTGGAGGTGATATTTTGACTGCAGCTCAGCTCTGGGCTCAGATTGTGAATAGTAGATTTAGCGTGGCTAAGCATTACCATGTGTTCAGTGCTGCTGAAGCATGTAAGCACTGTTGGCTGGGGGGCTGGGGGCTGGGGGGTTGTGGGGCCAGGGGTTCTCTGGGCCTGGCTTGAACTATTTTAGTTGTCAGAAGGTAGGTCTCTCCGAGTCAGCCGGGGTTGAGGGCGGCTTGTGACCAGGCCACTGTTGACGTGACTGTCCCTGCGTTAAGTACCGCTGCAGACATCTGTCTTACTCACGCCTTCTCCCTCTCTCTCTCTCTCTCCGTAGCCAACCCGCCTTCTCCCCCCCTCCACCCCTCATCTCTCCTTGCTCTGTAATGAACTCCCCTTATTCACCAGCTAATGACTGCCTTTGATCTCCCGCCTAAGACCTCTGCTCTAACTCTACCCTGCGAGTGTCTTTTCTCTCCCCCCTCTCTTTGCTCTATCGCTTACTTGCTCCTGTTTGCTTGAGCTCTGTTTGTGTCTTTCTCCCTTTTGCTGCCTCAAACATGCTCATGCACCTTTTTTTGACTTGTTTTACCTCCTCTTCCTTGGAGGATAGGGTTTCTGATCCTGCTGACCTAAGGTAAACGAAGTTTTAAGTGCTGAGCTAAAGCTCTTGCAAGTGAAGACCATACGATTGAACTTCATCCACATGTAAAAAAGGAGGCTTTGTGCTTCCCGGTGGACCACCCAAACTGTCTTCTGTACCAGTCCCCACATCACGTGACAGAAAACGGAGCCATAATATGCATGGAAAAGTGTAGCTGACGTTTATGTATGATGTCATCAGACTTTGACGTTGTTTGTAACCGTTCTTGTGTTTTTCTCCACAGTCCAACAAAGTCCCCGTGGTGCAGCCATCTCATGCAGTCCACCCGCTCACCCCGCTGATTACCTACAGTGATGAGCACTTCGCTCCAGGATCTCATTCCGGCCATCACCCACAGGATGTCAACAACAAGCAAGGTAAACGGCAGAACATGACAGCCTATGAGCCTACACCAGCTATTTGGCAGCGGGAGGAACAAAAACATCCTTTAACTTCACGAATTCAAAGCAGAGGAAATATTTTTAGAAACGACCAGAATCTTTCTATTTTTACGTGAGCAAGCAAGAGAGGGCTAACTACTTAGGTTCAGTCCAACTTTTTCCTCTCCTGACAGCAGATCTGCTGCTGATGCTGAGTCCCAAACCCTAGGGCCCTCCTTCCTAAACGTAATGCTAATCTGCCACATCGCATTTATACCTTCTGTTCTCTGTGAATGGTAATTCCAACAACACATGAATCTGACAAAGAGTAGTTTCTACTTGTCTGAAATTATTAAGTTAGTTTAGAAATAAATAGATTTTGCTTAAAATAATAAAATGATGCTGAATGTTAAACTCCTTCTTAACTGAATGAGTGATTCTTAACTTTCCTATTAAATCCCTATCTGCCAACGCTGTCGGATATCAATAGAGACACTCACCAAAATATGTCACAACAAAGTCATCCTCCCTCTCAACTCTTAAGCGTGAACTCATTTGAAGCAGCCCGTGGGACGGCTCGCTGAGCGCTGCTGCCCTCTCCCCCTGCACTCTGCATCTCGGTAACAACATCAAGCTCCAGCTCTGACAGCTGCAGAGGAGCTCCTCAGCAGTTTGGACAAGCTCCTCAGCCCTGCACAGCTGGAGGCTTTGGCAGATTCTCACGAATTGCAAAACGACGCGAGCCCTCCGTAGTTTTGTCTCGCACCTTTTTCTCTTCTCCCGGCTTTCTTCTCTGGCGGCTGCCAGTTGAAAAGGAAGAGAGGGCTCAGTCAGGATGTAAGCGATGATGATGAGACTAGGAGGTTCTGAGGGACCGGCTATAAATAACAATGTGGAGCTGAGCGCGAGAGTACACAGCGTAGTGAGATGAAGGGAGTAAGACATATAAAGAAACAGCGCTCCACATATGTCAGAGACATCATGCATCAGACACATTTAGTATTTTTCTGATGAGAGCAGGGAAGAATTGTGTTGACACATAACTACACCATGCGCACATGCAGACATTAGATCTCACACATTTGTTATGTTGTACAGTTGTGAATTTTACTGTTCGCGTTGGCCATGCTGGTCCGTGGAGATCCACTAAGTTTCACACACACACGCGCGCACACACAGAACAGCAGAGAGGACCCCTGGAGGTCTTTTTCTTACTATATTTGATCTTTGCTCTCGCAGCCCAGCAGAAATCCATGTCCGAGCCATCCAGTTGCAGAATTATCTGTAAATGATTTCCCTAGGCATATTCATGTGTGTGTGTGTGTACCAGCAGAGCTAAGCTGGAGATGCTTAAAATGAATCCTCTCGTTCTCTCTCTTTTTTTTTCTGCTGTCCTTTTCTTCTTCCTCTCTCTCTCTCTCTCTGCCTCTGTTTCTCTCTTTCTCCCTCTTATATCGACCAGTTGCTGCTCTGCCTTCCTCAGTGGGCTCAGACTTTGATCTGCTCATTAATTATGAAAAACAATCATGGATTTTCTCATTATGAGCACTAATTTGCACAGGGCTGCAATGCAGGAAGTGTGCGTGTGTGTGTGTGTGTGTGTGCATTGCCTTTTTATTCAAAGTGTAAACATAATATGGGAACACACATTTGAATACCGATCATTTTCGAGTTTAAACAATGACAGTCAGCAACAGTGAGGCTTGTTTTGAGAGGAAATGCGAGTGTGAACTGCACTTGGGTGTCAGCGGGGAAAGTGTGAATGGGGGAGTGAGTAATTAGGCACCTTAGGGGTGTGAGTGACAAGGTTAACACGCTGGGACACTCTCTTCCTCCCTTGCCGCCTCACCCCTTGTCTCCTTCTCATCTGCCCTCAGGCGGGCCCTAAGGGGTGTTCGGTGGTGGATTAGTGGGCAGGGGGTAGTGCTATGCACGCTATGAATCCAGCGCTGCAACACTGGCTTTGGAGATATAAGCCCCTGGCTCACCCTGCCTCTCTGAAGAGGGAGCCCCCTTCAGACCAAAGCCTGGAGAGAGAAAGAGGAAGAGAAAGATAGAGGCAGGGAGA
Source organism: Microctenopoma stevenorrisi (assembly GCA_032270685.1). NCBI lineage: Eukaryota > Metazoa > Chordata > Actinopteri > Anabantiformes > Anabantidae > Microctenopoma > Microctenopoma stevenorrisi. Next base: position 7,961,347 of record JAUMTR010000001.1, read on the forward strand.
AAAGACTGGCTCCAATAGGGATTAGAAGATAGTGCTAATCTGGAGGCATTCGCCCTCTTTACTCTGTGAATGCATGTTTGAGCACAGACACGTATGGCCGCATTCCACTCATCTGTGTATAAACAGTATTTTCCTACTTTTACAGTATTGACAGACTTTCGGTTGTATGTGTGATCAAGTGAGGACAAATCTGTAATAGATTCTGTTGAATTTGAGTCATACTGAAGCACCATTCCTATTATGTCTTCATACAAAAAGAGACCCCTCGACCTTGAAATCCAGAAGCAGCGGGTGAGCTGCGATGGAGGAGCTTAGTCCTGAAGATCCACCGACAGTTAGTCCAAGTCAATCCCGTGTCTACAGGGAGAGCTGCAGCCTCTGCCACAAAGAGGAAGCCTCAAGTACTCAGCTTAAAAACTCCGAAACACACTGGAAGTAATCTAGCTAAGCAGAGGGAAATATTATCCTTAATGTGAGGTCAAGAGGCCTGTTCAAGCCCTGACACGTGCGCTGTCCTTTGCCTGTAGAGGTGCAGGATTTTAGGGGTGGGAGGGAGAACTTGGTATGAAAAAAACAACAAGATTGTTTAACTGAAATGTTATGAATGAAACCAGAAAACTGGATGTGATAAAGCATTTGATATTTTAACATCACCAGCACTTCCTCATGGTCATGACGTATAAACAGTATCTAACGGTTGTGTATCATTGTTGTGTGTCCAGGAATGGCGAGGCATCACCCCGGAGCAGACATGCCCAACTTCTACTCCCTGTCCCCTGGAGTCGGGCACATCACACCACCGCTGGGATGGTGAGTCACAGACGGGCGAGAGCGAAAGCACGCACAGTTGATTCATGTAAACAGGGAGCAATTACCATCCTGTCCTTTCGCATCAGAGGCGCGCGGACACTGTGCTCGCTTTGTGTGCCTATGCAGGGAGGTCTGCCTCTGGCTGTTCCTGCTGTGCTGCTGTGGCTTCAGCCACACCACTCCTCTGTGTGCCCAGCACATGTCAAACACATCGCCACATACGTGCCCCTGCATAACCATATGGTTGCTTAACCCCCATCAAAGCTTTCTGGAAGCACTTCTCTCTTTGAGGCGCACTTCTTCGTGTTTGTAACATCCTTTTTTTTTGTCACTTTCATTTCCTGTAGCTATTTTCTTTTCCCCAACATATCTTTTCCTTCATCTCTCTTCTTCGACACCAGTCTTTCTCTGTGAGACTGATGTCGGTAAAGACAGAGCTTCAGACGACCACTCGGTAAAGCCAGATGTAAGGTGCAGGATCAGGCGTCAGTTCAAACCCAGACGGTCACTGCTGTGTACTGACCAGTCACAACATTTTTGTATACAGCAAACTTTTTTTTTAACCAGCAACAACTTGATTGAGTGTTGAAATCGAACAAATTGGAAAATGGGGATACAGACTTTTTAGACACTGATGATTTGATGACAAAACGCTAACTCTACGTATTATTTCTGAGAAGGAATCTAAGACGGTGAAAAATGTGTCGGGGAGTAGGAAGAATGTAGAACTGCACACACAGGAGCCAGTGACTTATTTCACTTATCTGACATCTCTTCTTCATCCTTTTTGGGTTAATTGAAATTCATGCTGCCTGCTTTTATTGTAGGTTCTCACACCACATGGTGCCCGGCCCCCCAGGTCCCCACGCCACCGGTATCCCCCACCCGGCTATCGTCAACCCGCAGGTCAAACATGAGCCTCCGCATGAAACAGACATCATGCACATGTGAGTCCTGCAAACACAAAACCAAGCACACATACTGTCTTTTCTGTAAAGCTCAAACCTCCGCCCGTCCATCAGTGGGTTTCTGACATACTTCCAGGTATTTGTGCACTCCACTGCTACAGTAGGCCATTGCTGAACAAACCCTCTGTCAGAGCCTTGTTCTCATTCCCTTGATGTGAGCAGATAAGCAGCGAGGGCCCGTGCTCTACTGATAACAGGCCTATGCTTCATTTGCCCTCAGGGATCACAACGCACTTAGCCAGTAACAGATACAGGTCCTAGATTAGTGCTCGGGTGAACTGAATTCACATCCCCAGCGTGTGTGTGGCGGCAAGTGCAGTGAGCGCCCTGGAGTGGCGATCGCTGATATTTCCATTATTCATTGCCATCCTCATGCCAAGATTGTATTAGTATCAGGAAGGTTGTTAAAAAGTAAGTCAGGAGTGGAAGAAGCAGACTGTCTTTGAGTGCGCGCGTTCGAGCATTTGGTTTTAAGTGGTCGGCGATATGCTGCGGACGAGAAAGTTTGGTTGCTATTACTGGTGAAGTAATCTCTCTGCATGAAGGGCTGAGCCTGTACAACTGCACATGATTAGAGAGGCAGGGGCCCATGGCGTGGCAACTTCTCTCACGCGTCCTCACCATTGCCTGAGTGCAACCAGAACCTCGCTGCTTTTGCCGCAATTGCGACTCAACTGCTTCTCCTCATGTGCTCCATTCGTCCCATTTCGTAACTATTTAGTTTCCTCCTCTTCTTTACCTCCTTCCTTGTATTTTTTTCCCCCCCTGAAGGAAACCCCAGCACGAACAGAGAAAGGAGCAGGAGCCCAAAAAACCGCACATCAAGAAGCCGCTAAACGCCTTCATGCTCTACATGAAAGAGATGCGTGCCAACGTGGTCGCCGAGTGCACACTGAAGGAGAGCGCGGCCATCAATCAAATCCTGGGACGAAGGGTAGGTCAGATAGTCGGTGTGCCCCGACACCGACGCGCTCACACTCACTCTAATTCATCTCTGTTGATTGTTAACTCACCAAGAGAGTTTCTAGGCCCAATTAAAAAAAAAAGAGCACAAAGGCTCCTCTCTCTATCAACATGCAGTCTTTTACGAGCTAGTTATGATTATTGTCATAATGATTGCCCCAGCCAATTACGTCGCTCTCAGCAACACAGATGCAGGCTGCCCATCTAACTGACATTTAATCATATTGGCTTTAATAAAATATGTCTGGATAATGGCACGGTTGGAAATGACAAAATTTGTTCCTTTTGAGGATTGGGAAAAGAGTGGAACCACAGAGCCATGTTAAAGGCCCTAACGAATAGGTCCCGCGGTTGAGGCAGCCAGCCACAGCAAAGCCTAGTTTGTGGCCTGCACGGGATAATTGCTTGCTGACATAGTCTGAATAAAAACGGCTGCTAAATTGGAACCAGTGTTTTGATATGAAATCAAAGTTCTGCTTTCCGTCTCCTGTGCATGTTAATCTCTTCATCATGTTTCCCCTTCTCCGTTGTCTTTCTTTTATCGCCCTCTTCTCTCTACACCAAATGTTTGGAAGTTGAAAAGGTTTTTTTTTTCTCTTTCTTTTACCGAAACACCAGCACACGTCTCTATGCAGGGAACATGCAAGTGCATGCGAGTAATTGACTGTGTGCTATTTTTCCCTCCAATTCTTGTTTGTACTGAAACAGTGGCATGCTTTATCTCGGGAAGAGCAAGCTAAGTATTATGAGTTAGCCCGCAAGGAACGGCAGCTCCACATGCAGCTCTACCCCGGCTGGTCCGCTCGAGACAATTATGTAAGTATCAACAGAACAGATTGGCAGAGGTGCGCGTACGTGTGTGTGTGTGTGTGTGTGTGTGTGCTGTTTGTTTATGTCAGCATTGCATGACTCGTTCTTTACACAATAATCACACACACACTAATTCACACTAGCCTTCTCTGTGCTAATAGGGTCCATTTGTGTGCCCTTTGTTTCAGCCTAATGTGTAATTCATAACACTGTGATTCAGTGGTCTACTACCATCCACACTCAGATGGATTGTAGTACTATGGACATTATTATTGCCACAGCAAGGGAAAATTGCCTGGTAATGGTTATGCTAGTCTTTGATGTTCCACATCAGCGTGGAGCTTTGGATGTGAGAAGCAACTGTTCGACTGAGTTGAGGAGGTTGGCTCGTGCGTACAGCGTTCTGCGGCAGCAGCCTTTGCTCCTCTCGCTGCCCATTTTGTTTGTGAACGTAGGAGGTTCAGCTGAATTCAAGATGTAGTTTGCTTCTGCTATATATCACTGCGCGTGTGTGTGTGTGTGTGTGTGTGTGTGTGTGTGTGTGTAGATGTTCTCGCATGGGATTGAAAGTCATCACAGTCTTGAGTCTGGAGTATGTGGTGTGTATGATTTTTTTTTTTTTTTGGTTTTGTGATAGAGAGCACCAGCCTTTATTAAAAGTGTGGCTCCGGCACTCACATTCACTCCACCACCAAAGTGCTTTGTGGTGTTTATCTGCCTCCCCTCGGACACCGACAGTGTCCCTCCTCCTTCTGCCTCCGCTGCTCCGCTGCCAAGTGCCTCGCTGAGGGGAAGATGGTTTCACAGCTCTGCTCCCAGTGAAGCACAGCACAGTTAAAGACACACAACATCAGCTAGTGACAGTCAGCCCAGTTCCCATCTCATTTTCAGCTTTGTTAGTACAAACACATGTGACGGGTAGTGCGGGAGAAGAAAGTAGAGGACTGACTTTCTGTTTGGCACGCACGGATGATAAAGCAAAGTGATATGTTTAATGAAGACACTTAAAAATGGATTTTGTACAATCTACCGCCCTCCCCCTCTCCCACAAACAAAATCTTCAGCTGTACACAGGCAGCACGTCGTGCCTGGAAACACCCAAAATAGGTAACGCACTGGCACGGTGAGCGCGTAGCATTGATAGTTTTGCTGCGCACCCTCTGTCTCACCCACTCTCACTTAGTCGCTCTTCTTCCCTGTCTGCTGCAGCAGTAGAAGGCAGATTAGCTCATGAATAAGTGGATTAGTAGACTTTGCAGCAGGAAACCAAAGTGCTGCTCATATTTGACTAGAATGACTCTACACTGCTATCTATACCTATAGTCTCCCCCCTGGGGATTTAGCATGAGCTATAAATCCGTACACACTCCCACTACCGCGCTGGAAAAAGAGTGGTGCTCTTCACTGCCATTGAGCCAGACTAGTCTAATTACAGTGAGCATTTTTAATTGCACTTCATGTTAATGTTTGTCTTTAGAGGGACTTCAAAGGTAGTGGAAAATCTGCCACAGCCTGGTCACAACAGCAGAACAAGCCATCACTACTCACTTGGGATGGAGGCAACTCCAAAAAAGGCCTGAAAGCGAGTGGTTTAAAAACCAGCTGAGTGCAGGTGAGCACTCTTGTTTCATAGCAGACTCTCGGTTGATCCGTGCCTCTCAGCGTGGCACTTTGCGGTGGAGTCCGGAGCTCGAGGGATGCTGGTTAGATGCCCAGCAGGGGATGAGTGAACATGGCAGTCAGCAGCAGGATATTCGAGTGGTCTAGTGAGCGTGAGTGCTGGAGCCACACTTTATGCGTTCCTCTGTATATTTTTTAGGGAAAGAAGAAGAAGCGGAAGAGGGAGAAGATGCAGGAATCAGCCACGGGTAAGAAACGGCCCCTCAGTTTCTTCTGCTTTTATTTATTTCTTATTTTGACTGTTGCGTCTGGAGGTTGTTACTTACACCATCCTCCCATGTAATATGCAACTAATACACACTCCCAGTAGTGATGGAGGAACACTAGAGGTGCACACTGACCTCACTAACGTCACCTGCTATCTTTCTTTTGGCTTCAGTAAACTCAGTCACAGTAGACTTTCTACGTATACATCCTTCCATCCGTTTGTCCTGCTCTCATCCTTATCTTCACATATTACACCTACTTTGGGATTAGTCTGTCCATTCTATAGGACGACTTACTGATTCGGGGCTTTGCACTATTTGTTTGCTTGCTGCACTTATAGTATGTTTTTCTGCTGACCTTGTTTAGCTGCGCCTTTGAGCCTCCTCTTAGCACAACTGTAATCCATTGAGAAAAGACCTCTTAAGTCAAATGTCGGTATGTTTATGGTCTGTACTATGTGTAGGCTAAATGGACAGTAAAAAAAATGCTGTCCAGATACCTCCAAATTTTTAAAAAAGATGCAATTTTCTGCAGGTACAGGCCAGAGAATGAAAACGGCGTACATCTGAGAAAATGGTAAGACAACCCCCTCCATCCCCTCCCTGTCTGCTCCAGTTCAATATATGTCAAGTCTTTTTAAACTGCTAAACACTGACTTGAGAGTATGTACTCACAGACTAATCCTAAAAAGGTCCACCCTAACCTCACCATAGTCATTGTGTCAGTGGTGTTAAGGCCTGAAGAGGGATTGTCCTTTGTGTGTGGAGTCTGCTGAATAGCATCTGCACAATGGGCGTTGGATTTTCTGTGCTTGCGTGCGTGGATGTGTGTGTGTGTGCGTGTGTGTGTTAAACTGGTCAATGCAAAGACTAGTTTGTGGACGCTGGTTGGATGGAAGGTCAAATGTTGCGTCAGCAGTTTGTGGATTATTCCATTGTGTTCAGAAAATGCTTTAGTGTTTTTTAAAATATTGCTTAATATATCAGACAGCTCATTCGGTCTGTGTTTTCTAAACATGGACTAAATAATACATCTGAAAACAGTTATATAAGCCCGGAACTTTTTTTTTTTTTTGGTGGGAGCAAAGATATCAGCTTAGCCCCATATGGACTACATGTGTTGTCTCTCTCTCTCGCTCCGTCTCTTTTGTGAAGTAAAGCAGGACTCAGCAGCTTGTTTGGCAGTTTAATGAGATGCTATACCTTAATAAGATTTCATGGTATCTGGGGTTTCGGGTGTCTATACCGCTTTCATAACAAAGACCCACCTATATTTATATATGTATATATATATATATTTTTTTGTCCTTTTCTTTCTACGTGTCATGTGTTGACACATTTTGATTGAGACGACATGCCAAACTGTCACCTGTCCTGTTTTTGGTAGACAGAAGGATTAACTTTCCCACTGTGTGGTAAAGGCAACTCTATTTTCCTTCACTTCAATCCCCCTTGCTCTCTGCGGATCCTTCCCCCTCCCTCCCTCAGAGCCTGGTAGCATCCTGTTATTCCGCTCCCTTTCGGCAGCAGAAAAAGCCGGGCAGATGTGACAAATCTGGTCTTGCGTCAAAATCACCCCGACCAGACAAAGGTTTTCCACTTGATCGATTTCTGACCCACTGGCTCTTTCTGAACCCCAAACCGGGCTGCTTTTCTTCTCTTTCTTTTTTTGGCCCCCACCACAGCTTGTTTTCAAAGCGCAGAGAGAGCGAGCGCTAAAAAGCACTTTATCTCTGATCCAATAATTAGCAGTGCCTAGCCGCAGCAGGATGGACACCCTTGCTGATTCTCAGTGACAGCCTTAAACTAATATGCATAATACCAAGGATACTGCCACAACTCCCCAAGCCCTCAATTTATGCAGATCCCAAAGAGCTGGATTGAGGTTAGCTTGGTGTAGACGCCAAAAAACATCTTTTAAATGAACTCGTTTGTCTGTTTCTTTTCATCTGCTCCAGCCTCTGCTCCATCTGTCTCACCCCGTAGTGTGGAAGGAGATTTGTTAATGAGAGAACTCGGAACGCACAATTTTGAGACATCTTTTGGTTCGAACACAGGCGACGTTCGCTCCATTCAGTTTTATTTTTAGCACAACCGCAGTGACTCTCCAGCGTAACAAAATGAAACGTTTCAGTCGAGGTAGATTTTATGAGGGGAAGTGTGACTTAATACATTTTCATATTAACATATTTTATGGCCGCTGCTGAGTTTTTCTGCCTGCGAGGCAAACCAGGAGTTGAGTCGTCGAGTAGTGTTTTATGACTTGACGTCGGTTCTCTTTGTTATCTTTAGCATGTCAAACACTGGGCCTGCCACACAGCTGGCTCTCACCGCAGTGGAACAGTATTCGGAGGAGTCATTACTCTGACATTGTGAAATTAGGGTTTCCGTCTCTTCCCACATATCCTGACGCCGTGCTCCAGCCCCCTTTTTCTTACACTCACTGGCAATTGACACTTTTACTCCTCCTTTCCTCGCTGCTCCTACATCCTTTTTTTCTAAAATGTAGTTTCTCCCTGTCTTCTTCTTGCTTCCTCGTGTGCCGTTAGCCTTTTGTTTGACTAAGCCTGCTGATTCTCGGCCTTTGAGATAGATATCTGGCTGAGACGCTTACATGCCCTCGACGCTTTCTCCGATTTCAGCCTTTACACATTTTTTTCACAGGGGGGAGACAGTCCTGACAAAGGCCGCTTTTTAATTTGGCTTGCAGGGGCCACAAAGTTGCAAACACTTGCAAACTGCCATAAAACTGCATGTGAATCATCTTGCCCAGAGGCTTTTGAAGGTGCTCTTCACAATGGCAGAGTTTTTAAATCACGTGATCTGGGATATCGTTTCAAAAATGATCATGTTTGGATGTTAACGTCCAGTCAGAGCATCGAGGCTAACTTTTACCCACATGTCCTGGTCCAGTAACATGAAAGAAAATGTTGTTCGAGATGGGAGCTTTGGTGGCTACTCTCTCCTCCTCCTCCTCCTTCTGTATCAATCGCGCCCTGGCTCCGCTCCCTCTGATGTGTGCAGCCAGAAGTCAGCTGTCAGAAGACTTTGATGAGTGAGGAGGGAAGAAGAGGAGAGGGGAGCGGCTGTGTTAGAAGGAAAGGCAGGGCAAGAAAAAGGCCAGAAGAAAATCCCTCATTCTCAAGACTTGAGTTGAGTTTAACTAATCTCACTCAACTGCCACTCATGCTTCAGTCTCCAACCCTCATTTCTTTCCCCTTTCCTTTCTCTTTATTTGTTGCCTCTCATCTCCTCACTCTCTGCACATTTCTCTGCCTCTTGCACACATCTGAGCAGCCAGCCACACACTCCGGCTGCAATTAGGGAAGATTCAGCGCCTGCTCCTGTTTCCCCGAGTCGTTTCAATTTGGCACAGAGCCTCTAGGCCACTGCGGCACAGCCCAGTGCCTTCACACCCCGCCTTATTAGTGACCTGGGATAATTGGGGAAGGAATCCTGATCGCAAAACTGGCTCGGGGTCTCGCTCTGAGCTGTGCACGGGGGATGAGAGGATGTTTTTAAAGCTGTACTTCCCAAAAAGAAAGGAGGAAAAAAAATGTTATGGGTGGGAGGTGGAGGAAAGAGATGTGGGCTTAAATCAGAGCGATGCCCCAACCAACGTTACTGCGGGTTGGAAATGGAATCGGAATTGTTCACCCTCAGAGTCCTGCTGTTCTCCCACTCGCCTGACCTCCACAAAGCCTCACCTGTGAGGCAAAATGACCCTCTCAGCACGTAGTATATGTATGTATTTGTAAAATGTAAGTTGTTTATGGGTATGTGGTTTGAGCTTAGAAGTACAAATCATTTACATGGTGTCCCGCCCTGTGAACCCCCCCCCCAAATAAAGTATGGTCCTGTGTTTACATGTGAAAAGTTACAGCTATAGTGCTCACACTGTTTAGACTGGGGCTTGAAACTTGTTTTGATTGAGTCATGGGCCCATTGTCTTGTGGTTTGGGCAGCTGCAGCAACAGTATGAGGGTCCAGTCTTTTTCTCTTTGTGATGTCTTCTCCACTTCCTCTCTCTGTCTGTCCCGCCTCCCCTTACTTCTCTGGTTACTTGAGGCTCCGCAGCCCTTTTTCGGAGGGGGGGGGGGGGATCTGTGACCTTTATAAAGTGCTCCCCTTGTGAGACGCTTATCTCTGAATGAAAGGCCCCCAGGTAACACGGGGGTACAGACAGGAAGGGGACTATGCGGGTAAAGGAAGCAGTGTTTATTTTTATTTTACTCCAGTCAGTCTGACCATTGTTAAAGAGGGGAAAACCTCCACCTCTTTTTCCTCCTTCACTCGTTTTCTGCCTCTTTACTCCCCTCTTTCTTTGCACGTCCTTCTCCTGCTCCTCACCTCCGTCCTGATGAGGAATATGAGTAGCGGTGGAGGTCTTTGAAGTGAGACCAAAGCAGAGGGAACAGTTATTGTGCAGACTCTTTGAATGTGCCGCTACCTCCCCACCCCACCCCCGGCCTGCAGCGGCTCAGACGGAGCTGTGCGGGGGCACACGGCCAGACTTCAGCTGCACCGGCCTCTGGCGATGCCGCCTCAGATGTGGGCAAACGTCTCCCCCGTCCTCCCACACCCTCCTTTGCCCCCCTTGCTAGTCTCACCCACACATGCCTGGGGTTTGGGGTTTTAGTGACTGCCCCTCTCCTTTCCCCTTTTGACCACAACTCGACACCACCCTTTGCTTCTCTCAAATATTTAAGCTAGACTCTGTCTTCCTCCTCTTTCTTGTCACTCTTCTCAGTTTCAACCCCGTCCTGACTGACTTGTTGGTTTCTCATAGCCCCTGTGGAAGAGACAACATCCCCTGAGATTGTCTTTTGATTGGAGGTTAAACATTTCAAAGCTTCTTTTAGGGGAAATTCCTTTTATGTTGAATGTCTCAGAGCTGAGGAAAGTGCTGACGACGCTGGGCATTTTGTTGGAAACATTGCCTTTTCTTCCAGGTGCTTTTTTTTTTACTGCCCTGACTGTTTCAGTTTTCCCTTGTGTCTTTATGAGCTGCACTAACCATGATTTTATAGAGACGAAGCAGCTTTGAAAAGGTGTCACTAAAACCAGCTGTGCGATCCTTTGCAAAGGTGACTGCCAAGACATGCCGCTGCATGAGATTCTTATCTACGTGTGTGGATATTTCTTTATTGCACACCTAGAGTTTGTAGCAGATGATGTGACAGATTTTTCACTCTTTTTTTTTTTTTGTCGGACCTCGCGTTGAAATAAAAGTGGCAGCCGTTTCGACATTTGTCTACGTTTTAGATTTGGGAGACACTGACGGAGATCTTGGTTCCGTTTCTGCCTGATCCAAGTAAACACTACTATGGCTCCTGTAACTTGTAGCATATGACATGATCACACTTTCTTTCCCTGTTCTTTTTTAGTCACATCACCATGTTCTCAGATCTGAACTATTCATTTTCATCACAATGATGAAAACGGTGGACCAACCATTGTAAGGTCCTGCTACAAACAAATCTTTCCTCACTTGCATTTCTCCCTGTCTGTCAGCTTTTCATTCCTCTTCCCTCTCTCTCCTCCAAATCTCTGCCTCAGCCTGTTCTGGAAACACCTCTCTCCACTTGGCTTATTTTTAGAGTAATTTGTCTGCTGTGTTTTCCCTTTTAATAGCACCTAAAGAAACCCTAGAGCTTCGTGTAGGGCAGAAGGGAGGGAACTAAGGAGGTAGGTGTGTGGCTTTGGAGGTTAGGGGGCTACAAGGCGGGCAGGCCCCAGCTGCGGGTGCTTTGATTTGACCTGGGAGGTGAAAGCGGCGATTGAGACGCGAGGCTGTGCCAGTTATCTTAACCTCCCACACTTCAAAAGCTCGGCGAGAGCTTGTCCGACTCCTTCCCCCTCTCCCTCCTTCCCGTAGAGGGAAGGGAACTGGGGGAGAGAGGAAAAAAAAGGGGGAGACGAAACCTTCCCTTGCCTTCTGAACAGAGGAGCGTTTCATTTCCTGCAAAAAAGTCCAGCCGGCATTCCTGAGCACTAATGTAGAGGGAGGAGGAGGAGATGGAGGGAGGTGAGGGGAGGGGTCAAGTTGCTCCTGAATCCCTGCGTTTGTGTCGGCTGGACTTTGTGAAGCACTGGCCTGGTGCCCCCCTACAACCAACCACCAGGCGAGCACATACCCTGCTGTTACCACCAACCCTTTTCTTGCAACTTGTGCAGACGCTCACACACATCTTGCCCACAGCCCCTCAGGCCTCTTCCCCAGGCAGGAAGGCCGGCGCTTTTCATGTCTGTAGTGGGGGAAGGAAAAATGCTCCCCAGGAAACAGGGCGCATTGCTGGGCGTGCGGGCCCATTTTGAGATCCTGGGATGAAAAGACAGAGGGCAGTGGAGGTAAATAAAAGCGACAGGGGCTCTCTCTTTCGGTCCGAGCGCTGTTGCTTTCAGTTTCTACTTGGGCAGCTCAGGGGCAGCTCAGGGTCAGCTCTTCTCAGGAAAGGTGGCCTCTTTCCCGCTCCCTTTATCCACATGTGGTAAAACAGTTTGCAGATCAGCGTGCGTGTGCGCTGGCTTGTGAATGTTGAGATGCACCGAGCAGCAGGGCTCAGCTGACTTCTCTCCTACAAAAACACACTCTTGGCTTTGCCACAAGGGAGAAGCAAACTAATACGATTTCTTTCCCTTTTTTCATTTTCACAAAACATCCATCTTTTTAGTCGCAGGAGTCATCTATCCACCTCTGTCTCCGCCGCTCCACTTTGATCACAGATTCTATTTGATGCTGCTCGAGTCTAAAATAACTCTCCCTGGCTTGTCAATAACTGCAGCTAACTCTGTTATGTTAGCTCAAGGCTGGATCACGAGAAGGGAAAAGAACACTTTTGCAGCCTGACAAACAATTTCCTTGTCAGGGAAAGAGGCCAATTTCACCAGTGTCCTGTGAAGTGTATTGAGAGCAGCCAGGTAACACCTTTTACACGACAGCGTCGGCACGCACCTGAACTGCACAGCTCGTGGCGATCCTTCTGTGCGGAGAGTATTTTCCCCATCTTGTTTTCCCATCGCCCACCTTCAGCGGCAGCCTAAATGTCAACCAGAAGCTGCGTAAATGGGTGCTGGCCTAGAGAGAGTGAGAGTAGGAGTGAGTCAGTCAGGGGAGGGCACAGAGGAGTGTAGCACTGCCAGCTGGGTCACGGCAACCCCCATGTTGGATCTGATCAAAGCCAGACCGGCCCACATCCTGTCACTGACCTATAACTCCTTTGTAGTTCAACCCTTGGCTCAACACTGTGACTTTGATTCAATCAGCTGTAGCGCTAGGAACAAAAAAAAAAACCCCAATGTGATAGATTATGTAGATGGTAATGACAGATAACTAGTCCCTCCCTAAAGTGGGGGTTGCATGCTTGCATGGTGAGACACTTTGGAGTCATTCTGAGTCATCTTGATATGTCTGGTTCTGGTTAACGTGACGTGAAAGCAACCAGCGACTTGAGTGTGGGTTGTTGATGAGTTTCAATGTATTTTCCCCTCACTGACAGTTTTTCCCCTTTTGTATACAGATGTAGTTACATTATAGTTTTTCTTTTTGTCCCTGTGTTTATTTTCCCCCCCTAGGAGGAAAACGGAACAGTTTCTCCACATGCAAAGCGAAGGCAGCAGCTACGAGCCCTCTGCTAGAGATGGAGGCCTGTTAGATTTTATGAAGATCCTTAAATCTCCAAACTGAAGCCTCCGGTTGTCAGAGGACCCCTTTTCCTCTTCCTGACGTACTACCCCACCTAACCCCACTCCCTTTCCTTCAACACACTCACAAGCCACCACCAAAAACACTTCACTGTTTGACTCTACTCCTTTGCTGAAGGCACCTGCTGTAGAGACACTGAACTGAACTGAACAAGACAATCACGATTACTAGGAGCACCATCACGAGACCACACTCTCTCACAGAAAAACATCGATTTGAAATCTGTGTTTTGTCCTTTTCCAAATCAGCTTTACTGCAATCCCAGGCACTGCACTGAAAAACAGCAGCAATTTTGATGTGTGCACAAACTTGTCCCCAGCACCGCCCGAACACCTTTTCCTAAGTTATTGTAAGTTATTTGTCACCTCTGTTTCTTTGTATAGTTCATTAGGCTGACACTCACTCCCTCCAAACCTCCCCCCTCCCTTCTCTCTTTCTCACTGGATTTTTGAGACCATTTGGGGTTTCGCCCGATCGACCAAACACCTCTTTTTAGACTGCACTAAGGAAGATGGAGGGATCTCATCTTGTCTAGAAAACGTCCTCAAGATGCCATTTTAGTTTGTTGCTGACAAGTTGGTGCCAGAATGGATCAACAGTTTCATTTGCTTTTCATTTAAACTGAATTTTATTTTGAATGCTTTTTTTGTATCTTGAATCCTTGTTTCAATTTCTCGGTGTATATTTTAGTGATTTTTTTTAATAATGTTTTTTTATATAGTGGTCTATATGAAAATAAGCTTTGGACACAGGAAAGCCATTTTTCTTGTTGAAGCGTCTTGCAGAAAATTTAAACTTAAGCCTTCTTTTGATAACTATTTGTAACAAATAGTGACCTTGAGTCTTGCTCAGATGTAAAATAATGCTCACTATGTGTACTTTTTAAAACTGTCAGGATATGTCAATTTTCTTGGTATTTTTGCAGGCAACATTAGGACAAAGGCGAGAGTGATAGCTCAGAGGCCTATATTTTATTGTTCTAAAACATGACAAATGAAGCAGATATATATATTTACCCCAGCACTTGGCAGTCTTTCTTTTATTGCAATGGACCTTTGTCTTTTCTCTCTGGTAGGTAATAGTGTGGTCTTTAGCCATGTTGTTTATTTCATGCAAGCATCTCTGTAACATTTTAATTTTAATGCTCTATTTTAGTATTACTTGATGAATCCCTTTTTTATTATCATATTCTGGGTCACTGTCATCTTGGTATAGCATTTTGCTTCCCCAAGTGGTCATATTTGAACTGTTTCAACATGTTTTGTTTTGTTTTTTTAAAGAAAAATAAAAAGGCACCATTGGCTCACTTGATCATTTGTGTGGTGAACAGACCAGAGCTAGAAGGGCTGGATGTTACAGCCCTGTGTTGTCCTTATTAGTGGTGTGAAGCAGGTGAAACATTAGATATAACTTCAAAAAAATCAGCTTTAAAAAGAAATTGACAAGCAAATAAAAGTCCAAAATCCTACATTGCTCCAGGCAGCATTTATAGAGCATTATTGCAATGATAATGAAAAGAGAAACCTATATGATCCGAATATAAAATCCTTTCTACTGGGTGAAAAAGATGATCTCTTTCTACTCCTGTCTGTAGAAAAATGTCAAAAACACAATTTACACTTTGTAAAATCTCTTCAGGTAACAATTAAACTTTAGAAGTAAACATTTTGATGAAAAGACCAAGATCAAAGAAAATTCTATTAATAGATGAGTCTCAATTTCTCTCATTTCAAGGAAAACAGCACCCCCTTGTGTTCCCATGGTGTTAATGATACGCTGTAAAGAAAGTGTTCGTGGCAAGGATTTACATTCAAAGAGAAATGCTTTATAAACTCATTCTGAATAAAACAGTTCATTGTTTTATGACCTCCCTGCGAACTCTACCACATTGTCATTTAAGACAATGTTATAACTAAATTATAGATTATATTTATCGTAAGTTAGTGTAATTTTAAAATGTACTTTCTATAAAACTGACTTGGACAGTAAATGTAAATAAGGCAAAGTAAATGCCTCACGTCATGTCAAATAACTGACATTTGGAGGTAATTTTGTGTGCGACATTCATCTTTCATTCCTGCAAAAAAGAGGACACAGTAAAATCTGTTTTACTTAATTACATTTAATCTCTTCACACATAACACATCGGTGTTACTCAGTGGACATCCAGCAGAAAATGGACTGACAGACAAACCTTTAATGTCAAAGGCACAGACACTTTCTATCTCTGTTCTTGTTAGTCCTTTCTGAATAGCTCATCTTCCTCAGACTTGTTTCATGGTGACATCTGTCCACATCAAAGTACAGTATCTGCACTGTAAAGCATAATTACTTGTACTTGTAGAATCCTTCTCCTGTCTTTTTGCCATATTTGCCCTCTGCAACCAACTTGTTCAGAAGTTCGCTCTGTGCAAACAGTGGGTTGTCAGGCTCAATTTCATTCCAACCTAAAAACATGGAAGCAACAAAGGTCGCACATGTTATATAAAACTCGTCAGTCATTGTGTCATCACACACTATTTCCCACATTATCTTACTCACCATCCATAATGAATTTTATTACATCTAGTCCTACATAATCTGAGAGCTCAAAGGGTCCCATGGGATAACCAGCTCCAAGTTTCATGGCAATGTCAATGTCCTCTTTTGATCCATGACCTCAAGAAGAAAGCAAATAAATCACAAAACTGAGAAATAATACTGTATATTCACATACTCATGTGGTACACAGTGAAATAAACCAGATCATGAATGGTGTACGTTTTCCTGTCATAAGAAATACCTCTCTCATGCAACCGGATGGCCTCCATCGTGTAAGGAACTAGAAGACGGTTTACAATGAATCCCGGTGTATCCTGAGAACAGAGAAGTTGGACACGACTAAGTGTTTGATTTGACATTCTGGAAGACTATAATGACAGACTGTTAAACTTACCTTGCAGGACACTGGTGTCTTTCCGAGAGCTTTGCTTAATGTCAGGAGGGAATCAAATGTCTCTTGGCTTGTTGCTGACGTTCCAACGACCTATCAAATATGAGTACTTCAGCAGCCTGATCTGTATGTTAACTTGAGTATGAAATCACACACTGAAAGGTCTTTACTGGACCGGAAAACTAATCAAAACAATTGTTGTTCATCAATGAGCTTTATAGGTGCTTCTAGGTTGGTTTTGTTGACTTTGAAAAGAGCTAGTCTAGCCGTTTCCAGTCTTCCTGCTAAGTGACTCCTCACCTGTTCTTTTATGGAAAAGTCATTTCAAAGTTATAGTTAACGCTCAACAATATTTTCTTTGGGGTGCTTTTGGGTCTTTTTGCAGTAGAGCCATAGAACAGGTTAAACATGTAGAAGATTTTACCTCAGTGTGCACATGTGGGTTTTACAGATCTCCTACTCGTTAGATGTAGAAAGAGACTTTTTATGGACTCACTGTATTTATATGCTTCAACTTTAGTTGGATTCAGAATATAAGGACCACGTACTTGTGAATCTTTTGTTTTCATTTCACTGCAATGTTGCAATCTGGTTACACAACTGAAACTTTGACATGATGGTTGACAAACCATTTACCTCTACAAGCTTCATCATAGGGACTGGGTTGAAGAAGTGAAGGCCCCCGAATCGGTCCTGTCTGTTTGTGGAGCTGGCTATGTCGGAGATGCGCAGGGAGGATGTGTTGCTGGCAAAGATGGTGTGTCTGAAACACAAATTGCAGAAGATTATACGGTAAGTAACACATAACCTGGACTGCAGTTAAATATAAGCTGATACCTGCCTTTCAGCACTATGCATTTCTTTTAAAGTCACCAAGTCCATTCCAGTTTATTGATATATTGCTTTTTTGCCAGAATGCCATCATTCTGACTAGAAACTACATACAAACATTAACCAGATGTAGTGTCTGACTAGAGAAAAACTTCTGCGACGCTGCTGACTAACTAGCTTCTAGCCTGAAACTTACCTGAATAACAAATGAAACAGAATTGGGAGAGTACTTACGCTGGTGCCAGCTTGTCAAGCCGTCCAAAGAGGCCCTGTTTGATTTTCAGATTTTCCACAATGGCCTCCAACACAAGATCTGTGTTCTGAATTGCAGATGCATCATCTGTCGAGGTTGTCACATTGCTCAAGACTTTCTGAATGAACTCTTCACCTGCCTGAAACAAACTAGACACATTACAAACTGCACATGACATGGATCTGTTTGTTTATTCTGTCAGCTGATCTACTGAGTCTCACCTCTGGCTTATCAGCAAACTTCTTCTTGACCACTCTTTTAAGGCTGCCTTCAATTCCCTTGACAGACTTCTTCAGGATGTCTTCCGATGTGTCCACCAGTGTCACCGTGTGGCCAGTTGATGCAGCAACCTGCCAGGACAAAAATGTATTAACTAAATATGCTCTAAACCTGAGGCGTTTTCTATGTTTACAGCAGATAATAGTAGCCGTCTTTGCTGCTTGACTTTCCTGCCTAAACCAGAGTTGTGTTTTCAAACTCCATACTAAACATTAATTCAATGCAGGCGTTTCGGATGTTGTGTGTTTACACTACATACATGTTTTACATCAGCACTGTACATGCAGTTAATGTACAAAGCAGTGCACTAAAAGACAAAGACAATGAAACAGACTAGACTAGAAAAACAACCCTACAGCAAGTCAGCTTGTATACCTTTAATATGAAGTATATAATAGGAGCATTTTAACTTCTGCATGAGTAGATTACTAAAAAGCAAATATGGAGTGACACCTGGTGGCAAAAGCTGTGTCTCCTAAAATGTCCTGCAGGTCATCTGTGCTCAATCCACTTCTGTTAAATGTGTCACCGCAAGAAAACCACAGTGTTTACTGAATGACAACTTGGCTGTTTAATAATACAGCATATTCTTATCGGGTCAGTGGATGTTAGTTGTCCAGAGAGGCAAGAAAACTGGTTACTATCAGAGAGATGTAAACTGTATTATATTATATTGTAATATAATTATTAATAGCACTACATCACCAGAAATGACGAAGCAGATGAATGCAACATGAGCATTAGCATTTTCGTAACAGGGGGGTTTATTGCAGGCTGTAGTGGATTACATTCGTTTTAGCTAAGTGGACCTAGGAAGCTGTCTTCTGTGATCCTCTTTATATTAACTGTATCTTTATCGTGCAAACAGTTTTGGTCTGGATCCTTTCCTAATTAGTATCCTTGTATAGGGGTTAAAACGCGTGCTCCGACCTACACAGCAGCTGGATAAGGCTAGTTAGCTGCAGCTAAGCTAAGTGTTAACAAGCTAACGGCTACCCTGTCGTATCTCACCTGTGCAATTCCTGCACCCATCTGTCCACCTCCGATGATCGTAACATGCTTAATAACGAGACTCCTGACGGCCGAAGACGAGAACCCTCTGCGGACATGGTGAGAAAAGAAAGCCATGATGTGTGGACCTGCAGATTTCCTCAGGACAGAAACAGACCCACAAAACTGGGGCAAAAGTCGCAGGTCACGTGATCACACAGTCGCTGCCACGACCTTTTACACATATGTAGTAAATTAGCAACAAAACTACTGTAACCTTCATCTCCTTGTGTGCTTTCACCACTGGCTTTGAAAACATAAAGGTAATTTTTGAATTATTTATGTAGATTGATATAAAACCTAATATGTACAGCAATACATTAATCTCTGTTTTGCAACACTTTAAGGAATATTTGAGGACACACTAGAGTAATAGCAAAGTCAAATCATAAAAACACATAACATCGAGGCAATATGATTTAAAGGGTTTCTCTTTCAAACTGAGTCGATGTGAAACCAAACTTCCGGGTTGCGAACCATCGAAACTGTGCAAGCATTAAGAAAGGTATAGGAACAAATCACGCACAATTATTTCGTACTTTTAGAGAGATTTGTACGTAAAATAGTGTTTCTCTGTCTATAAGTACTTGTAATAAACATGTTTATATGTGGGTGAAATAGATTTACATTAGAACAGATCAGTGCTTCACTTTCTACAGTGTCTCAAAAGGGTGAAACATGGTCAAGAAACCTAACAAGTCCAGTTGTTAATGCTGTTAAAGCTTTTTTGAGATAACCGTGACCTGAATGACTGAGAACCTTCACAGATATTACTACAGTGTTTAATACCGAAGTTAGGCCAACACACGCTGTCGCTGACACTTTAATCTGATTGGTCAATCATGTTCAGTCGTAACCAATCACAGGGCAGACTGCCCCTGACGCATGTGTAATGGTAACCTCTGAGAGCTAGTCCCGGGGGGCTAATGCTAGCAGCTAACACTGGGATTCAGATTCAGATTCAGATTTATTTGTCACGTGCACAATCATACACAGTACAATATGCAGTGAAATGCTTGTACG
>JAUMTR010000001.1:7987439-8033033 GCA_032270685.1 Microctenopoma stevenorrisi
GTGAGCTGGAGGAGGTGGCCGGGGATAGGGAGGTCTGGGTTTCCCTACTTAGGCTACTGCCCCCGCGACCCGATCCCCGACCAAGCAGAAGATAATGGATGGATGGATGGATGGATGGATGGATGAATGTTTATTGCACTGTGCATCGTTCAACTATTCTGCGCACTATACACAAGGAGATGTTGTATGCGAGAGTGATGCAGAGGAAGCCTTTTCTCCACCCACAGCACAAACAGAGCTGCTTGAGGTATGCTAAAGCACGTTTGGACAAGCCAGCTTCATTTTGGAATTAACTGCTGTGTACTGATGAAACTAAAATGGGCGTATGGTTATTTGGGCATAACAAGGGGCATTATGCATGGAATTAAAAAGAACACAGCGTTCTAGGAAAAACATCTGCTAGGGGCTGGATCTTTCAACAAGACAACGACCCTAAACACTGCCCTAAATCTACTAAGACATTCATGCAGAGGAACAACGGCCATCTCAGTCCCCAGACCTAAATGTCATTGAAAATCTGTGGTGTGAGTTAAAGAGAGCTGTCCATGCTGGGTTAGGTCCATGCTGGGTTAGGTCCATGCTTTTTTGTGGTGCCCAAACTTATGCACCTGCCTCATTTTGTTAAAACAATTGTTGCACACTTTCTGTAAATCCTGTAAACTTTGTTTGACTTGTCAAATATATTTGACAAGTATATATAATAGATTTTATATAACAACCAACAATTTATACAGGAAATTCATGAACATTGACAAGGTTGCTCAAACTTTCGCACCCCACTGTAGATTAAAATGAACAGAGCTCATGCATGAACAGGAAGCGTTTTTTCCACTGCAGCTGGAATCAAATGATGGTGTTTTATCTCCACTATGACTCTTTTTCTGTCCGCGCAGTAGATTTTTCCCGTTTTCGTCGCATGGTTTTCATTATGGGAATAACGAGAGTGGAAAGTACAGATGTTTCTCTTGAAATGTAGGGAGTAAAAGTAAATAAACACTCAAGTAAAGTAGAGACACCTAAAAAATCTACTTGACAGCTCGAGGCACATACACACATTCAATCAGCTGACCGGAGTTGCGGAGTTCATGAACCTGAATTAGTTTCTTACCTTTGCGTTTAGTCAAGATGCTGATGACAGGAATATCTGGTCTGTCGGAGAACACCGCTGCATGGTTGGACAGAGCATCTCTGACAGCGTCATAGCCATTAAGCACAACGAGCAGCTGACTCCCGACGAAAAGACTGTACACGTTACCATACATGCTGGCTAGCTGCGCCAAAACCGCTAGGGTGTTATTCTGGTCCTCGCTGCTGTCGGACTGCTGTCCAAACCTCCTCCGGATGAAGGAGGGGATGAAGAAGCCGCCGAAGTTGCCAAATATCGGCCATGGCGCGGGACCTGGAGGGATATTTGCAAAGTCTCGTCTCCTCTGATAAAATCTAACCAAACAGCAAACCAGCAAAGATGCCCCGAACGTAGCGATGTTTGCGTGAGATACCACGGAGCTGCCGAGGTGCGTCAGCCACGCCAGCGGAAACATCGCGACACGAGTCAAGCAAGACTATCACTTTATCAGGCCTACTCGAGCAGCGCTCCAACATCATGTCACATGCCAGAACGACAAACCTGGCATGCAATGGAAGAGAAAGCTCCCACATTTCCTGTAACAATAACAGTACGACGTGCCCGTGCCTGCGCTGGATTCCTATTGGCTGACGGCGCCATGTGACAGCTCCGTAAACAAACGAGGCAGGTGTAAACCTTTTTGAGATAACCATGACCTGGATGACTGAGAACCTTCACAGATACATATGACATTGTTTAAACGGCATGAAGACTAATGAGGTTGTTCAGATGCATTCAAATCAAATAGGAATATAGTGAATGGGTGAAATTAACTTCACTTAACTAAATATTTTTGAATGTTGCTTGTTCATCTATGAATTAAATAATTTAGAAATTCCAGAATATCACTTTCTCAGTAATAATTGACTTTTCATACTATTGTACAATCTTGCACGTCTCATTAGCAAATTATATTTCATATGCAACATCCAGGGGCTATAAATATATAATTTAAATGTAGACTGAATAATATTTGAATTATAAAACTGTAATAAAGGTTTGACCAGTACTGAAGAGACTGATTAAAAACTGTTTTAAAGCAAAGTAATGAACTTTAATTATTTACTTAAGTCACAAAATACAGTCAAAGACTTGTTTTTTATTTATTTTATTACAACAGTACAATATCAAGACTAAAGCTACAGTATACACATTCAAAGCGACTAAAATGAATTATAAAATATAAAAAGACAATAGAAATATTACTACTAATAAAATAATACTAAAACAATACTTTTGAGTTTTGGTACACCTGCTGATGTTTACCACAATAAGGCACTTTAGAATACTGACTAATGTATTGAGGTTAATTCATCAATACATACAGCATGAAACAGTTATGGTAGAAGATCCAAACTCAAACTGTCCATTCAAATCTGAAATTCACCAGGAGTGGATATTGGTCACAAAAACAAACAATAAAATACTTGAGGATATTATATCATAAATAAATTATAGTGGCAAAAAACACACAGAGACAAATGGTTATGCTTCTAGGCACAATTTTGCTGAAACATGTTTTCATAACAATGCATTTGGTACCATTTGACATGACAGAGTTAATAAATACCACTTCAGTGGGTTATCAGACAATACCTCTGGGGTATCAGGGTAACGTCACTCCTCTCGTGTGCTTTGTACCATGGAGTACTTCTTGCATGGGTTCTTAAGGCAAGTAGGAGGCAAGGTGATGGGCCAACTGTATGAACATGGAACTGCGGTTTGGACATTTCTCTCCAGGAAGTTAAACAGCGGGTTCCACCAGGTGTTTGTGAGGTAGTTGTTGGGTGAGCATTTCAGAGTCTGTCAAGAAAAATAACAATGCTTTAAAAAGTACACTAATAATATAATATAATAGTCCCATTACATATTAAATGTCTGTTTACAGTTTTGCCAGCAGAGGGAGTGATTTACATAATCATGGCAATACATTCTTTCATTGGCTTCATTGTACAGCTTGTAAACTTGAGGTAGACTTTATGGAAAAATAAATCTGTCATCATGAAGTTGTGATTCATAAGTAAGAACATTCAGTGAAAGGAAAGCCTAAAGCTCTGGAAGCTCAAATTTCTCTGACACACACACACACACCACAGTCCCTCAGGTGTTTGGCTCTGTGTTCAGACCTGTAAATTGGCCATGGTGTGGTACCACCAGAACAGGCGGGAGGTGATGAAGTAGGCTACAACCACATCCACACTGTAGTGCTCATGTGCCACCAAGATGCACACCACGCCCACGGCACTAAGCAGCCAGCACATCAGATGGTACCACCAAAATGACCGCGGTGAGTCTTGAGAGTAAGAGGAGAGAAGACGAGTGTTATATAAATGACAATAGCCATTAGGGTTCTCTGCCATGTGGTTCTCCTCCATGTCTCCACTGTCATGATTTATGATTTATGTAGCATTTCAGTGAACTGTGTCAAGTACAGAAAGTCTTTATTAGGGCTATAACGTTGAACAGTATCACATAATATACACGGAGAGAGGAGAGGTGTTTAGTCCAGCTGAGTTTACCCTCTTTGATACATCCTTTTATATGTAGCATAATGCATCACTTCTCCAGAAGAAATAAAACCTTCACAAAGGTCTAATTTATTTCAGAAAGACATGGAACCTCAGTGTTTATTCAGCTAATACATATAGCCTTACAGATTTGAAATCCCCGCAGTCAGTCAAATAACAGTATAAATAATTTGAACAAAAATGAAATACTGGTTTAATGTATTAACGCTACAGTAATTGGTAGTAGTGTATGTCATGTGTGGTTAAAAAAGACAATATGTAGGACTCCATGAAAAAAAGATTCCATACAAGCGCACAACAGGGGCTGTGTTGAGTACTCACACTCTTTGATGAATAGATAGGTGAGGGTGAGCATCACAGTGTGTCCACTGTAGAGGAAATCTCCACACAAGAGATGTGAGTTTGTAATGGAAAGACCTCCACCTGAAATAAGCTGCAGAATCCGCTGGATTTTTGCGTGGGAGTCTCCGTAGAGCTGATAGAAAACAGCAAGCGGACGTGTAGAGAGAAGAATAAATAACCTTTAGAGGTGGATTACATTATGGACATTTTAAAAAAAGTTAATGATGTTGAATGGTGTCCATTGATAGTTATCTGAGCCCACATAGCATCTTTACATAACTTGTTTTGTCTGATTGATGGTTCAAAAGTTCAATTTATTGATCTTTTTGTATGAATTAAACAAACATGTTAATCAGAGTTTCGGTAAACAGATTTAGCTTCTTGGAGACTGAGCCAAGCGAGTTGTTTATCCCCCTCTTTCCTGTTTTCTGGCTATTGCTTCATATTTATCATACAGACATCAAAGTAGCATCAATTTTATAATCTAACTTTTAATCTAAGAGAGTAAACATATGTCTTTTCCAAAATGTTGAACTGCTAATTGAAAGAGCAGAGAGTTAGCATCTATAATAAAGGGAAATTGGAAGCAGAAGATAGTTAAACAGTATCCACAGAACAACATGTAGCCAAATCTTGTATACCTGCTGTTTAAATTAGTGCTGATAACGCATTTCTTCCATGTAAGGGTTTCATACAGTGCCCAAAATATTTCCAATTCACAGGAACATGACAAGTAAACTGTCAAACCTCTGATCCTTTCACACTACATAACCCAGCAAACAACTGCCTGGAGCACCTGGAGTTTTTCATCATGTCCTAATACACCTCAATGTTGTTGTTATCCTGAGGCAGTGAAAAGTCCAAATGGATTTTTCTCATAGCTGCCTCTCTTGTACAGCTGTGCAAAACGAGTCCCAGAGGGTCACCGATGACGGCTGATGTTTGCAAGCTACTCACCTTAGGAGCACAAGTCATATGCATGCCAGGTACGGGCAGGGTGGTGATGTACATAGTGACACAGCGGTATAGGTACAGGGTGCCAATGAGGAAGAAGAACCTCCTGCATGCTATTGACCTGAAAATGGACAATTTAACACACGGTCATAGAAGTTCATAAATATGTTTATAAATAATGCTGAATAACCATAAAGTGGCATTAAAAATGTTAATGTGATCTGGTGTATTTTTTTTCAACTGCGCGATCAGTTGACATATTGTTTACTGGTCATTTTGTATTGCAAAGCATATTTATTTATTAATTTTTTTTGTATTTGCGAGTACAGTTTGAAAACAGCCTTAATAAGTTTGGTTTGCATTCGATGTTTGAAACACTACTTTTAGAGTCTGGGCGATATTGACAACACGACTGACTGAGTAACTGCGCCATATCATTTCTCATTTTGTCAGCAGCACATTAAAGCTGTAAATCTCCAACTCTACCGCTTCCTCTAGCTTCACATCTGGTGACTGGGGCGGATGTTGAAGTGCGCAATTAAATCACTTTGAGAAAGGTTTTGCTTTGTGACATGCTGCACTATTGTACTGTACTATAACTATTAGATGAGAGAGAAATTGTGGACATAACATGGTTATGGTTATAACCATGGTTCCCTGTGCTCATAGATGCCTCTATGAGCCATGGTGTGCCAAGAAGACATTCCTCACACCACTATCGTCAGCCTGGGACCATCGTGTTGTTGATGCCAAATTATGAATTTACCATCCATCAGACAAAGCTACTTTTCTTGTCTCATACGAGTCAACCCCAATGTGATCTACTGCTGTTGTCGCCTATCCACACCATGTTTTGACTCTGCTTTCTGATCCTCTCACCGCAGTTAGTGGTTCACTGAGTTACTTTGTCAGCTCATTCCAGTCAAGCCCATTCTCTTCTGACCTCTCTCATCAATAAGGCATTTATCTGCAGAACTGCAAGTCACTTCTGGGCAAACTCTAAAGTTCTGCAGTAAAGGTCTGCAGTTTCACAAACAGTCAAACCAGCCTGCCATGGTCAATCTCACTGAGAATACATTTTTCTGATCACATCGTGATGTTTGACGTGCAAACATTTAATGAGCTTCTAACCTGCATAATGTTAAGCATTGTAAACAGGTGTTCCTAAAAATGGCTCTGATGAAGAACATTTATTTCTGCAGCATACTCACAGGTTTAACGAAAACTAATAAATGGCTCAAAGGTTATATAAGCAAGTTATCAATAAACCTGAAGCACAACAACTTGTACATCTGAAGTTCTTACTTGTATCTGAAGAAGAACACCTGGATTAACCAAATGGCCAGCAGCACCATGCCGTTGATCTCTGTCACTGTAAATGCCCAGTTGACCCTGTCAACATAGTCAAAAAACTTGTCAGGGAGAGGTGGGCTGCTTTCTTTGGGTGGGACTCTCTCGTGAACTATAGTGATGACGATTGTGGTCAGGACAAGGTTAAAACCAGCATAAAAGAAGGCGACTACTGTCTTCCACCACTCCATGGGCAGGTGATCGATCTTGGAGTCTGGCACTGAAATCTTAATGTAGTCATTATGTCTTCCAATGCCTTTCCGAAAGCCCTTCTTTGTGTCCTCGCTGCCAGGTGTGTGGACAGGGCAGCTTTTGCCGCTGCTGGGCACAGCATCACCTTCCATTCCTGGGTTTGGGTTTTCAGTGGCAGAGTCTCTTGCATCCACAAGCTCCTGTGATGCCATTGGTGCCTGCACTGTCCATCCACAGACACTGCTCCTTTGCGATGAAGCTTTTATTCTTCTAAGAGACAAAGCAAAAGGTTGGAAACTGAAACCATTTGGCTCGGAAACATACATGCACTGACTGATTAGTTTGAAGATACCAAATCATCATAATGGGAATTAAAACAAGTTTAGTTTTGTTGCTCTTCCTTATCCTAGGGATTAGCAAAGCAAGGGATGGAGCTTTTCATTGGACATTCACAAGAACCACTCAGACAGGTTTCTGTTTAAATGTTCAGACAGACTCTTATTTCGGATCTTCCAAAGTCTTTTAACCACACTGCTTTGCTTATGCCCTCAACAACCAGTTGCTATTGTCAGATGAGTGGTTTTATGGAAGGAATTGAATTGAATTAAATTGAATGCAATAAAGTAAACTAACTAGCTGAGAATTATAATGTAATCTCTGTTTTTAAAGTGTTTCTTGTCTTTAATGATTTAAATGCCCTCAACAGCTAAAAAAACTCTTCCAGATGAAGATGACCCTGCGGTATTATCAGCTTCATATGACATGAACTTAAATATTTTATATATATACAATTAACTAAAATTGAAAAATATAGATGGTTGTGGACCTCTGAAAAGCAGAGGTGAAGTATTAGAAGACAGAGGTGAATGAAAGCCTATGCAGTGTTTGTTGTTGAGCCCTTGTCAGTAAATGACTTTACGAGCACAACAGCTTTTTTCATTCTTTCACGTCTAAAAGGCTACTAGTACCTTTAACAGCTCCAGTAATAGCTTTGATGATATTGCTAACAGCCCTCAAATGCATCTCAATGAATGTCATATGGGATACATAGAGAAGGGTATGTTTACTTCGAAAGGAAACGTGGCACTTGAAAAAAATGAAGGGATAGAAACAGCGGATGACTGGAGAACAGCTGAACGTATCAGTTTCATCAGAATCAATTATTGGGAAAATATTTTTACAGTGGAAAATGTCTGACAATAGACTGCTCTGTGTCTGTCCCATTGTGGGATGATGGAAAGTCTGACAAACCTAAAAATTCCTAAAATATATATTAATATATAATATGAACCAATGTGAGGTAAGACAAGAGTGGAAAAGCTGATTATAGTGTCAATACGTTCCATCTCTGTGGTTAATTATACTGAAAGTTGTGATCTATACATAGCATTAAAGGGAAAGTCATGTTGGTTCTTGGTGTAGCGTAGCAATAGAAGCGTGAGAGCTTATAAATGTATCCTCTTCTCGTTTTTTAGAATAAAACATAATTCACCTTTTCTTCCTCTCTAATGGACAACTGTGTAGTTCTGGTACTGATAATGGTGAATTAGTCTTTCTAATTTAATGACTGTGCCATTGGTAGGTTTTCTGTGATTATTTCCCAGCTAACGCCCCATATTCAAAGACATTTAATTCCAGAGTATACACCAATCTAAATATGACTATATAGTTAAACAGGATGTGTGTTATGGTCGGCATGACAGTGGCAAGTCCAGTTGCCACTGAATAACATTTTATGGGGATAACGATGACCCTGTAAGACTGAGAATATGTTCTTTGAGCATTGTTGCGCCGCGATTTACTTTATGGAGAGTGTAGTTGCTGTAAATATTGACTCAACTGTCCAAATTGTTGAAGACGCA
This sequence comes from Microctenopoma stevenorrisi, assembly GCA_032270685.1. NCBI lineage: Eukaryota > Metazoa > Chordata > Actinopteri > Anabantiformes > Anabantidae > Microctenopoma > Microctenopoma stevenorrisi. The sequence continues at coordinate 7,995,794 of JAUMTR010000001.1, forward strand.
CATTAATATTTCTGAGTGAATTATTTTAGAGTTGACTTTTCCTTTAGAAAATCTACAACCAGTGTATTTATGATCCATTTCTCTCTTGTATCGTTGCATATTATGCGCCAGATATTTATTTTCCACTATATACTGTGAGACTGTACTGTGTGTACTGTACATGGGAGGTCAGCAGCGCCTCTGTGTTAGCTTTCCACCTGTCCCCTCCACCCTTGTGTGCAGTATGCAGTATTTTCCCACCAGCTGGATCACCCTCTGGTCCAAAAGGATGGGTGGTGATGGAAAACTGGCAGAAAAACCTATTCCACATGGTCACAGGCCGCAATAGATAACTTTGCTGTCTCTTCTCAAAGAAGAGCTATTTCAAGAGAAGCCACCCAGCCTTGAAGGCTGTATTTTACCAGAGCTTTGACTCCATTTTGGGGCCTTCATAATAACATGCTAGTATTGCTGTCCACTCATTTTCCTCTTCACATCATGTGGATTTTCTTCATCAAAAGGAGGGTTAAAAATAAGTCCTGCCAGAAGTGACCCAGCCCTTTATGAACTAGTGACTCTTTAGCAAGGAGCTGACTCTACAGACTATAAACATACTTGCTATAAATCCAGTCTCGAAACTGCATGTTTAGCTGTATAAGATCTAGTTTAGTCATAGATTCTGTAAGACTTGGAGTAAAATGAAATAAAGAGTTCTCCTAACTGTTTTTTTGATGAAAACAAAGTCTGTAGTTTATAGTTTAAGTTCATAGAGTAGCAGCTAGAATAGAATAGAATGTCTTTTATTGTCACTATACACAAGTACAATGACATTTAAAGCATCCCCTCTAGTGCAGACAAACATTCGATAAATAGAAAACAAATAGTGCATTACATAAGAGTTATTTCACATTATTTGAGTTAATGTATCCAAGCTACAAATCTATAATTATCTAACGTAAAATTGCTCTATTAGAAGTAAAAACCTGCTTTGAAAATGTTCCTTTAGTAAACGTGTAACGCCCTGGAGCATAATGTATTATATTATTGTTATTTTGTATGTATAAACATCTACAGTATAAAGTCTTTCACTGTTGTAGCTGGTTGTGGTGAAGTATCTTACATAAAATTAAACTCTGTTTGCTCTAAAGCACCACTCTTAAGCACCAAAATAAAAAATTTGTTATCCAGTCATACTACTATTTATAGAATAAAGTATAACTGGTAAATACATGTATTAAAGTAATATTTAGACCTTGTAAGTATAGTGGAGTAGTACTGACTAATGGTTGCACTAGCAATAATCTTACATTTTCATCTAACAGTAAACATGTCATCCCAGCCCAATGATGTGAATCACAGTAAGCAAATGTTTGAAAATGGTTTTTGCCGCAGTCCTCTGCTGGTTCCATAAATACTATGTTGCACTAATTCACAACTCAATGTTGTTCATCACAGCACACAAATACATACTGTTTGCAGACAGAACTAATAAATTTTGTCTCTGTTTCTGAAAAAACACCCTTTTTATAGCATAAAAGCCTAAATGGTCACATTGTGCATGGAGCCAGTCCTACTTTGGTGGATGCCATAACCATATGTGGGGTTAATATTGGCAGCGTTGTTGGTTTCAGAACTGGGTTCCTCCCATATTTTAGAGGGCAGCAATCTGTCACATGTGATGTGTTTGGCGTTTCTAGTTTACTTTTCGGGTGTAGTACAGTGGCCCCACACACAGTGTTAAACACCATGTTTCATATGAGGCTACAGGGTGGGGCAACAGGTCATTGCATGCCCTATAATTAAGTTCTCTCCATTCATCCAATGCTATTTACATTTGGGAACTGACAGCCAGATTATTCAACAGGCTACTGAGTATATATAAGAGAATATTTTTCCATTGCACTTAAAAGTTTTACACCTCAATATGTGACAATGCTCCTTTATAGATCACCTGATCCTATTGATGAAAATCCGGATGACGTCATCGTAATATATTAAACACGCTGAAGTCTTCCATCTCTTGTCCATAACTAACAGAATAAAACTTTTTGCAGGATTTTATGCAAGTACGTGACTATAAATGAAAATATCATTTAAATATACACATGCGTTAGATACGATTCGTATCTGTAGTGTGACTGTAGCCTATATCTTTAAGCAAGACTGACGGAAAGTTGAATGTCATCAGCAGTAGGAAAGGTCTGTCATCCTATTAGAGATTACACAAATTATTCTACAGTTATCGTGCTGTAGTAAACACGTGTGGCCCACCACATAGCAAGGATTAGTACAAGCTCCGCATTTAATAATTCACATGTTGCACAGTTTAGAGCATCCTACCTGCCTTGCTCCGTCCTCCTAGTGCCTCCTGCAGCAGCAGCAGCAGCCCCTTCAGTCCCCGATGCTGCGCCCTGTTTGATCGCCGCTCTGTTCACGCTGGACAGCCCCTGCTACAGCACTGCCGCTCGCTTTTTCACGGAGCGCTCCTCCCAGAACCTTCACATATTCTCTAGATCCATCCAGCCTCCAGCTCCACATCCCCTTTAATTCAGAGCGCGTCCTGTAATCAGCACAAGCATCGCCCTGTAACTCCATTCATTAAAAGTAGCATCTTTAAACTGTTAGGCGGAGAAGCACAGTCTTTTATTATTTATCATGGAGACAGCATTATGTGTTTATTAGAGCTTCGTAAAAGTAAGTATAAAGTTAAAACACTGATTCAGGTCATTTCATATAATTGTAGCCATATTAATAAGAAAACGAATTTAATTGTGCAAATGATCACAGAATATTTACGAGAACCGGAGGTTTCCCTCTAACCACGCTCTGCTTGATTGTTACTGATTGCAGATCAGTGAGTCACGCTGCGTACTAGTGGACGAAGCTGACTCCGAATCCAAAGCTGACCCCAGGTCGGTGTTTTACGTCGTCGACCTCAGGCTGAGGAAATACGTCATTACGTCGCCGCTGACGTGGCTGCTGGGAAACCTCTTCCCGGGTGCTGTTCCAGGCTCCACGTCTCCGGGTCCCTCAATTGACCAAAGAAATCAAAATAAAGAAATATCAAACAGAAAAGTGCTGAGCGTTTGCCCTTTACTGTGGAGCCGGTTGATTAATCCGCTGTCCGCTACCAACCATGGAGACGTGTGGCAACACGAACAAGAAGCAGAAGCTGAGCAACACGGCTGAGAGCTGGGTGAGTTTTCTTTGACCAAGTTGTGTTTATACAACACACTGGCTCATTTTGTCCGTTTTCCACCACTCACCGAACGGGTCAGGCAGCTAACTTGCATTGTTAACATAATGGCTAAGAACTACTGGTACAGTACGTTAACGTTAAAGCTAGCTAATTAAAGCTAGCCCTGCATTTAAAACCTCGGCTGCTTTAGCTAACTGCTAATGATGCAACAGCATCAACTTATTGAGTATAATGCCATTGCATCTGTTATAAAATTACGTTATTGTTTCCGTCTTGCGTTTCAGTAAAATTGTAAGTTTTTTTTCTTTGATTGCTAGTTGTTAAAAATTTGTTGTTACGTCTATTCTGCACCACAGTTTTTTAATCCATTTGTGGGGAATTATAATGGAAACTGTTTTATGACATGTTTTTTACTGTAACACTAATGTAAAACGCTATAATAATATTAATAATAATAATAATAATAATAATAATAACAATAATATAAAGAGTGCCTAACATTTATGAGATAGTGTTTTGTCATGCAATAGAGATAATGAACTTTTCTGCTCATGGTAATCCCTTGTTTCTTTTACCTCAGTATGATTGTTAAGCATTCATAGTGACACTGAAGTGACAGAAAGTCTGTGTACTTTTCAGGGAATGCAACGTGCAACTAATGTCACCTATCAAGCTCATCATGTCAGTCGAAACAAACGTGGGCAGGTCGTGGGCACAAGAGGAGGGTTCAGAGGATGTACTGTTTGGTTGACTGGTAGGTTATGGGATGTCACAAAAACATTTCTGGTGGTCGTTAATAATTAGGTTTACATATTATACTGGCTATTTTCATAATCTGGCTGTTTTCTTCTATGTCAAGGTTTGTCTGGTGCGGGGAAGACCACAGTGAGCATGGCCTTGGAGGAGTACCTAGTGTGTCACGGCATCCCCTGCTACACACTGGATGGGGACAACATTCGTCAGGGGCTGAACAAGAACCTGGGTTTCAGTCCAGAGGACCGTGAAGAGAACATTCGACGCATTGCTGAGGTGGCCCGGCTTTTTGCTGATGCAGGGCTCGTCTGCATTGCCAGTTTCATCTCTCCCTATAGCAGAGTGAGTGACTCTCTAATAAGTGCATCAGGGCCTTCTGGGAACATTCTGAGTCATTTAAAAAAAGTGAAGTCATGAATGTTAATTTTAAATAAAGAAAAGCAAATAAAAGTAGGGGGGTGGTAGATATATAGAATATATTCAAGAAACACTTCATTTACGGTATAGTAAATGTATATATTGTGACTATTGAGAAAAAATTGTAACGTAAATTTAATGGCATGCACTACGCTTCGAGTTCCTTTTCCCCCGCACATCCAGAAAACAACTAGCGCATGCGCAAATTTTTGAATCCTTTAAAACCCAAGTGAAACCTCTAGGGCAGAGTTCCCCAACCATTGGTTCCAGTCGTGGGTTATTTTGTACCAGCTGCAGAGAAAGAAAATAGATATTTTATTTCTGTTTTCACGCAACACTGTATTTTATTTTGAAACAATCACTGACATGTTTACTAAGTGAGCACAGACCAGTTTTTCAAAATAAAAGAATTGCAGTGACCCCCAAAATAATAATGCAAAATATTATTCTTAGGCCATTCTTGGTACAAAAACCCATCAAGTGATCCTTAACAGTATGCTGTTTTTTGATAACTCTATGGCTAAATTATGTGTGCCTTTCTCTGGCAGGATCGCCTCAATGCCAGGAAGATCCATGAGGCTGCAGGGCTGCCTTTCTTTGAGGTGTTTGTAGACGCTCCATTGGATGTCTGTGAACAGAGGGATGTGAAGGGGCTGTACAAGAAAGCTAGAGCAGGAGAAATAAGAGGTGTAGTATGGTTTAAAACTGTTCACGTCAGTATTACAAAGCAAAATGTGCCTCATCATTTTTGTTAAATGCAAAACAATGGCTAAAAGATGTCTGGTCGTGGCAATTGAACTTAGATTAGTTTGAAATCTTTCACTGTTCATCCAGCTTCTTCAGTCTGGTCAAGATTTGTTAGAGACCACAAATTTACCTTCAGGTTGGTTTCATTGCGCGGCGGCCTTAAATAGGCTCGGTGACTGAAAGAACGGAAAGCAAACGTGTTGACAGATGTAAAGGTCACACCCCCGAATAAGCCCTCCTTCTACCATAAAGTTGTTAAAGGTGGTGGAGGTGTGAATTACTCCTACCTTCACCTGGATGACTGAGAATTTGTATTGACAATGGCTGAAAGAGGAAACATTTAGGCGATTTGTACAAACGATAGATGTAGTTTGTTTATAATATATCTACGATATTCAAGATGAGAACTTTTGATATTTTTCAGTATTTAAGGCCCTGTAATGTTAGGTTCAGGCCAGCAGTTTGGGCATGTGTACTATACACAACCTCGAGGGCCAAGAAATAAGGGGAGCAGCTACTCACAGTTTTTGTACGCTGTGATCTTGTAAAGTGACCAATACCTTGTTAAATACAACTTTTTCAATACTTCAGTTTAATTGGTAATAAGAGGTTTAGAATCAGGCTTGTTATTGAATAGTAATCAGAGATCCTTAGAATAGTAAATTAAGAAAATGTTTTGGCAACATTTTTAAATGTTTGTTTGTTTTTGCATAAATAAAAATCCTAAAAATAGACTCAATAAAATAAATCAAAATCATACTTGTTCATTTAATAATGAAGTATCTATGTCTAACAAAAGTATGTGCGCCTCTTAGATGGCATTTATAGGGGAAATTAGAGTCAAGAGTTTTAAACAATGGGATGAAAATTGGGTGTGAGTCTGGGCGGCCATGTCTTATTTAAAGAGGTCTTCAATTTCAAAGTCTGATTAGTCTGAAAGGGCTACAAAGAACTTCTAAAGAGTTTGGACTCCACCTGTCAGGCATATCATGCACAAAAAGACTACTTTCAACACTACTGTTACCCTCCCCAAGAGTGGTCGACCAGATCACAGCGAGAGCAGGTGTGTGATAGTCTGGGAGTTCGTACGGAACCCCAGGGTAATGGAAAGTAGGAATTTAAACATTAGTGCAGTCAGCACAATACTTTTGCCAGGCGCAAACATTTAAGATTAGACAGCGCTCCACGATACATATGAGTAACTGTTGTTTCTCTTTTGTTTAATTGTTGACAACAATGTTGTATGTAGAAAAACAAATCTACTTTCAAAAAATATGATTTCGTTTATCTTATTAATCTCAGTGAGGTGACAAAGAAAACAAAACTGGGGCATCACTATTAGAAGAAGTGTTTCTATTGCATTGTGGCGCAACATGTGAGCTCTCAAACCAGCTTCCTGAGTTTTGTTTCAATTTCACAGATCAGTTCGGCCTTTGTTAAAGTTTACCTTCAGTCTTGGGTTGCAGAGATGTAAATTATTAATCAGTGAGGCCTGTGGGAATATTTGGTTTATACGTGCTGTGATCCTCGGTGTTGTGATATAACGCACATAATGTACTGTTGAATATTTTTTCATAGAACAAAGTGTTCATACTGTGCATGTTACTCAGTCTCTCTTTTTTAATCAGGTTTTACAGGAATTGATTCCGAGTATGAGAAACCAGAGGCTCCAGAACTGGTGCTGAAGACAGACTCCTGCAGTGTGAATGAGTGCATACAACAGCTTATTGACCTGCTTCAAGAGAGGGTGAGAAGGCAAACCATCTTTGTAGACCTGTCATGCTTGGAAACAGCTGTTTAAAAACAGCTGACTAAAAACACGGGTACATTCCTGTATTGGCCACTGGGGGTCAGTAAAGCCTTGTAATTGTATGGATGTTGTCTGCACTGTGCGATGTGAATCAGTATTGCTCAGTAGCTTTACCGACATCTTTTATTGTATAGGATGTTTTTGATTTTTTTTATACAGAATAATTACACATATATCACATTATTTTGATCCCGCAGGACATTGTTCCTGTTGATGCATCTTATGAAGTGAAAGAACTGTACGTTCAGGAGAACAAACTGGACCTGGCTAAGGCGGACTCGGAGACTCTGCCAGCTGTGCAGATTGGCAAGGTGCTTCTGATTATTAAAATGGTTTGATACATTTTTAAATCAAACCATTAGCTACTGATAAAACTGCAAATGGACCGACAGTCTTTGTGCATTTAGAGTTACTATGTTGTCCAGGATCCCATATGTAACCTGTGTAACTATGTGTCTGATGCTCAGGTGGACATGCAGTGGGTGCAAGTGCTTGCTGAAGGCTGGGCGACTCCTCTGAATGGTTTTATGAGGGAGAGAGAGTTTTTACAATGTCTTCACTTTGACTGCCTGCTGGATGGTAAGAAAATTCTAAAATCTCACTTCAAAATTCAGTTTTACTGTCAGTGATTAGAATAAAGTGGCGGATGGCTCTCATTAGAGACATCAATAACTATTTATTACAACAGTAGTTACTTGTAAGTGTTGTTTTAGTGTATCACTGCTTAGAACTAACATCAATATACTGTCTTAGACGTATAGCAGAGATTGTGTTATGCTCTGTTCTATTTAAATACAGAACAACAAGATGTGCTCTTAATCAACCTAAACTTTTCTAAATAATTTACAGATTCCAAAACGTTAGTTCATAAGTGTCCACAAGTTGACGTTTCTGTATTGGTGTCTCTGTCTGTTTAACCCTAAATGTCTGCCAGCTGTAGGCCTTGTGTTTTCCTGTCAGTTTTTACTTGATTCAAATAAAAATCGAGCACTCTTGACTAAATGGAGCGTTAAATTAGATTAACACATATCACTTGCATGTGTCCCTGCAAGCTGTACTGCATATTTACACAGTGTTGGATGTGCTGAGAGGCTTAAACTAGCTTCTCGTGAGGGCTGACGTGCCACATCCTAATGTACAACTCAGCCGAGGTGGCATATTGATTAAAATTGATTTAACTGTAGATCAAGAATGATGATGCTGTATATCAAATTGAACAATGATAATTGTGTCTGTATCCAGACTCTGCATAAGCTTAGTTTTCAAAAATATGAATTTGGAATGTATGAAAGTTTCTCGTGTGTTGTTTGAAATGCCAAGAAAAGTCTTTTCAGTTTTATTGCATATGATAACTGAACCCTCAGTTGTGTGTTGTGCTGCCAAATATTTTAGTTACATACTCACACAGAGAGAGAAATGAAAATCTGAAATAAATGGAAAGTTTACATAGGCTATATTTTATTTTCAGTTTTTGGTGGGTATATAACACGGCCTGTGTCCTTGCTGAATGATTCAACTTTTAGTTTGAACACCATAACACTTTAGCTCTTTCCTTAGGAAGATCCTGTATCTAGTCAAGGAAACTGAGCTGGCCAGACAGAGGAAGAAACATATATTGACTGAAAATCTTTCCTTCTACTTTCCTGTGTGTCCGGGAGGAATGAAATGCAAAGGGAGAGGCTACAGTATTGATTGACACAGTACACCGCCATTTGTCCATTTTCACTTCCTTTTATGGATTTGACAGTGACAAAAATATATCACAGTTCAAAGATGAATTACCCACATTATAACACAAAAACTGGGTTGGAAGCAGAAAACTGCATGTTTGACTGAGCAACGAAAAACAGTAATCCAAAGTCAAACTTGTCTCCCTCATTCTTACATTTGTGTGGCTTTCTTGCATGTATCCGTTTTTCACGCAAACCAGCTGTAAGCTGTGCACAGTGACAGAGGGAACCAGGAGAGTGGGTCCACGGAAGGTGGGGGTCACAGCAGTCTGAAAAGTTATGGGATAGGACTTTCTTCTCTAGCCTCCTAAAGTGCAGCCTTGAACCTTGTTGTTTGTCATATATTTCACATGAATCCTGAAAGGGTACAGCATAGGAACGTTACAAGCATGGTTCAGCTGTTTTGTTGTGTATATTTATAACACTCCTCTTCCTCCTGCTTCAAGCAGTTGTGACGTCGCACTCGCATTTTAAATCAAATGTGAGAGCGCTCATCCCTGCTAAGAACAACGTACCGTCTTTTATTTGTATTTGCATTGCAGCCAGATGAGATGCAAACTAGTAGCCATTCCTACCATTCTCAAACATCCTGTTAAAGCCTCAGTTTGTACAACAGTAGGTTCTTCCACTTCCCATTGAATGGAATGGAATTATTTGATTGGTTAAACCTTTAGTATTTGTAAATAGGTGCAAAGATATTTTAGAGAAATTCATGGAGTGTTTTACTTTTTATTCACAGTAAAATGTTTTGTCTTTTTCCCTCATAAAGTTAGATTTGTCTCTCCTTTGTCATAGGTGGGGTCATCAACCTGTCCGTGCCTGTGGTGCTGCCAGTTTCTACTGCAGATAAAGAGCGTTTAGATGGTGTGACAGCCGTGGCCCTTGTCTATGGGGGCAAACGAGTTGCTATCCTTCGCAACCCAGAGTTTTATGAACACCGCAAAGAGGAGCGCTGTGCTCGCCAGTGGGGCACTACCTGCAAGGACCACCCCTACATTAAGGTACGTGTCAGAGATTGTTAAAAACGGAATTTACCGTATCTGCAAATGTGTTGGGAGTGATATAGAAAAGCACAGGCTCAACCTTGGTGACAGTAACGAGCAGCATCTGCAGACAGTCTGCCTCGGTGTGCTGTGCGATAAACACTGTGCATGTGTAAGCACACTGGCTCCCTGGATACAGCGCTGATCGAACACAGATCTGAGCTGGCCTCCTCACACTGCTTATGGAAAGACTGAATAGGTTGAGGAGTCAAGCTTTTCTCACAGTATGCCTGTATGCTCAGAGAAATCTCTTGATCTTTTTGGTCCACCCTTATTTTGCAGGTGTTATATTTGGATGCTCCGTCTCTCATTGAGCCCCCACCAAATTTGTTTGAGATTGTACTTTTCAGCTGAACAGACTTTGGAATCCCCGCCAGCATCCACCTTTTCGTTCTCACAGCACCTCTCCAAATAAACCCAGTAATGGTTTCCATCTGTGTCCTATTGATCGCTGTGGGGCTCAGGTAGACTCAGTTGTGAGCTAATGTCCTGAAATGATCCTGCACAAAGTGGCATTAGCTTGTAGCTGAAGAATAATGGAAGTGCCTGGTGTTGTTGGCGAAAAAGTATGCTTTTTATATCCCCATCTGCCCACGCTGATAGCGTAAGATTACTTTTAGAACTTGGGTAATTTAAATTCTTACTCTTTTTAGAATTAGAGCAGTTGTTGAGTCATTTGTATATTGGCGACAATGCAAGACAGAACTAATAGTGTCCCTGCGGTCAGACTTATTTTAAACGTCACTGGCTAATTTTAAAGCTCCTTCAGCCAAAAATACTGCTTGTAGTTTAACTTGAATACCACTTAGCAGCCTCAATAACAGTTGGTTATATATATTTGTTTAATGTAGCAGAAATCATTTCATCTCAGTCTTTCTGAGTCAATGTGGTTTTATTTTTAACACCAGAGAAATCTTCATGAAATTTCTCTGGTGTCCACACCTGAGGCCTGAGTGCTGGCTTTAAAGAGCCTCGAACACATGTTCAGCTTGCCAGAATTAAAGTGTCACTCATTAAACAATGTGTGTATGTACACGTAAGTGTATGTTTAACACTGGAGCCAGTCTGTCAACCCACCTCTGAGTTGGTAGCTACGCTTTTTTCCCTTTTCAGCCAGAAATGACCTGTTCCACATTACATTTAGTTAATCCACTTTTTCTTGTTTACCCATTTAACTCTTGTCCATCAGTGAGACAGGAGCCCCCTTCATCAGACAGTGTGGCTGTTTATTTGGCTAGGGCCCTCTCACATGTGAAATCCTGGAGCACTTACAATAGTTTAACAGAGCACATGTGGATGTGTAGGCCTGCTCCTTTGATTTATCCATGCAGACATTATGTTTTCCATTCTCTTATGCTAGGAAAATAAATTGCAACTTGTCCCTCCCAAAGAAAACTACTGTCAAGCATCTTTCACGACTCTTCTTGGGCCAGCAGCAGACAGGTTGGATTAATCGGAGTGTGGAAAAGAAATGGCAACACATTTTTGAAAACGTCTGAGCCAAGTGGTGGTCTGGTAGGTCAATGGGTTAGGCGTCAGACTGGGATGCAGAAGGTTGCAGGTTCAAACCCAGTCTAACTCCTAATCCATCCCCTACCAGGTGTGTCCTTGGGCCAGACACCCAGCGCTAGCTCCCTGTAAGTCGCTTTGGATAAAAGCGAAGCAAAGTAAAGTAAAGTGGTCATCGATCACCTGACGTAGACACCTCTGCTGTTGACAACTTTGTTTTTCTTTTGTTTCTTTAGTTTTTTTTAAACATAGTTGGCTCGATCAAACTGAAATCGACCTGTTTGTTAATGTTTTTGTATCTATTCATATGATGAATGACATGTCAATGAAAATGTAACATGGATACTTCTTTTGAGCCTACAAATCTTCTTTTCACAATACCTACACACCTCAGGTTTCATTTGTGGCCTTTTCTTTTTCGCTGTCTCAAAGCTGGAGCTGTGTTTTTTTATGCCCGAGTCTGTAGAGAATTGTCACTTTGTATCACGTTAACATCCCACAGGCCCGTGTTTTCAGTAACTCTAGCTATGGTGTCATAATTGCCACAGGAGGCAGGCGAATGATATTGCCTGAAACAATAGCAGCCTTTGCCTGGATCCCGAGCACTTTGGTGGCATTGTTGGGATAATCTCATGAGGAGGGGGAAAAAAATTCCCTCTATTGTGGTCATGGGCTCATCACTAGGTTTTATTGTGGAATACAAATGATTTTTGTCTGTGCGCTGTTATTGAAACTAAGTTAGCAGATATGACGAGATGCAGGAGAGTTTTGTTGATAGTTTAACGACACAGATTTTGATTTATGCTGCTCTGTCCCTGTTGTGAGTAATAACTCCTGGGGGTTTATTAGAATTCACGCAAGCCTGGTTCCAGCGCAGTGAAGTTTTTATGGACCACACTGTCTTACGTCTGGATTATGTTTGAGTTGTGTTCACTGTCTTGATTACTGCGACTCCTATTTCAGATGGTCATGGAAAGTGGGGACTGGCTAGTTGGCGGAGATCTGCAGGTTCTGGACAGGATCTACTGGAACGACGGACTCGACCAGTACCGGCTGACACCAGCTGAGCTCAAACTGAAGTTTAAAGAAATGAATGCAGGTCAGGAGCGGAGTGCTGTTGGTCTGTTTATTTTCTGTCAGAGTTAAATTAAAACAGATATGAGATCTTGATCCAATAACGTTTTGACAGACAGTAATGTCACAATATTTACAAACTGCTACCATTTTTAGTTTGTGAGGGGAACTGGCAGTTCACTCCACTTTCATCCTTTTTATTGGTTGTTTAGACATTGGTAAAAGAGGGGTCGAAGTAGAAGGGCCACATGAGAGAAACCTGTCACTAATGAGAACACAGGCTTAATGTGGTTTCAGTGGCCGAGCACTTAGCTGCATCATTATCTCCGAGTTCCCTGTGGCATTTTATTTGTCTCGCAAAAATGCGGTCGGATGTGTTCGCTCTCATCATAACAAAACTCTCGTCTCCTTTCTCTCTCTTTCGTCAGATGCAATATTTGCCTTCCAGCTCCGCAACCCGGTCCACAATGGCCACGCTCTCTTAATGCAGGACACCCACAAGCGCCTCATCGAACGAGGCTACCGCCGGCCCGTCCTGCTCCTCCACCCTTTGGGAGGTTGGACCAAGGATGATGATGTGCCACTGCCTTGGCGAATGAAGCAGCACGCTGCAGTTTTGGAGGAGGGCATCCTGAATCCAGACTCAACCATTGTTGCCATCTTCCCCTCACCGATGATGTATGCGGGGCCGACTGAGGTAATGATTACGAAACATGTTGAATTCTGCAGAGACATGTTTGAGGTTTATTATAAAAAAAAAAGCTAATGTGTTCTCAAAATCGATAGAGAACAAAAATGCGAGAGGAGCACAGAGTAATGACGGCAGACACAGAGAGAAAAAGGCTGTCACATACTTGATGTCTGCACATTTCTGAGAGTGATAAATGGCAGGAAATGGAATTTACAATTGACTTGAGGCGCTCTGTTTAGTGTTTCTGTGCCACGCACAGACCTCTCTGTGTGCCTGAGCGTAGCTGTGTAGCTGGGAATCTTTTAATCATTCACTTATGATAATTGAAAAGTTATGGTGAGAATTATTGAGAGCAGATTGGAGCCTGGTGGATGTCAGCCAGTGAATTTATTCTCTAATTCTGAATGGAAGTTAGAAGGAGCATCAGTCTGCTTTAGCCCTTTGTATCATCATTCTAACCCTGTTTACCCATTAAAAACTACATATTTTCTCACTCAAACAGTAAAACCTTTCCACATCCACTGGAGTCATATTTACCACAGTGTTCTTGAGCCTACAGCTTCCATTCAGAGATTAAATTGCGGGTTTTTAAGATCAATCTTTTTTTTTTACAAACTGTATTCATAGGAGCATTATTCTAATAAATAGTAATGTGGACATTGGTTAAGCGTTTTGTAAGTAGCTGTTGATAATATAAAACAGAATGATGATGACTTGCTTAGATGTATGTAGCATAGATCTGCTATAAAGGGTAAGAAAATATTGATGCTGCATTTAATTACAAACTTTTTGGTCATCAAACAATCACGACATCTGTAGCGATGTTGAATAAAGGTGTCGTAAAATGCAAATTCCTGTCTTCTAAAGCAAGTACAAAGAACACGCTGATTTATTCTATATGTCCACAGGTTCAGTGGCATTGCAGAGCTCGAATGGTAGCTGGTGCCAATTTCTACATCGTGGGCCGTGACCCTGCAGGCATGCCCCACCCCGACACGGGAAAGGACCTGTACGAACCCACTCATGGAGCTAAGGTCCTCACCATGGCTCCAGGCCTCATCACCCTGGAGATTGTGCCTTTTAAGGTTGCTGCGTACAACAAGGTCAAAAGAGCTATGGACTTTTATGATTCCAAAAAGTGAGTACTCGTGCTAGAATTTTATTTTCCCAGATCTGCATCCCATCTTCTCTCCCGCTACCTTTAACTGTATTAGAGTCATGGAAAACAGAAATGGAGTCAGGAGTGCCAGTGCCCTGGCCGTTTCTTTATAGTTTAAGTCCAGATTAATGCTTCACATTTAGCCCAATTAGGACCAACAGCCTAAACAGATATTACATACTCTAAATTAATGACTCATTAGTCTTGTCTCTTGCTCTTCTATCTACAGTAAAATGTTAAGCCAAGAATAGCAGGGTTTTTTTTTTCTTTCTTACACAGTGAAAAGGTTTTGGGGATTTGTATGAGCTTTGATGTTGCTCAGAAATTACGGAGAACTGCCATTAATTAGAGTCTGTATACGGACACTGCACATGATGACTAACAAAAATCAGGCAACGTTGCTGCCTCTCCTCCGGATTCAATGTAGGTTCCACCATCAGGTTATGCAACTGCAGCAGTTTGGCCAGGAGTGAACTGAATATAGCCAGACTAATCATAAGACTTGCTTTGTTTTCCATGATGCATATTTATGATGTTAAATCTAAACCGAATTGCTGAGTGGGAACATGAAGAATTTATGCAGGAGGTAACTGTGCTTCTAAAAATAGTATGTTTATTATCAGCAGCTTGTTTAGCTTTTCTTGGCTTTGAAATTATGACATGGCCAAACAAGAAAAACTGTTTCCTCATCTGAGTTTGAAACACTTTAATCAGTCTGTAAAAGAAAATTTACCAAGTTACCACACTGCTTCTACAGAATGTCATCGTTGTTTTTTTTACCATTTCTGGCTACAGTAGTGAGGAATCTGTGAAATAAACTTGGAGTTGGCATCCAAAGTATTAAATGTTATAACAGTATTAAAACTTTATCACACACACACACACACACACACAAAGATTAACTCACTCTTCAGATTGTCATGTAACATAAATAAGCCACTGTCTCTGGCAAATTACCAAAATATGTTTGTTCTTGCATAAAATATGATTAACCCCAAGGTTTCATTTTAAAACTGGAGAGCGAATGCAGGAGAATAACTGGATTTTCAAAGTCGTCACTCAGATTTATGGCATTCCATTTTCTCATGCTGACAGCGCCTTGCCAGATTTCAGGAGGAATATGGATGCTTACCCTAATCACAAGCAATACCCCTCAGTCTTTCTCTAAAGCATAATGGCTCAGGTCACAGAAAGCTGTTTCTAATTTGACGCTGTATAAAAACGTTCTCAGAAGAATTTGCCTGGAGCTCCTTTACCTCACGCCATGTGAAGTGCTAGGTCCTCTTCTTCACATATTCTCAATGTTTCGCAGACACAAGATGTTCTCGGTGTCATGTGACAACAATTTTACTTCATAAACATCAGGATGGCCCTGATTGTATACTCAGCGGAGATTAGTGTATATATCTGCTAACAAGATGTCTGAAAACCATCTTGATATCCCCAATGCTAATTTATCGAATCGAATTTATCGACAATCGAAGATGTGAACACTGCACCCGCACGTTAGAGATGACTTTATTTGGGTTCTTGTTTCAAAGAAGAACAAGCTCTCGGTCATTAAGAGCAGAATGTCCATAGGGAAAAAAGGAAAACATTTGACTAGGGGATTTCACAGTCTGACTATTAAAAAGAATCTTTAGTTCTTCTGGTTTGACAATACGGTTATTAACTCTCAATCAAGATATGATTATAGTCCGGTCTGATGTTTACCTATAGTAACTGTGCAGTAAAAGCCTAACGCATTAAAAGATCAGCAGTTTTTTTCAGGATGTGTTGGGGGCATACATAGTTTCACTGTACTATTTTACCAGCATATCAGAACTGGGCACTTTTGCATCTAACAGCAATTGGTTAGCAGTGTTATTCTGCTTTCTTTTACACAGACATTAGAAATTCTTCTTAAAGGAAGCGTTAATGGGTGTGGGAGACAAAAAAACGTCACCTAAATATTAAATGGTCGAAATCTTGAGTTTTTCAAGATTCAAAAAACTTTATTAATCCCAAAGGGAAATTGTTTTGCTTTGTTACAGCCGCTCTGTCTAGAAAATAGCAGGAAAAAAAAGAAGATTTAATTTGCACCTGCGTATCTCAGTTTTTAAAAACGTTTCAATTACTTATACTGGTAAAATTGTAGTAGTGGAAGTAAAATAAACATTTTGTGGCCGGCACAGTGTGCCGTAGAGTCCCATAAAGTACCAAACACAAGAAATGATAAATTAATAAATGTTGAATCAGCTCTACTGGCCTACTCTCTAACCACCATTATAACGGCATGTCGGTGCAGCATTTCTACAGCCACATGATGATTTTGGGGGGAAAACAGCTGGCAGTAATTTTGAGCATATGAAATGTAGAGTTGAGTAAGATAAACATTCTCATAAACAAACAATCACAGCATAGTGCAGGACGTGAGATGTTATAAGCGTGTCATTTTGGTTTGTGAAGTTCTAACTGGCTTGCTGGGACACCTCGATGCCCTGGATACCAAAGTGTCACTCTGTTATTCTTGGGTCATAATCAATATTTTGATTCAATTGAAATATTTCTCACTGTAAACTGTTTTTTTTCCAGCCATCAAGACTATGATTTTATCTCCGGCACACGCATGCGTAAAATGGCTCGCGAGGGAACAAATCCTCCTGATGGCTTCATGGCACCTAAGGCCTGGGCTGTGCTGAAGGAATACTATAAGTCACTGGAGAAGGCCTAAACGTTGCTGTGACCATGGAAACACTGGTGTTCTACTGATGATTGGAGATGATGAATGTGGGGACCACAGAGCTACTATCACTTTGTTGCAGCTTTTCACTTTTATGGTCAACATTTATTCACCTAACTGGTCTATGTTGTTTAGTCCAATCACATTTGTGTTGTAGCTGTATGTTCTTCATATAACTATTACTACTAACTAGGAGACGCAGCTGGAAAAATCAAGTTAGTTTTTAAGACGTGCGACTTCTCAGCTGTATGTTCATGTGACTGGTTACAAAAACAGTGTTTAAAGATTTTAAGCTCAATTTAAATATATAAAGTACTGTTGACCAGTACTTAAAACGTGGGAATAAATGTTGACTATTTGTGATCTTCAAATTTTAAAAGTTTTCACTCCTGAACCCCAAACATGTTACATTGTACTGTACGTTTGCAGGTAGCAGTGATGACACAAGTGTATGGTGTAAAAGACGAGTGCCTTTGTCTTTAGAAAGTAAATTAGAGCATACACCCACACACATGCCGGTCTTTCTGTAGTTGTGAGGGCACCTTACAATTACCATCACAACTTAATATGTGAGCCAAACAAAATTTTGTGCTTAACCTTGGAATCAAGTCTTAACCCTCCAACAGGCCTTTGGCATCGCAGGAACTGGCTAAATGAGTTTGTCCAAACAGTTAGAGAAAGACCCGTATGCACACTTGCTGCTCGTCTCATCTGTTACACTGAAACGGTCCAATAGGTCACAAAATGCTCTGAAAACCAGATCAGCGTTAAATATGTGTTTTGTTTTTGTAGACCTAACCTCCTTATACTTTTAACATTTTGTGTCATTTCTATCTATTTATTCTGTCATAACATTGCAGTGACCCCACTGCACTTTTTTTTTTTTGGTGCTCCAAACCTTTCTCGCAACAGTCTTGATATTCTGTTTTCATCATCTGTATTTTCTTTCCTCATAGTTTGCTGATATTTTCCATCTGGTAATTCATTTTATGCGAGTGTGTAATCAGATGTTTGATGGTTACCATCACAGGATCAGATTTGTTATCTTCCTTGTCCAGTAAACCATTTTTAGCAAAAAGAACAAATTGTTTACTTTTGCTTTCTTTAATCTTGTGGCTTGTTACACACGGAGCATGGTGTGTGTGCTTTTTGTTGTTGTTTTTTTGCAGCACAGGAAATATACATGCATACATAACACACACTCGAAGAATTCCACATAATTTCAAATGACAGCACTGAAATTAATGCATTTTAGAAACTAAAATTACAGTGATGAGATGCCATCAGCCTTTAGTGCACACAGCTCATATACAGACAATCTCATGAATCTCCTGATGTCTTTGTTCGCTTCGAGTGCACTTTGTCATCTACATGAATGGTGCACTCTTCAAATTTCAATTTCTGTGATTTCCTTTTCTGTCGTAGCCTTTGTGACCTCCCAGTTGGTCAATCAGCTGGATATTGAATGAGACAGACCTTGTAGTGCTCCCAATCAGACTCAGACATTCGCACTGTATACAACGAGCTGCAGCTGGCTTCCAGATGCAGTGAAAGTGGCACGTATAGGGTTAAAAATAGTCTAAGAAGAGTGCCTCTGTCAGAAACATCCTGGATACCTCATCTAATCCAACTGCAACATGTAATGAAGAGACATGCCAGCAGCATTTTTTTTCTACCTTTCGACAGCTTGTGTTCAATCGCGAATGGTAATCAAGCTGGGACCTCAGTACAACTTCAAAAGAATCATTTTGGAGCATTTTTTTCAACAGAAAATGATCAAATGATTTTATGTAAGTTGTCTTCAGTTTTGTGTTGTTCTTTGGCTGTCTAGAGGAGATCTGTGCACTCTGGGTAATGCAGGTGTCTGTTACCCTGTGTATCCTTAACCTCCAGATGTTATCATACTTATCTGGTGCTGAGTGTATTTTAATACGTAGTCAGATTTTGCTTTGAAACTTCTCAGTCCCCTGAGGGTGTTGTTGCAATGTGGCACTCTGCCAGAAAAAAAAAGGCACAAGGTTCCTGGAGAATCTGTGTAAAATGAGTTCTGACTACTGTTTACGTGACTTACGCCTCCGCTCACCTACACTACCTCATTTCAACATGAATGACTGTACAGAATTCAGCCACTCATAAACAACATTCATCGGAAGCAATAAAAGTGAAGGATGCTTAAGTGCAGCATGTTTGAGGCCAGACATCACAGTTTACAGCCAGTGTTTCAAAGACTTTGATTCCTTATGCGGGTGTACATGATTAATACTTCACTAATGCAGTATATTATTGTACAATAACGACTCTTTTGATTGCACATACCGTCATAACATTTATCACCAGGGTTTAATGTGACTTGACTGTCTTTGGTGAAGCACCTAATTGTAATAGGACGGCATCAAATACATTTATAAGACTATATTTACCAGTAGCCATAGTTTCTTCATAGTTTCACAGGAATCACCTGATAAATGATTTGGGGAAATTTGAATTTAATTAGGAAAAAACAAAGAATTATTTCAGTATATGGAAGTTAAAAAGTTGTGTTTCTATTTCTAAAACTACTATATGTAATTGTACTTTTATGTATGTCTGTTCTTGTACATAGTCCATGCAGAAACATCGCCTTTATCACAGTCCTGCTCCTGTAGGGACCTCAGCTGCATTTATCTCTACTTTCCTTCCATCTGCTTTGAGTTCCAGTCATGTAAAAAAAGCAGGCTTTACTTTGCAAAAGTCAATACAGTCACAGACAGCAAGGTTCTCCAAAACATGGTATTATTATAAAGTATAAAATACTCCTAAAACACAACATTTTATTAGTTTTATTTTAAGGCTCCAACAGTGTTTACTTAGAGACATAGATACAGACATGTTAAACAGTTCATATGCCCATGAAATATCTACAAACCATCAGTCGTCATGTTGTACTTCTTCCTCACACTTCTCCTGGTATATTAACCAGGACACACACATTACATGAACATTATCAGAGCCTGATAAATCCTCTGACATGCGTCATGTCAGAATGAGGCTAGACATCTGTAGTAATACTACCTCCAGAGCCAAAGGCTCAATACAATAGATAATACCATGGTAGGCAGACCATATATCAAAAGAAATTACCTGATCACAAAATTACAAAGTTGGAGCAACCTGGAAAGATTGTCATACAACAAATGTACTGTCATTAATATCCTCTACAACTGGTTTCAACTACCTCAGTGAAGTGTTACCTAGATTACAGCTTAGGAACAGAATATCTTTACCTGTCATCTACAGAAAGGGTGGTAATGTGTTAAACATAGAGTATAGACTACAGAGTTTAACAAAGAGTATGTTGGTTAACCATTGGCGTAACCATTATTTACCTAGATTTATTATGAAGAAGGTAAATGTGAATCAAGAGAGGAGTCAAAAACAGAGCGTTAACAAGCAATTTCTATCAAAGGAGATTAGGAAAAATACACTTGCTGTGTAATTGACTGTTGGGGGTTGGGAGGGTATTTGGGAAGAAAAGCTGTCACTTTGCGGCATTAAAACAAACTACTGTATATTATAGGTAACGTTAAGTTAACTATACTATTTTTTGTCTACATACTGTACAAAACAGAAGTTCATATTCCCAGTACCAGCAAGCTACATGCCGATACTGTATGTATACTGTATACATACAGTATACATACAGTATACATTACAAGTCAAAAGCTTTGGACACATAGGATTTACCATGTTTTTCATTAAAAGATATGTCTTTTATGTGTAACGTCATTAAAAATAGTTTTTTTAAAGGATCGATTATCATTTTAAATTAATAAAATTGCATTTTGCTGTTTTATTGGAAGACAGTATCAGGTTTGTTGATATTAGATCTTTGTAAAACGTGTAAAGTTACAGATATGTCTTACCGCAACATTTTGAGCTCTTATCAGTTGTTCAGTGTGTGTGTGTTCTGTATTTGCAGTGCACTTTGTTTTGTTGTTATTGTTTTTTTCCATCCGTACAAAACAACCATATATAGCACATGGGTAAAGAGTAAAGAAAGTTTAATTACAATGTTGAGATAATTATTTGATCTGATTGATGTGGAGCCCCCTATTTTGAGAAAGGGTAGATAAAATTTGAAGCAAAGTTGTTTGTCCAGAAAATAAGCGAGGCAAGAATGGATCAAAAGAGAACGAGCTGCTGAGCAGATGAATCATGGTACACAGTGTTATTCAAATGCATTCCACTGTAACTGAGATGACTGGAGCACTGCAGCATCAGGACATGTGTTATTTCCCAGAGGGCTGCATGGAGGGCTGCACCGCCTACTCGCATGATTTACAGAATACCGTATGCCTATTTTAACTTTGCTAACCTCTGAAAGGTTTCTGAACAAATTAGATAATAAGTATTTATTATGGATGGTTGTTCATAATTAAAGGAAAAACTGAAAACAAACAAAGTTATCCCAAAATATCTTAAGTTGTTACCTCTATCTAAGTTAAAGCTGTGCTGCCTTTATGATGAGTGTGTGTGTTCAATCGAACACCATATAATGAGTTGTTTTTTTGCTTTACCTTGCGTTAAATAAATAATAAATTACACAGAACATAAAGTCAAGGATGCCAATGTACTCAGTCAGCTGACAGCTTGCCTATCTCATCTCAAAGTGCTGATTTCTGCATACTGATGTCTGCTGGTTGCTGTTACAACTGCTGCTGCTGACAGAAATGCCCTCTACTCAAGCCCTATGCTGCTTATGTTTACCTCAGATGAATAAACCTTATGGACTGTGTTTATTTCTGTGTTACTTGTACTTGCATGTTTACAACATTGCATATATGGTGAATTGTTTTTGTCTTGGACTGTCACAAACCTGGGAACAGAAACTTAGCATAAAGACTAAACATACTGCCATCTCCAGGTATAAAAAGAATTCATCACAGTCAAAATGCCATTTTTGTTTTGCATGAATATTCATTTATTTAGATCGTATCAACTTGTATGGTGGATTTGTAAGCTACTGAGTAAATATGGCACAAAGACAAAACTGCGGTCTGCTTATGTTGAGGGAGATTTCAAACCTTGCTGCTGAGGACCAGCTAACAGGCCAGTTTATTCTCAACACATGCTAATATGATTTGATTTGATTGTAGACTGCTTGATTTTTTTTATACAGGCCAACCAAGCTATTTGATACCACATTAGTTTATTTAAATATTTATATATACAGCACTGAACAATGAGTGAGTGTGATGCATCAGGTGATCAGGGAATATCAAAAGGCAGGCGGGTGGAGGAATGAGGTGATTATGATGGGGAAACACAGACAACTAGGGGTGAGTGTTTTAGTTTTGCACTGAACTGCGAGTCATTAACCAAGGCTCTCCTCTCATTTCCTGTCATCTCTCCATTGTTCAACGTGTAACATGCTGTAGGTGTGAAACTGCTCCAAGATGAGGTAATGTGATATGTGTGTAAAAAATGATCAGAAGATCTCATTTGTAACACAGATCAGAACCATGGTATCTATTTTTACAGCTTATGTTCACACACTACGGTAGGTGGTTTGAACAACCCAACATCAATATTCTGTTGACCCCTATCATATTCTGTAATCGTGATGCAGTTCACTCAGAGTTCATGAGGTCGACTCATACATGAAGACATAATGAGTGCCTGTGATTGACTTGCAGCCACATTTGCCCACAGACAAGTGTGGTGATGTGGTTTTAGCCTCTCCCTGGCATCGCTCACTCATGAAATCTCAAGTTCCCCCCGTATCATCAGATAAACTGCTATTGGATGCCACAGTTGTATTTGGCATTGTCTCGGACATTGTTCTAGCTTTGATCATAAATTGCAGTAATTACTTTGGGCCTTATCCTTCCTTCTGGAAACAATGCATGGAACAGGAGAAGCCAGGGTGTACACACGCACACAGAGGCCCACAGTATGTGGGAGCACTGGTGTGAGGACAAATACCCTGATTAAAGGCAGCCTTTATGTTTTTTATCCACAATGCACTTTGCAGCTCAGCTACCAGTGTGTAGCCATGTAGCCGGCTCACTTAAATCTGTACGTGCTAACAAAACAAGGTGTTCTATAATCAAACCAGATCTCCCTCTGCCTTCCCTTTTCCTTTTCTGCGTGCTCCTCTGATTCAAATAAATAAATCAGTCGAACCTGAGACATGACTGCAGGGAATTGTTCATTATGGACACTGGAAAACAGCCACAATCAGGACTAACAACAGGTTATGTGACTTTTTGGTCCCTGAATAGTACAGGGGCCACACAATTAACCCCCACTTTCCACATGGCCTTTCATCTACTTCACACAAAAATGGTATCTTTTGTAGCCTTCCCCTCAGCAGGAAACAAACATGTTTTACTTCCATTTGCTGTGTGCATACCGTGAAAAACTTTGTAATTATAATTCCTGTCATACTACTTTGTAACTTCCTGGAAGATTACAAACCTCTGTCTCTAGGAATTAAACATCAGGCCGCAGTGGAACCTCAGTGTGGTTATCCAAAAATATGGTAAAAGAAATTCCAGAGATTCTCTATTTATAACCATAAAATCTTTAATGATGTGAGAGAGCTGAGAGAGCTGATCATCCTCAGCTCTGTTTGGCATAAGTTGTTACTTTGAACCTTTATCAGAGTAAGAGGCGACACTAGCTCAGCTGGTTTGACTCTGGAGTCCTTCTGGTCCACATGTCCTTGAACAAAATGTTGAAAGTCAGCTGTGGTGCCATCGTCTTTATGCAGTTGTCCACCAACAATTTCCCCACAGGATGAATAATATATGTCATAATTCTTTTTTTTGTCACACCTGCCTGAGATCATGAGTCAAAAGTATTTTAAGCTTCTCTGGTGTTCCTTATAACCAGTGGTGCTCATGGATGGGAAAATATTAAAATTGAAAAAATGAAAAAAAAAAAAGAACACTACCACATCCATGGGTAGGATAAATGCAGGCACTCAAGCAGATGTCTAAAAGTAAGAATTCCTTTAACAAAATACTTACACCAACGCATATCGAGACATCTGCCTTCCTCAAGGTATCTTCACACACGGCGAGCTTAACCTGATCAGTAGTTATTCCACCCACCTGTTTTAAGTGATCCCAGAGCTGACTGTACATGTAAGGACCTCCCAAACTACATGGGGTAGCTGCCAACAAAACATCGAACCTTGACTCACTTCTCAACTCTTATTTAAACCATCTATCATCATTGTTCTTTTTTCAGTATGATCCCCAGTGTGATCATTTTATCAGTCTGTCCATGTCTTCTTCATTATCATTTTAACCCAAACCACAATCTTTCTCTGGACCAGGGCATGGACATATGCGCTTTATTGTCTACATGTCTACATTTTCTAAACCACTTATCATGTTAGGGGTTGTTGAGCTGAGCCAAGCATTTACACCTTTGGGCAATCTGGAGAAACCAATTAATCTATGTGCATCAGGAGTCTTTGGAGAAAACCCACGTAAGCATGAGGACAGATAATCTCCAAAAGTCCCCAGTCCCTGCTGGCTGACCTGGATTTATACCATATCTAGCACTGAGGCACAGTGCTACCCACTCCTCTGCTGTGATGACGGATGTTAATGAATGTCTTTAAAATTAGGAAGATAAATGTATTTGAAGCAGCATATGCTACATAAATCAGATCAGATATTCTAATAGAGCTACTCAGTAGGTTGAGGTTCTCACTCTGATGTCACGGTAGTGTGAGATTTTTTTGAATGTCATTAGTCAAGAATGAACGTAGTCGAGTTTAACTATATTCAAAGTCCTAAATTCAACAAAGGAACATTTTGATCTAGCTGAGCTGCAGTGACTCACGAGCCTTCATGTGTGCCAAAAATGGAAAATAGGTTGAATCACATCCTTAACTTCAGAGGCAAGTGGCTGTGCTGCAGCTCACGGGGATGTGTATGTGTTGCTTAGAATCATGGAAAGTTTGAACATCTTTGAAAGCTCTCGATCGGCTACTGAACAGACCTTGAAGTGAAACTGAAAATTAGTTTTAGCAGGTGATGACTAAATGATAGACTGATGTACATGGATGTACATGGCCCAGAGCTGGATGATGGCTGTTTCCTGTCAAGAACTCATTCAGTTACTACAAAGCCACAAGCTGAGAAACACACTGATCTAATGACAAAAATATGACTGAGATGGGATTATTGTTACCAGGATTTGAGCCAGGAGATGGGAATGTAATCCAGGGAATGTCATACTTTTAGGAATTTAAAACCAAATTCCATATTCATCAGTTTGAGATATTGTGTGTATTCAGGACTAGAGTGAATTTTTGGACAAGCTAATAAAGTTGACATGAAATCTGAACTTTAAGCAAAAGCAGTATTTCACATAATTGCTATTGACTGACAAAAGTTTTGTCAGTACCTCTACAATAGCCTATTTTTATTTAATTATCAAATACAAGACTCCAAATACAATGTTATGTTATTTCAGAGTCGGACCCAGCAAACAGTGAATTGCACAATCGGCGGGGCTCTGTTGACATCTACGTCCACGTTTCTTACTGGAAACATCCTCGGTACACAGCGAGAGAAATGTGCACCCAGCAACAGTATCAAATGTGTATCCTGAGGGAGGTCATTACTGTATGATGTGGTATGTTCAGATGCCAACGTGTAATGATCCACCTCAGGATGTTCGCTGTCTTCTGCAAGTGAACACTGCTGTTCACCATAAATGCTCTTGACATTTCCCGGACCAGGATTTATTGTTGTTCACACAGATCAATTTTGTCTTTGCCTGTTACCACGTGAGTGCTGAAGGGGCAAATCATGTTCTCATTTTACATTTTACATGCTAAACAAGGGTTTGTATGAAACTCAGAATTGTGTTAGCACCAAAGGTTTTCACCCTGGAACACATATGGAATAATATTCAATCTCTAATTAAAGGAGCCCTGAAAGAGAAGTGACCAGTCTAAATATAAACAATATAAAATACAAAATATTCTGTTAAATTAAATTGTTAGTTAGATTTCTTTAAAAATAGTTTCTGTTTTTAAAAGTATGTTAATGCTTTCACATTACATAAGTGAAATATTGTTAATATTTCCCTTAACAGAGGTGTAAAGAGCACTGAATTGTTGTACTTATAATTATCTTTAAAAAATCAAATCCTTAGCTTTATTTAACAAATTGACTTACCAGCAGGTCACTGTAAATTGTCCGTAGGTGTGAATGTGAGTGTGCATGGTTGTTCGTCTGTATGTCTGTGTTGGCCCTGCGATGGACTAGCGATTTGTCCAGGGTGTACCCCGCCTCTCGCCCGAAGGCAGCTGGGATAGGCTCCAGCACCCATCGCGACCCGATTCCGGATAAGCGGAAGACAATGGATGGATGGATGGATGGGATATTTCTGCAGATAGCACTGAATTTACTCCATAATCCTGTGATTGGTAAGGGAGCACTTTTATTTATGTATAAATCACGGTTTGTACCTCGCCCTTCTTCACATTGCCCACCATTTGAATCACTGTTGAAAGAGAGATTAATATTGATAAGTGCAGCTGTAAAACTGGCATAAATTACGTCACATAAAGGATATTTTTAAGTACCTCCTCACTTTTTGCTAACACATTAGCTAACACTAAATAAATTAAAGTTATTGAAGCTCTGTAATTCCTTTCCTGATTCACAGTAGTTTCTGAAAACCAAACAACTTATTTTGTAATAAACTGCCCTCAGATTAATGTTGCTGTACATCAAGGTGAAGGTAATGCCTCCAACTTCGTGCTGTTTACTATTCCCAATAAAGTCAAGTGTTTCTCCAGCTCTGTGTGGTGGTATTTTGCCCGAGGCTCAGTTTTCTCTTTCAGTCATCAGTTGTGTCACAGCCTGAACCTCTTATTATAACATTATCCTGCATTAGCCTGAGGATAAAGACCTCCAGCAGATGAACACCGTGTCTGCTGATGAGATGATCCTGTAAATACACATAAGCCGTAACATCATACAAAATGTAAACAGATTAAAAAAAAACTTTGGGAATCTGCAATTCTTTCCCAGGAACCAGGATTGTTTTCTACAGTAACAACCTGTTGTCACTGTTATCATTTCACTTCCATTTGGCACATTTCGTAGCATAACTCAGAAATGCAGGCTCTCGCGATATCCTGGTTAGGTAAATGGTTTGTAGATGATGTTTGTGATCACTATGAGTCACTCCCAGCAACACATTGTTTTACAGGCGTGACAGCTCCAAATTTCTGTTCTTAACCAGCTAACAGGCAGTTATATTTTTTTCCTGCCTCCCTTTACATTACTTTGCTTGGCAGACTTATATCCAGTGCAACTTACAAGGCTAGCGCTGAGTGTCTGGCTTAAGGACACACATGGTAGGAGGGAGCCATGAGTCTGGGCTGGGATTCGACACTGCCACCTGCGTCCCAGTCTAACAGGCCACCACCAGGTATACGCCGTATAAAGGGCGTATACATTTCAAAGTAACCACCCACATTCAAACGTACATTCAGGCCATTCATACAAAGCCTGGGAGCATAAGGTAAGCTAAGCTAACAACTTTGCTCCAGCATAAACCTGCTGAACAAAGAGCAATATTGTAGTATTTACCAGCCACACACTTTAGAATATGAATGTACTGCCCACTACCCAGGCTTAATTCAATGAGATGTGCTGAAAGCTCCAAAAAAGCTTTGAAACTGACCTTGAGTTTGGAGCTATCTTTCTCTTGTCAAATAAAACGTATTTGATACAGAAGCTCAACTCATCGGGTTTTACTACTGCCTGTGCTGAAATCAAATCTAACCACCATATCTAATACCTGTCACCTTCTTGTCTGGTGAAAAAGGGCAATTTTGAGTCTGAATTGTTTGTATTTTTATTATAACAGAGTTAAAGAATCACTCACTACTTATTAGAAAATAGTTTGAATGTTGTTAGTTAGATAGCTCAGTCTCTTTTAATAAACTACTACAGATACACAAGACCAAAGCAATTGCCAAACACTAGTGATGAAGTGAGAGCGCTGTTCTCAATGTCAGCTTTTTGTGAATAAAGAAAAAAAGCTTTCTTATTAACTTGATGACAACATGTCCTAGAGTGTACTCTGTGGATTTTTATGGGTTTTTTTTAAGTACAAAGGTTCAGAACATTTGTCCTGCCCAGATGTAAAAACCTCAAACTTGATGAGGAAACATGATGAGTTATGAGGTTATAGCATGACAAGAGCAACATGCAATATAATACACAAAGAAAGGGCTCTCCATTTGTCAGAACTCAGCGCTTTCATCTTGGTCCAAAGAAGAGTTTTTGGTGAGAGACAGCTATTTTGTCTCATACTTTATATGCAGGTTCTTTTCCTTTGCAAAAGATGAACTATAATACAGGAGGAAATCTGTGATTATTGATTTAATAATTGCTCGCAATTTTTGAAAAAGCAAAAATAATCTTCAGGCCTATAGAGATTAAGATAAACAAAGTAATCTGGATCTTACTTGCAATATAGATGAGCTAGGCTTTAACCACAATCCTATCCTGGTTTTGACCACATTACTATATAAATTCAAGATTCTTAAAACGCTAAACTTTTAAAATAATAATAATAAAAATTTTACCTTGTTCTCAGTTAATTACTTTGTTCGTAACAAACAAATTCACGGACTTCGGTTTAGTTGAGTTAGTTTTTTGCTTGTTTGAAACTCAGCAAGTGGCAGCGTGGGATTCCTCTCAGTTACACAAAGCAAAGCTTTTATCTGGGAAAACATGTTACAGATATTGCCGCCGCTGTTTACAAGACAACAAACTCCTGTGCTGTTACGAGCTCATAAGCTAACATCTCAGCGCAACACAGAGACACGAACGCCTCTCGTAATTACTGTGCTGGCATCAAAGCAACAAAAGGATGTTTGCATAGCAGCCTGCACTCTCCTTCTGCTGGTGAGCTTTGGTTGTTCATAACCAGGGCTAGTGATGCTCAAAGATATTTCATACATTACATACATCTATTTCATGCTCACAGTCCAAGTTTGTTAGTTTTTTTTTTGCCGGATAGATAAATAAAAAGTGTCATTTACATGCAAAGAAGGGGACATTTTGTTCATCCTTGTCGCCTGAGGAATGATCTCTTGCTATGCCGTGGTTTCCCTCCCGACCACAGACACTTTGTTCACTTTTTTTAAAGGCAGAATTCCAACTGACGTCCACGGCATTTGCACACTCGCTGGAGAACAAAACATGTCCAATGTGCCGCACATCTGCCCCAGCAGCTCCATAGGGAGGCAATGGGTCAACAAGCCTCTCAGAAATCCCCGAGACCCCCTTAGCATTTGAGTGTTGTCTTAACCACCATGACAAATGTGGTTTGCACCACAATCAGGACCAACTGAATATTGACCAAATATTGGAGAAGACAAGAGTGCGTTTATGACATGCTCTTTAAAAATGAACATTTGAATTAACTCTTTTTGACTGGTCTGTGTTGCTCCCACTGCTAATTCAGTCATTGCCATTTAACTTGGTTAGACTCAGTGCTTTTTGGATTCTTTCTAAAGGTTTTGAGACAGTCATGGGTAAATCATTGCTCTTTTCAAGTAGCAGACCTCCATGAAGTCTAACATCTGCTATGTAAATATGCCTGCCTTACACAACTCCACATCACTCATCATGTTGTGGTATCATCTCACCCAGCATGAGAGGCTTTTATAACTTTTACATCACCAGTAAACCACCAGCATGTTTTTTATGTTTGTTGAGATCAACTATCAGGTCGTTTCTATCTATTTCAACATGAGTTCACACACATGCTGGGATAAAGCGAGTCTTTAATCTTTAATAACACCTTGTTTTAAATCAGGGGTGTTTCAAAGTGAAGGCAAAACAGAAATCTCACTGCACTTTAGAAGAAACTTAGCATTATTCGCAATGTTTTGTATTTGTTTAACCAGTGTCTCTGTAGCCATTTTGACTACGAACCTTGTACCCCAAATCTCTGTTGTAGCATACCGTAAACTGTGTTGGTTTACAAGAAAAAGAGTCCCTCAAACAAAAGGAAGGAAAACATTTGATGTGCTAAAATCTAAAATCTTCAAAATGAAACTTTCATTTTGCATAAAAACACTCATCTCTAAATCCGAACAAGAGCTGACACAGAAATTAGCCCCATGGTTTAACTAGTGTAAGCAGTAACTTGTTGGCTTACCACAGTTTTTATACATGTGGTTGTTGTGGATTTACCGTTTATCCTTGCTGAAGAGGTACAGTAGAAGCAAATGAGAATGTTTGCATCATTGTTAAGAGAGCTAAGTGCAGTAGCTCGTCGCTGGTTAGCTTCCTTTTCAAAGGTATTTATTTATTTGATTGTTTTTATGTTGGTGTGACCGGTTTATATCATGCTTAAAATAACTGCAGACATTTTTTGCACTAATAAAAACCAAAAAAAAAAAAAACGTAACAGTGATGCTTTTAATAAAAGTGGCTCAATTAAAAAAGGTTGGCCACCATGAATTTTGCTCCAGCTCTTGGGTTTTACTGACATTTCACGAGTGCTGGTAGTTGGTGGATGAGCAGAGGAAAAAGATGCCACTTGTACTGTAAACAGCACAAAGGAGCCAGTGATTGCATATCGTAGGAGGAGAGGGTGCACCTCACCACATGGTCATGAAGAATCATTTCAGAACGATGAGATCATGCATCGCAAAGATGACCCCTTTGCTAATTGGAGGGATAGCTTAGAAACAAGACTGCTGTCCTTTATTTCATTGTTGTCCTGGAAATGTCCTTTATTACTTAGTGTGCAGTAATCAGCTGAGGACATGTGGAGGGATACTTTCCTTGAAAGGTGCCAGGTTTTACACAGCACTCTCAGCGCATATAAATTGTTTCAGAATAATCTTGCTGAAGCGAAATTGAAAACATACCACAGGAAAGTACTTTTTTTGAGTTTCTTTTGCGGGGAAAGACAAAACACATTTTATCAGGTCAGAGTTAGCACCTTGAGACATCTGGTCCATTCACATCAAACCAATAAAAACTCACAGCACGAGGATGGATGTCAGCAATAAAAAAACAGAGAGACATTTTTCCTCATCGGTTGTTCTGTGATGTATGGATGTTTGACATGCTGTTGCATTGTAGAACGTGTGTATATTGTCCAGGGCATTAAGCCATGTGCCTCTGGGATACTGCTAACTACAAGAGTGGAAAGCTGTGACAATTTAAGAGGCACACTGCTGGAGAAGAATCCCGGTAGGATTATTTTATTATTATTATAAGAGTAGTGGGTGTCCAGAAAGATAATAGTCCTTCAGTGGTCTCATAATTCATAGCTACGCCACTGCACACATGTAGTAAAACTAACCATTCACAAGTTCAGAGACACACAGATGAACGTCTGGTCTCCTCTTTTCTCTCCTGCACATTTTCTGTTAAAAAACACGAGGAGAGTTTTGAGTTTGCTTCTTTTATATTGATTTTCTGAAAATTTCACTTTACCGGCCTCTGGTCACTTTTCTTGTCTTAATAAACTTAAACTGCTAATTGCAAAAAGACGTTTTACGGGATTATGAACCCAAGAAGTGGCAAATGGTATCATTCTTTAACTATGTTTGGTAACGAGCCTGTCAAAATCAAAACTTCCGGTTTCCCTGTGTTTTGGGAGTAACTGAATTTTTGAGGTACATAGCATGTCAGGACTACAGTAATTTAGCACTGCACCTAAAACATGTGTGTCACTGAAAAAGCAGGATGCTGCGGCCAGAATAAATGCATGTGAAACTATTTTCCTCTTTAATGAGTGGTTTGTTGGCGTTGACTGAGTACTGGCACAGAGTTTGTCCATCTCCAACCAAGAATCCTGGATGTTCATAGATGAGTGATCTCTTTACGATGGGAAAGGCAGGGAGTTGGGGCTTTGACTTAACAATATCTTCACACTTGTCCAAACCAGAACTATTCTGACCAACACATCTGAGTAACCTATGAATGAACTAGAAAACGGAAATTAAAAGTCACAGATGTTTGTGGTAATGTGGTAAACAGTGGTATTGGGATGCTGTCTTCAGTATTTTTTTAATTTTGACGCAAACCATCCTTTAGAATGAATTTGTGCCTCTTCACAATGTCAACACTCCAGGAAAGGACTGTTACACAAACCTTGCAGATGTTTTTTCATAAGGCAACATACTATTGGTTTTTGTAGAATTGTATGAGAAAACACCAGTAAATTGACAAAAACAGTGTCTGCTTCCCATGGCAACATAAATTGTAAGAATCAAAATCAACACAATTTGAACAATTCCCTTTAACTCTTGGCAGCAATGACAAAAAGCACAGGGTTTTCAGAAAGGTGACTGGACTAGACTTACCAAGATACTTTATAGATCCCCTTTGAAAAAAAATGTCATTGTTAGCAGTAATAGGACAAATCTTACCAGTCAGAACGTCATGTTTTTCACATGATAAATGGTGTGTAAAGCTAAGGAAGCCATAATTTTAAAGCTAAAAAGTTTTTTTTTTTGTATTTTTCCCATGTTTAGTTTTTACCTAAACCTTATCCAGATGTCATTAAGCCTAATCACACCTCTTTCATTTTAGGTTGAAACATTTCATTAATCATCCAAGTAGCTTCCAAAGTCTGAGAAGAGTTAGTTGGAGACCAAAAATGAATCCTCCAGGCAGGTTTCACTTCACACCTACTGTACTAATCAGGCTCGTGAACGATGAAAGGCTGAGAGGACATGCAATAGTCACACCTCCTACCTCCATTAAAGTGGGTCATTAAGTATGGGCAACCAACAGGTAAGCCACCCAACCAGGGTCACCAGGAAAGGTGGGAAGTGAAACCAACCTGTAGAAAACCAGCCAGAAAATGAAACAGTCCAGTTGTCATGATTCAACTCTCAGATAAGCCTAACCATGTTTATCTAGAGCCTAAACTTAACCCAGACGTTTCTATGAATGAACAATTATTGTCTAGTGTTTTCTCTGTTTAGGGCAAAGAGGTGTGTGTTACACTAGCCACCATTTGATGCCATTGTGTGAGTCACAATTTTGGCTTCTGAAGTAAAAAGAGGAGCAATTTCAACAAACCTCCATATGTGGGGGTGCTCCTACAGAAAACAGTGGCCCATCCTGCTTAGACTGCTCAACAATGGTTTATCTTCAATGAGCACGCTCATATTAATTCCCATCCATGTATCCTTACTAACAGAGTATGTACCACAGGCTTCCTCTCTTGACTATAGACCAATATAAGAGCCTATACTTGATTAAATCCTCGATAGTGCAAAGCAATTAAGTGACCAGTACATCATAGTACAAAAACAGCAAATGCTCTTTTCGTAGCTACAGACAATGGACTCAGCTAGAAACTAATCCCGTTGGATTGTAGTGCTGCTTTATTTAACTCTACTGCATTTGACCGTGTCTCAGTTGTCTGCTCATTCATTACGTTTGTAGCAGGTCATAATAGGTCATAGCAAGAAGACGCTCTACTGAGTACAGAAGACGTTTCTCACTAAGGGGTTGAATGATTGCACTAGGTGTCTTGAAAGAGCCACTGGAAATATTAGTTACCTGAAACATCGCTTGTTTGATTTGTTCATTGCAAACAGCATAAAGCTGGTACATTTTGCCTTTTACTTTACAAAGAGATGTGATTAGCTTCTTGGTGCCGCGACCCGACTGCGGATAAGCGGAAGACAATGGATGGATGGATGGATATATATAAAGATGTGATGGACTGGTGATCCGTCCAGGGTGTACCCCGCCTCTCGCGTGTAGACAGCTGGTGTTGGCTCCAGCACCACCCACATGACCCGACTTCGAATAAGCGGCAGATAATGGATGGATAGATTTATATATATATAAATTAATCACTGTTGATAAGTCTGTCTCGTGATCTAGGATCTGGGGTAAAAGTTATTGGATGCTAACCTCCCAACACCAGTCAGAAATTGTATGATGTCTGCAGATCTTCAGGTAAAATTGTGTGTTAACTGCGTAAGTTGGAACTAACATATACAGTCGTTCCTGAAAAACATAGGCGTATACATTGCATACACATAAAATTGATAAACAAAGCTCACACATTTTAGATATTTTATAGAATTTACTAGCTATACTGTGATAAAGACTTAATGGTCACAAATGTGCAGGGATAAAAAAGAGCGGTAGAAGCATATGCTGGATATGTACAAAGAGGTCCATCTCCATGACTTTCCTGTGCACCAACATCACAGCTTTGGGGACAATAGAGCATTGTGTGGCTGTCATTCAATCCACGTACAAGGAGTAACACTGATAGTCAGTGATCATAGAAAAATGATGTCACCACAGCTGCTTGCAGGAACAACAAAGAAGTACCTTACGATGGGCAGATCTGAAGTCAGATTAAAGCCAGAAGGGAACTCTATGTGTTTGAAGAACCCCAAAAAACACACGCACATACACTGACATTGATTATGTGGCTCTGTTGGGTACATTTCTCAAAAGATGTGAACTTTACCCTGATCAAAAGCATTTTCAGCATTTAAAATCTGATTATGGTCTCTGATTATTTCTGTTTATCAAAACTGCCGTCCTTTGAGTTTGTTACTAAATCTAAATATTTAGTTTTCGATATGAACTCTCCTATCTATATATATTTCTAAGCATGAATTTTATCAAGTTTAAGTTTAAGTTTAAGTTTGACTTGGATGTTTTTGACATTCAATTGTGTCTGACAAAAAAGGTTCTATATCAGCCTCTCAGTTTGTTTTCTTATACTGAAGTCACTGGAGTATGAAGCTACACCACTGGTAAAGCTCAAGAACAGAGAGATCCGATTTGAGACTAAAGACCCTTTAGACAAAAAAAAAACTACTTCAACTGGAATGATGGGAGGAGAAAAGTATGAAGACGTAAAGGAACAGGTCGTGGTCTGAAGCTTAGCACATCATCTGTCAAATAAGGCACTGTTATGATATGGGCATGTATGGCTATATGACAAATGCTCCCATATGGTTTCAAGCTACTCACTA
The DNA here is from genome assembly GCA_032270685.1 of Microctenopoma stevenorrisi. NCBI lineage: Eukaryota > Metazoa > Chordata > Actinopteri > Anabantiformes > Anabantidae > Microctenopoma > Microctenopoma stevenorrisi. Next base: position 8,030,643 of record JAUMTR010000001.1, read on the forward strand.
TGATTGCTGCTGTTTGGTGCTGAGAAGGTACATGGCAGGTTTACTTTCTGTTTGACTAGAAACGACTGCTGCATCTGTGTATTAATGCTACTAGAAGCTGTGAAAATGTAGTGGGCTTATGTTGGAAAATCAAAACAGAGCGCAGGTTGACTGTTTGCCATATGAATACATAGACAGTTCTCAACAATGTGACAGTAAAGTCACATTATAAACCAGAGGTAAAAATGTTACCAATAGATATAAATATAACTCCTCTGCCTTTTTTAAACCCAGGTTACAGCACGTCTGCATCTAGCTCTAAAGCTGCAAAACTCCTCTGATAAAGTTAATTCACTTGCCCAACCAGCTGTTGGCTTCAGTTGCGAAACAACTTGAACTTGTTATAGTGTTGATGTATACAGACAGGTCTGCGATTTTCAGACCAAAAATTGCATGCACTCGTAATTATTGCAGAATTTAAAGCAGCGCTTTAGGTTGAGCTGCCAAACGCAGGCATGAGCCAGACATAGCATGTACACCAGCAGGCTCACATGCATGTGGCTGGAGCTGGCTTCAATTAAAACACTATTACTGTCAAAACTAATCAACACTTTTCATGGGGATCTCAGCAGCAATAATTAAGCTTACATTTATCTGTGCTGTCCATGCACTACTCGCCTCTAAGTGTGCTATTAGAATCCCACACATGGTATTATCTAATTTTATGGTTTACCATATTGATTCGATGGAATATTTGGAAAATCACAGTTTATCATGAGAACATGGTATTTATAGCTTATATTGGTCAGGCACATCATAAATCTCGTTTTGAGAGTTGGCCACAAGCTGCCAGACTCTGGCCCCAGTGCATACTGCTGAATATGTACCTGGTGTCTGTTATTCACAGTTCATCCTAGTTTGAACCACAGGCTGACATTTTCTTCTCAAATATGTCAACCTCAGCACAGACAACTATATTTACTTCTCATCCCTCCCACATAATATTGCAGTGGCCTTGGTGTTAAAGAATGAACAAAAGCCCTGTGTGCATGCATGCTATTGTTCCTCGTGTTATACCTGTGCTCTCATGTCTTTTGGTCTTTGTAACACTTTGAATTTGCCCATTGGGCATAATCATGGAATGCCAAAGCGTCCTTTAAGCTGTCTATAGTGAAATTTTAGAAGGACAGGCATCACCATCTTTAAAGAGGACTTTAAAAATGACAGCAGTGACAGTGTGGCTCTGTGTGTCAGCACTTCCCACAGCCCTAGGCAAAGAGTGCATCGTTTGATTTAGAGGCAGGAATGGCCTTCTCAGCCCTTGATTACCAGAACCCCGCGTGCTTTCATGTGGTCAGCATTCTGGCAGAGAAGGGTCACTGTTATCGATTAAATAATCTGAGTCAGTTATAGGCAGTAACAGGGTGCATTCATGCTCCCAACTGAAGTCCAGACTCTTCGGAAATGGCCTAATCCATCTTCCTGGCAAATGAGAGGAGAGGAACAATTATCTGCCAAGCAACATGTCCTCTTTTAAGCGGAGTCGTGCCCACCGCTCACTTGAGCCTCCCGTTCATTTTACTGGAATGTGCAGTTGAAAGAAGTTATGAAAGCAGTGCTGGACTTTTGATTAAAGTGATATAACTAACAACCAGATCACAGATGCAGGATGTCGACGGTATGTGGGCAGAATATGTTAGAAAATGAATCACTTGATTTCAGAGAAAGTTATTCAGCGCTGTTGGTGTCGTTGATTTGAAACAAAGTACCACAGTCCCAGAAGTGAACATTCAGACATAGTGAGCTCCCGTATGTTGGCTCAGGTCATACAAATGACTTCCCTTCATTGACTAATGAAAGTACACATATGGCAGAGATTACCTAATCAAAAATGATTCTGCCCTAATGACAAAATAATTACCTTTCCCTAAATACCATTGATATAATTAAGCACTTTAAATGCTTTTTGTGTCATTGAGACCACAACCTTAAGGAAAACATTCATATGTCATGTTTAATGTATCGTATTCAACTAATAGTCCTTAAAGCTTTAATGGTTTGGTTCCCCAGCACACTTTTAACCTGCTCACTCACTTTAATCCTGTTAGACCTCTCAGGTCAACAGGTAGGAGTCTTTGCATATGTCTAGTAAAGATGCTTTTTTGCTCTCAAAGTACTTAATTAGTGTAGTGTAGAGTGTTTGTGTATCTGTGCACATCTATCATCATATGTTGTTTTACTATTTTCTTGCGCGTCATATTTTAGATTTTTGTGCACCACATTACTTGTTCATGTTGTAGGTTTTTTTTTAATTTACTTAATGAAATGCGGTATATACAGGTCCTTCTCAAAAAATTAGCATATTGTGATAAAGTTAATTATTTTCTGTAATGTACTGATAAACATTAGACT
>JAUMTR010000001.1:8035822-8062745 GCA_032270685.1 Microctenopoma stevenorrisi
CTCTGAGAGCGAAGTGCTCTGCTGGGATAATAAGGTTCTATCAGGTCTTTAAGATATGTTGGGGCCTGATCATTTAGCGCTTTATACGTGAGGAGAAGGATTTTAAACTCTATTCTATATTTTACAGGGAGCCGATGGAGAGAAGCTAATGTAGGAGAAATATGATCTCTCTTCATTTTAGATTTTTTGCATGTTTAGGACTCATCAATGGTTGGTGGTGGTGGTCATCAGAGCAAAAAAGAAAGAACAAATAGTCAAGAACTGATTTTGGTATTGAAGCTGATAGCATATATGAACAGAACATCATGATATATACCAATTATGATAAATACTAATTGGTGACACCCTTAATGCTCTCTAGGGACTCACACTGCCGTCCCTAAAGTCTCTTGCATAGAGTTATCATGTATGCAGAACCTTTTCTCCATCCACGCTCCTTTTCCTTCTCTCCATTAGGACGCTTCCATCTGTTTCTCATGTCTGTCTCAAATCATCTGCCCTGACTCCTCTGGACATCTCCACACGTATCAGCACTAGAGCTTCAACATGCCGGTTTTTGCCCTTGAGAGCTTCAGCAGTATGTCATTTTAAGTGTCTCCTCTTTTTTGTTTGCATGTATTAAAGTGATGTGTGTGTTTGAAATGCCACAAACAATCTAAATCAGCCCTGTTCCACTTTGCTCACCCTCTCTTCAAGGACCTTTTTAGCCTATTAATCACAAACAATGAAAACTGACAAAATCCAGCTGGTGTTGCTTGGTTATTTGTAATCTGTCATAGAGGAGGGAAGCACTTGTAGTATAGAAAATACCGTCACAGTATTTATTTATAACATATAACAATACAAATGTTGTTGGGTGTCTTAAGCCCTTAAAAAATGTATTTCTGTGAAAAGCAACTGTCTGCTGGCAGTCTTTGTACACTCAGGTGACAAAGGTGGCTAAAATAGTACCACCTCTAAGCATCTACAGTTACATAAAACAAGTCCAATACTTCCTCTCACTCCCCAGTTCAGTTGGTTGTCCATTGTCTCTAACAAAAGAACTTGACACTTTGAATTGGAGCCTCTGATGGATCGCTTTTGAGGTCAGAAGCCTTTACCGGTATACTGGTTTCACCCCAGCCCATCCAAGCTTCCAGTCTTGAATAGATGCTTCCAACTTGTGTGAAGAGTAAAGCATTATTAAGCATCTATCGTGGGAAAGGTGGTTTTGATGACTAGCTTCTTATTTTTTCACACTGACAATCTGGCTTTTGTGTTTGATATACGTTCACGTGGTTTCTATTTGTACGTCCATCATCATGGATGGTTTGTTTAATAATTGCCATAAATTCTGAAATACCATTGTAACAATATGCACACATTAACAGTGTTTGTAAATGTATACTTTAATGTAAATTTGACATTTTCAGACTGATAACATCACCAAAATGAATCATCTACAGGCTGGTCCTAATACTAAAAACATGGCAATTACCTGCCAGAAACGGAAAGACTGAAAGTGACATGTATCAGTTTGAAAGGGGCTCCATAGTTACTTCTACAACTTTGGGATACCAGTGAACCACGGTAGGAGCTATTATCCACAAACGGAAAAAGCTTGAACAGCGGCGAACCTTCCCAGGAGTGGCCGACCTACCAAAATTACTCCAAAAGAAAAACCACGACTCATCTAAGAGGTCATACAAGAACCCAGAACAACATCTAAAGAACTGCAGGCCTCACTTATCTCAGTTAATGTCAGTCTTCACAATTTAACAATGAGAAAGAGACTGTTCAAAAATGACACCCATGGGAGAGTTCCGAGTCAAAAACCACCACTGACCAAAAGGAACACAAAGGCTTTCTGTGAACTGATGAGACAAAAGTTTATGTTTTTGGAAGGTATCTGATGTAAAAAATAATACAGCATAACATAAAGAATCCACTGTACCAACAGTAAAACATGGTGGTGGTGGTGTGATGGTCTGGACCTGGGAGACCTGTAGGACTTGCTGTGACTGATGGAACCTTGAAATCTACCAGAAAACCCTAAAGGAGAACATCCATGCTGTGGAATGACCTGTAACAGTCGGTTTAGGCTTGAAAACCCTCCAATTAAAACCACTCTGCAAAAAAGAGTGGACCAAAACGTCTTCACAGAGATCGAGAGTGAAAGAATGATTGTGAGTTATTGCAAACGCTTGATTGCATTTGTTGACGCCAAGGGTGGTACAACCAGTGGTTTTAGGGGGAGGTTACATTTCCACATAAGGCCAGACATGTATGGGCTGTGTTTTTTCCCTTTTTTCCAATTTTGTCTGCATTTTAACTTTTCTTTTTTAAAAACTGTGTCTTATATTTAGTGTAACGTCACTGTGAACTAGTTTGCATCACGTGCAGCACAATTGTTGTTGTTCTAGTTATGAAGCATGACAACTATGCAATAAATAAATAAATAAATAAAAACTGGAGCAAATACGTTTTTCTCCCCACTTGCGATCCTGCTCATGTGGGATGCTTTTCCCACAGAGGGAAAAGGGTGGTTATCAGATTTTTATTCTGATTTATTCCTGGATGCTGGTTAAACGGAGCATGAACAGCCTCTTGGTAATTTTTAATTCAAAAGATCAACACGTCACTTCGACATCAACCATAATCCCAGATAAATATTTAAGTAATGAAGGTTTTTTTTGCTTTCACGTGGCCATTAGATTTACATTTTTACGAATACAAGTAGCGATTACCAAGGAACACAGATGCGTTTTTGTGATAAAGTTCCACGTTACTACAAACCCTCTTTAGAGCACTCTAACTCAGACTTTTTCTCCCATTTCCTACGCGTCTGGCAGTAAAAAGGGTCAAACGCCCAGTTAAAATACACAGTGTATAATTTTATAGCCATTTCCCAAAGGGGCTCCTGGTGCCGGTGTGGGGACGACAATGCGCAAGTGGCAGAGCAGCACACAGATCAGTTTCAGTCTTTGTCAGTTGTGAATAGGGGCGGAGGAAGCGAACTCATTAGAATCCTAAAAAAAGAAAGTATCTGAGATCATAAAACACCCGGCAGGAGGACTCAGTGCTCACTCACAGAGAGAGGCGCAGTGGAAGCATCTTTTCAAGTTTCCCTTTTTTTTTGCATTTTGACATATTCTCCTCTTCATTGTTTCCCTTCCACAACGGGCTTTCTGTGACTTCAAATGACAGATTTCATGGCAATAATTCCTCTAAATATCTGAACTCCAGGAACGAAAACGTGTCCTCATCGCTTCTCCTCTCTGTCCTGCACAATTAGGCAAGCGTGACGCATGGACACTGCCAGGGCGCAGACTTCTCACTGAGAAACTCATTTCTTCGCACAAAGTTCAGTCTCTGCCTTTTTGGCAGTTCGGTTTCTTTCAAGGATGCTCATGTCTACATGGAATAGATGCTGTGTTGTGATGTTTGTCGTCGCCACACTAAGGACGGGGACATCCCAGGTGTCAGAGGCGCGCCCCAAAGCGAACTCCATCAAACCGGCTCTGTCAGAAGAGTCACCTACACCCGCCACAAACCGCTCTGCTACTGCCCACAGCGGGATCACCAAGAAATATAACATCCTCAATCAGGTAATTGTTCTTTCATTTTCACACCACCTTTAAATGAATAGACAAAATCAACTTTTACGCACACCCCGAAATTTGAGTCAGTGGAACGATTTAATATTTTCCAAGTAGTAATAATAACTTAATGATTATTATAATAATAATTTTAAAATGACAAGAGAACTAACTTTTTTTCTTAAAAACGTTGTCGTGTGTGCGCGTAATTGTCCCGTCCATCTCCGAAACTGTGGAGGGAAGTAGCCCCATGCCATTAAGAAAACTCTCATGTGTGGATCGTTATTGGAAATTGCAGGGCTTGAACCCCTCATAAACCTTAATTGCTTTTCAGACCTGACGCCACAGTTGGTTGCAGCGCACTTCCACACTAAATCATTAATGCCAACAGAAATGTGAGAAAAAGTTAACACTTGGGGTAATTTTCTGTCTGGGTCCTACAATCATTAAAGTGGTCCAGACGCTTGCTGGGATTATGAGATTCTTACTGTGGGGCCTCTGAGGGATACCCTTACCAACCAGTTAATACCCACTCAGTTATCAATGCCTGCTGTTTCAACAAAATACCATATTACTGTACTTTTTTTTATTCTTAAAAAAAACATGAAAACTTGTGAACATTATGAGTCCGTTTTTACTAAAGGTTTTATCAAGTAGAGCTGTACATGTGTTGCTTGGCGAGGAAAGAACATTTCTCCAAATATCCAGAGGATATTTTGTGATGGGTTTTCTTCTGAGAAAGAAACCCACACGATGGACCCCATCTCAACAAGTTTAACTAAATGTTTGGATTAAACATGTAGGACACTCACGGTATCTTTCTGAGCAGTAGATGGCACTGCCACATCTCCATCACATCCTGCACAGCATGCAGCACATCAACAGCTGATTACTCCTCACTTACTAAGATGTTGCTTTTGTCTGACACACGTGGCCTGTTCAACTGTCAACTGCAGTATCACTTGCAGCAGTGAGAGCGTTAGCAGCCCGGTAGCTCAATGGTTTAAGCGTCAGACTGGGATGTAGAAGTTTGCAGGTTCGAACCCCGTCTGACTCCTAGTCCATCCCCTACCAGGTGTGTCCTTGAGCCAGACAACCAGCGCTAGCTCCCTGTAAGTTGCTTTGGATAAAAGCGTCTGCCAAGAAAAGTAAAGTAAAGATATCACTGCATAGTGTTGGCTGCATATGTGGCTTGAGGCTGGCAGGCAAACTGAACTGAACCTCTGCATCTAATCATACAGTGGTCATTTATAAGCAGAATCAATCAGAGATAACCAGTCTGCTCTCTTCATGAGGTTGTAACGGCAAAGTATGGCACATATTCAGTTATAGGAGTGGTCACAAGGATACTGATCAGCATTATTCATACACAACTGTAGTTACTGCTTTGAAACAGGTTCAATACCACAAACCAGCACTTTACTGAGTCATGTTCCTTCTAAAGTGGTTTCCCTAAAATCTCTCTCTGTATTTGTGAACTAAATTACTTTTGATTAAGGTGTTCTGTGTGTTTGGAAAAAGGGTATGGTTTCTCAGATTTCTCATCTGGCAACTGTATTATGGGAAACTGTGGTGCAAAGATCCTATTTATTGTTTGATTGATTTATGGTCGCGTTCTCATGCTGCTGAGTTTGTTACACATCTGGAGAATGTGCAGCGGGTTCAGGATGTAAGTGAGCTTGTCAGTTATGTGAGGGAGAATCTCAATAATGCATGGCCATTTAAAGAAATTACAGTTTTTATCACACTATCTGCTCTACAAACTGCAGTAAAATATAAGAATAGACAAGTATTTAAACCATGTTAGATATATGTTTAAATCTCACAACATTTAGAGAAAAGTAAATAACATTAAAATTAAAGAAAATATAATGTCTAATAATTCAAATTATTAACTTAAAACCTAAAATGATTAAGTGAGAGAGTCCAGTGACCCTGCAGAGACAAGCTGCTGCACCAGGAAATAAGGCTGTAATTATGCATCAGATTAGAAATGCTGTTTGAGACCTTGGATAATAGGAAGTATTTGACAGCTTAATGTGCTTTTGTTCCCTGTAGCTGCTGACAATGTTTGGCAATGAGGGTTACATTAATCACATGCAAACCAGGGTCAGGTCCTTGGCTTTCAGCTGGGGCAAACTGCTGAGTGTTTTCCCATTGTCTCATCATTTCAACATCAGCTCGACTGGAGTTCAACCCACAAAACCTTCACTAATTGCTTTATTTAATTCAACATGAAGATTAACATGATGGTTTTGCCCACATGAGCAGAGCGTCCTTTTTCTCTCTCTCAGCCCACTTTACCTCCTCTCAAATCTAAAATAACTGTTTGTGCTCCTAATGAGCTGAGAAAGAGAGAGAAAACGCCATGGAGAGGTGTGACTGCTTGTTAGCACTGAGTGTAGTTTGTGCTTCTGTCTCCGGTGCTGTGGCCTTTCCTGTCTATGGGTCCCCTGGGCCCTGTGACGGCCCTGAACCGGAGCCATTAGGGACCTCCTATGGCGACATCCTTTACTGTAATTGGACCTGTTAATGAGAGAGGAGACCCGTGGACTTCTCATTCCTCACGATTACACCTTTTGCAGTAACACACCTTCTAGATTACCGTCAGGCGCTTTCCCCCCTATCCTTTGATAGCCTTTGAAGAGAGAAGCCGTGTACACTAACTGCGCGCCTTTCGTCATGTCGGATGAGTGAGATCAACACAGAATGTATACTTAACTTAAGGAAGGGCTCGTTTTCAGGGGCCGTTGCTTCCAGCACTCAATGCGGCATGCCCATAAACACGTGTTTTGAGTGATGAAAGACACGGTTTGTATGAGTGACTTTTGTGCCGCCTTCCCTATGTTATCTGATACCAGCTCGCTGCTCTTTCAGGGCGTATGAAGTTTGTTTATTCAGTCACATTGTTTATTTGACTTTATAGGGCCTCTGTCACTCACTCACACCATTCACAGTTTCAGGTTACGAGCTAGAGCTCTGAAGGTCAAGTGCAGTCACGACACGACTGAGCTCCAAAAGACGATGGTGTGTACCAAGCGTGGCAATGCGGTGCTTGAACTATTCTGGTTTTGCAAGCGTGGCATGTATAAAGGAGCTCTGAAAAATTACTAGCATGAAGTCAAAAATGGGGAGGTTGGCAACGTTCTTATTCGCTGAATGATTTCTTTTAGGCAAACAAATTATATTTTCCCACTCAGAATTAGTTTTTTCTCTCAGGCTTCTGTGCAGTAGTAATAGTCGCATAAACAGTTGCACCTAAAACACATCGCACTACAACAAAAGAAGAGCCCTCCAGTTCTATCTTTGGTTCAAATGTGTGTGAGTCATGTCAATTTAATGTGTTGAAGCCTGTTTTGTTGGGCCATCCATCCAAATCCTTCTCTCCTGCTTTGTTGCTCTACAGTAAAGTCATCATATATGATCCTTGCTTATAGTTGCTATAGCTACCAGAGAGTTTTGTCACTCCAACATAAACATCTGTAATTTTGAGGCACTTGCTGCAACATCTGATGTTGTCATTTTTCTCGGGATGCAGATTCACAATTAAACAATGTACCCATTTTACACTTTACTATTGCAAAAAGGGAAAAAAACACAAAGAGGCTAGAAAAGAGCCAAGAAGTTTAGCCCCTCTGACCCTCACACACATTGTCATGCTGTCCCTACACTTTTAGGCTCAGCATAAAATACCTTGTGTTATTTTATGCATTACTGGGCACTTACATCATTATATCAGCACTTTGGTATGACAAAGGTAAATAAGGGACACCAAAGACCAGAGAGTGGTTTCAAAGCCCTGTATATATTGTAGTAAATCTCTTGTAGATTGTTGGTCCCGCACATGTAAGTTTCCACAGTACTTCACCAGCACGAGAGCAGCACGAGACAGGGTCGGGGCTTCCCTTATGGCTCTCTGTCTGTCTCTGCCTTTATCGTCTTACCAACATACCAAAAACGGCTGCAGAGTACACTTCCTGTGCAGAATCTAAGGCTGGGCTTTTATGTGTGAAGGTTGTCTAGGGAAAAATAAGGGAGCAACAGAAAGAAGATATGAGATGAATGAGATGTGTCCAAATGAAGCCCTGTTTCTCAGAGCTTGTGAATAAGGCGTTTTAAAACATGACAAGATAAGATGGGATTATCAGCTGTGATTTGGAGTCCACTGGCTTGTATTGTTGAGTTTCAAAGGGCTGTTTCAGTTGTGATGGAAGAGGTGAGACCCATTCTTCTTCTTTTACTCTGCTCCCACCCCATATGTGCAATGCACTGTAATCAATCCAAGCCTGCTGGCTAGAACGACAGATAGGAAACAGAGCAGGTAATATGAAGTACTAGGCCAACGACATATGGGCTGGGCCCATTTATCTTCATATCTTTCATGTCTGTGAAAAAAAAATATTTTTGCACTTCTTTAAAAACTTCTCTTCAGACAAAATCTCCAACATGTTTCCACCTCAGCTGTGATTACAACAATTAGTCTGTAGACTTCTGGACGTTGCAGTTTCAACTTTTTGGATGGAATAAAGATGGAGGGTTCGACTTTATGGGAAATATGCTCTGATCCAAATGCCAAGCATTAGGTCAGAGGATCAATACTAATTTGTAGCTTGCACCAATAAAGCAAACAACACAAACAAAGTATGACAACTAAGTACAAGTAAAAAACTTGAAACAAAAACAGAAATCTAAAGCAACGAATTGAAGTTTTAGGAGAGCTGGAAGTCACAGCAACATTGCTAGATAATCAACAAGACAGATCTGGAAAAGAATAACATTGCAAGCTTTAAAGGAGTCATAAGGATAAAGCTATCAGTATGCTAAGCTAAGCTAATTGCTTGTGGCTCCAGGTTGATTGGAAGTGGTACTGATCTTTTTATCTAAACACAAGCAGGAAAGCCAATAAAGGCGTTTCCACAAACGTCAAATCTTTGTTATCAGAGTTTTGCAGAGAAATGGAAAATGGAAGTTGGGGCATGACTCAAGAACCACAGAAAGCATAATAGTGTCTCACTCGATGACCCGTACTCCTCATAATGAACAATAAAAAGTAGATTAACCTTGTAGAGCTGGCGGATTTGTCTGAGAACTGTTGTTACTGTTGTACAAATTAAGGAATATTTAGAATGCATCAAGCATCACAACTTTGTTACCTTCATTATCACATTGAGCGTCTGCATTATGACAATCTTTCATAATGATGGATGAGCATTCAGTTTGAAGTTTGAAATTCCTGCTTGTTTTTCCATGGCTGTCATTGCCTCTGTGTGTTTCTTGCCTGAGGAAGGACATCAACCAACAAATTATAATGTGCTGAAATATTCATATTATAGAGAGTTGATTTAAACATGATGAACATTCATGTTTGGATCCATGCCTGTTCTGCTGGGCATATGCTCCCGTCTCAGCTAACCTTTATACCCCAAGTGGATTATTGCTATTTATTGTGGCTCTTATGATTTAACTCTGATTTAAGCCGCTTTCATGTAAATTTACTGTACATGTTTATTGTTTCATGTTTCTCAGTGGTAAGCCACACTAAATCAAATCTGCGAGCAGTGCCAGCAAGATGTGGTTGTGGTGCCAGCGGTGGTGTGCCAGCCAAACATGCTGTTCTAATGTCATTCTACGCTGGACATAATTTATCCAATCACAATCCATTTCCTGCTCATTTTTACTGATCTGCACATTTGAAGTGTTCTGTTGTGCAAATGTCTAACAACTCAATCCGTCCATTGTAATAGCTCTTCTCTAAAACTACACTGAAGACTTACAGTAAGATAAAGCAACTGGGTTGTACACTGCTGCCTGGCCTTTATTCTGTCTCCCATAGCGGATGTGGACTTGAGCCAGGGTACTGCTGCTTCCCTGCAGCTGTTCAAAATGTCCATCTGTCTTTGTGAATTCAGTGCAAATTCGTGACATTATTTCATTTGTCTGAGGAGTTCATTTTATTTGTGAAACGATTTATGTCAAACTGCTTTGCTCCCGGTCCAAGTCTAAGGGCGACAGGATGTGAATGTGCAAGGAATTATATAAAGACTTCGGAAAGATCACATTGGTGAACTTGAAAAAGTGAACTTGACTTAAACTGTGCATTTCAGGTTTGGGTGGTTGTTTTTCTAGTATGGCCACATCAATGTAATTGGAGAAAAGATGTTCCTCATGTGCTTTGCTGGACTAAAGAATATGTTTCAGACTACAACTGAATAACTAGAAATGCTAAAGATATAATGCCAAACAGACTATAAAGGACTATTAATAGCTACAATAATTACCACTCAATTAGGTCTGCAGACTCATTAAGTCTCTGAGCACTTTGGCTGACGTGGTTTTTCTTGGTTTGGAAATTCTAATGGCTTCATTGTCTGGGACCTGAAAAAATAACCACACCAGTGAGAGACATGTTAAGCCCTACAACATGTTGTCCACTAAAATTGGGCTCAGAGGGGCTACAGCTTGTATTTAGTCTGCCCAAAGCAAACAACCAACATATTTCCCCACTTACTGCCAGTGGGATCTAGATATGTCGACAGTTTTTGGTTTATTTACAGAGGCTTTTACATTTCTGCTATTCTGACTAATAATGCTATTTAAATAAAATGAAAGTGAACAGTATTTGGTTTCATCTTTGTATTTCTCAAACCGTTACCAGCGAGCAGACAGCTGGGAAGCCTTTGATAAAAAAGGTAATTAGTTATGCAGTAATATCTTCCATGCCGTGGTTTTTCTTTGCATCAAAAGGGTGAAACACTTCTGTCCCATATCAGCCATGACCAAAGTAAGATGCAGTTAAAGTTACATGTAAAATTTAACATGATGAAATCCATTGAGCTGAATGTTTCTCAAGTCTTTCTGGTCCATCCAGATGTTTTAAACAACTTTAACCTTGCACAACTGATGGGGTCGAGGGCGAGCAAACCTTCTGCACCCATGTTGAGTGCATTTGATCTGAGGATATAGTCTCTGCAAAGTCCTATAAAACCAGGACAAAACAATTTATATGTCTTGTTAGCTGCTTGCTGCATTTGAAATTCTGTGGCCTGAGGTGCGTCGTGCAACTGTGGAGCATTAAACAGAGGGAATTCTGTTTTGTTTTGGTTCTGTATAAGTAGGTGTTTGCTGGGGTGTGACCAATAAAATCAACTGTGTTTATTTCCTCTCACAACAGCAGGCAGTATTTACTGTACTACAGTCATACAGGTCATACATGGCCTGTAAGTCTAAAAAAACATGACTGCAACGTAACTGCAGCCCCACTTCGAGAGGTCGAGTAAAAACATCTTCTCTTCAGCAGGTGTACCCATGCAGCAATGACAGGGAGTGCAGCGTGGGCAGCTACTGCCACAGCCCTCAGCAAGCTCCATCGCGCTGCCTGACCTGCCGCAGAAGGAAGAAGCGCTGCCACCGAGACGCCATGTGCTGCCCTGGGAACCGCTGCAGTAACTGTACGCGCCTGATGAACACAAACACACGTTTACAGTGCATGTCAGTTTCAGTTAAATTGTGACTGCAGGGAATGATTCAGACGCTTGATTCCTTGTCTTATGCAAATGTTGTGGAAAAAGTGACTTGTTCTAGGTCAACGAACAAACAGTACCACAGTATCTAGCCCAGAGAAATACATTTAAATAATATTGAACACATGCTTTCAGAAAGAAGTCTGAACTGAAATTGAACTGTGTTGAATTGATGTCTAGAGGTGAGGTTCAATGGTTAACGGTGTGAAGTGCATTCGAAGCTGTGGTTAGTCCTCTGAAAAAGTCCTGCTTAGTATGTGACTGTAATGTGTGTTTCACATTTTCCTGTCTGCAGATATTTGCGTCCCTATCTCTGAGAGCGTGCTCTCGCCTCACATCACCGCTTTAGATGAGCTGAACAAACTCTCCAACAAAGACCAAAACTGGAAGAAGAATGGCAAATCGCATGCTAAACACACTCTTAAAGGTACATTTTGACTCCATAGCTCTGATGTTATGTTTAAAACACGTCCACCTGAAAACCTGCGTTCTGCACTGTTCTCTTTAATTTCACCTTCTTTACCGTCATCCTTACCAAACCAGGTTAGCCTGACTTAGTCTTTCTGTTGCTGTTTGTCTGCATATCCTGCAGAGTTCACAAATGACGCCAGTCCACAAACTATGTTAATAATTACCCCTCTGTTCATACAGTATGTCAATGTCTGTGAGCCCGTAGCATAGCACAGGGAGCCTATAACAAATCACAATGCCGCTGCTGTTTCTCCACCTACATAAAGTCAAACAAACACTTTGATTGACAGCACACACACAGAATGCAGGATTGGCACAATTATAACCTTTAACTCTCTGAGCCCCCTGCTTAGTGTCCATGTCACCTGATTTAAGCCAACATGAGGGCAATTTATTTAATGAGACACTTTACATTACTCAGCTCTAACTGCACCCTCAAGACAGCCGACTGCAATGTCAAAGCAGCAGCCGTATTTAACTTACAATGAATAAGGCCATTTCAATTTATTTGTGTTTCACTCACTCCCTCTCTTAAACTTTGCTACATTGTGATGTTTTCATAGAAGTTACTGCTTAAGAATTATAATAACAATTAGTCGTGTTAAGGCAGCGAACAAGAATTCAGCATTAGCAGCCCATAACACTGGTTTTAGAGGTAGAAAAAAATGTAAGTGTATTATAATACAGAAACACATAAATTGTACTAATTCTGCGTTCGTAGAACTAATACTTATGTCCTGCCAAGAATGTCAGACTCAGACCACATGGGACAGGAAATGGTTAATATACAGAATAAGCTATTTGTTTGCTTGATTTATGTCGAAAGAGTCATCTGTTTCTTTTGTCTCTCAGTGACCACACATAATGCAATCGGAGCTGCGATGTGAAGAAAGGGTTGCATAAACTTGTCCGTATGGAAAACATAACAGCTTAATGAACAGTGATTATACATTTCCTAATGGAATAGCTATACAGCGAACCCCAAGAGGGTGAAGAATTCAGTGTAGGGTTTTTATGTGTCTAATGAAGGATTTCTTTTTTCAAAAAGTATAAGCAACTTGGAGATTATTTATTTGGCTCAGCACTGATCAGTTCTGTTTGTTTTCCTCTGTTAGGACACGAGGGCGACCCTTGCCTGCGTTCATCAGACTGCACCGAGGGCTATTGTTGTGCCCGCCATTTCTGGACCAAAATCTGCAAGCCAGTGCTGAGGCAGGGAGAGGTGTGCACCAAACAGAGGAAGAAAGGCTCACACGGTTTGGAAATCTTCCAACGCTGTGACTGTGCCAAGGGCCTCTCCTGCAAGGTGTGGAAAGATGCCACCTCCTCATCCAAGTCCAGGCTCCACATGTGCCAGAAGATCTGAAGCAGAGGCAGCTGTTGTCGGCATTGAGGCCTCTGTCTCCATCTGCCAGCGAACGATTTTTTAAAGGATGGGTTGTGGCTGTATAAAAAGAAGTAAAAGACAGAGACTAACAAGAGACAGAACAGACTGTGTGGGTTCAAGCTCACTTTTCAGCAAAGCAGAGAGTGAATGGGAATGCTTTAAACTGTTTGCTGTGATTGGTCCATCCCTGCACCCACACACACACACACACACACACACACATAGATCCACACCTCACGAGACCAGTGAGCTCATGGTGTGTTTGCTCCCAAATACAACAAACGTTTTAACATTCTCACGACATTCAGGGAGCCACAAGACAATAGATGCTGTGATAGGTGTCGAGCGTTTCTAGATCGAGGCAACAGAAGTAGCAGTCATAATACCAGGACAGACTATTTACATTGAAGCCATATTTTTACTAAAATATTCACCAAAGCCCAAAGTTCACTTGTTTTTAACCCACAACACTACATGTAATATTCTGTGTTTCACTACTGGATCTGAACATTGCCATATTGTGTCGTCTGTCTATTTCAGTAACTCGTTTTTCATATTGTTTGTTAGGTCTTCAGAAATCCACCTAATTGCTGAGCAAGACATTTGCAGCCATTAATAATGCCCTGACCCTATGAATACAGTTCAGTCTAGAACGTGCGTAACGGCATACTGAGACTGTGATGCATAACACACTCGAACCAAAGAATGAACGAGCCTTAGAATGACACGTTTCATCTGTTGCATTAGCTCCCTGACTGACTTTCAGCCACAAAGAAGAGAAATAAAGTAAATTGTCTGCGGAGGGAACCTTGCTGTACAGCTCCAATCTACTGTGATACAACTGTATGGGTTAAAACATTTGCACTGATGTAGTGCTCTGCTGCAGACTTAGTGGTTCCGATACCAGACCGAGAATGTTTCTGCTTTTCCAATCAACAGCATTCAAGGATACAATGGAAGTGCAATTTCTTTTCCGTTTACAAAGCCAGTGGGAATGAACATGTGAGAAGATTGATTATAATTACAAAAAAGGCTCCATAAACCTGACGTTGTCAAAGAGAATTAAACGTTAAATAAATGTGGCCTTGTTTATTTCTCTACTGGAGGTAAAGCAATGCTTTTTCATTACCGAACCTTTAAACAACCACTTCTTACCTTCACAGTCAATATAATATCACATTTGCCTTCTTTTGCTCTAAGGTTTTAGACCACTAGGTACACATATTTTGTAACCATTTAAAAAATCCAATAAGCTCTTATATTGTAAATAGGTTGGAAACAAGGAAAATGTATTTAAGAATCAATGTATATCATGTACATATAGTAAAAATATGAAAGTTACAGCCGAACTGATTTAGGTGAGAGGAGTAAAGAGATGAGATAGGACAAACACAGGTGGGCAGATAAATACGAATATAGCCATGCTAAAAGCTGAGTATAGACAAGAGGGGAGAGGCATAGATTTTTCTGATTGATATTACAAACTGGATTCATTTCGTTTCTGAAACAAAGATAAGCATTTATATTTCCCAAACTGTTTCTGTAAATGGTATTTAAATGGAGTCAAAATATGCCACTAAATATTGTTTGTGTGAATTCTTCTTCTGAATGAATGAATAAATAAAAGAATGTATTTTGTATCACTGGTTACACACGACTTGTTATTGCTCCTTGTGTCTCTTCTTCTGTTAAGTTTAATAATGTAAGACAGGAGGTAAAGAAAGGGTAAGATGAAAACTCACAATACAAAATCAGCTATTGCGCTAATGCGCTATTATTTAAAATGATAAAATTAAAAGTAAAAATATGTTTTTCAGACTTTGAGCTTACAGGCTCACATCTGCTTCTTTTTACATCATCGATGTTAAAAACTTCAGATCACTGTTTTGGTCAAAATAAGAAAAACACAAAAAGCTGAGCTGAATGCTATTTCTTTGAGGAGTTTCAAACCTGTGTTGTTTGCACCCACGTGGGCAATAATTCCTTCTCAACGTGGTTTTGTTATTTCTTTGTGTATTTCTGCCTGTTGTAGATGGAATAATGAAACCACTGGCATAGATTTTGAGAGGTTTAAGAGTATAAGGGTCACTAAATGCACTAAATGTGTGTGTATTTGAGTGTTTTTCATGAGAACAAATAGGACTTCATAAGAACCATATTTGCTGATGTACTGCAGATGTGATCTATAGACGAAATGCTTTGATATTGTGTGTTCCTACAGCGACCAATCTGCAGGATGGCCGCTTGTATGTTGTTACTGCATCTTAAAAGTACAATATGATTACATAAATGGGGACATCTAAATGGCATATTTCAGTGTAGTAGTATCTTCCACAGATCAGGGAAAGTGGTGACATGTGATGAAAGCACTGGTTGAAAGGACTGGTTTGTAAACAAAACTCACAATTTTTAGATCATTCCTCGACATATTTTTTCTATCATGTTTAAAAGGTTTTGTACGATTTGAAAACATTAAATAGAGCAGCATCTTGGTGAAACAGCTTTTGTTCTCTTCAGTATGCTTTATGTTCATAATAATTTTTATTTATTGGTTGAAGAACTTTCTGTTTTGTATTTGACCATAGATTTGAATGCCCTTTGCTTTAGTTTAAAAAAATCCTAAAATGGTAAAACTGTTGGCAGTTGTGTCTTTGAAGCTTCCTTCATGTTGTTGTAAAGATATTGTGAACCAGATGTTTATGTAGCCCTACAAACTGCTACAGTGTACTAACTGTGATACTATGTGTGTGTGTGTGTGTGTTTGTGTGTGTGTGTGTATTTATATAAATACATATATGTATATATCTTTATATATATATATATAATATTATTTCTCAGTAACATATTCGTTATACATACATTGGTACAGAATTTCATTTGTTCTTTTCTTCGTTAATGTATTGAATGTACATATTCATTTTTTCCTGCAGTCGTGAAATTATTTTACAGACTAGGTGGAAAAATCTGAGAGCGGCCTTTTATGTAGATGTGTTCACCAGATGTTCAATATATTTATTTTAAAACAGGTATGAAAAAAATGTGCATACAGAAGTATACTCATTTATGCTATCTTCTTCTGTTTTTCGCATTTGTCTTTTTCTTATAATATCATCTAAAAGAAATGAACTTTTCCATTCAGCTTTGATGGATCTTTTATTACCATTTTCAATTTAGGGTGCTGAGAGACACAATGAATCATTTTCTCACATTGCTTGAGAGTAAAAAGTAAGAACCTGAAATAATTATTCAGCACCAAACGCTGCACTCTACACTTTACAAGGTTGTGTTTTCAATCCAGCAAGTGTCCAGTCAGTTTTTTTCACATATGCTTTTGATTGAAAGTAATGACTCTAGCCTACCTTTGTTTGGCTAGGGTTTCTATTTGTTGAAATATTGAATGCCTTTTATCTCCACGGACACTAGAAAGGGTACATTGACGGTGACTGGAGACTTCAGGTCTCCATGGAGAGAAGAGGTAGATACAGAAAGAAAACACTTTGCTACAGCTCCAGGCCACCCACAGACTCAGAGTCTCCACCAAAAACCTGCTAATGAGAGAGTGACTGTCACTGGCTCTGCTCTTTCCAGCGTGTGTCAGCAGAAAATACAAATGAAGGAGTTCGCACAGACTGGTCTGACTGCCCGGGAAGCTGCCAGCTAAATAAATATGCTAAATGATTCAGTGGAAGGCTTTGATTTTGTGCCTGTGTTGGCACAGTGTAAATCATAAATGTAATTTCAGTTTGTATGGCTCATATCATTCACTGTGGCAAAGAAAGAAAGTGTTCTCACACAACAACAGGCTGTGTGACTTCATCACACAGTCTACTGCACGTGTGCAATTGTTAACTTCAATTAATTACAACATATTTTTTTCATGATGAAAGCAAGACTAAAGCCGAATTTAAAATAAACCCTTAAAAAGAGAACAGTAACTAAACGTTTAACAATTTCATCCCTGAATAAAAAACAAATGATAGCGTGCATCCATCTATCCGTCCAATGTCATAAGCCTTTATGGGTCATGGGGGCGGGGTTGGAAAACAGCTTGGACAAGTGAGTTTATCATAGGGCTGAAGCAATTTAAAGTCACCAATTAACCTAATTGCATATCTTTGGACTGTGAAGCCTGAGTACCCAGAAAAGAACCCACACCGACACAGGGAGAACATGCAGACTCCACATAGAAATACCGCCTTCATAGTGTGCAAAACAGAAATTCTGGGTAAGTAAGTCTATTGAGCTTTGGACCCCAAAATTAACTAGACATGGCAAGGGGCAAGATGGTGGCCTCCAGAGTCTGGAGTCTGCTGCGTGGTCGCGATGATGGAGAGAGTGAAAGCACAGTTAGACACCAACAGTACTTCTACACAGAGAAGACATACATCCATGAAACAAGTCAAGAATACAACAGATAATAGAAACACAGAAAGGGCATCAAGAGAGCTCAAACTTACAGAGGCAGATCAGGTTCAGGCAGCAACCAGCAGAGTTTAACCGAGGCGGAGTGCAAGGCCGGAGAGTTGCTTCTGAGGATTGAAAGCAGACAACCTGGCAAACGTTCCTTAAATATGGTTGATTGTTTTTTAAGGATTGTATTAAGTATTATTAATCACTTATAATGTAGTTTAGTCCAGTGAGTCCTAAGTAATAGTGTTCTCCAAAGGGTCACAAGATAAATCTGGGGTTCCTTCTGGTGTATTTATTCAAGATTCAACATTCAAAAAACTTTATTGTTCCCATAGGGAAAACGTTTTGCTTGTTACAGCCACTCTCAAGACATTAGATATTTTTGTTTTAATGTTTCAGTGAAATAATGGCTCAGTTGACCTGTGTGCATCACATAGTTATTTAAAGGAAACCATGTGAAATGAGTTTATTGCATTTTGTGTCAGTACAACCTGTTTTGTGTATTAACTAGTATGTACAGTATATTTTTCATTTTAATACAAATGAATACAAAAGTACAATATTTCAACCCAGGACACGCTGTCATGCAAATAGAACACGCGTATTGTTATATAAAGATAAACATACAGCCAAAGCTATGAAGCCGATGTAAAGTCTCAGCCCGGAGGCTCCTTGTTGTGTCTAAAACAGAAGCAATTACCAAAGTAATAATTACAGCTGGCCAAGCTTTGGTTTTTTCCTTCGAAGCGTAGCAACATTCACAGTTATAATTTTCCATGACCTTCATTTGCAACAGCATAAAATTCAAGAAAAGAACCATTTTACATGAGAAGTTATTCTCTCTGCCAACTCTCAATCCCTGGACTCCTGCCTGGTCAGCCACTGCTTTCTGTCAGTTCTCAATATCTCTGCCCGATTATTATTAAATCGTTTCAGTGGTACTTAATGGAAATACTATAGTAGATGCACAGTAGCAGCAGTTCAGCAACACAGAGAGATAGTTTATTAAGTGTCACAAAGAGAAGCTGTGTCAACGTGTGACAGATTCAGTATGACTGATATGTAGCTCTTGTGTTTTAGCTTCTTAAAACATAAATGTTCAATCAACACTCAATTCATTCAGTTTTTGTGTTTATAAATCCCCTCTGTGTCTTTCTCTGTCTTTTAATCAACGACACAATTCAATATTTTAAGTCAGTGGAGCAGAATGCGTTTCCTGAATTTATTTGATCAGCGTGTCACTGCTAAAACCACCATAAAAATGTAATAACTTGTGTCTTTCTTTCTGTGCTAAGTCTGTCAAATCACAGTTCATCCTAGCTGTAGACGTGCTGTACATGAATGTGGTTTCGGTTACATTTCAAAATAAAGCACTGATGGCTTCTAGGAGTTACACTAAGGTCAGCTTAACTGAAGCACATACGGAGCACAAACCACTTTTATAAAAACCACTGTGAAAGGTTTGTGTTGTACAAAATAAATTGCAGTTGCTTTGTAGATAATACCAACACTGAAGCAATGACACTGAAGCCTGTTGATGAGTTGCACGCACGGTGCACAAGCTGGAAAGTAATCATTCACAAGAAAAACAATATACGATATCACTGAATACCCAAAACTAGAGGTAATGTCACAAAGGATTTTGTCTCCTAAACACATATCGGGACATTTTGTCTCTGTATGAAAGTCCTAAACAGCTACGCAACAAAGAAGTAGCAGAAACATTTTAATCGAACATTTAATCGAATTGAACTGGCATCCCCAACATTTGCATGCAGGTGGAGCGTGTTACCGCAGCCTAGAGGCCAATTATGAATTTTTCTTTTGTGCAACTTTCATCTGTACCTGTCCTGTGGATGAAGCAGGAATCAACTGCTGGCGCGCGGTGCTGTTCCTCTGCATGTTTGACATATTTCCCTATAATCCTCCAGGCCGTGACTTACCAAACCATTCTGGAATTTGGTCACGGACAATTTAATGTCTTTGAAACTATGTTGTTTCTCTCATGTTGTTTTGAAAACCTTTAAAGTGCTAATTGTAAAATGCCGTTAAAGTTTAAAGAACCTGCTGCTCAGTTTCATATGAGGTTTATTGTAGCGGCTGACATTTTATTTAGTTGTTCTCAAAGTTACATCGGTGTGAATGAGTGTTAATACGTTTTTACATTATTTTTATCTGCCACCTGTGTATATCTGGGAGGACGTGCTGAACATCCCTCAGATTCAGAGGGGAAAAAGGCAAATTCTCCTTTATCAGCGGGTTGAGAAGCAACAAGAAAGGAATGCTGGTTAATGTGCCAAACCTCAAGCATTTCCTTTCCTTCCATGTTGTATGTGTTTGTATTAGTATTTACAGATTCACGTTTTTATGCTTGTGAGTTTAGAATAGTACGTTTAGATTCGGTAAACTCTCTTTTTCTACAACAGGGCAGGGAAACATTAGGAGACAGCCCAGGATAAGTGAGAAAAAAACACATGGCATGCTGCCAGATAGTTTTGTCTGTATAGTTCTCCTGTGAGGTTCGTGCACAAGTTATGAACCAGACATGTGCTTAAATGATTTCTGTTTTCCAAGGCCTCACATCTGCATAACAGCCTGCATATATAACCTCTGGTGGGTGATGTAGTGTCACAAAAGTTTGTTTCTGGGTCGATACTTTGCTTCATGACAGCTTTTCCATCATCATAATAAACCCATTTACACCTGCTTGAGGCTGATCTCCAACACACTTTGTGGGTCATGACTTTTTTCTCACTTTTCGATCCTGGAACATCTGTTTTGGCTTCCTCAAGCTTTGCTTCTGCCAGACTATGGGGTGTTAAAATTTATGAGAGCCCCAGAGGGAACTAGTTGTTGGTATACACATTGATTTTCTTTTCAGGAAACAGCATGGGGACTAAAGCCAACTGAAAAGAAAACGTAATTGCAACAGAAAGGCCACCCTGGTGAGTGTAGATGTGAACGCTGGAAGTTAGGTCAGACAACATAAAAAGAACAGATCAGTTTGATTTAGGTACAACTAAATGTAGGAATGTTCTCATTGAAACGTGTTGTTTGTTAGTAATCATGTTTACATTTTGTGCCAAACTATGTGACCAGTTGGGTTCCTGGACCATATGGCAATTGACCATGAGCGTTTGTGTTTTGGTTTCAGAAAAGATATAATCCAGACACTACCCTCTAAACTCAATTTATTCCTAAAGCATACACAGACAAAAACTTTGTTATTTAAAGTAAATAGACATGTTTTTGCAAAGGATGCAGAAAAAGGGCCCAGACACTGTTGGAGAAGGTTTAAGAACATGACTCTCTACATGGTGCATATTACTTCATTTATTTCTTTACTTTGGCAGACGCTATTCAAAGTGACTTACAGGAAACTAGCGCTGGGTGTCTGGCTTGAGGACACACCTGGTAGGGGATGGACGCAGTCTGATGCTTAACTCATTGAGCTACCAGGCCATTTCTGTTAAATTAAGTTACTACAAATTAATTCTGCATCCATTGCAAAGAGACAAAGGGTTCTCCCATCACTGTCACGTGATCTCGGTAATATAAACAGCAAGTCAAGCATATAACTATGTTTATAAGTATGCTTAACTTAAGTAAAAAGACAGCACCACATTAGTATAATGCTACTGCATCTCCTGTTGTCCAACATATTTAGTAAACACAGTCTGCAAAAAGCATACAGGATTCCACAAGTTCTGACAGAGTGTGACCAGTTTGCCTGAGCCCAGAACAAACTTACTGTTTGGGGATAATACTCATGAGAACAGTCAGATACATTCAGCTTCACACAAAATGAATGTTTAGTGCTTGAAATGGATAACGCTTCAATAAACAAGTGCTGTGTTTTTGAGTGTAGCATGTGAATATGTTTAATGTGCAATACGAGCAGGATAAGCAGTGTAAGACTGACTCCGCTGCTTTGATCAGTACTCAGCTTGACTTACGGAGCCTGGAATAAAGATTTGTATGTGTTTGTATTAGCAAAAGTAAAAAGCTTCGTCCAAAGGCCAATTTTTTGTATATACTCTACATCAAAACAGGTTGGGTATTAGGCATGGAAACATGCATGGATTTGTAGTCATGCTCAGGAACAGTTCATTGATGTTGACCTCCTTAAATGACTCTTTAATGCTTTTACATGTGTTTCGCATCACTTCTCCAGGATAACAACTCAGGTGAGGTTTATTTTGTGTCCGTTTTTACAGGACAGTGATCAGCTGACAGACTAATTACATGTTGACAAATGTTAACAAAAACACAGACATTCTGATTGAGTGACAGCACGGTGAGAGATTAGATAACATAAAATCTAGGGTCATGTACAAATATAACCAAGATCCCTAATGAATACATTTTGATTTAGTTTGCCCACACTAGAAAAATCAGTTATGAGTCATTTGGTACATCATGATTTGGACCACTTTAACATGTAATGAAGCCACAGAGAGATATATAACCCACTGTCACAGTCAGCAATTTATGATGCTATTTGATTTTTTGAGAGCCAGGAGAAAACCCATGAAAACATTTGAGAGGACAAGATTACTACACACAAACCAACCACAGCCAGTAGATACAGTATAAAAAGTAGTAGTTCTCTACTCTGACCCCATTTTAATCTAAATAAAACATCAAACTAGAGAGCCCCCCGATACAAAAGTCAGCGAGAAATTAATCACTGAAACAAACGTAGACAAAAAGTAATGACATGACAAAACAGTGTCGGCTTAATGTGTGTGCTTCATCTATCAAGCAGAGTTGTGCCTGAAGTTGAAATAAACACAATTCTGAAACAATCAAAATGTGGCTGTGTAAGAAACCAAACATGTGATAATGCTGTGGCTGAGTGTGGGAACTTAAACCCAGAGGGGGTAAGTATCATTTATTCAAGTGCTGTACAATTATGAGGTACTTGAACTATACTGTAGTATTTCCAATTCTTATTACTTTTACTTTGACTCCACTACATTTATTTTGCACATTAGTTACTAGTTACTTTTTTCAGGTTTATATTCTTAAAATAACTTATTTGTATATTGTTATAGGTTAAAAGGTTAAAATCAGCCCAGCGCTGTTGTTGTTGAAGGTAACAACACATTTTGCTCTTGATTTTTTCCTTTGAGAATCTGTCAAATATATATATACTAAACTTTTACATGTTATCAACACCATAAAAATCTACATTTAAAGTTTAAAGTTTAAAATACACTTTTTTTTAATATTTTTACTTAAGTAACATTTAGACAAGGGTTGTTGTGAATAGAGGGCGCTGGAGCACCGCCCTACCAGTCTCACATGAAGAAGAAGAAGACAATCACATATTGAAAAAGAAACGTAAAAATTAATACATTATACAGATCATGAGAACTGTTTATAATCTGCAATCAATTGAGTTTAAAAATGTTCTCTCTCATTTGCTGTGACTGAATGGTCATGGTGCATGCAGACAGGTAATACAGATGTAATAACAGCGGCCTGGTAGCTCAATGGGTTAAGCGTCAGACTGGGATGTAGAAGGTCGCAGGTTCGAACCCCGTCTGACTCCTAACCTATCCCCTGCCAGGTGTGTTCCTGAGCCAGACACCAAGCGCTAGCTCCATGTAAGTCGCTTTGGATAAAAGCGTCTGCCAAGCAAAGTAAAGTAAAGTAAAGTAAGTAAAGTAATACATTTTCCTGATAAAGTGAGAAAACATGAACAGACTAGCAGATACATAAATGTCGTACAATGATTCGTGTGACTGCTGTCAGAAACCAGTTAATAATATTTCAGTTCATTCAATAATCTGAAATTCGGTGAAACATTTTTGTTAAAAAATAAGCCTTGCTATTTAATTAGGTAGCCTCTTTCAACATGTGAATGTGATAGTCCAGTTAGCCTCTTCTACTTTTACTGAGCAGTGAGCTGCGTGACTACATGTTCTCAGTTGAAGGAGAAACAGGCAAAACAACTTATTTAAGAACTTAATGTACTTTAATATTTTAAAGCAGTGTGACGCGTGCTAAAGGTACTTATGCTTATTCTAAGGGTGAAATGGGGTTAGAGTGCTTCTGCAAAAAGTGCGGTCTGCGATCTGTAATCCATAGCACAACCAAACTATGGATTAGAGATGGTTACAGCCACGTCAACCCTCAAAACCCTTTATAGAATAAATGGGATTTTGGAGTAGTACAGCTCCTGCAGTCTATCGTTAAACATAGATACATCTTATTTGACCAGAAACTCCCCTTGACATCTCCACGTTTTTGGAACATCAACCATGACCAGCTGCAAACAAACACAGCCAGAGTTTATTTTGCCCCAGCCCCTTGGAAGTCAAGTGAAATGAGGATTTTGGTTTTGGGAATAAGTTGTGGTCACCATTGTTTTGTTGCTCAATCAGCATTACCATAGAGGAGTGGCTGGTTTATGTGGTAGCACCTCTGTGCCTCTAACCTTTCAGTCCCTCACTGGGTGACTCCACATTGGAAATTATAATGCCGTCCAAATGTCGGATTTAGTTTTGAGGGTTTCATTTAAATTTATTTGGACAACTTGAGTGGTGGTTCAGTGTTATTTAAATACCAACTGAAATGACTGTCCTTGGCCACATTTGCTTGTGAACATTTCATAAGATGCCCCCCATTTATCTTCATCCTCTGTTGGTGTTAACAGATAAGGGCTCTTGCACTCGCCATGATCACAGCAGGAGATCCATTTGTCAAACAGGCAAACCTGATACCGGGCCTCATTGTGCTTCTTTCAACAGTTTCAAACGGTGACACTGCCCCTCCTACTCCCAGGGGACAAGCTTTAACCCCCACCCGTCCTCCCCTCACTGTCATCCCTCATCTCTAAAAGGAGGCTTTGTCAGAGTGTCTCACTTTAGCAGTTTAACTTGATAGTTACTATTGAGTGCTTGTGGGTGGCAAAGGGTACAATTTCCTCTGGCTAGATAATAAACTTCAACAATTACTGAAATCTTCCCATGGTGGATACACAGATCATTTCTCTATTTGCGTGTCCTTCTGTCCTTGATCTCCTGCTTCTCTGTCCATCTATCTTCCTATTATTCAAAACGTACGGCAATCAATCTTTGGTTCCCTCCCACTGGTCTGTGGTGAAGATAGTGGAGTATTCCAACCACCCTACCAGCTATGATTTAACTCTACAACTCTGCATCAAGCGGGAACCAACCCCCTCTGTAAGTAATCAAGACAAGGAGACAAACACATACAAAGTCGCAAAGTCGTGCAAGCACATGGTTGAAATCTATTTACTCTTTGAGATGCAATGGCCTGTGGGTAATGTCCTCTTCGTGCCATGCACACCTGAGCAGGCTGTTACTGTACTTTTCAGTCACCGCTGTTTGTCCACAGAGGTCAAGGCTGCTCTGCATTTACTGAGGTTTTCTGAATGGGTGGTTTGGATCCCAACAGGTTTCTTTGTTCTCTCTCTCTCGCTCTCTCTCTTCCTAGCTGGCCCAAATTCATTAAAAGAGCACAACTTCATGCACCAGGGGGATTTGAAAACACTTGTGCCTGATCATGTATTACAGCTAAGTGAGTGCAAGGAGGACTCAGCTCCTGCCAAGTAATAATTTTTCCTGTACTTGTGTGGCCACCCAGGTGTTTCTGCATACACACTAATATGTTTGGCCTCAATTTAAAGTTGTGCAGTACCACTAATCAACCTTGGAAGTTTTTATTTTGTAAAATAACTGCAAGCTGTGGACATTTAAAGTGAGGAAATGGAACGGAACCAGCAGAGATTGCAAAAAGGGCAAGGAAACAAATCAATATAATGCAATAACATTAGAAATGTTCATTTTAATGTCTATTCCAGTCTGCAACAATGTTTATTTTATTTTTAGAGGTCAATAATTAACTTTTTATATAAATTCTCTATACAAAAATATTATGTTTGTATCAAAATATAATGTTTAAAATATGTGACATTCATTATTGTTAACGCAACATTTTCTGCAGTCAGAAATGTTTTATGTATTAACAATGTTCTCCTTTTTTTCTACAAGGTGTGCGGTACCTTTCTGTTGCTGAGCACTTCCCGCGGAGACATCTTGAACTTTGGAGCAAAGATGGCGTAAGTTGAACATTGCTGAAATGTAAAATGCTAAAGAAAGCTTACTGTCATTGCTTACTTGTGTGATGTTCATTTGTTATTTATGTTTTGCAGGTGCACCTCAGTGACCATGCAGGGATGGAGGTCCTTGCACAGTTGCTGTGGGCTGCTGCCTTTTCTCAGCTGGAAGCTTCTGCACCAAAGCCTTCCGTGTCTCCAAGGGCCTTGCCACGGCCGGTCAGACGAGTCTCCCCCAAGCTGGTAGTGGTTGGTGAGCTGGTGGCACCACGTCTCTCCAACCCATTTGACTGGACAGTGGTTGGACGTGGCCAGAGGGTAATGACACATACTACGTGCTATTTTATGTAAAGGGCTGTTAAAGCACATTTAGACTGTTCTAATAATCTGATCTTAATCATCACATCTTGTCCAGCAGGTGCAGGGTGACGATGCCGCTTCACAGTCTAGCAGGAGGATATCTGACCAGCAGGTCTGTCACACTTTAGGTTAAACAAAAACTGTGGCTTAATTTACAATTGATTTGATCCGCGCCTTTTTGTATTTTTGACAGGGAGACCTGCCGGACTGTTCCATTCCTCTGAATCCTGTCTGGTTCAGCCCGTCTTTTCTGGAGGACATGGAGAAGATTTTCCTGGACACGACCGTGGTGTTGTGGAGTCCACAGGTGCTCCGAAGGGGAAGAAGGTAACTTGATGATCTTGTTAATTTTGTGTGTGACACACTGTGCAATAACTTTGTCACAGCAAATATTCTCTATCAATTTGTGATTTATTAGGAATCGACTGTGCGACGGCAGAGACGCCTTCCCTCCAAGAAGAAACAAGTAGAGCAGCAGGTGTGTCAGTTTTTAAAGAAACAAAAGTTTCAAATAGTTTTTTGTCTTTCCAAATGTAATCATTATAAATTGTGGTTTGAATCTTTAAATCACATTCAAAATGATACTTTCTATGCTATTTATTTACATTTTAGGTGGAGGGAACACTGACTGAGACGACCAGGCCAGCACCTCCCACGCCAGGAAGAGTTGTCGCCTCTCTTTTGTCTGCCATTCCTCTGGAGGATAGTGCGCTGGACCACAGCAGCCAGGTATTTGGCATTCACACTTTAAATTAATGTCATATTTTTATAGTGAATTAAATACAAAAAGTTTTGAGAAATTGTTGTTCAAGTAGTTTAAAATAATATGAATAATCTGTACATAAAGCATTTGCAACATAACTTAATGCATTGTGCTTAAGATTGTAATATTTTCTCATGTAATTACAGGATTCGGCCTTGGAGAGAAACATCAGCAGTCCACCTGTTCAGTCGGTGAGGGCAACGCATTCCCAGGCGGACAAGAGGTACAGCCGCTTCTCTCGTAATCACCAGTGCACATGCACGACTCTTACTTTTTTGGCTTACCACAATGAGGGGTTGCAGTTTGACACATTGTCACTTGACAGAGTGCTTGAACAAGGAAATG
>JAUMTR010000001.1:8062845-8139407 GCA_032270685.1 Microctenopoma stevenorrisi
CCTTATTTTCTGTTTCTCCAGGGTGGCAGTGGATCCAGAAAACAAGAACTCAGCAGCACAAAGATAAGTTTCTTCCCATTTCCCACGGCAATGTTTCAGTTTCTGTATAACTGTTACATAACGTATAAAAACCAATGGAAATTAAGAATTAATTAAAAACCACGTAAGCTGTTTGCAAGAAAGCACTGTGTAAAAAAACTCCCCTGATGTGTTTGACCATGTATTTTCAGGAGAAAGGGAGAAATCCCCCCCCAGTGTGGGACCATTGTTCTACCACCTTAAAGGCCGACCAGAGTGACATATGCACATTCAATGTGTTGGAGTGCGAGTATGGGGCTTAAAGTTGGTTTAGGTTCTATAAAGTACGATTCATTTAACCACTGCCTATTAGCTGATGTTAGCTGCTGTTAAAGTTCTTGTACAATGTAAAATAAAAACTCAATCATTGTTAAAATGGCAAAGTAATTGTTCTATATACTGATATTTGCTATTATCACATTTTGATGCTTTGATGTTCCTGTGTGTGAAAATAAAATGGTTGAATTGTAAAAAGCTTTGTAATGGTTATTATTTGTTTTCAGAACCCTTGAATTAAATGAATTAGTGATAATAGATATATCCTTGTGGTGTGTGTGTGTGGCACATTCCCCTTTGTTTATAGTGGTATAGTTACAACTAGCATTCTGTCATATATTATCACACAACAAGAGTTGTATTTGGTATTCTGGGTCTCAATCCTCAATCAAGTTTAATGTGACTCACACAGCATATATTACACAATATATATTATTTATCGAAATGGCCAGCTTGCTGAGGCTAATGTGTGCTATTACTTTAGCCACTTACTTTGGCTTTTGAGGTACCATGGCGACAAAAATGAACAAAATCCTGCTTTCTGGTTGGGGAGATCGGGTTCAGCGGAGCAAGGTGGCAGGCACCTTCAAAGTTTCCCCAGGAACTTTCTAGTTAAAACAAATTAGAATTTATATAAATTCCCCTATTGTACATTTCATGATGTTAATTTCTGTTGATGCTGTTGGAAAGAGGGGTGTGATAAATATTGGGAAGAGTGAAGGTCTAAAAACTCCTGTGCCAAATGTTATTTAGGAGCTGAGGGTGGCTATCATGGCTTATTGACTCACTCTGTATTGAATTTCTGAATTAAATGAAAGGAAGCCACAATTTGCAAAATGGTTTTGACTGAATTTCGTGACAATAATTGATGAAAGATGATAAAAAAATGTAGAATTAATCCAAATGAGATAACCAACAGTTGAGCTGTGTAAAGTGCCAAACCTTTTTCCAGAGTTGCAAATATTACTGTGTCTTTTGATAAAGCATTAGTAATTGACACGACATTTAAGCAAATGAAAACGATTATCGATGTAATCACTAAAGCAGATGGCAGATTAATCAATAATAAATAAATAGGCTGACACAACCCTACTTCTCTTAAAGCTAAATTCCACAATGCTACGAGAGAGTTCACCAACCGACCAACCCAAACTCAAGCTGTTTGTTAATGAGAGAAACTTTAACCATGAACTCGGCGCACGTCGAGTGAACATGCTGCACATTGAAGCCATTTATATTTTAGCTCTCTTTCACAAACCATATGTCTCTTCTACCGTTTTCCTTCACAGCCAGTCTTCCCTATGCACACATACACAAACACAAACATGCTCCCTTGAGGGCGATCCTTTACCAGCCTCCCCTCACTCTTTCTGAGCAGCATGCTCAGTGGGGACCGGGGCCTGAATGAACGACCTGGAAATCTCACTGTTTCAAATGACGGGTGAACGGAAATGAAGCTGTGAGTCGGGTCCATTATGCTTTCCTAGGTTCATTCACAAAAAAAAGCAGAGACAGAGGTATGGCCCCGCCCAGCCCACTCATCCAACCACCCCCACACCAGGGACTCCACTGACGTGACATAATGTCTCTGTCACAGAGCAGACCGTATTGTTGTCAGTGACTGGATCTGACTTTCTGCTTTCCCTCTCCCTCTGCTCTTCCACTCCCTCATGCTCTCTTTTCTTTTTTCCCTCTCTCCCCTTGTCCTCCTCTTTTTTTGTTTTGTTTTCATGAACAACAAAGGGACGCCAGAGTGACGGCTGGAGACATCCTTCCGCTCTCTGGCCATTTAAAAAGAAAGCTCCCCCTCCCACCCATTCCTCCTCTTGAATAGACAACACACACACACACAGAAACCTGCACATACACACCCATAGGCCCTTTGGCTGCACCCATAGCTTTACATTAGCTTCTAATTTCCTTTTACAGACAAGCCCATGTGCACACCGTGAAGCATCCAGCCACGATTCTCTCATACACACGCGAACAAACACACACACACACACAAAAACCTCAAAACCTGGCTGCCATCATTTATCAACGGCTCTCTGGGAGGTTTTCTCACAGACACTCGAAGTGACATCCCACTCGCTTCTTGATTAACTGCTACCACCCAGATCCCTTTACCAAAACTGATAGGCAGTGAGGTCCTGTGTGGGCTAGGTCACTTGTGGAAAACTTTACCCAAAATGTTCATATTACCAATTTCATGTTACATTACGTAACATTTGTTTTTTATTTACCATTGCAGTAATGGTTTCAACAGCCAATAACCCACAAGAAAAAGAAAAAGAGGGAAAGTTCAACCATCAAAGGTAATATGGAGCTGAGATTAATGGCATGACATATGCTGTAGCTACAACTGTACCACAGGCATCACGGTGTATTTATGATTCAGCATGTTTCATTACTCTTCTCAGTGTGCTTTATGTGTTGTGCGTATCTTCTTTTGTTCTCTATGTTTCTGGAGTCAAAGCCCCGAGCTGTCATGTATCATCAGAGGTCATGGCACTTGTCAAAAGGAGTGATCTGAAATGTTTCTCCCTGTAGGGGTCTGACTGTGCTTGAACCCAGCACAATAAGCAGTTAGTCGCCTGATATGCCTGAGCGATTGCAAAAAGAATGGCTGTTTGAAGTGTTTAGGCTTCATTTAAAGTGTGACATATTGCTTCAATCAGCTGCAGTGCACGATCAGCACCATACTGGTAATGGAGTGGGTGGTGTTACATGCACTTAAGCCCATTTCTTCATTTAGGAAAAACTGAGAGTTGTTAAGTGGGCTGATTATGACTGCTGAGTTACTATGGGTCATTTTGCTCTCTTTTTGAAATCCACCTTTTCAGCTTCACAATTAATAAAGATTAATTCAGAGGTTTTCTTGACACCCCGTGGTATAGCACCAGAAATAACATGATCTGTTTGTCAAGAGCAGCCAAGTAAGAGGTCTGCGTCCTGCTGCTGAGATGATGTAGTCGTTGGCAGATGAACCAATTCTTTATCAAAAATTATATCCCACATTTGTTTCCCTCCAGACATTTTAAGGAATATGATCAAAGAGGGAATCTATAAATGTATCCATGGTGACTTAAACAAGATTTTCTGGAACAAATGGAGGTACTATAAGTAGAGCTGTGCATCTCCTGCGTCATTAGAAATACACTTCATATGTGACATTAAAAAGATTCACAGACCTAACACTTGCCACCCGTTGGCAAAGAGCAATGAGTCCTGAAACCATTTGTATGATAGAGACCTTCTATGTTTTGTTTGGAAAAAAAAGGTGCAGTGAAGTGTTTTTCATACAAATGGCTCTCAGCACATTATTAATGGTCTTTGGTGTTTTCATCTGGTAACACTACCCATGCGTAACCATACTGAATGACTGCTCTCCTTTCCTTTGGCACAGTGTTCCTGACAGACTTGATTAGTCTTGATTCAAACATTGCAAGATTATACTGTACATGTGTACAGATATCTGTTTCACATCGTCTAGATAAAGGCCCATCGAGGATTTGGAGTCTTCAAATTAAATGGATTCATGTTTAGTACAGGAAAAAATGCTCCAGTATGCAACTAATGTTTTGCCTTTTGTCACAGCCTTTGTACTGTAATGAGAAAATTAACCATAACAAATCACACTGTGACTGTCAGGATGTCCGTGAGCAGCATTTAAAGTCTCTTCATAGTCATCATCATTAATCGTCATAATTTTTGGGTGCGTTCTTGAGCTAGATTGCATTAAATCAGTGAATAATATAAGGGCAGATAATATACTGTAAAAATAATTTACATTTTCACAAATGTTGGCAACTTGATTTACTTTACTTATTTACTTATTGTATTTTCTCTAAGCCCATCAAATAAGAGTGATAATACAACATTGATTGTTTTATTGTCACATATCACCTAATACTAAATAAATATATTAATAAAATACTAAAACCAATGTGAGGTAAGTAGAAATATTGAATTTGAGTTATACACTTTTGTCTGGCAAAATATTAAGTTTGAATACTTAATCATTTCTAACATCTCAGTTAAAGGTAGAGTAAAATGTGCTCGTGGGCCCCTCCATTTCACTCTTAGTAGTCTGACTCTGGTTTCCAAATACTGAGTGATTCAGTAGGGGAATTTCACTTTGGGCCTGGTTATTTTCAAAAGGCTTCTATAACAATATATAAGGTGGAGCCTAATCAAAACCATTTTGTGTTTTGTTTGCCACCTTTTTCTTGTTAAATAACACCAGAAAAACAATGGATAGATTTTGGGTGAATCAAAGTGTTTGGCAGTCAGCTTAAAAAACACAGCTGCTCAGTGATTCAAACAGTGATTCAACCATCAGTCAGTGGCAGTCTCACCATACGTCCTCGGGTGAAATGGGTAGCCCTAAGTGATGACAGTTCTTGAAAGTGACCCCTAACATTTCATAGTTTTGTCTTCATGTCACGACCTCGTTGACCATCAACTAATACACTTGGCCAAAGGTCCCTTCTAAAAGCCTCCTCTGCCCAGCCGTCTCCTTAGGCCATGAGTGACTCGTGAGACCAACCTACTATAGTCAACTACCTCTAATTATTATATCAGGTCTCCAGGCTTTTGTTTTGAGGCTTTGAAGGACGATGTTTTGTGTTTGTTTGAGAAATTATGGTTGTCCCATCTGTAAAGACGACTTTTTTTTTACCTGGGATAGAAAATAGAGTGACCACAATGCTTTCACAATGCTTTTTCCTTCTCCTTTCTATTACCAGAACTTCATGGTGCAACTTGACTCCACCTCTATTTTAACTGTGTGTTTATCTAAGTGTCTCCATGGGACAAGCTAATGTGATTCTTTAGTGGACAACCTTTCAGTGTTCTATGAGAAAAAAGCAAGATTCCCATGCAATCTATTCTTCACGCAAATAACAAATGGACAATACACACATAGTAACCTCACTCACAAATAGCCAAATGTAAATGAAAGCTGTAGGAGGCGCAGTGAAGCAATGAGCTAATACATTATCATTCTTTTTTTAATATCATGTCATATCAGGTCTGATTATGAAAGCATACTTGCATTTTGCCTCCCATTTTATCTTCCTCTGGGGATTCAGCACATTGGACAGCTCAGTTTTTTAAGTGCCCAGCTTTGCCTCAGTAAGTAAATCCTAAACATTTGTTCACACATGCACAGACCTTAAATCATATGCAAATCATTCGAGTCAAAGAGGCATGAACAACTTTGGGTAAAGAGCCTTTAAAATGTTCTTAAGAACCGTGAAGAACTGTTCTCCGTTGTCTTTCCAGGCAAATTACCTACAACTGCAACGTAATTAGTTCAGAACTGGATGTGTAAGCAAATTTAATCCAGAGCTGATGGAGGGAATCCCTAATAGTATGTTTATCAGGGGGAAATGATTTGCACGTTTCTGTCTTTATCTGAAGGAGTGAGCTTGTGTGGAGCTTCTTTTGTTTTCTTGTGTAACTTAATCTGAGGCCTCCTATCTGATAAGATCAGTGGAAGGGACGGCTTTATACTCCTACATGACGCGGAGTGTATCTCTCAATCAACAACTGGATGATATGGCACACATGACTGACAGGGTTTAAGTTGAGGGTCACTATCCAAGATTCAGGGCCTGCGGTTTGTCTCGGTGAACCCTAAATTACATGGTTGGATTTTATGCTGTGAGAATGAACGAGCTGCTGTGGAAGCTTGCTGGCATACTGCTTTGTGGGCTTCAGTGCAAGAGAAGAAGATGACTTGCATTTATTTGGTCATAAAAATCTAAATGTTTATCTCACTAGAGGGAAAGTGAAGGGCTCACTAAAGTTAGTACAATTAAGGGGGGAGTTAATGTTTGTACCAAATGTCACGGAAAGCCTGCCAATAGTTATGACAATCATTAATCCCAAAAATATAAGTTCACAGAATCATCAAATTTATTATGATTATTTTTGTAAGACATCTGTACAAAAACTGTTGCTACATGCTTCAACAATAAGTGAAAATCTGACCTTGTAGATGATCACTAAGGTTATCACCAAAGGACTGGTTCTGTTTCTGACATTCAATGTTGAGCAGATCCAATACTCTCTCTCTACATTGGTGATTAAATCAGTACAAAGCAACTAGTGATGAGACCATTCTTTAGAGACGACTGCTTCACCACAGTGCAAGAGACCTGTCAGGTACAGTCATGGCTTATGTGTTTTTCCACTCAGAAGTGTCATCAGAGTCCACTGACCCTCTCTGCTGCTTAGTACTATGGTGTGGTGAGTCAGGGACATAGTTCAGGTGTGTTTTTTGGGGTCTGGAGTTCAGCACTCATGTCTGACTACTAGGAGACACTGAAGTCATTACACTCACTGTTTCCATTGTCTGATGTAGGGTGATGGAGTAATACAGTCGGTGTGAGTGGTTCCCTTAAATAGTTTATCATAGCTCATCAGCATTAGTCACAGCCGCTGAGCTGAGAAGCACTAATAATAACAAAATAATTCACCTGTTTATTATCTAAATAGAATAATGGTGAAATAATAATTACATATCATATCACCTGTCGTATAACGTACATGACAGAACAAGGTCAAAAATGCAGAGCTGAACTGCTTCCATGAGCAATACTTTCCTAAATCGTCATCCATCATATTCTTACACTATACTGTGAAAATTAAGCTTGGTTTCAGCCTAATTTACAGTTTGATTGTGTGCATATGTGGTTATTTAGTGATTCAGCGCCAGGATGCCAAAACCCTGCATCAGCACTTCCCCCTGCTGTCCATGGAAGAGGGGCTTTCCCCAAAATGCTTAGGGCAAGTAAACCAAATCAACAAGCATTAAAACAGGAACATTATATCCAACGTGGCAACTATAGTAGGACTGTGGGTACAATTAATGCCTGTCTTCGTTGTTTATACCTAAAACAGCTGCTCCGCTGAGTGCACCACACGTTATTCAAGACAAAGCTGGATTACATGGTGCCTTTTACTACTATCACAATATCACTTGTCCGCATATGGTAATTGACTGCGTGTACGCTCCATCTGCTTTCATGTGAGTTGGACTTCATCCTCAAACAAAATCCCTGACAGAGCTTAGACAGGTAAACCGATCTCAGCCTCTGAATAATAATACATTATAAGACAACCACCACAGTGAAACAAGAGCTCCTTGTCCAACTCTCACTTTGTAAATCAAATAATTGCGTTCACTGATTCACAAGGTATAAAATTACCCTCCGCTTACAGTTTTGACTGTCATCCACCATACCCAGGAACCCATCACCCCAGCCTTGTGTATGGTGGCATGTCATAATGCTCTGAGTAAGCCATAAACCAAAACCAAAAGGTAAAGGGCTTCAACCTCTAGCCTTAATTTGTTCCAAAAGCTCCCATTCACATCTCCCTTCCTTGTTATCTTGGGTTTCACCTGTGGATACGGGGGACAGTGATGTCCTTGTTTGATTCTAATTATGGTCCTCACCTCAAAAGTTTCCCTCTGGGAACTTCCCTCCTTTTCACAATCTAAGGGGCTAAAACACACACTCAGACTGACTCATTAAGTGTCAAAAGAAATAGAGACTCGCCAGGGCTGTCTTAGAGGGTGAAGCTCTACTGGAGTCCCACTGGAGTCTCTGTCATGTCTTATCTTCTCTGGCATGTGGAAGTGTCTCCTCAGGCCTGTTGATTGCCAGTGGATGAATGATCCTGAATGAGGTTTTGCTGTTGTCTTCCCAGACGCTCGCTTTCGTGTGTGGTGGTGTATTTTTAGCCAAAAACAGGGTTACCAATCTGAACTGTGGTATGTGCTGACAAATACAGCTCTCACAAAATGTTTGGAGTTATACTGTTTCTCAGCCGTCTCGTAAGACAGATGAGGTTATAACAGTGAAGGTTGCAACTCAAAACACATGTCTCAGCTGCCTTTTCCTTCTTATTTCTTTGGCAGGTCCAGTAACTAGGGAGGCAAACCACATCCTTATTTGCTCTGTTCGGATAGATTTTTTTTAACTCAAATTTCTGTTCCCATTAAAGCCTTTCATCACTTAGCACATTGATAAGAAACGGACGCCTAGATGTACCAGCCTGGTATGGATCAGTATCACAAATGGATCAGATAAGCACAAACAAAGCGTTTTGCTCAGAAGGATAATTATACAGTCATATAATACTTCCTCTTCCTCTGCATCCTCTTACACATTGCTGCAGCAATGAATGATTCTGCATGAGTAGGACTTTCCTTCTGCCACTTCAAATTGGCTTAAATGTCAACAGAGGAAACAAAGGCAACTCACCATACTAAAGGTCAGCTCAATCAAGCACGTTAAACTCCTCAACAAGACATAAAAGCCTATTCTTTGTGTAGTGAAATTGGTAATTTAGTGGTGGGGCTCTGCCCTCCTGTGGTCAGCACAGCAACTCTTCTGTTCTGTATGTGTTAGATGACACAGACCTCTTTATTATCTAAATGATCTAGTGTTTTACAGAGAAGATGTGTCCCGGTAGAAACAAGGCAGATGTGAAGGGTCAAATTAATGATGGTTGAATTCCATTTAGCTACTTAAATTTCAAGGTCCTGGTGTTGTTTATGCAGGCTCACTAATACACGGTCATGACTTACAGAGAACTGAATGAAACACCTGTGCTTTTCCTACGTCAACTCAAAAAAAGTCTAAAAGGAAAAGAGAAAATGCTGCCTTGGAATGAATATTAGTCTAAACTTTGACCGTCAAAGACAATTTCATAGGTACATTTCAGACATGAAAGCAATGATTTAGTGAGCACAGTAATGAACAACGGAATTAGATGCAGTGACAAACACTGTATTAATGTGAAAATCAAAAAAATGGTCAAATGTTTTTGTCATGTTTTGTGATTTTGTCATGTCTTAACATGTCTGAATTCTGAAGTGCCCTCCTTTTGATTTTGATGTATTATATTCGTTTACCGAAATCTGTTTTACCGTTAAGATTTCCCTGTTGCCTTTAATTGGTCGGCTATTTATTTAAAACAAAATAACTAGTATGAACTTCCTCCTGTAAGTTGGCCCTGTCACACATCTACACTGAGGATAGTCCGCAGATGTTTCCTTTGAAATGACGTGTTATATTAGTTTGTGCTGCGCCATGGGAATTTATACATTCTGTAATTCCTTTGGCTGTCTTATTGCTGCCTGATAAATTAAGAGTATATGAGGGAACTGTCGCAGCAATTAAGCAACAAGTGGAGACACTGAGCAGGAGTAATACTCACTTCAGTCAAACAGAACCGTTGACTTCTATGTTACTAGTGGTTTAAAATGTGCAACAGTGCCAATGGGTGATAGGTTTTCTGCAGTTAAAAGGGAAGGTTGGATCCTTTTGTTCATCGTGAACACTGGTGAAGCATGAAACCACACACACAGAGGAGCATGCAAGAGCTGCTCTTTCAACTACAGCCAAAATATTTCCATGGAGGTTTGTCTTCCCCTTCTTCACTATTTTCCAGCTCAACATGTTTTTGCCCATGTTGAAACAAAGCTGTTGATTATTTTAATTTGTGGGTTGTTTGTTTGTCCTTGATCCAATTTAAATTGTGATTGGTCACATACAACACATTTTCCATTATGTAATAACAACCATTGTTAAGTCTGGAAAAGTTTAGAGAATACTATGTTATGCTGCTTATCACCAAATATTTTCATTTTAAACACAATCTTCCTGAATACTTTTGGTTTATTTCTAAATTAATCAAAACTGATAACTCTCCTGGTTCTCTGGGATTCTTCGGTGATTCCTGAATCCCAGTAAGGGCTTTTATGCAAGAAATGCATAAGTGCAGACATAATCAAGAGAATTCCTTCAGCTGTTCATGCACAAACAGTCAAATCTAAACCACTGGATTTAACAGTGGCTACAAAACATCATCATTGAGGAAAACAAATATGAAACGGGTTCTTTCTCTGCTGCTGTCAGTTTTCATTTCAGTGTGAGAGTGGTGTAATCATCCTCCCATCCACCTCTACAATCATCAGATCCAGCATCCAGGAGTTGAGGGATTTTCTAGTACACTTCACGGGGAGATGATGATGATGATGATGATTAAATGGTGATGGTGCAATGGGGCTAATCACCAAAGACTCCTCACATATTTTTTGTCAGCTTTTGGGTTATGCACAACAGGCCATAAATAATAGCCTCTGAAGTTTTGAACTCTTACTGTCTTGTGGTTTTGAATCAGTTGGGCTGTTCATATGTGGTAATATCATGTCTCTAATGGGCTCTGTTCTTGAACGGTGAAAGTCTGGTGTCGTTATGGTTTCTCTGTGGTTTATGTCTGTACCTGTGTAATGGTGGAATGGTTTTTATATTGCTCTATATTGTAGAATGTTAGGTATTTCCTGGCCTGTGAAGAGAAAGAGTCATGAGGGTAGAGGTGGACTGGGAACCACTCAGCTACCAGGTTAAAGAATAAAACCAAACACATTACATTTTTTAAATTGCCAGGATAGTTATTATTGTATTGTTGTGTTTCTAAAATATTAAGTCTATCGAAACTTATGTATCTAAAAAGGACATAACATAATTCCATATATACAATTTATTAGTTTTGATGTCTGAAATAGTAATCTACACTATAAATAACAGATTATTTGCCTGCTACCATATAGCATAGGCTATAAAGAATATAGTCTATAGAAAACAGCTACTGTACTGAACTAAACTGCTTATAAAAATATATTTTTAATATTTAGTCAGATTTGTATTAAATTATACTAATATTTTATCTACTTTGTTCTATTCTTGCACTGTCTATAGAATCACTCAGAGATACATTTCTGCCAGTTGTACTTGTATAACAAGTAAACCTCTTGAATTAAATATATTGTTGCGTATACTAAAGACATGAAGACACTGTTCACCCAAAAGTTCAAGTAAACTTGCTTGGAGGGATTACATTGCTACATAACAAACATGGTGCAGTGGATAAACAACTAATGCATCATTTTTACCATAACACAAGGGTAAGGATGTTGACAAGACCACATTTATCAATTTGACAACACCCTGGACAAATCCAAAGGGTCTTGAAGTGGTCCAAAAATAGATGATGTCTTAATTCACACCAAATCATATCTCACTAAACTAAAATGCAATCATACTGTCCAATATGAACCATGGCTTTTATCCCAGTGCTTTTCATTCCTTCATAAAGACCTGTCATAGTTTTACTTTTTCTCTGCAAACTGACTACTTGGCCTTAGAAATGAGGGATTTATTCCTCATGGCCCCTGCTGTCTCATGATCTTCTTACTGTTGTGACACAGTTTTTGGGAAGTTTTAAACCAAATTTGGACCAAAAATGTATATGAAACTTGCCTGTTAGTAAATCTTGCTTGCAGATGAACAAGTTAAGATCAATCACACTTGTTGTTTTTTTTCACACTTTGTTTGTGTTTTTTTTTTTTATTCTTCTTATTCTTTCAAATTCCTCCATATTCAGTTATGCCTGACGGTGTTGCATTTGTTTTACCTTTAAAGTCTGCTTTCCTCATCTCGTCTCAGCTCATGCTGAGGACACAATAACTTGAAGAATAAAGAGTGGGGTGGGATAAATGTGACAGAAACACCTACATGTCTTTTTAATTTTAAATACTGGCAATGAACAACAAAAGTCAACAGTGTCTATAGTACAGGCAATAGCCGCTGGTGCCAGATATGACAAGTGCAAAGATGTTGTTTTATTATTATAATATTACATGGCATATGCAGGTGTGCACCAACTGTTTAGTATAGTAAACTTTAGTATTGTTATCAACACAACATGAACAACCAGAACTGGTGAGAACCAGAACAGAAGAGAACTGGTGTCTTAACAAGAGATAAAATATTTGGTGAATTGACACTCACCTGTTGTGTTGGACAGATGAACAGATTACAACTTTGTATAATACTCCATCCATCCAGTCTAAGCAGGGAAGCCCGGATCTCCCTCTCCCTGGCCACCAGCTCTGATGGAGGGACCCCGAGGCATATCCTAGTCAGCCAGGAGATGTAATCCTTCCAGTGTGTCCTGGGTCTGCCCTGGGGCCTTCTCCCAGTAGGGCATTCCCAGAACACCTCCGGGTGGCATCCTGACTAGATGCCCAAACCATTTCAACGGACCCTTCTCCAAGCAGAAGAGCAGCGACTCTGCTCTCTACTAGTCTCTCCCGGATGACCAAACTTCTCACCCTATCTCTAAATGAGAGTCCAGCCACCCTGCGGAGAAAAAACATTCAGATCGCTTGTATCCACATTCTTGCTCTTTCAATCACTACCCAGAGTTTGTGGCCATAGATGAGGGTAGGAACGTAGAACGGACCAGTGCAGAGCCTTCATTACTGCAGATGCCCCACCGACCAGTCAACCTCCCGCACCATTCGTGCCTCACTCTTGAGACACTTAAAACTCCTCCACTTCAATTCAATTCAATTAAATTCATCTTTATTTGTATAGCACCAAATCACTGAAAGTCATTTCAGGACACTTTATATAACAAGGTTTAGGACCTTGCAAAAATTTAAGTGTATATATAAACAAAATAATGCAGAAAACCCAACAGTTCCATTTGAGCAAGCCCTAGGCCACAGTGGAGAGAAAGAACTCCCTTTAAGAGGAAGAAACCTCCAGCAGAACCAGGCTCAGGGTGGACGGCCATCTGCCTTGACTGGTTGGGGTTAGTGGACAGAGGAGAGAGAAAAGAACAGCAGGTAACAGAGATCATAACAACAACAAGGTGCAGCAGACGAAGCACTGGGCAGGTTGGTAGGACCAGCAACCACAGCTCCAAGGTCGAGGACACCTGCAGAAAGGTACAGAGAGAAAGAGAGACAGAAGGACGAAGCACAACTACGGGAGAGACAAGTCACAATATTAACAACATGTAATGATAAGAGAGAGAGAGATAAAAATAGAGAGAAAGAGAGAGAAGGAGAAGGAGCTCAGAGTGCCAGGAAAGTCCCCCAGTAGACTAAAACTATAGCAGCTTAACTAAGAGATGGTTCAGAGTGACCTGATCCATCTCTAACTATAAGATTTATCGAAAAGGAAAGTTTTAAGTCTAACCTTGAATGTAGCGAGGGTGTCTGCCATTCTACATTTAGAAACTCTAAGAAGCACAAGTAGACCAGCACTCTGAGAGCGAAGTGCTCTGCTGGGATAATAAGGTTCTATCAAGTCTTTAAGGTATGTGGGGACCTGATCATTTACTGCTTTATATCTGAGGAGAAGGATTTTAAACTCTATTCTAGATTTAACAGGAAGCCGATGGAGAGAAGCTAATGTAGGAGTAATATAGGATCTCTCTTGTTAAGTCCAAAACTCTGGCTGCAGCATTCTGGATTAACTGGAGGCTTTTTAATGAGTTACTGGGACATCTTATCAGTAATGAAACTTAAGGCAGCACCCTGTCTCCAACCCGGAGAGAACATTCTACCCTTTACCCTCTACTCCAGCTGAAAACCATGGTCTCAGATTTAGAGGTGCTGATTCTCATCCCCGCCACTTCACACTCGGCTGCGAACCGCACTAGCTGGAGGTTGCTGCTGGATGAAGCCTACAGAACCACATTGTCTGCAAAAAGCAGCAATGAAATTCTGAGGTCATCAAACAGGACCCCCTCCGCCCCTTGGCTGCACCTAGAAATTTTGTCCATAAAAGTTATGAACAGAATGGGTGACAAAGTGCAGCCCTTAATCCAACCTCAACTGGGAACGAGTCCGACCTTTTACCGGAAATGCGAACCAAGCTCCTCGTAGCAGTGAGCCCTGTACCCTGTACTCTTGAAGCACACCCCACAGGATCCCTCGAGGGACACAATTGAATGCCTTCCCCAAATCCACAAAACAAATGTGAATAGGTTGGGCAAACTCCCATGCCCCCTCCAGAATCCTGGCCAGGGTGTGAAGCTGGTCCAGTGTCCCACGACCAGGACAGAATTCACATTGTTCCAAGATTCAACTATCGATCAAACTCTCTTCTCCAGCACCCTTAAAAGGGTGATCCCCCTGTAGTTGGACCACATCCTCCCATCCCCCTTCTTGAAAAGGGGAACCAACACCCCGGTCTGCCAATCAAGGGGAACTGCCCCCGATGTCCATGCAATGTTGCAGAGACGTGTCAACCAAGACAGCCCCACAACATACAGAGCTTTGAGGGAACCCAAGATAGACCTCATAAAGTGTTTTGAATCTTGAATTGAATGAATCTTGAATCTACCCCAGGGGCCTGGCTACCTCTGAGCTTCCCAACTATCTCTGTAACCTCAGCCCCCGATATAGACGGGCCTACCTCATATACCCCCGGCTCTGCTAGTGCTAAGGAAGACATGCTAGTGAACTTCAGAAGATCCTTAAAGTATTCCTTCCACCACTAGACAACGTCTACAGTTGAAGTCAGCATGGCCCCACCTCAACTTTACACAGTGTTGGGGGAGCACCACTTTTCCCTCCTGATAAGCATAGGGTTTGCCAGAATCTCCTCTGTGCCAATCTTTGGAAAGTCTTTATGCATGGCTTCCCCAAACTCCTCCCATACCCGTGTTTTTGCCTTCGCAACAACCAAGGCTGCTGTGCGCTTGGCCCGCTGGAACCCCTAAGCTGCTTCTGGAGTCCTACTGGTCAACAAGACCCAATAGGACTCCTTCTTCAACTTGACACCCTCTCGTTCCCTGAGGTGTCCTCACCCACCACCTGATCCAACTCACCACTGGGTGGTGATCAGTTG
Source organism: Microctenopoma stevenorrisi (assembly GCA_032270685.1). Taxonomy (NCBI): domain Eukaryota; kingdom Metazoa; phylum Chordata; class Actinopteri; order Anabantiformes; family Anabantidae; genus Microctenopoma; species Microctenopoma stevenorrisi. The sequence continues at coordinate 8,077,926 of JAUMTR010000001.1, forward strand.
ACAGCTCAGCCCCTCTCTTCACCTGAGTGTCCAAGGCATACGGCCGCAGATTTAATAACACAATTATAAAGTCGATCATCGAACTGCTGGTGTCAAGTGCACTTATTGACGTCCTTATGCTCAAACATGGTATTTGAGCATAAGTGGAGCCAAACTATATCTAGTACCTCTTGACCTCCCACACCAGTTCAGGCTCCTTTGCTGTCAGAGAGGTGACATTTAATGTCCCAAGAGCCAGTTTCAGCAAACAAGGGTCACATCAATTCACTTACCTATTACAGACACTTTAATTAATGACTTTATACATCAGGAGGATTCTGTGGAGACTGCTAGACTAATGTTGCCCAGCATGACATACCCACTAATGGTCTCACTGATAGGTCAAAAATTATTTATCATATATACTGAATTTCCTAATGGACACTGGGTGACTTTTGGCATATTTAACTTTGTTCTGATAAACAACTAACGTTCTGAACACCAGTTGCAGCTGAAAATTCAATTAGATGTCTGGTTGGCAAACATCTGACTCAAAATATCCTGGCGAAAGCTTACCCTCAGGTTGCAACACTTGTAGTAACAGAAAACCCAAAAAGAACACTGTGGTTTTGTTGAGACTATGCTTCAGCAAGAGTTCCTAGAAAGGACATGTACATCAATAATTTAAAAGCCTAATAAAGCACACACAGTCAATCACGTACTCTCCTGCTATCACACTAAACCAACAGAGCTCTGACAATATGTTCTTTTTGCAAACTGATGACACGATCAAATTGAAATCAACAGCAGCAGATTTTGGGTTTAGGTTTGTTGATGTGCACCATCTAACTAGAGTAATGAATTCAGTGACCTAAGACAATCAGTGTTGGCTGCAACTGGATTCTAATGAATTATATTTGTACGATACCTTTGTCATTGAAAATCTTTAAAATGTAACACTTGCATGAAGTCAACAAGAAAATACATGATACAGACTATTTGAGGGCTTGTCTAGCCTAGTCCCATATTCTTTTAGATGAGGTATGATGTGCAGTATTTGTGATCTATGATGCCTTAGGAATAAATGGATTTTCCCTCACTTGTAACCTCATAGCAAAACACATGTAGGATTATGTGCAATCGACTGGGAGTCCAAACTCTTCAACAGTGAGCACGAGTGCTGCACTGGTTTTGACCCATGACAGATGTTTTTGCAGAGTGGATGGCCTTAATTACGGTTGATGTAACATTAGAGGCTATGGTGTGCAGCTCTCTGTCTGTTTCTTCTGTGTAGTCTGATACTTGAAGAGGTGGGTAGACGTTTTCCTTTGGAAAGACAATATAAAAAAGCACAGTGGACTGGCTTCAGACACCCACACTTACAGAACACTGACATAATGACAGTGGGCCAGAAACGAAGTGGCGGGGGCCGGAGCCCAGCTAATTAACCTCTGCAAGAGCTTAAGAACCCAGTTGTATTTTTGTTTGGCGTTGTAGTATTAACTTCCGTTTCATCCCCTGCTCATTAAAATACCCAGGACTGGATGAAGTGGAAACTAATATTGCTCACGCAAGTCCACAGTAGGATATTGCTTGGTAAAAAATCAAAGCACAATCAAGCTAAAGTGCCTCACCATAAGACTCTAAATAAGGGATTTAAAGCATAAACACACTGATTAACTACACTTTATAGACCATGACTGTCTATTTGTGAGACCAAACAAGAACTGATTGTCATAGGAAAGATTCACAGGACACATTCACACATATTTTCAAATACTTTAATCGAACATCAAAGCATTTCGTTGCATTCATCACAATCCTGTTTCTCAACACCATCATCGTCATCACTCATGATGATGGCCAAGTAAACACCGAGCTATTCCAAACAGCTCTGTAATTTTATTTGATTTCACTGTTGCTCATGGTTTGGGCTTTGCACACTCCCTTGCCAGCAACTTCAAAAGCAGCACTCTTGTAGGTTGCAACACACTTGCCGTCCGTGCGGAGGTCTGGCTGAACCTGCTCCCACACCTTCTTCTTGGGGTTCAGCTCTTTGTCCGGTTCACCTACAATCAGAAGTCAGATTGACGCATCAGAAACTCTGTCATCTTCTCATTGTCACACATCCAGGGTTGATGTTTTATTAATTTTATGTCGTAGGTTATGTGCATGTATAACTTAAAAACCATTCCCATACAGTAACACTAAGACAGTTTGATTGATGACTTTGAACTTTCCTTTGTTGATTTTTCATACTAAGAACAATCTGTTTAATAGGATCTTATAAAAAATGTCCAACAATTATATTTATGACTTTTGGTCGATTGTAATTTTATTTCCCCCACATGATTTTTTTTGGGACTAACTTTCTATCATGTTCTATTACAGCTTACAGCTTTTAAAAAAGTGCCATTTGTTCTTAGCTGTAATTTAAAACATCCAAACTGAGGTTCTCAGAATAAAAATGTGCATTTAGCGAAAACAATTAAGGAAGGTTTTCGTTTCACAATGGCTTTGTCTTTGATGTTGCTTTGTATTTTTAAAAAAATAGGTGGTACTGGCTGGCTTTCTTGTGGTGTCAACTTTTGCTTCCCTGCATAACCATCTTAGGGTATGAGGACCCAAATGTGTTTCATATCCCACGGCTAGAATTTCTGCTGGTTTACAGCCCAAGAGTGGCAACAATCAGTTTTGATCAGAAGCGTGAAAGAGGTTTTGATGAGCAACTTGTGCGCATTCTTAAGTTCAAGCAGAAGTACTGGGCCTCATTAGTCGTGGAAATGGGGCAATTATAAAAAACATGTACTCACACCAGCACAGGATCGGTTGTAATTGAATCTGTGCTGTGGGGTTTGGTGGGAGGGAAAACGAAACTAGGAAAAAAAAAAGCCTTCTTTCACCTCTTATTTTCTTATTCATGGACTTTAAAACAGCTGTTTTTTACATTTGGTAACACAGATCACTGTGACATTAGTCCCTTCTTGTCTTCTTCCTTCTTTTATTCATGTTTTTTCTTGAACCACATTTTCAGAGGATGTTTTAAATAAAGCTATCATAAAAAATACTCAAACCAAAGGAATCCATTCAGACTTGAGAAAGCCCTCTGGAATGAAAGAGTGAAACCAAACAAGTCCAGTTGCTTCGGATAAAACCTTTTTGAGACTTACAGTAAGAGCTTTCTGGGGGGTCTGAGAACAAACCTGATCGGTGTCTTCAGAAGAATGAATGTGACATTTTCCTAACATCAGAGGCATTTTGTGGATACATATCCATTTTTGATAGTTAAACTGCTCTGATGAAGATAATGGTACCTGGGAAACCCTGGAAAGTAACCCTGTCCCCTGGTACTGCTTCACTTGGTGGATCAAGGATTTCAACTTTGTCTGGTGAGCTGGCACACATGACCATAGCTTGGGACACTACTCCTCTCATCTTAGCTGGCTTCAGGTTGCACAGTAGGACTGCCATGCGGTTCTGCATCTGCATAGGAAACAGAAACTTTAATACATTTGTACAGTTGACATGACCCAGACAAAACAGAATAAAACAAATGATACCAATTCTTTTAAAGTAACAAAATACATTTAAAGTTGCGGTTCATTAGGGCAGAAGATTTAGTATTCCAATACAAACCATATTGCCAATTTTAATATCTCAATTTAAAATTACGGTGTCCAGGGGTTTATGGTTTGTTTGCCTCATTTCATAAACCAAAGACAGCAAACAGGAAAACATTTGAGCATGGAGTTCTCTGTGGCTTACCAACATTTAAAAAGACCACCAGATGCAGCTCTGCCAAAAGTTAGGAATAGATACAGCACTTAATGAAAAGATGTATACCAGATTTTAGAAAGTAATTATACCTTTTCCTTTGAAGGAAGCTTATTTTGCTTCGACTGGATTGTAGTGATAGAGTTTGAATTGTTCATGTAGTAATCACAAACTAGACTAGACATGTCCTAACATTTATTTTATGCTTAGCCTGCCTCAGACTTGTGTTGAATGGTCCATTTTCTTCATCCACTCTCAAATGTGAAGCCATAAAACCTCTCAGAGATTACACTACTGCTGGCATGACAGAAACTGATAATGGCTTAAAACTGAAGCAATTGATAATAGATGTATGGCCTCTATGAGTAATAGACTACCTTGAAAGCCAGTAATAGCGCTTTCCTGACTGGAGTCAGACAGCGCTTAATGAGGCTGTGCCACTAAATGTCACTTCAGCAACGCAGTCAAACATTTTAAGAGCGCCTACATTTAACATTTGTGTGCAAGGAAAACCTCTTTTCACCCCACGTGATTTTAGCACAGTATGCGCTCACTTAAATATTACGCTATCTACATATCTAATATACAGTATAAGAGTTCTCTTGACTGCAAACTGAGAAATGTTCATAAATCTATATAAAGGCAACTTAAACACCCGTATTTAGTACAGAGTACAGACGTAGCATGTTTAACTGCTAAATAATTGTCACAGCCGAAGTTGCTTTACAGTAAATATCCCTTTTATTCTACTCAGTTAATAATGTATTTGCTTCGTATATGTAGTGAACGTTACCCTGTGGGGATTCATGAAGCTGAAATAAAAATCTTCCTCATTAATATGCAGCACTGTTTGTATGAGTCACTGGTAGGTGTTTTTTTTTTCATGTACAAGCCTGATAGGTGACTGTGGCCTTTTCCTACATTCTGGGAGAGTCTTGTTTGGTAGCAATGTAGATTCGCTACTAATACTAATACTGCTTTACCTGGTCCAGAGGAATGTGCTTTACCAGCCCGCTGACCACTGTCCTGGGAGAAACCTCTCCGACGTCAACCTGCTCCACGTAGAGGCTGTCAGCATCTGGATGCTTCTCAGCTGTGATTATACGTCCAATACGCAGGTCCAAGCGAGAAACGTCCACCTTGGCATCCTCTAGGCTGGGAGCTACCGGTTTCTTCTCGGCTTTCTCCCCTCCTGACATGACAAATGAAACATTTCTGTTACTTGAATAATGTACAAATACGCTCTTTGTCTTTTGATTTCATCTTTCAGTGTTTGAGATTGGTTGATTGGGTCATACAGTAGCTGTCCATCATGTGTTAGGGAAACTCTAAAAAGGAGGCATCTGTGATAGTTTTCATGCTTTTATACTAAATGTGCATCGTGTTACAGGATAAAGGTTTGTTTGAAAGCTCTGAGAAGGTTTCAGCCAGCTGGTATCTTTCCAAGGGATATTATAAAAAAATAATAATAGTTGAAACGATACTGGGCATCTGTCTGGAATCTGATTTCATTTCCTCTCATACATAAAAACAAAGCCCACCAATGACAGTCCTCAGGGGGGCACGTGTTTTATGTGATACATAATTTAGAAAAAGATCATTACTTTTCCATCTCTTCCCAGAAATTTGAGTTGCATACTGGTACTATTGGTATTACTAAATGTCAATACCAACACCCATGTTTGGCTGCAGGTGAGTGCCACATGAGCCAGTGACGAAGCTCAATAACAGATGCTTCCTCTCAAAAAGACAAAGTACCTTTCACTGCCTGATTTGCTACACACATTCATTCCAGCGGACTGCGCTGATCAAATGAATAGTCGTCTTTAATCACTCCTCTGAGCCTACACCAGCTCTGAAGAACATGTATTCCAACCCCAGCCTTTGATTTAATATTCAGCGTTAGTCCCCTGAGAAATCTTTGTTCTGCTGTGACGACAGCAACATTACCAGGACTCCGCTAAGGTTACACATGGGTGTGTAGACGAACAAGCGACGACTGTTTGGATGAGGTGAGAACACGGCTACGTTAAAGTAAGACTGAATCTGTAGTGAGACCGTGTACAATAGCTTATATCGAGACGTAAGAGCCGCTCATTATTAGCTCTCTAACATCTGGATGTAAGAAATGCCAGACACACCAATCCATCTGTCAGGGTCTTAGGGTTTGTTACTTCCTCCTTAGAAATTATAACCCCATAAATACAACCAGCACTGATTATTTGATTTCTGTTAAAGGATTAAACATCTGAGTGACTCCGTGCTATTTAATCTAAATTCTATGGCGGTGCCTTTCCTGTTCTGTGTTCTAAATTTACGACAAAATAAAAACTTCACGTTTGATTCATTGAACTAGTCGCCTCTGATCAGGTGATGGTGCCCTCAATGATGCACAGGCACCAGATTTCCCATCATTCCTAAATTACACTGACACCATACAAAGGGACAGCCCTACCATCTCCCTACCAAATCTTGAATTCTAAAACTCATCTTGGATCCATTATGAGCCAGACATTGCTGAATTATATCCACCATCAACTGATATTGGAAATTCAAATTCCAAATGAAACGCACACTTTGAGAGCCTCAAATGACTTGTGAAGCTAACTGCTGAAATAAAACCTGAATCTTAAACAAACTAATATTAAAATTAGTAAAGAAGTTCTAATTTTACTACTCTAACATGATCCTGAGAGTGAAACACGACACAAATGTCGTCTAAAAAGGCATAAATCACCTTTAGGCTTTTCATTGGACGTGAAGGTGATCGATTAAAACACCATGTAGAGTGATGGGACTTTCAACCGCTGTTACCTTTCTTCTCTGGCTTCTTCTTTTTACTCTCGTCTTTGCGAGTGGGAGTCTGGGGGGTGGCAGCAGCAGCAGCGGGGGACTCACACGGTGCTGGAACAGAGGTCTTGGGAGGGGTGGGCTTCGAACTGCACTCAACACTGGCTGCACACGGCCCCATGCTCACCTCTCGCACTAGAGGACAAACACAAACAAAATGTTGATTTTCTCTAGAAACTGTCTGCACATAGTTGGTTCCCAACTGGTTGTCATAAGGAGTAAAAGGACAGAGAGGGACAACGGCACCACCACAAGTCAGAGACTGTTTACATTAAAACAACATAAGGTAGTTCTTTATAGTTGTCCTTTTGACGCACAGAGCAGGTTGCATCAACAACATCCAGTGACAAAGAGGGAGCTTTATTTACACATCCAGTGGGAGGAACTGATGCAAACAGTTTAGATGGCAAAATGACACAGTGTCCAGGTTCATGGAAAAAAGGAAATGGAGATACACACTAGGGAACAATGTGTTACAATAACTCTCCTAAAAAACATAACCACTCATTTAAGGCGCCTGATGTTTACGTTCCTACAAAATCTAGTGCCTGCGTCTGACAAACATTGGTCTGTAGGCGCACCACCGTCACCATAATGTGTTTAATTACCCTAATTCTATGTTAGAGATCAGGACCTTTCCAGTTTACCTTGGAATTATGGGGAATTATTGCTTAAACAATTGACTGAGCCTGGTAGCTCAATGGGTTAAGCATCAGACTGGGATGCAGTAGGTTGCAGGTTTGAAACCCTGTCTGACTCCTGGTCCATCCCCTAGCAGGTGTGTCCCTGAGCCAGAAACCCAGCTCTAGCTCCCTGTAACTTTGGATGAAAGCGTCTGCCAAGCAAAGTAAAGTAAATTAAAGTTAAAGAGATATGCAACATCCTGAGGGTTATCAGAATCAGAAGACTTTATTTATCCCCTACACTGTTAGAATGAAATATTATTATTATTTCCAACCTATAGGAAATCTTCACATATGTTAGACTTTGACTAGTTTCTACTTGTATATCAATGTATGTCAGACCCGGAACAGCTGAACTATAGCTGAGGCGAGAATGCACATAATGTGATCACTGATAGTGCAAACCAAACGATACTCAATGAATATTTGATGAAGAACAGGCGCACACACAACCACTTTTATTACTAGATTAAAAGGACAACAACATCAAGGTCTTTTGAAAGACAAAACACTTTATCTGTGATGGGAATATTTGCTGGGAACCAAACTTCAAACGTACCTCCTCTGTTCTTCTCTTTTTCCAGCAGCTGTTTTTTTAGTTCCTCAATGTCATTCTTCAGTTTGGCATTCTCCACCATCAGTTTCTTTTCTTCTCTGACACTGGCCTGGACGACTGCAATGACGCAAATTCTTGTTACTACTTATATTTCAACTTCCCACTTAATATTTTAAAACCTGCTTCTAAACTAATATTCCCACAACTCAAATATGTTACACACCCACACCCACACACAGATGGCAGTGCACATGCAAGGCACTTGTCTGAGAGCAACTGGAAGCAACCATGAGCTTAAATCTACATTGTGGTACGCTCATATCATCGTGTACTCTTTGCACATACAGCAATGACTCTGGCCTGATTTTAGGGGGTGTGCGCTCTTACTGGCTTTCTCCTTCAGCAGCTGGACTTGCTGTTTGAGGTACTCGATGATCTGGTCCGCCTCAGCCGCTCGCTGCTCCAGTCTTAGCAGAGGATTGTGACTTGACATCTTTACAAAGCAGCGAGTCAGAAACCTAAAAGACAGAGTTTGTTTTGAATAGAAGTCAAGGGTCATGTAAATTAAAAGGTTACACTATTGCTTGCTAAAATTCACTTCTAAAATCTTAGCAGTGTAAAGTGTCAAGCTGAACATCTACAAAAGATACAGGTTTGGAGCTACGAGGTTTGCATTCCAGTACAACTCCACCACAAACTACAGCGTCCAAAATGATCACAGAGTAATGTACGCTTCTGCCAGACAGCCTCAACAAAACTCAACACAGTCATCAACAAAGCTTGCATGTGTTGCCGTGTGGGTGTTTCCAATTTTTATGTTATATAATGTTGTGGCAGAATTCATTATTACATACTGGATATTCCTAAATCAGTTATAGGGAATTATGAATGCCATATTTTTCATGTCTGACAAAACAATCGTACTCTGATACGTTTTACCTTACATGGTGCTCCAGAATGTTTACTAATGAGATCTTTGTGACTTTGGCAGGTTCCCCAAAGTGACTAAATCTGACCTCTGTTAAGAGACAATCAAAAATTAGCAAATATGATTCCAATCTGATCCAACCCTAATGAATGAAGTTTCCTCCAAGTGAACATCAATGAGATAATTAATTCCTACTGTAAGAGTTTTTTACAGTTAAGCACTGGTGAAGTGTCATTCACATATTTTATCAGTTAAATAAATCAGCATCACAATATATTATTACTCATTCACTCTTGTGCCACTCAATTTACAGCTAAATTGTTTAGCTGTAAATAGTTTGGGTTTGGAGTATTGTCCCTTTATGATATTGCGCTCAGCAAATTACTTCTTGAAGAAGGAGGAAAAGAAGGATTTTTACAGACCAAGGCATAGAGAAGAAAACTTCTTACACATATTATAGGGAGGCGCTGGAAAACAACAGCTGGCCAAAGATGAAAACAAAATGTTGGGGGATGAGGAAATTAAAAACACAAAAGAGCTGGAGTTGATAAAATCAAGGATCAAAGCATTGTTTTTTGAGAAACTGAATTGATTTAACCAGGACCAGTGGTGGAGTAATAACAAGAAAGGCTGATCTCATTTGGATAACCTCTCGAAAATGGGTCCTGGATCGAAGTAAGATCTGTAGCATAAAAACATTAGGAGTTCATTTCAGCTTTGGATTTGAAATAGAAGTCTCCACATGGGTGAACGGTGTTTAGGTGAGAGGGGCTTTCATATAAGGCCATTCACCTGCCCCCCCCAGCTTTGATTCATCTATAAATGTTGCCAGCTCAATGCACTAAACAGACGACAGCTGGGGTTCAACTGGCAGAAAGTGTCTCCCTATTACTTGTGCTCTTATCGCTCTCCCAAAAATAGACGTGACTGCCGTTCTTAGTCACTTAAGACATTTCAGAACAGCTCACACTAACACTTCACGTCTACATCCATTTTGAATTACAAACATCACAGATGAAACAGCGGGGCTTGTAGACCAGTAAATCTATTAAGTTTAACAACCAGACTTCTCTGGTTTGATGGTGTTGTGTGATCAGACCCATCAGGAGTGGTTCCTCTTTCCATGCCTCATCGCCACAGTATAAATATTCTGTCAGAGGATACTTCCCTACCTGTCTGCCAGCCAGAACATTTAGTAAGAAAACAGTGTGGAATCCCAGGACCACCTGAAGGCATTACATAGACTCACACGTTATAATTTGAATTAAAGTAGGTGCTTAGCCGTCATTACGCCATGTAATTTGATGTTTTTGGATACATGGATATTGTTACCATGTGTAACTTTAATGAGAAAAACAGAGGCATGCTTTGCACTCAAGTAAAGACTATTTGCTCTTCTTGTGCTTGTAAACACAAATCCAAACAATAATAGAAATTCAAACAGTACTTTTAAAGTATTTACAGTAAGAAATATACATATCCTCGATGAAATTAGTTACATTATAAAGCAGTGCAAAGAATACTTGCCGTTCAGTAGAAAGCAAAGCCGAAACACATACTCTCTTCCTAAAGAGTAATGCTGGACTTTTATCTGTAATAACAGACTGCTTGTTTTTGTAAATTACATCACAAAACGTAAAATATAGTTTAACTATAACTGATATTCATATTTTCAATAAATAATTTACAACATTTATCTAAAAAAATATTTTTTTAAAAGCCATGACCAGGATGACTGAGAATCTTTATAGATAAATGTTTAACATTTGCATTCCTCAATATTATGATTTGCTTTTTTCTTCTTAAACACTAGATTTTGTTTTAATGTAACATTGGTATAGACCAACACGTTCCTGGTTTTCGGCCTAACCTAATGTTTTAATTATTATTGTATTATTTTTGTTAGAATCATAACAAAATAATATAGTATCCCTACGTTGCATCAGTTAAAACAGACGGTTCAACAACTACACCGGGTTAAAAAAAATCAACTTCACTCTACGCTAACTCTCTAGCAGTCGTCCCATATGAGTTCCTGACAGCCTACTAATAAAATTCATGTATGTGCAGGAATGGGTCATTACAGTAGAAAGATAAAAGACGGAGGTTTATTCTTACATGAAGCAGCAACCCCAACACGTTTCAAGACTCAATGGGAGCTTCTCAGCTGCTATGCTAGGTAGATAACCTAGCGTTGGCTGAGACACAGGCAGCTTGCAGCCCCAAACAAGCCCTCCCCCATAGTAGATCTCTACACAATCTGGATCCCAAGCAGACTCGTAAATATGTTAGCGATGTGTTCTATAAATCAGAAGCTGTCACGCGAACGCAAGGAGGCAACAGCAAATGCCTGTACGTAATAACTAGTTGAAAATTAAAATGATAAAGGAAGTCGTCAACAAAAGCGAAAAAGCAGTTCAAGAACACCTTTGTTGACAAAACATATTATTTCATAGGTATAAAATCCACAACTGTTGATTTGTGATTTGTACGATCTACTGGTCGCACATAAATGACGTCGTAGATCGCGTTCACTCAGCTGTTCCCATCACATCGCAGACGCAGAAAAGGAATTCATTTAAAATATTTTAATATTAGTTTCAGGTTCATTCGCTCGATATGACTATACAACATTCCAAATAAAGGTGAGTAGACATTTTTTTGCAGGTAATGCACATTACATCCACGTTTTCCTACCCGGTTTCCTACCAATTTGGCTAACACACAGTTGTTTTGACTGCAGCATAACTCACAGTGTCGTTTGTTTGCGATGTCGTTGTGCATATACTGTGTAAATACACGTTAATTACAGTGACAATAAGAACATGTTAATCTGTCATTGGTTAAACTGTTTAGTTAGTCCCATAGCTAACACTGAATGAATATCTACCCATACCAGTGATCAGAGACTGCAGGTAGCATACGTTCATGCTTTGAGGATACTACTTGGTGTAGTGCAAGTGAAATGTTTGTATTTGCATGAGTCAATACCTTACAAGCAGTTTTAAGGAATGTTATGTATATATGTATATGTTGGTTGGATAGTTCTGAATATAAGATCATGATGATCCTGAATCATACGATCCAGTGTTGTCTGTTATCACTCGGTTTAGTATGCATTTGTCTTTGTTGTGTGTGTGTGTGTGTGTGTGTGTTATAATGTATATGATTATGTTTTTATATCTGTGGTGTGTATTTTATATGTTTGTTGTTGTTTTTGCTGGACTTTGAGTCCATAATAAAGTATCCTATCCTATTATTTATATCTTCTACTTAAGACGTTTGCCCATCATCAGTGCTTCAGGCTAGTGGCAACATGAAGCCCCTAAAAGATGCCCAGCTGGGGGCCTTCACCTTCTTTGCCTCAGCTCTTCCACATGATGTCTGTGGTAGCAATGGCCTCCCACTTACCCCAAACTCCATCAAAATCCTTGGACGTTTTCAGCTCCTTAAGACCATCACTCACACCAGACTCTGCCAGTATGTGGATATCTCCCGAGGAAAGCATGGTATGACTATCAGTCCACACCTATCCTGGATTCTTGGTATTCTATATTATTTGGTGTATTTGGATGTTATTTAATTAATATTGTTTTATAAAAAAACAGGCATTTAAATAAAAAAAATATCTAAATACTGGGAAACTGATTTTATTGGATATTATATTTATATTAACTGGTGACGAGAGTCTTGTTTGATACTGTTTTATGTTGTTACGGTAGTTCATTGTGTGAAATTAATGTTTTCATGTCAGCTTCATATTAGAAAGTACTATTCAGACCAACATCTCACTTCATTGTATAATAGTGTCTAATAACTAAAATACATAAGCTGTTAAAAGTGACTGTTAATCAGCTGTTAATTAGTTGTTTTTTTCCCATAATAAGTCAATTATTTCAAGTGACTTCCCTGTGTACTCATCTCATCTGATAACGTAATTCTACTAGATGCATTCTTACTTTAGAGGTGCCTTTGTTTCTTCTTTTTGCCAACAGAACGGCTGATTGTTGTTGCTGAACACTATGAAAGCAGTTTAAGTGATTTCCAAAAACAGGGGAGAACTGCCAGGTAAGATTACCTCTGCACATCTTCATTAACACAACAGTAGTTTGAGTAATTGTGCTGAAACAAAGAATTGTTTAATACCACCATGCGTTACGTGTTATTAGTAATTGTTAAATTTAAGTCTGTTGATGTTGTACATCATGGGCAGTGAAGTTGTATGCTTTAATGCTTTAACCTTGCCATCTACTGGCCGAGGTCGGGCTTGCAGAGTCGTCGTTGACACTTGAAAATGTAGATAAATTAAATCATGCTTCTTTACTCTGAGTCATTCATCATCTGACTCTGAAAAATGTTTGTGTGTGTGTTTTTAAGCCCAGACAAGGTGCTGCAGATAGCCCATGAGGTTCTTGAAGGCCTGGAGTTCATGAACAAACATGGCATGGTGCACAGAGCGCTCAGCCCTCATAATGTGCTCATGGACTGCAAGGTATCATTTCCACAACGCTGTTTAATGTGTGTCCAGTTATAAGAAAGAGGAACAACTGCCTTATTGCAATTGTGTCACTCTAAGATGAATCTTTTTCTCTGTAGGGGAATGTCAAGTTGGCAAAGTTTGGCCTTTACCACATGACTGATCATGGGGCTGATGTAGATTTTCCCATTGGGTATGTCTTTTTCTCCCCATTTATCACATAAACGTCCATTAGTGCTCTGGGAGTTTTCAACTATGTGAGCTGTCTATTCAGGGTCAGAGGTTCACTGGTATCTGTTTGCAGTTAGTCAGATCATAAAAAAAAGACAATTCACCATAACATTGATGCATAATAGCCCATCTCTTTTCATAGGAAACAGGTTTTAGGGCATCAAAATAGCTTCCTGGTCAAAAGAACTGTAACTGATCGTTGGTCAAACAAAGCGGCCATCGGATTACGAGAAAAGGCCAAGTGTCTCTGTGTAATATCCTTTTCACCCTGAAAAGGGGAACGATGGCATGTGCCCATGACTTTACCGAAACATCTGGTGGGTTAATGAAACTGTCAAACAGCTATGCAGATTGTTTGGAGGAATAATTACCCCAAGGGGATCGAGAAAGTATGCCGGTATTATAACTGTGCATACATTTCCCATTGACGGAAATGTAAGCGTCATTGTTTCACACAGCTATTGTGAAACTTGGAGAATATCATGTTTATTTTTCTCATGATCAGTATTTTTGAAAGGACATTTTGAGGCATAGGTGTTGAATTACCACAGGCTAAAGCTCTGGAGAAAACTTGCTGTGGTGCTCTTTAGAAACTGACAACGTAACTAATGCTAATCTGCTCTGTGGTCTTGACCTCAGGTGCCCATCATACCTTGCTCCAGAGGCGATTGCTCAGGGCTCTTTCCACCGTAGTGACCCATCCCATGATGAAGCTCCTCTGCCCTCAGGACCAAAGACTGATGTCTGGTCACTTGGAGTGTTGCTTTTTGAGTTGTGTGCAGTAAGAGTCTGCTATAAACCTCTTTACACAAGAATAAGACAAATATCTCCTTAATGCCATTTCCCTAAATTTGGTGCCTGGTTTGTGTAAATGTGTTACAGGGTAGACGCCTGCTGCAGAATATTGATATAAACGAGAGACTGAAATTCATTCTAACCTTGGGTAAGTGCAAAGAACATAGTTATTTAAGATACTGAGCATTGTGGTCTTCAGCTCAATTGAGCTTGTGTTGTGTTGTTGCTCTCAGGTTGCATTGATGACATTGTCACTGTCCTCGCGGAGGACCATGGTTGCCTGGATACAATTAAGGTTTAGTGAAAACCCCTGGCTGCCTTTTATTCAGTGTTTGATATTTGTAATGGCTGAAGGAACTGTTTAGGTGTGATGTGTCTGTATTGTGTGTTGTTTTTGCAGGAGCTGCCTGAGAATGTACTTGAGTTATTGAGGAAATGCTTGACTTTTCTTCCATCCAAAAGGTAAGTTAATTCTGTTGCAGGACATCAAACACTGTGGAATTGTCTTGTGGCACGGCATGTGCATCAGAATGTGAATGTTTTTGCTTTTTATGCTTGCATCATGTTTTTGTGTGTATTCTCCAGGCTCACCCCTGCAGAGCTGCTGAGAGACCCTGTGTTCAGTGACGTCTGTCTCCATACTTCGTTCCAAAAGCCCGTTAGCCTGTTCTCCTCCTCCCTGCGCTGTGCACAGCTGGAGCTCCCAGAGGACATCAACGATCTTTGCAAAGGTCTGCCTGACTATAACTTTACGCTGTCTGCTAGGTTTTACATTAATTATCTGTCCTTGAAGGAAACATTTTTGTTTCAGTAATAAAGAAACCATTCAGCTGCACATGTAGCAGCACTGCATGCGAGCCCATGGGGGAGAACTAACTGTTCTGTGTTGTGTGTGTGTGTTTAGATGATGATGATGATGATGAGTACCTGTCTGAGCGAGCCATAGATGAGGTTTACCATCTGTGGTGCCTGGCTGGTGGTGACCTGGAGAAGGAGCTCACTAACAAAGAGATCATACAGTCTAAACCTCCTATCTGCACGCTCCCCAAGTACATCATACACAAACCCAAACATATTCCTGTGCTGTTGGATTCATTTAATAGATGTTGTCATACTCTGATAAGGTCAAAACTGTATTATTGAAGTTTTTGTTTGTTTTTAGTTTTGTCCTGGAAGATGGAGAGTCATTTGGTCAGGGAAGGGATCGGAGTTTCTTGCTAGACGACACCACAGTGACTCTGTCACTCTGCCAGCTCAGAAATGTACGGCAACAAAAAGTGGTCATTTCCACTATATAGTGTGTGTGTGTGTGTGTGTGTGTGTGTGTGTGTGTGTGTGTGTGTGTGTGTGCGTGTATAATTAAAAAAACAAACAAATAATAACCTTTGATGGTCCCAGCTGTTCAAATGTTAATACTTAATTTCTTTGCTGTTCTATTTGAATTATTTGACGAGAAAAGACAAACAAGGCATTTGAAGATGTAATCATGGACCTAAATAATTAAAGTAACTGAACCAATGAATGCAGTTGGTTGTAGGTTAAATTTCTTAATGTCTCATTAACATTGAGATGACTTTAGCATTAATGAGTGTTTGATGGATTTCTGTCATAAACAAGTAGTTCCATGTATGAAATGTGTCCTTGAAGATGAGTTTTCCTGCTTTTCCTCCAGAGACTGAAGGATGTAGCGGGAGAAGCCTATTACCCTCTGCTGGAGGACGAGTAAGCGCTATCCATTCTGAACCTACTGCCGTCGTCCTCTCCTCCCCTGTCACACTTTCTCACTCTGTGTTGTTTTTTTTTTACGGTAACATCACACATTTTTTTTGGCTTGGGTAATGCCCTTTACTTCTCCCTCCGACAGACAGTCAAGTCTACCCCAGTCCAACAGCAGCAATGAGCTGTCATCCACCGTCACGCTGCCACTCATCATCCGGGAGAGAGACACCGAGTACCAGCTCATCCGTATCATCCTTTTTGACAGGCTGCTCAAGGTCTGCGCTCCATTTAAATTCACGCACACGCATGCGCATACTTTGAAGTCACACAAACATAACAAGGACGTGGACTACGCCGTGGCCTGTCAGAACGTAGGCATAAAGCCAAGTAATATGGTAATGTTTTGTGGCACCAGGCTTATCCTTACAAGAAGAACTTAGTGTGGAGGGAGGCCAGACTGGATATTCCCCCTCTTGTACGAGGCTTGGCGTGGGCCGCGCTGCTGGGCATTGAGGTACATTGTTGTAAAAAAAACACAGTTGTTGAGAAAAAGTGCAGTTCTGAGTTGTAACCTCCTTTTTTCTTTTTTGCAGGGAGACATTCAAGCCAAATACGAGAGCATAGACAAGGACACCCCAATACCAACTGACAGACAGGTAACTTTCAGTAAACTGTTGACTCAGCATTTTTAAATTAAAAATGGCTTCATCCTTCAGTGTGTGTGTGTGTGTGTGTGCGTGTGTGTGCGTGTGTGATCAGATTGAGGTGGACATTCCACGGTGCCACCAGTACGATGAGCTGTTGTCATCTCCTCAGGGGCACATCAAGTTCAGGCGTGTGTTGAAGGCCTGGGTTGTTTCCCACCCCGACCTTGTCTACTGGCAGGGTCAGTCACTCATCCATCTCTCTTTTAATGTCTTGATGTATCTACTGCTCATGTTTTTTTTCCCTCTTGCATTTGCACGTTGTACTTAACGTGACAGAACACTAGATGGCGGTAATGTCACATTTTGTAAACTTCCTGCCTTTCTCTTAGGCACGTTTCTGTTTGAACAGCTTTGGTTTATCTTTTGATTTTAGGCTTGGATTCACTTTGTGCCCCGTTCCTGTACTTGAATTTCAACAATGAAGGTAACGCTTTCAACTCTAACCTCTGACATAGCTCACATATGAAAGCAAAGTAGAGATTCTTTGCTTTCTTTCTTCTGGTTTCTGATCATACTCACTGTTTGATATACCTTACAGCCTTGGCCTATGCCTGCATGTCTGCCTTCATCCCCAAATACTTGTATAACTTTTTCCTGAAGGACAACTCTCATGTCATCCAAGGTAAGACAATAATTACATGTTTTTCTTTGTCTGCCCTGCTGTGTTTTGCCCAGTAATTCCGAACTGTGATCTCAGAACATATTTTTTTGTTTCTCCTAATTGGAATATAAATTACACACAGTGTTATTTTTCTGTATTACTTGTTTCCACTTCAGGGATCCGGCTAATGTAGTCAACTGACACTGTAAGTTAAGTAATAAGTATTAAACATGGTCAGAGCGCTCGGCTAAGTTGAAAAACAAATTATCATCGGTGGGCACAGAGCGTCAGGCCGTCAGCTCAATGTTGATTAAATTCTGACTCCATGTTGTTCCTGAGCTGTGAAAACTAATTTCAGCCTGTCTTAATGGAGTTTGCAGCGGAGCCACATCATTCGGAGATACAGAAACAAATGAAACGGCAAAACCCTGCAGAGAAATGTCACAAGCAACTCCTACATGACTGATAAACAGCTCAAAGCACACACCTCCTGAACTATACTGTGAATGTGGATGTGGCTATTTCCATTTCTTCCCACTGCTAAATGCCCCAGAGAATTATTACTCATTATTCTATATATCTGTCTGGTCAGAGCCCTGTTCTTAACTAAGCGGGTGAAGAACTGTGACTGTTCGCCATGTACGGCTGTCGGTTTTCATTTTGGGTTTCTGACTCTTTGATCGTTCATGTTTAAAAGACAGCTCTTTCCCGCGGTGTCTTTGTCATTAGGTAACAAGTATTCGGTCTGTCATGAACTCCAGATTTTAGCACATCGGTTGTAGAATTTCTATGGACCTTTTTGCCCTTTTGTCTGCGTTTCAGAATACTTGACCGTCTTCTCCCAAACGATTGCCTTCCATGACCCAGAGCTCAGCAACCATCTCAACGAGATTGGCTTCATCCCGGACGTAAGTTACGACCAACGCGAGTGTCCTGACAGAATGACGACAGCAGTCCACAGTTGAGGACACAAGAAGATAACATTTGTCTTTTATTGCAAGTTTACCGTTAATGGGAAGTCAAAGAAATTATTCCTGTTTCTGGCTCCACACCAGGGGCCCAGAAAAAGGCCGTCCATATATCACCATGCATGTCTTTTCATTGTCACTGACATTTTCTGTTCCACATTCTCCTTCCCAAGATTTGTGGCCAGGGTCAAGTTCTCCCTCTAGTCCACTAGTGATGATTTATACTGCGTCTAATACCTGCCAGACACACTTAATGATGGTCCTCTGCCAGGCTCACCTTATTTCTCTTACTCCGTGCCACCTCTTTCTGCCCCTCTCTTTCCTTCTTGTGTAGACAGTGACAAGGTTAAAGTCTGCACTGTCTTTCCTGGGCTTCACTTACTGTGCTGATGAATGTGTGTCACCTGTGGACCGGCCTCTGGGACATTACCCAATGTAAAGCAAGGTTCTTAGCACAGGGGAGTCAATGATTTAATATCTCGCTCCCATCTTCCTCTTCTAAGGAAAGCATGCACTTGTGATACTGGCGTGACACTTGCAGCATGTTCCAGTATCAACTCGCATTTCAAGAGATGCTTTGTTTTTTCTGTTGAGCCTGAATAATATTGGAACAAGCTTTGTTGATGAAACTTTTGATGTTTGATGTCAAACCCAGTAATTAGACTCTGCAGACCCTAAATCTCCTTTTTCCTCTGTGAACTTCAGAGAACACTTTCAGCCATTGTTTTACTGAAGCAATAAATCCATCAGCCCTGAAATACCAAATGTCAGAGCAGTTTGAAATGATTTTAGTGTCCCATGCATAAAGTGGTTAGCTCAATGTCGTTTTAATAATATAGACTAATCTTGTGCAAGCTTGGAAAAAACACAAGTAATCTTTGGAAATATTGCTGCATTCAAGGTCTCTGCTGTGATTCCACCGCCACGTAGCCAGTTGTTGTACGCGGGCCAGTCTCAGTTTGGCCACATCTTCTCTCCTGGGTCTACCATTTACAGCTACACTAATCCATTCTGGCTGGACTCGCAGCCCTGCTGCTGACCTGTTGAGATTGAGACCGGGACTCGGTGTGGCGCTTCTGTCTCCAGCTCATCACTCTTGGGCAAACAGGAGGTCGAGGGAACAGTCACCAGCTCCCCTGCAATTAGCTATCAATTAAATGGCTGCGATAAGATTCAGTATTGCTGCGAGCTGTATTCCAGACCCCCCCCTCTTTTTTTTTTCCCCAAATATTTTCAAGCCTTAGCAACAGTGCCCAGCGTTTGGCAGGTGTTGGAACAGGTGGTTAATGGGAGTAGAGTGTGAGTGTGTGTGTGTGTGTGTGTGTGTGAGTGTGAATGCTGTCTATAATTTCAATTTCATGCATTTCCTCCTGGGGAAATGTGGAATGGGAAGAGTGAAGGTGTAGAGAAAAGAAGGAGGGATGACACGATTTGTATAATGAGATTCATTGTTAGCTTTCTCCCCACTGACTAATAACCAAACTCAGCAGTTTCCTCTTTATTACCGTGTCCGTCTCCTACTGGGTAGAGATGTGCACCCACATGTGCTCCTATTCCTAAAGACAGGAAGCTCTCTCGTGAGAAAGGAGTTCATTCATTTTGTTTGACATACAGAATATTATTCTGAGGTGAATGCTGCGTTATCTCGTACATGTGCTAATACATTTTTTTCTCGTCCTTTCCGTGCAGCTTTATGCTATTCCGTGGTTCCTGACTATGTTTACACGTGAGTAGCTGATCTTTGTACTTATGATGTGATGTGGCGCTGCGCATAATCCCAAACTTTCAGAAGATATTTTGAGTCTGCTTCCATTAGAACAGCAATAAAAGACTGTGAAAAGGTCAGCGCTACCAGTATGGACAGGTTTCGAGGGTTGGTGTGTGTTCGTTGTGACCTTTATTCCAGCTACTTATTAATTCCAGTCCTGAAGGAAAAGGGCTTAACTGTTTAGTCGTATCATACCTAAACTTTTACCAGCACATCTTTTATTCACCTTTATTTTGTATTTATTTGTGTACATGTAAAAAACAACTGAAATTCTAGTTTGCTTGCAACAGTGCTCCAGGTTTCAACATAACAAAATCTGTCTTATAATCAAATATCGTGATTATTAATCAATCAAAATGTAACGACACAACTACAGGAGTATTAGTACTGATGATATGACAGGTGCAATTCTGATAAAGCTACAATATGCAACTAACACTCGCGCTAGCGTGGGACTGGGAACCCGTCTACCGAGGCCCCCCTCTCCCTGCTTTACATGCACAACCCCTCCAGGTGATCATTGCTATGAAATCACAGTAAACGAGAATGGACATCTTGTTAATCAAGTCGACATCCCTGTTCTGTGAATGGTTAGAAGGAGGCGCTCACAAATGTTTAGAAGCAAAAAGAAATACGTGGCCAAAAGTATCGGGACACTCACCTACATATACACGTGTTCCATAACAATGAAGAGAGGTGGCGTCAAAGACTCCTGTGACTCACGGAAGTCTTTGACAGCACATTTAGGTCTGATTTACTAAAGTTTTGCGCGTACTAAATCACATGGAAACACTTGTTTTTGTGTGTGTGTGTGCATGCTGTTATACAGTATGTACCATCGCTGTGACTTACAGGCTCACACTTCCTACCGGTCTGTGACTCATTGTCAGTGTGGCAACATAGACATACACAACACCCGACTGTGCCTGGCATATTATATGAAATTCAGTAAATAAGCTATTGCCTCTGTTGGTTTGGTTTTTATTACACAGCTAATTCAAAACCATTGATTACATTTTTATGAGTTTACAGTTGAAAAAGCACAATTAATCTTTATTGTAATCTGCAGTGTATTAAAATAAAAGTGACATCAAATAGGAAAACACGGTCCGGATGTAACCGTCGAAATCAATTCCAGGATGGTAAAAACAAAAAGTCTTTTGATAAATATAGATTTTGCACTTTAAATAAATAAAACATATAGGTGCTTCCTATGGACACCCTTGAGGATGATGTGATGTGTTTTATTGATTTCTTATACGCATATCTATGAAAAACTTGTATTATTACTATGCTGCTCTTGTGTAGCAAATGTTTTGACTTTTTTTTTGTTATCTAACTTGAAGAGAGGTGCTGG
This sequence comes from Microctenopoma stevenorrisi, assembly GCA_032270685.1. Lineage (NCBI taxonomy): Eukaryota > Metazoa > Chordata > Actinopteri > Anabantiformes > Anabantidae > Microctenopoma > Microctenopoma stevenorrisi. The sequence continues at coordinate 8,099,319 of JAUMTR010000001.1, forward strand.
TCGGCAAAACGAACAGTTGATGCCTTAAAGTTCTTTAGTTTCTGTGTTATGTGCAGAGTAAGAATTTAAACTAGCAGCAATAATTGCAGGTTTGCCTGCTCAATAAAGGGAATATTAGTATTATGTGTCCTTTCACCTTCTGTTGCTGAATGAGAAGTGCATAGAGGTTTTGTTTTGGCTGCCTCCCAGCATGCAGTTTGTCAGGTGATGGCAGCATTACGCTTTTATCTTTCCACCGAGCACAGTCGGAGCTGGAATATGAGCATATTAACAGAGGTCACAGATCATTGTTACAAATTCATTTAGAAGTAGATTAACCTGCGTGTCTTCTAGGTACAACCCCATCATACAGTGCAATTGTCTGAGTTACTGCTTTCCACATTTTTATAATTTTAACCGTTTACATGAGTACTGTGCTTTTCCACAGTCTCTTACCGACAGGACATAAACTGTGATTTACATTAATTGTAGCCAAATTGATGTGGAAACACTCCATCCATTGATTTATCCGCACTCTGTGCTTCACACTGGGATATTTCATTCTGCAGTTAAACACACACTCACCAGAGACCACTCCTGGGGTGGAGAGTGTGAGGTCTTACCCTCTTACCCCTTATCCTCCCCCCTGAGGCAGTATGTGAGTCCAGTATTCAGGAGGTGTGCCACTCTGACTGCTAATGTCCCCAGTCCAATATGAGACAAGGTTGGAGGGGTCATCTTCCATTCACACACACTCGCGCACGTTGCTTGTCACTCACACGCACCAGTCTGCTCAGCTGACTGCTAATGTGGCGCCAACCCTCCGACGCGTTCCCTCAGCGCTCTTGCTCTTTCAGCCTGCCTCAATACAGTCTTACACGTTGCCCACACACGTCTCCTGCTCAGCATTAGTCTTAATCGACCCTTGTATGAAATAAACAGGTGGATTGTAGGGTTGCTTATTCATAAATCTCAACAGGGAGGAAACAAAGTAAGGTAATATGACTTAAATGATAACTGCAGTGGGACACATCACCAGGATGTGGTTTTAGCTGGCTCTAAATATCACTCAAGTTCCTTCTTGGAAGACTTCTCAGCCCCCTGATGTTCTTCCTGTCATTTTCCCACACACACCTAAAAACATTTTCCCAGCTGCCTCCCCCACATCAAATATCTCTCCAGGCAACCTAGCCAATACACATTTTTTTTTGTGAGATTCCCATTTTTCAGCCAGAGACCCATGTTTAGTAAATGTGTTGTGCGCATGCAAATCATACTCGCACTCCTTATGTACTGATTCCCCAATGCACACATGCTATTGTCCCATTTGCAGCATCCTTTTGTGCATCCCTCGAGGCATTTGTTTTCATGCATTTAGTAAAATCTCCTCTTTGTTGTGTCTATTTCTGTACTATATAGATGTGTTTCCGCTGCACAAGATCTTCCACCTGTGGGACACGTTGCTACTCGGTAACTCCTCTTTCCCCTTCTGTATCGGCATGGCCATACTGCAGCAGCTCAGGGATCGTCTTTTGGCTAATGGCTTCAACGAGTGCATCCTACTCTTCTCTGACCTTCCAGGTGAGAATCTGTTTACTTCCCCCAAAACCTGAACCAATGGGTGTCCATCCGTATGAGCAATTGTCTTTTTCTCTCGGCTTTGTTTTGTCCCTCAGACTACAAATGTGCGCTGATGTGTCTGAGCTAATGATATCCTCAAACCAGGCAGCTCTGTACTCCTACACACGCTCCTTTCCTTGATGTGCTCTAGGCATGCCACAATCTGCTCTGCATCTGTCGAACAGTCAACATTTGCACTGTGGGAGTCGCCTGACACATAAATCACAGCGTTTGTGGTTCCCCAGCATTCCCATCACTTGCATATCGTCTTAATTTCAGAGCTTGATGTCCATGGGCGACTGTGTGGCCGCTCCTGTACAATATCACTCGAGCCAAAGTTGCAGTGCTTTCAAATGTGAAGTGCGTCTTTTTCAACTCTGAGTCACGAAGGTTCTCTCATGCAATACACTGATGATGTGATCGATGCCAAAAACAAAAGCCAGTGGTTAATGAGTATTTGAAACTAACGGACTTCCTGACTTATAGAAGAGGCTGAGTTAAACATTGCACTAACACCCATTAAATTTATGGTGCTGGCAGAAAATGAGTAGAAAAGCCAATATAAGAATCTGCATGGTTTTGTTTTCCCACACTTAATCCAAATAATGACACTAATTGTAGTTCTTGAACCACCGACAAGGTGAAATATCAGTGTGGGAGAAAGGGAGGTGGGTTGAGAACCTCTGAAATACATTCTTTTAACTCAGCAGTATGGCGTTAGTCCCTACAGGTTTCCGTGTGTTAAAGGGTAGAGAAACAATTCCACTTTGTTTCTTAAACAAGACACAGGAGGAGGTCTGACAAATCATGGGAGAATACAGTGGATACGCAAGATACAGGGTTGATGGAAATGCATACTTATTAGCTTTGCTGTGGTTCTATTCATTTGTTACCCAGTGTGAAGGGTTTCTCATGTAGCAGACAGATACTGGCACATTTTGCTGTTTCTGTCAACTGTACATGTATCAGAGTGAAGAGTCCTAACAGTGTCTCTTAATACGTGCCTACTTTACTGCTTCTTTTCACTTGCACAAAGCAATTACTTTAGCAAAGTATCAGTGACATAAAAATCCAAGAGCAGCATTCATAATGTATGTCTTCTGAATGTATTTCCCGCCTGGGGGATCGCTCAGACAGTTTCCTCTAAAACTCTATTTCCAAATGCTGCTTAGCCCTCTTTTTCTAGCTGAATGGCAGAGTGACATTTGGGTTTAAAAGCCAACAGAGACATGGACGATTTGTCCAAAAGGGATGCCGGAGCATTCTGTAAACCAGAGCCAGCAGCCGCCCCTTCTGCCTCAGTGCAGTGTTGCTATACTTCACTGTGTTTTACTGCTCGAGTCAAACAGATTCGTGTGATTGAGGCGGGAGGGAAAAGGAGAGCCAGTTCTCCTTATAAAGGTAAAATATGTTGCCCTAGAGCTGCAGTCAGCTTCTTTGGCAAGAAATCCTGCGAGTAGCTGCTTCTGCCAGCCCGTTCCTGTAAACCACTGCCAGCCTCATTATGGCAGCGTGTGTATACCTGGGTACTTACAGTGTAGTATCTGGCAGACTCGCTAAACTATATTAGGAATGAATTCTAGGCTGGGGAGTGACCTCAAACAGGACTTGTTTACTTATGCTCGCAGCGATGTTCTGCTGCATGCTCAAGATAGTTTTATTAAACTTTTTACAGACGCAGACTATTAAATCCAAAGCAGCACCAAACATTTCAGCTCAGTTAACAGTTCCTCGTCTCACTGCTGTGGTGTGGAGTGTGTAGGGTTGTGTTGTTTTTTGCCTTGCCATGTGTATTATCATGACAAGTACCCACCCCAACCTCTCTTAACAGCAAAATGGTAAATGCATTAATCACTAACCTACAAGTTCCTCTGCATTACAGATGTTTATGATGGTGCTTGTCAGTCCTTGTGGGAAGCAGAGTTTTGTGTTCAGTGTATATAAGCTCTCCCTCACCAAATACATGTACACACACACACACAGACTGTATAGACTCTGAGTTATGGTACATTTTCTTTGATTTGTGGCTTGCACCTGCTCCTTTCTGCCATCAGGCGTGCAGAATTGATGTCCTCATACAACTGAGCTCACATTCATTTGTTTCAGAGCAGAGTCCACATAGCTCACATGCTCGTAACTACACCAACTGCATGGGAGAAGCCAGGAAAAACATACCCTGACATTGGCTGGACTTTACAAAGGAAGAAAAACAGTTCAATCCAACTCCAGTAACACGCGCTGAGATAGACACACGGGGATGTCATATTCTTCTTAACTTTGTTTGCTCAGAAGCGTAGACTACAGCTGATTTGTTGCATGCAGAGAATTTGACAGCACACACATGTTGTCTTGTCTAAGCCCTGCAGTGAAGAATAAGGTTACGCTCAGCCAACATGTTGGTGTATTTACATTAAAGCCTGGTTTTCTTTAGCTATTATATAGTTTTGTGACTCAACTTATTGCTTCCTTCTTTATACCTTTTTACAGTGGTGATTTTCAGGCGCATGTCATGGTTGACATTTTTATCAGTTGCAGCCTGTGCGTGATGGAAGCCTGTACTCGGTACTGATGACTACGTCAGCACCTGAGTGGTACATGACTGTGCCTCATGCATTTTATCTTAATCTAAGGATCAGGGAAATGGATAACCTTTGAAAGATGCATAAGTAGGTTTGACATTTCGTTGTAAAATAAGAAAGTCTGCTCTCACACCAATTTAATCATACAACTGTTGGAATAAAAGTTAACGGCCAAGATAATGTTACATGACAGTGGGTCTTAAATGATTCAGACACACTCCTCTCTTACTCTCCTTTTAGGCAGCAAATGGGGCCAGTGACCGTAATTCTCAGCGACAAGCCTATCGCACATAACACGGTGAAGTCTATAGTTGCCAATATTACAGCGGAGGGGAGGATCAGATTTAAGGGAAGCAACAGCGACTAAGAGGTTGTGTTCAGCCACTCACTTCCTCTCTTTACTCTGTTATTCATCCTGCATGAAACCTCACAGAAGACCCACTATGTTATGACTTGACTAATTTCAGTAAAGTTTTGTTAAAGATGTCCCTCCGTCAGATTCATTGGAGTCTGAAGTGAAATCAAATGTGGTTCAGGTTAGACCTGGGCTGCATTTCACCCCGGAGCCAGCGGTACATCTCAGCCTGCCATTGGTTGGCAATTAATCTCATTTTGTGATTCCCATTTGCTTAGAGTTGTAGCCTGCGGTAATCTAATACTTTATCTTATTTGGAGTCTTTATCGATGCAGGGTGGACCAGAGAGACTCTGGCTGACAGGAGCCGTGTGTTTACTGATGATGAGGCAACATTTGCCTTCACGGGACATTAGCATCCGTCCTGATGAGCAGCGCTGAGCACAGAACCGATGAGCTCCAGTTATAGACGCTTGGTTCTGAGAAAAACAACCGTGAGCCACTGAAAGTGCTCACGGGACACCCTGGGAACTATATTCAACAGAATTTGAATATAGAGCATTAGTGTTGATATGTTCAGTGTTGGGAGTACAAGACAAATATATTTGCATTCACATGTAGGAAGAGTCGGTGTAATATGGATGGTTATATGCATAATGCTTAATTTATTAATCATCTTAGATTAAATTCAGGTTTTTCTGCTGGAAGGTAAACAATGCAAAATGAATGAGTAATTTGTGAGCTCAGTTTTAGTGAGGAGAGTAGTCTCGTACTGTAAGAATAGGACTTCACTGTTTAGTTACGCTTATTAGGATTTATGCCATCTTATAGTTTTTGTGATTCAGATGTGTCATTAGACTGAAACCAATTGATTTAAATCTGGTGTAGTAGCCAAGGCGTGTTCAGACTTAATTAGTATATATTTGATTGGTCATATTAAGTGTGAACGTGTCTTGGTTATTGTAATATTAATTAAACCGCTGCTGTTGCTGTATTTCATTGTCCTTGGTGCGTTTGCTTGAATCCACACAATTTGGCCACAAAATTATGTGTCCAGACCAAAAATTATATTTGTTTTTAATCTTGTAGTACAGTTCTCACAAACACAGTCACAGCTGTTGCTTCCCCAAGAATCTTTTTCGTTTTCAGTTGGGTTTCAGTTCAGGAGACATGCAGACGGTTTATCCTGCAAACTGGACACACGTTTGTGTATACCTGATTTTGCTGTCGAGTGTTGATGCAAGAAGTTTGAAAACAGTATCATCAGTAATCTGAAGAAGCATTTTATTATTTGTAAAGCAGCTATCATGACGTATGCTTCTTCTTTTACATACAAAGTTTTTATTAAAGGACCAAATGCATAACCAGGCTGAACAATTACAGCCAATTAGAAGATATCTAGATTGTTTTGGTGTAGGATGGTGCTTAAATGAGCTGCACATCGGTTAGTGGCATTACTATGTATAACATTTCTAACAATCTAATCTTGATTTCAGGGTCTGCTTATGAATAATGTAGCACGTTATAGTACAAGAGATTGTATATAATTATTTATTAAATGCTCTCAACTCCCTTATTGTCAGCTCTGTGTTTCTTTGAACCCTCATCCAATTCCAAAAAGCCCCCAAGTTGCTCTTAACTAATCATCCTATTTTGCTATTTGTGGCAACAAGTCACAGTACACAATCAACACTTCTCCGTAATTACTAAAATGTAATTTTCTCTAACTAAAAAGTAAAATTGCTCCTTAATAGAATTTCCTGCTGTGGAATGCCCAGCTGAGCCCAGGGCTTGTTAGAGCTGCTATCAATCTCGTCTTCCTCATTCCTGCCTCTTTTAGCAGGACTGATTGCATACACCATTCATTGCCCTGGGGAGGAAAAATGTGTTTCCCTACGCTGCCTGTGAGCGCGTCTGTGAGGAATCTCAGACCACCGGTGTGTTTTTCACTGGAATCAACCTTGTAACTGAGTCTGTGTGGTCCCAGCATATGAGAGCTGACAACCCCATAACCTTGACGCCACTGGGGGACTGATACATCTTCTATATAACTTCACACGAGTCTGGTCCAGCAGGTGCAGGTCATACCAAGAACTGCTCATTAGCCAGACTTGCTTATATCCACATAAAAGGGGGGTGGGGCTGAAAGCCAGAAGTTGTCGGTGTGAAGGAAAGAATTCTTAATTTACTTAAATCCTCAGTTAATCCAGTGAGTCCCCGTTCCCTAATCCTCTCTATTCTAACGTGAGAAGCAGAAGGATGAATACTGCAACAGAGGCATTAGGGGGGAGAGAATGAATTTTGCTTTGCACCAAAAACCTATCTTAGAACAAGAGCTCAGATGACAGACAGCAGCTAAACGATGGCCATTTACTATTATAAAGAGCTCCTAGTGGATGACTACTTAAACCTATTAATGGCAGCAAAATGCTGAGGTCAAGCGGCTTCTTCTGCAACTAAACCGCCCACTCCACCGTCACAGAAACTCACATGCTTTATGCTTGATTCAAAGGAAGTACTCACATTTTTGTGTGTTCATTCAGTCATTTTAAATGCGTTGGATATTTACAGAACACTTTGCATGGAAGATGTCCGCGGTGATTGAGAATTTGTGTGTTGGCTCGATGTGTTAATAGGAATACTGTTATAAGAAATAAAACTGATCCTAATCAAACTTATTCAAAGCCTCTAATTTACTTAGATGTTGACAGAAAGTTTAATTTAGATCGATATATATTTTATATATGTTTATATGTTTAAAAGCAATCAATGAAAATATCACTCAAGGGTTTGGAGCAAATTTAGCAAAAGAAAAACTTTGTTTTTTGTTGCACAGAAATTGACATTGAACGCTGTGTCCGTGAATCTATCAATCTCTTTCGCTGGACTCCGAGGAGCGCCACATACCGACAGCATGCTCAGCCTCCAAAAGTCCCTGGTGACAATGGTTTTGGGAAACCGGCAACATACTACTCATCTGACTACCAGGACATGCCGAAGACTGACCTGGTGAGTCCTAACACGTAGGCACACAAACCTGAGCAGGCTTTGCTTTACAAAGGTGTGCACTGACTGTGCAGATCACACTGAATTCACAGTCATTACTTTTGTTGACTTAGTGACTGTTGAGGTTATGTCAGTGTCCGTAGGAAGAAAGTGTTGTTTTATTTTTTGTTTAATTATTTCTTCTGCTCTTCTTTTTTTCTCTGATTAGTTTTTATGCTGTAATGTCGGGGGTTCTATTTAAATGAAGGTCATAGTGGAAAAGTAAAATGATAATGTGCATGTTAATCAGGCAGATCTTGCATTTCTCAAAGTCAAATGTTAGTGTGAGATCTCCAAAGGCAAAAAAGGACCCTAAAATAATTACTTCACATTCTATACATTATTTAAATTTAAGTGAGTTACTTTTTTTTTTCTCTGGGGGGAACATCAAAAGTTTCATATTGCTTCAGACTTCAGACCTGTTTCAGACACAGGTCATAAATTGTTAGAAGTTTTCCAGAAACGGTGACTAACTTAAAATTACTTAACACCTATTTCCTTTCAATAAGCAGCATCTGATTGCGAAGCAGCAGCATGAATTCAAGTTGTTCAGGAATCAAAAGTCAGTTTTATCCTGGATACAATGCACACACAGCTCACATTAAGTCCTCATAAATAAAGTAACACTTAAATGAAATAGCACTTTTGAAAATATTGTTTTAAATTGCTGTGCACAAAAAACAAACATTACATTTAATGACTAATTTGGTAGATGCTTTTGTCCAGAGCAAAATGCAGTTAATTTCCTGAGGTTCTTCTAGTGTGTGATATAACAATACAGACACATATCTAATATACAGATACTATGTCTGCTCAAATGACTATCGGACACGTTGCAATCATTTGTGTAAACAAACCAGCATGAGAAGTGTTAATACTTATTTTTTTGAAGAGTGTTTATTGTGAAGCTGTCTTTTGCACAGGCCCTTTGTTTTTGTTTAATTTCTGCGGCGCAGCCCTGTTTGCCTTTCACACCTGAATGCGTCGTGTCCAGAAAGCTCACAAACACTCTTGTCAGCCCTATCTGCTGTGTGCCCAAGTGATTGCTGTAATCTTTCTCATTCAGCTGAGGCTCATTTGTATGGGTGGTGGCATGTATCTGTACCCCACCTCCTCCTCAGAAAACACTCTAGGCTCGAGTGCGCTGTGTTGAAACGTCACTCTCATCACTAGAGTAACACCAAAAAGCTCATTTACAGTATGGCTGGGAATATGACGTTGATTTTTAAATCTAAAAGTCACTTTGCTTGTTATTACACATGTTTAGTTTCCCTGGGAAAGTCTGTATTGTGTGGTGACACAAGCGTGAAATTGAAGACTGCGGCAACAGTAAATAAAGGATTATGGGAAGTTAAGAGGAAGATGAAAGTTCAATCAGGAAACACCACATCTGTACACACCTTGATCAAAACAAACTGTCCAGTCGCATTATGTTGTCATTTCACAGGATTAAAGTGTGTCATGTCAAAGCGCACACAAAACAAGTGTGATGATTACAGCAAGCAAAACGTGTTCAAATGTTCCTGTGGCTACAGTTTGAACATCAAGCACCTACAAGTCAAAATGGAATGAAACAATTAAAAGCTTGAAAAGCAGCACTAGATGTAAATAAATACAGCTGTCCTATAATTAATCCTATTAGAGGCAGTTTTAAGGGGCTGTAGCATGTAAATGATCTCAAAGGAAACTCAAAGCAACGTCAATGTGATGAGGTAAAAAAAAACTCTACAGGTATGCAGAACTGCAGACACACTTGTGTGGCATGTCTCCCTGTGGCCCCTCTCTTTGGAAACGGAGCAGGAGGCCCCGTCATCAGATATTCGGCCCACACAGGTTCGGCCAGCTTGGTCTGAATGCGTGAGGTGGTGAAAACAGCCTCACCTTCGCCCATCTCTCAATCACTTATAAGAGGATGTAAACTTAGCAGATCAGATCGGTCGATTTGAATCAAACTGCAACACAGTTCACAGAATCACAGTGTCATTCCCTGTGGATGAGCAAATGTTTTGCTTGCTGTTGTGTAACAGCTGGCACGGTGTATCTTTCAGTTGAGAGTAAAAGGATATGCATGTGTGAGCGAGAATGCGTCTTGCTTCCAATTTCTCAGTACCTGTTTGAAACATTTCCTCAAGAACACCTGAAACTGTGAGAAAAACTGAACTGAACCTAATTACGCAAGTTCAAGAATAGAATAGAAAAACGTCTTAAAGGCAACAGAAATTCTCTTTTTGACAAGCAAAATTTAGTGCTGTCAGAATTACTGCGTCAACTTTAATAACTAATGTGAAATGTTTAATGCGTTAACATTTTTTTTTAAATTATATAATATATTGCTTTAAATAGAAATTTACATAAACAAAAACAAGTTGAACAAGATGAGTAGAGGGCTCAAGTCTGACTGGCTGGTAGGTGTAGCAGGTTTGTAAAACCTAGTGGAATCTAAGTTGGTACATGATGGTCACCTGTGGGTTTGTTGTTCTCTCTGACTTTCATGTATGTCACTGTGACCACCTGAGCCAGCGTGTGAATGACTGAGTGAGAATGAGAGAGTCCTGAAAAACCTTTTTGTTATATAATGCAATTATTATATACAGTGGAAATCCGCGACATAATCAGCTTTAATTATTATAAATATTGTATTATAATAATACAATTATTATAGATGTTTTAAGGCTGTAAATCTACTGCACACTTTATTCACGTTTCTCAGACAGGAATGAACATTTTCACACCTTTCTCTCTTGTTTAAACACTCGAAGTTCAAACCTTTGTAGAAACGCTGCTAGCGATAAGAGGTGTATGTAATTTTGACAAGCTAAACACATTCTGTGTAAAGCATTAAAAATGGCACTAAAAACAATCCGCGAAATGTGAACCGCTTTATAGCGAGAGACCACTGTGTACAATTTTAACACGGGCCTGCTCAGCTGCACAAGACATAATAAGCAGCAAAATGCTTATGATTATTTCTTAAATGTTTTTATTTACTCAGATGGTGCGCACACGCACACACACACACACACTGGAGTAGTTTGGTTAAGGGTCCTTGCTTAGGGGCACCAGAGTTGTGGAGATGATGCTGACACTGTGAAATACCTCTCTGACACACTGTCAACAAAACTCAACTTATGATTCGCAAATGCCCACGTGTTGTGCAAAGTCTTGTTGTCAGTTGTAGACACTAAAAGTATAAAATGTTGTTCTTTACATTTCTGTATTTCAAACTGCAAGTTGAAGAAACCTTTACCAATTGGAAATGTATTCCTAATTTTTTCGATTTAATGTGGTACTTTATGAATAAATATAAAATCATCACAGAAGGAGTAGCTTACACAGCACTAAGCAGTGTTATATTTCAGCCACGTCATTAACTTGTAAGTTGAAGTGCACACCTTGACTTGAACTCTGCTCTGTCTGCAGAAATAGAGAAGAATGAAGTTTAGAAAATGAATGTGAGAGAAATATTGAAAGCTGCTTTTGGCTAGAATTAAAACCGAAGTACTGTATGTGAAAAGCTGGGAGGATTCAAAAGTTCTCCTTTGTGTGGGTGTGTGTCTGTGTGTGTCGCCACTGTATTTGTTGTCAGCATTTATAGAATAGAGCCTCAAACATGATCGTCTTCTGATTGACTGCACGCGTGGCGCGTTTTCTTATTTTAGATAACGACACTCAGTCACCGCAGCCCGCGTGTAAAAATGTCAGCACAGTTACACACTGTGGAGGCTCTTTTAAATCAGGCAATAACCATGCCATCAAGCTTTATCCAAGCTGTACAACACTGTGGTTCCCCAGTTCCATATGTGAAGTGATCGGTTGTTTATGAGCAACTGCGTAACCACAAGCGAGGTAGAGGCACACAGACCACTTTCAGAGGATTTGTGTCTGCTTATCAGCAGCTCCAGTTTAGGCTCATCACTATCAGGCCACTGAAATGCAAGAGTGTCATTAAGTCATTCTCGGCAGGCACACGCTGCTCATCGTGACATTTAAGTCACCACGGTGCTCCCCCGGCCTCAGGCAAGGACGGGCTGCATATTTCACCTGTTTCTTGCCGTGCGTTGGACTGTATGTCGGTATATTTATGTGTATGTGTAGAGAGAAAAAGATTGGTACTAAATGAAGTAGATGTATAGGTTTTACTACTCGTCTTTGGCGATGGGCGCGCGGTATATGAGCTCGACCAAGCAGATGAGCCTATCGCTTCTGTGCAGCCATTCAATTTCCTCATCCACCTGTGAGACGCAGTCATAATAAAAACAGCGCAGTCCAGCTGGTCACAGCGTTCCACAGCCCGAATCCAAAACAGTTCTTATTTCTGTTTAAGCAATATCCTAGGAGCACTTTGAGAGGCAAGCATTCACTTCAGCACAGGGATTGACTGATAGATAGATTTTAGTGGTCAAAGGTTAAGGTCACTGTGACCTTATCATCAATGCTATGTCTCAGAAACTCGTAGAGAGAATTTCATTTCACCAGGACGGATGTTCACGTGGGCTCATACATAAACTTATTAGAGTGACAGACAGACATTTAAACCGCACAACAGCTGTGCAACAATTCTGACTCACTCCTCTTGTAAGGGGGGAACTACGCCCTTTGTATTATTTTTTTGTATACTGTTATTTTATGTCTGTAATGACATTCATCCAGGAATTGAAAAGCAATATTTTGTAGTATATTGATTTTAAAATGGCCTATCAGTGAATTATTTCACTAGATCACCATGTCAAATTAAAGCGACCACAGGTGTTTTTTATTTAACTGTGGCCAGAGTGAAACAGGAAGAAGCCTGGGAGGATATTCTTTAAGCTCTTGCATCGACATGCAGGCTACATAAAATGTCAGGACAGATTGCTGTGTAAATAAACGGTATCAACGACCTGAGTTTGTTTTATTCTCAAGAAAATCAAACAAACTGACTCCCAAAGAATGCAGGTGTGTCCCTTTGGACGTCACACCTGGATGTACTTTCATTCACTACTTTACAGTACTGTTCTTGTTTAACACGTTCCTTTGCAAACGACACGCGTCCCTGAATGCATCACCTTGTCTTATTATTGGGTATTTTCATGAAATCACTCTTCACTGCCACAATTTTCCTGTTGCCATCAATGATAGTGCCGCTTAGTGTCACCGCAGCATGTTTATTTATTGATTTTTGAAGGCTAAAATCTCAGCTTGAATTGTACGCTGTCATTTGTCAGTGCTGTAGTAACTGCCACTTTTTTAAACATGCCACCGTGGACAGAGGCATAGATTGACAAGTTTTGCCATTTTTTGGACATACTTTGTGGTAATATATTCATGTCCACACAAAATAAAAATATTTTTAAAAATCTACAATTAACATTTTTACAATTACTTTACTTTACCTGCAAAAATTAGTTTTTTACTACTCCACAAACCACAGAGCACAACATAGTACAAAGAGCACGAAGTACCACTGAAGTGAAATACTGTAATTTTCTATGTTTTGATGCTCTCAAAGAAAACAAAGTGGCTTGTGCAAATGTGATTAGTTTAATCTGCCACATTATATGTATTTTAGAAACTACATTTGACTGGACAAAATCTTACTCTTTTAGCATTCAGTTCCTATTTAGTTTGCATGTCGATGAGTAGCTGTCCACTAAAATGTGTCCCATCATCACAGCGCATTTGTTTGGTTGTGTTTTTGAGGGGACTTGGAGAAAACTGCTGGCATCCTCAGCTTTTTCACAATTTTATTGTTAAAATAGTTTCAGGGCATGTGAGATACGAGTGTAACACTTGCTTGCAATTTCAGACCAGGGTTCAGTCCCCTGCAGCCATGCCTGTGGCTGGATGCTTTAATGAAGCTATTTGGCAGTGCAGGTGGATACTGGAAAAATATCACGCTCTGTCCACAACTGCTGATCGTCTGTGGTGTGGAGCTACAATATGCTTTTTATGTTAATAAATAATGTTATTTTACTTTGGGTTTGTGGGACAAAATGGATGGTGAATGGTGTCAAATATCTCACTAATGCAGAGATTTTGTTAACACAAAGCTTTCAGCCCTAATTGGTGGGTTTGCATTTATTTCTCTGCCTCTCCCGTGTTGTTTGTGAGTGATTACCTATTCAAATTCCATTATTCAAATGATATTCAGAATTCCTCTGGAAGCCTGTAGTGCCATTTTCTCCCTCTTGATCTGATCTCCTGTGGCTTTCTCTCTTGTAGTCTCGGGAGCCTTTGGCACTGTGTGACCTGAAAGCAGAAATATCCCCAAGGATCTCGGCTGAGGATTTAATCGACCTTTGTGAGCTGTCATTTGCTGGTCCCACCAAGAGGACTAAAACTGGCAAGCCCAAAATTGTTGCTGTCGACATCCGCAGTGCAGAGGAGTATCCTTCCCATCTGTCTGTAGCTTGGAAGTGTACCCGTGGCCCTTTACTACTCTAAACAATTAACTTAACAGTGATGAGGTTTCTTTAAATTTCACATTTTATACTGCAACCAACGTGGCAGTGAAACATTATAATCTTCACCACGTGTTATGTCTCTCCTGTTTTTCTGCAATGAGCTGTAAATCAATCTGCTTCTTATCAAACACTTGCATGCGTCAAGTTGTCAGTGTCCTCCCTCATTGCAACCAAGTTGCATCACTCCTTCACTACATGCTGTGATCATGTAATAAGAACAAACCACAGTAGCTTCTGAATGAGAGGTCAGTCTCACCTTTTCTCTCAAGCCAGCTGGGCCTTTGGAGAGCCTCACAGTTTTGCAAGCCAAAGCATAGTCTGATTGAAGAGTGCACAAAGAAAAAGAGGTCAGGTCACTTCCCAGTGAACAGCAAACCCAGTTTGACCACATTGGGGAGTTTTGCCTGCGTCACAGAAATAATAACAAACACCTAATGCTACGCAGTTGGCAGCTTTAGCTTTGCTATTTTGGAAAATAAGAAAAACCACTCATTTCGTTTCATATTCTTTCATCCAGCCTGAAAATGTGGAAGCTCCTCTCGTCATATTTCAGAATTGGCCCTGAGCTGATTCTGCTCAATGGTGGTCTCACTGCATACTGAACCTGCCAAATGACCTGTTTATCCATCCATCCATCCGTCCATTATCCTAACTGCTTCTCCTGTTGAGGGTCATGGGGATGCTGGAGCCAATCCCAGCTGTCATTGAGCAAGAGGCAGGGAACACTCTGGACAGATCCCTACTCTATAGTAGGATCACTTAGGTTTAAAACTCGTGATTTTTTCCATACTCTGCTTAGAGATTTCTGTTTCAGGAAGGCGTTATAATTTCACAGGTGCTCCTTTGTTCTGTCTTGTCTGTACCTGTTTGGCACAAAAATATGAATCCTGTTTTAAACTACTGGTAAAGACCAGTGTGTTCTTGCACTCCTGAAGGGTTCTTTTAAAGGTTAGGGGGTTACGGCACACACAGTAATAACATTGGTATACTATTGAATTGAATTGCTTGCATGCATGAAGCCTGTCTCTTTATCGCACTGGGCCTCTGATCTCGAGCTTACCTCTTGACCTGATGCCAGTGTTTTACATCATCTTAAAGTTAAATCACAGGCACAGAGTAGAACATCTTGGTTTCCATCAGAGGCAAGTGGAGGCAGATTCGGGAGGAATGATCAACTCTAGTTATGTGATGCCAGATTCTGCAGTCTTCAGTTAGGCCCTTCATATCCACCCAGGCTGTTCCTCCTCATCCTTCTCTCATCTGAGAGAAGATGCATGAAGTAATGAAGATTATCCTGTGAACCTGAGCAAAATGCATCCTTCTGGCCTCTTGGCTACGCTATGATGTTCTCTTTATATTGTATAATTTATGTTTATTTTTAACGTTATTTTGGTAACAAATTTAAAACACTAACTAATCCAACACACTAGGATTACAATAAAACTGTCATTTTTATCTTATTAAATGTTGTGGAGGTAAGTCTTTAAGTCTGATCAAATAATAATATGTGTGACATTTATTTGTCTCTTTATCCATCTTTGTTGTAGCTCTGCATAACATTACATTATTAGGCAAAGAAATTAATTTTGCTTTTGCAAATGGCCAGAAAATCCTCTGTATGAATCCAAAGCACCACGAAGAGTGAGCCTCGCCCTTCTCCTTCAGTAGAATGGCAATTGTCTAAAGGGTTTAGGGAGCCATTAATCAATAAGGATTAGTGGATAGAGTACGGATTTGGAAATGGCAGTTCCTCTAGCCAAATTCCTGGAGCCTTATCACAAACAGAGGCTCCTCAGGCTAACTAACTGGCCAGAAGGGATTTGACCACTTTCACAGGATTTGGTAACCCCTGATCTCTGACCAAAGTGGATTCATTTAAGACCTCTGTGAAGCAAATCAGGCCGATATACATTTCTAGTTCTGTAGCTTTGTAGATAGCCGGTGGAAATTCTTAGCTGTAAAGCCACTGGCATATGTCTCCTGTAATTCTGAGGCTAAATTCCATTCACTGGGATTTGTCAGCTAGTGGACTGCATGTGACGCGGTTTAGTAAACACAGTAATGTGCCTGAGAAAGAGGTTGAGCACCACTTGTCTTAACATACATAAAGTCAATTACTATCAGAAACTGAACAGTCATCTTTTCTTGAGTTATTTTAAATTATTTACCACTCTGTGGTTGTTCACGTTTCCTGTTCTTTTTCCCCAGAAAACCCCTTTGCTAACATCTTTTCCTTTCTTTTTAATCTATTTCTCCCCATGGCAGTAACGAGCACTGCAGTTGGATTATTAATGAACTGGCTTTATGAGGTTGTTTGTTGTATTCACGTTGTTCTAGGGTATTTTGATTTCAGTTCAATTTAAGCTATAATTGTATATAAAACATTTTTGGCCTTGGTTCCAAACAGGTTTCATACCTGTGTAAATGTTGTGTTCCTTAACATGACATCCTCCAGTTTCAACAGAGGCCACATTTCTGGCAGCATCAACATTCCCTTCAGCACAACATTCAGCCCTGATGGCGAGTTGGTGCAGTGTCCCACGACTGGAGTCCTCCAGGGCTACAGAGGATGTGTCATTGTGGTGATTAGCCATGCCACGAAGAGTGCTGCTATGGTGAGAGAACAGTCACACGCAAACACCTGTGTACAGCACGTCGGCATACACACTACGGCTATTGTAGAGACGATATAGCCAATGGATGTAGCTTCCTGTTGGCAGGTTAACATTTGCCATTAGCTCATACCATATCGTTTTTAAAGATTTAAAGATTAAAGATTTTTGCTCAATGGGTTAAGCGTCAGACTGGGATGCAGAAGGTTGTGGGTTCGAACCCCGTCTGACTCCTAGTCCATCCTCTACCAGGTGTGTCTCTGAGCCAGACACCCAGCGCTAACTCCTTGTAAGTCGCTTTGGATAAAAGCGTCTGCCAAGCAAGGTAAAGTAAAGTAAAGTAAAGTAAATTCCTATTATTTTAGTAAGCAAAACCGGGAAGTCTTGACGCAGCTATGCTTTTTGTGCCTTTCCTTTGCTCCAAGAAGCAGTTACTGTGGTTTATGTGTTTTTATGTATACAACAATAAAAAAGCTTCTGTTCTTTCCAATTCTAGTTTTTCTAAAAGGCACTAGCATAGCTGAGGCTAAATTTCGCATTAATCATTGTCTTTGACATTTCGCTGGATAAAAATAACTTTGCTCGCATCGGTGCAACAGAACAGAGAACTGCATTGATCATTATAAATTCTCTTAATACAAATTCTTTTGTTCTCTCTTCAGAATAAATTAACCAAACTCAAACCTAATAACTCAGCAGGGATATTTCTTCAGGCAACATCCCAATTTAGAAATGATGTCCTCCTTCCATATGTTGAAAAGTAAAAGAGAAAAAGTAGTTTTCCTGAATTTAGGAGATAGTGACATTGTCTAACTAGGTTTCAAAAACTCCTTATTCTAATGTAAGAATTTGCCTGCAGACAGTGTAAAGAGTGTTTTTGGAACTGTTTGTGACTGGCTCGTAGCTACCCTACAACTTCTGGTCTCTGATATTTTGCACAGCATACTGCAGAAAAGCAGGTGTGTTACACAGACATTGATATAAGGGTTCTTAATCACTGCAGTATAAATAACAGTAATTGATTATTATTTTCATACACAGGCATTAAGTATGATGATTACACATCCACCTCCTCGACCAAACCCAGACTTGAAATTCCACATCCAACATTAATAGAAAACCTTTAGAAATTCATCAGACCTTTGAGTGGTGCCGGTCATGAAATTAAAGGTCGATTAAAGGACTCAATTGTGCTTAAATGTCATTCACATCTCTGTGCACCGCACCAGTGGCGATTTCATTAGCTCTGGGTTAAAGCAGTGAGTCCAGTCACTGTGTGGTCAGGCTTTACTGGAAGCCTTTAACATTTAAATTCTATTGGAATTCACATATGAGTCTGATTCTTCATGTTTAATATCAAACAAACAAGTTGCTAATCAAACTTAAGATAAAAATTACATGGTTGTTAATTAATAGAAGTCCATACACCAAAGGTTTGGACAAATTGAACTGTGTAGTAGAAACTGTGTTTGTTTCTCCATTACTCTATTTTGTTGCAACTGATTAAACATGGTAAAATGCAGAAGTAATCAGATTACTCTGCTCTGGCAGTCCAAACTGTGTAGACGTGTGGCAAATTTAATTATTAAACACACAGACGTGTTTACATAATGTCCCATAAAACATACATATCAGGACAAAAAATAAAATAGAAGCTTTCATAATAACATTTTGCAGCAAAGTCTTTTTCTTACGGAAGAGGATTAGGGCCACCATGAAAATTTTATTTGAGTTCAGACTTTTCTTCTCAGAATTCTGAGATTTTTTTTTTTTTTCTTTTAATTCTGAGAATTCTAAAAAAGTCAGAATTCTGAGATTAAAGTCAGAACTCAAATAAATGGTGGCCCTCATGGTGGCCCTAATCCTCTTCCATATTTTCTAATGCTCACGCTAACACAATTTTAGAAGTCTGCTGAGATGGGAGAATCTGGCAAAAAGACAAACATCCCAGTAACTTTACTTTACTTTCCTTTGCTTGGCAGACGCCTTTATCCAAAGCGACTTACAGGAAGCTAGTGCTGGGTGTCAAGGAGTCAAACGGGGTTTTGAACCTGTGACCTCTGCATCCCAGCCTGATGCTTAACCCATTGAGCTACCAGGCCGCTCGATACTCAATCAAACAGATGAATATGGTAGACAGGGAACGTCGGCCCATTTGGATTTTGCCAAAGAAAATTCAAATTCATACATTTTGTGGAAAATGGTTCTGTGGTCTAATGATAAAAATAATAAAACTCTGCGAAACCTTTAAACCAGTCACCACTCAACTTCTTGCTAAAACATTCTTACTTGAAACAAGGTGGTGGTAGAATAATTCAATGGGACAAAGAGATTGTTCAGGATAGACATGAGGATGATTGCAGATGAAGAAACCCTGCTACAAAGTGCATGAACACATGTGACATTGGGGTGATTCCTTTCACCATGACCATGATCCACAGCATACATCCAAGACAATGCTGAAGTAGTTTCAGTTTTACTGACTAAATAGAGTGGTCCAACAGGTCCAGACTTAAACCCCATACAGTATCTATGGAAAGACCTGAGGACCCTTCCCATCAAATCAGATAAAGCTTGAGAAAGTCTATCAGGATAAACATGTTAAACTGCCCATAGCCTGATGGGGGGAAGAGGCAAAGGGACTTATTGACTGTAGGGTGGGACAGTGAGATGTAACTGATTTGTAAATGAGAAAAAACAGTTTTAATTTGCCACTACTTAATTTTGCCACAACAAAAACATTTTTTATGTCTAAGTAAAACTGGGTATTTGTAAATAAGTTGCTTCTCTTCAGTAGGTTTGATTCTTGTAATAACGGTTTGTGATGAAATCACAGTCGGAGGCGGATACCAAGGTTTCATAATCACACTTTCCCCGAAACCACAGTGTCACCATCTTACATTACTCTTGTCAAATGAGACTCATGTCACAACAAGGTAAAGTCTAATCTAAGTCTAACCCTTTTCAGCAATAACTTTTAGAGAGGTGTTGAACAGATGTTGACGGTTCAGTCGGTAGTTTGTGCTGCTGTTGCTGTGCGTTGCATTAGAAACTCTGTCTACAGAAATTACAGATGTTATACATTAGGCTGTTATCATATAAAAACTAATTTCTGATGGCATATTCAGTCAAATCGGATTATTATTTCCATGATGAAATATCATCTGTTCTCTTAAATTTTTCACACCACTTCTTCAAAGTCTCACGGGCTTTCCTCATCTCTATGCTGACACTGAAATGTCCTACACATATTACATTATTACATCAAGGTGTTTCCTAATCGATGTTGTTGTGTCTCAAAGGGAAAACTACATGACCATATTTGGTCTTCTGTGGGTGCAGAGATGACTACTGTAGACCCAGGCGATGACTGTCTTTTTCCTGTTTTTGTCTTTTATTCATTTTCCCAGTTTGCAACACACTTGGTGAAGGTTAATTTTCCACGGGTTTGTATACTGGATGGAGGAATCAACAAGTTGAAGCCCACTGGACTCCTGACTGTACCTTCTCCTCAGATCTGATCACATTTCTGTGGGGATCTGTGGAGAGACTGCAAAAGGCATTTTTAACTGATACTGAAGTGCAGATATAATATAAAAAACAAAAATGTGATTGTTGTATTTCAGACATTTTAAGTTTGTTCAAAATAATCTTCTTTTATTTTATTATCTACTTGCAGGCCAGTTTTTTTAATTACGTTAAAACAAGAATGATGGAATCAGTTTTTTCTGGAACCATTGTTATGTGTCAGCTTTGCACTGATAAAATGAGTAGTGTGTGTGTGACCAAATATTTTGTCATTCTGTGTTTCCTGAGCCAGTTGATCCAATTAACTGTAATAAATGCTTGTGTAAGAAGCAATAAAAAAAATACAATGACTTCTGCATTTTGAGATTTTATGACCAATTTGCAGATACGTTTGATGAATCTGATTAAACATTATGTAAAAGCTTTATTGGATTTTTTTTAAAAAGCACTATATTTTTTTTTGTCTATTTAGGTTGACAATTAAATTTCCGCCCTTACACTGGAGAAACTGGTTTAGCATGATAAAATAAACTAGTACCGCCTTAGGACATCTGATTTACACTACCTGGCTTTCATGTTATCACCAGAGTTGACAGGACACACCCACAAAGCTGTATATATAAAAAGAGGAATCGCATGTGCTTAAACCAAGTCAGTGTTTAAACTAATTCATTGGAGAAACAGCTTTTAGAGGTAAGACAGATGCTATTTTTCATGTTTTTATCAACAGACTGTAATAAATCAATAGCATGATGCACTCCAGTTCTTCTAGTGACTGTTACTTATATTTTCCCCACTAGAACTGAAAATGGTGAATTACATAGTGACAGTATTCACTGGCAATTTTGCTGCTTCCACCACTTTGAACAATGTCTTCATCAAGCTAGTGGGCACAGATGGGGAGAGCAAACGCAAGTGGCTGATTGGCTTAAAAGGGGCTTCAGCTTTCATCAGAGGAACAGTAAGTTTAGAATATTCCTCCTTATGTTTAAACATATACCATTTTTCCTACTGAACAATCAACTCAACCGAAAAATCCCTGATGACCTTCGGTTCTTCTGTTTCATGGTTGTTGAATATATTATGTCTTCTTGTTATTTCTCCAGGCGTCTACTTTTACTGTATCTTGCCCTACACCCCTTGGAAAACTAGTTCTCATCGAGCTAGACAAACAGGGTCTTCCACTAATCCCAGAAGACTCTTGGTTCCCTTCCAAAGTAGAGGTAGTATCCTTTGATGGACACACCTACAACTTTCCCATCTACCGGTGGATCAATGACAGCGAGGTACATCACTTCAGAGAAGGAACAGGTTTGTCTGAACTTGTTGATATTACACAAAAGCCTCCCTGTGAAAGAAAACGCAGCTAGTATCATGATGTGTCGGCTTACTCTACTTTAAGAATTGTGGTTCCCTCCTTCTCCTCTTTTCAAGCTCTAAGAAACTTTGATGACAAACATCACCTTGGAGCTTACAGTCGGGAAATAGAGTTAAGAGAGCGAGAGAAAAACTATTGGTAAGTCTAACTGTATACACCCCGAAACCACTGTCACATGCATCCACAATCCTCCACCTTTGGCTGGATATACTATATTTAGGTGTTACCCTGGTATCTAGTCTGTTCTTCACGACTCTAATCTCCACCTGTTATTCCCAGCTGGGATGTGTATGCAAAGGGAATTCCCCACTGCATAAAGGTAACAAACCCCATTGATCTGCCTTGTGAGGTCCGCTTCTCTCTCACCAAGACTACAGACTTTGTGTACACCGCATCCACAGGGTAAAGTCTTCGGATTCTGTCAAATATCTCTTCGTCTGTTTATCAGTTTACTTACCTGCATATCACAACACACCAAGCACACGATAATGTTAATCTTTGCTTTGATTTTCCAGTTTGACCGAGCTGAACCTGAAGGGCCTGGCTGATTGCAAGGCGCAGTGGACCGATATTCATGATCTCAATCGAGTGTTCTGGTGCAAACAAACTTCCATTTCAGGTACTGCACTATCATGTTAAATGGCGTATTCAGATATCTGCCATTACATGTCCTAAGACAACATCTTAGACCTAGAATGGTTTGTTTGGCTTCTTGCCTCTTTAAATGGAAATATGTGATAGAAAGATAATGTGTATGTGTAAGAGCATGCTGAGTTTTTCTTCTAATTCTAGGCTTTGAGAAAAGTAGACACCAGGAAATTGCATATCATCAGTACTCTGACTTTGAAACAACTACAAACTGTCCCAACATAAACCAGGACACATTGTTTTCAAACTTTTCTGTTTCACATGCAGCATATAATTAAACTAATAACAGTTATAGCAAAGATTTACTAGTTTACTAGTTTGAAATTGAATGTTCATCTCTTGTTTTTTCTTTCCAGACTATGTCCAGGAACATTGGAAGGAGGATGCTTTTTTTGGCTACCAGTATCTGAATGGTGTCAACCCCATGTTGATCCGTCGTTGCTCTGTCCTGCCCAGTAACTTTGCTGTCCCTAATGAGATGGTCTTCCCCAGTGGTCAGTTTGACTTGGCAGGTGAAATGAAGGTAGCTGTCTGATACTCCTGAAATAAACTGGAGCAAGACTTTCCTTATATCATGTAGTATTAGAGCTATGTTTTCACCTATGGTCTTGAAACGTGGTAGCCACACTATATTTACCAAACATTCCAAACATTTTTCATTAAAATTTCCACAGAGAGGCAACATATTCTTGTGTGACTACAAGAATGTGGATGGAGTGAAAGTGAACGTCATCAACGGGAAAAAGCAGTACCTGATGGCTCCCCTTGTCCTGCTCCACAAAACACCTGACAATAAGCTGATGCCAGTTGCTATACAGGTGAGATTAGCACCCCGATATATTTCCTGATACTGATACCCCACCACCTTTACAGGGAGTGGCCACCTCACTCGAATAGTTTCATGCAAATTACTAGTTTCTTCACAACCAGCAGCTACAATACAGTGGTTTGTATCGACGGTAAATGACAGCTGTGAATTCCCAGTGTTAGGAAAGCATAGTTAATTTCTTCCTGTCTGAGTCAGAGCTATTTGAAAATGTTCCTCCCATATCATTATCCATGTGTGACAGGTTGATAAAATCAGGGTAGGGAAACAAAAGCGCTCCTTCTTCAGGCATACACATACATATCAGAGGAAAAGCAGAATATTCAGAATATGGATTATAGAAAAACCAGCATATTACCTTCCCCTCTCCGGTTGTTACATATTTAAATTTAGACACATGAGCATTGTTGTGTGTTAGACTGGTGCTCTGAAATGATGCATTTGCTCCGACCCACCTATGAAAGGGATTCAATGAAAATGTGAATTTTCCCTCAAGGAAATTGAAACGACAAACCAGCCAAGCAAGATAAATATTTGTCTTCTCCTGTAGCTAAAGCAGACTCCAGCAGATGACAACCCAGTCTTTTTCCCTTCTGATTCTGAGTACGACTGGTTGATGGCCAAGATATTTGTGAGAAGCGCTGAATTCAGTGAGCATCAGCTCAATGTTCATCTGCTGCGCACCCACCTGCTGGCTGAGGTTTTTGCAGTGTCACTGCTGCGCAACATACCAATGGTGCATCCACTTTACAAGGTAAAATACTCCACTCGCCCCAGCTGTGCCTCTAAACGTTAATTAACCAGAATGTTTCAGTGTTTGTTTTGAACTGCTACATAGTACAGAAGCACCAAACATCTGACTTTGTTCATTACTAACAGCGTTCTCTCTCTCTCCCTTAAGCTCCTCATACCTCACACTCGCTACACTCTGCAGATCAACTACTTAGCACGACTTCTTCTCATATCCAAGACTGGAGTTTTCACAAAGGTAGGAAAATATAAGTACTTTATCACATAAACATTTTTTTTTCAGTATTGTGAACAGTGTTTGTATATTCTGTACTTACGTGCCTGTATTGTAGTTTTCAGCCTCTGGTGGAGAGGGTATGATCACAATCCTGAACAGGTCATTGTCTTCAGTGACCTACAGCTCCCTTTGTATACCAGACGACATTGCCGAGCGTGGGCTGGAGTCAGTGCCAAACTACTACTACAGGGATGATGGACTCAGACTTTGGGACATCATCCACAGGTAATATAGGTTGTTTTAATTTGGCTTTATACTTTCACTGTATATAATAATGGTAAATCATACATATAACGTGTGCAGTAGCCTACAGATGTATGCCAGTAGGCTGTAAACTAAACACAATAAGTAAGTGAACATTTTCAACAAAATATGCAAATAAAAGCCTAAATCGCCTTCTCTGTCACTTAGTTTTTCTTATAGTGTTGCTCGTAAATTCCCATTAGTCTGTCTGCAAAGTTTGAACAGTTTGTCAAAAACTATTAAACAATGACCTTTAAAACATTTTCCTTCCTACAGTCCTACAGGCAAACAGTCAAAAAAGAACTGATAATTCACCACAGTCTTGAAGAATGAAGAATGAAAATTCAAGCTGGATTATTTTTAAAATAAGTATCCACATCTCCTGTAACGTAGGTTTGTTCAGGGAATACTCAGCTACTATTACATGAGTGACGCTGAGGTCCAGCAAGACTCTGAGCTGCAGAAGTGGATTGAGGACATTTTTGAACATGGCTTCCTTTCTCAAGAAGGCACAGGTGAATGTTAAAGAAAAAAAGCTTATTTATAAAAACACATTTATGTTAAATGTTTTTTTTATGTGCACATTTTATTACATTCATTATAGCCCAAAGTCATGAATCCAACTTTAATCAAGTCTAAATTTGATGTCTACATATTTAATTAATGCAGCTGCTTCTCTCTAATTCTTAGGAATTCCCCAGAGACTGACCACCGTGGCTGAGTTGGTAAAGTTTGTCACCATGGTGATCTTCACTGGCTCATGTCAACATTCAGCTGTGAATACTGGACAGGTGAATTTACTGCGATGATCAGTGATGAATTGTTGCTATTTTTGAGGAATGGGCTGGTGAAGTGTTTTGGTTTTCTGCAAACTGGAAATAATTGGATGAATGCACACCAATTTTGTCACTGTTTTCAAGCCTTTAGCACAAATAATGACTTGCTTTAGGAACAGATTCATTTATAATACTTATCCAAATTACAGTCATAGTTTACCTTGGTAACATAAAAACAAACATAAAAACGAAGGGACAGATGATAATGTCTTTCATTTTACAAGTTTTTGGCCACAAACCAAAGTATTGAACTCTGATGTCTAAAGACCTGTGAAAACTCCCAAAGTTTATTTTAGGTGGACATAAATAGCAGAACCAAATTCAATGGAAGTCCAGCCGAACGATGTTGAGACATTTGTCTGAAAACTACAAACCTGATGGAGGCACTAGAGAGGGTCGCCAAAGTCTTTGGAATTTATCCTCTGCAGATCAGGAGCAATCTATCATGCCACACAAAAGTTTGTACTGTTATGTGATGATTTCATCATCAATTGAAGAAAGATAAAGAAAAATCATTTTTATCGTCATTGATTACATTTGAAATGTTACAATGAAATTTGGGAGGCGCCCGGGGAGCTAGCGCTGAGTGTCTCGCTCAGGGACACACCTGGTATGGGGGATGGGCTGGGAGTCTGGGCTGGGATTCGATCCTGCTACCTTTTGCATCCCAGTCTGATGCTTATCTCATTGACATATAAGACCTCCAATCTGCTCTGCGGAAAAGGATGATCATAGCGCTACTACTGTTTAATTCCGAACACATGAATTAGTCATTCATAAATCATGTTTATTGCAGTACGACTACGGTGGCTGGATGCCTAACACTCCCATCTCCCTGCAACAACCTCCACCAACCACAAAGGGGACAACAAGCGAGGCAACAATGCTGAAGACGCTCCCAGATGTCAACACAACAGCACAGGGCATGGCCACCTTGTGGCTACTCAGCAAACAGTCCTCTGACTTTGTAAGTAACTTCGACGTCTTACTTACGTGAAATCCTGTTGACTTCCTGCAGCTTCACATTGTATTTCAAACAGACTGCGCTTTAAGCATCAATATAAAACCTCTTCACACCTGTCATTGATCTCACAGGTTCCTTTTGGCCAGTACCCAGACGAGCATTTTAGTGAGCAGATTCCCTGTCAGCTGATAAAAGATTTTCAAGCAGAACTTGCGACATTAAGTTCAAACATCAAGGCCAGAAACCGCGATCTGGAAATCCCATATACATACATGGATCCAGCAGAGGTAGAAAATAGTGTTGCCATTTGAATATCAGAATGTTTGACCTTAAGAACTGATTTTTTTGTTATTACCTGATACTACAGTGTAGTAATGATTGTATGTGATGGTTCTGTGCTCATGTTTTACTGCGTATAGCCTCTCTGATTAAACTACAGTGAAAAGAGATGTTTTGATGTTAAGTGCAGGAAATCTAAATTACAAATCTAAAAACAAATGAAAATATTAAAGGAAACAAAAAGAACAATGGAAATCAGATTTGTGCTACTACTAATATTCGTAATATTGCCTGTGGTGCCTGTTGCTTTTGATAGTGAGACAACCCTCTGAGACACACACCTTAGTCTCAGCCATCTGTACCGCATGTGTGTTCAACTTTTTCTGCTTGCTTGAGTTGTCAGTGAAGTATTGTTTTATTTTTTTAAGTTTTATCAAAAGAACAAATTAATAAATTCATCAACGCTCACCAACAGCTCACATTTATCCAGAGTTTGTTATATATTCTGTAAAACAATGCAACCCTTGTTTTGTTTTCATTTTTTATGTTAAAGAAAAAGAAACTTAAAACTTTTAGGTTTTTGTCACTATTAAATATTATTGCCCTTGAAACTCTGGCTGATGTGTCTCATTTGAAGGAGTTCATAATGATTAAAAAGTACGTGAGTTTGAACTGTTAATGTTTTGTCTCCACACTAGGTGTGAATGGAATGTAATAAAATTTTAAATATGGTCAGGAGGTAAAGTTATTACAGGTCGAAACAGTATGAATCCACACGAAGAATCGGAATCAGATGTACATAAGACGCTGAAGCATTTTGTTTGTTCACTAGTGTGTATAATGTACTGCAATTCAAAGTTATTTAATGTAATTAATTGGACTTTAAATCACCATTCATGTCTGTCCACTATGGAGTGTGGAGAGCGACACTAGCTTGTTGCAAGCTACTGCATATCTACTGTTAAATAATGCAATTAGGCTTGTAGTAGGTATAGAACTTTTCTATGCTTAAAACATTTTACAAAAACATTTGTTGGGATTTGGGTGAAAGCTGATGAGTCATCAACATTTAAGTGCAAAGGCCATGCACAGTCTGACTTGTGGCTTCTACGCACAGTAATTGTGCAGCACAGCAGGTTCATTGTTATAAGAACAGATATTTGCAAAGTTGATCGATATGTGAACTTTTTCCCAGCCCTGGTCTTTTTAATATAACTTTTGCTGACCTTTGATCCCTGTCTGACACATCTTCTCACTCTAAGGCTTCTACATGCTCATGGAACTTTCCTGAACATCATCATTTTCCATCCAGCTACCAGATGTAGCCATACTTGATCTCCAGTTCCAGTTGCCTGTTCGCAACCCACTCGCACAACTGTTCCCGTTTTCCCCATCAGTCCAATGAGTATTATAGCAGTCAGGTCCACCTGCTCCCTGCCAGATTGTCACGTTTCTGCGTGTCTTACTTCCTGCTGTGGGCCTGTTCTTTTCACCATACCTGCTTCAGGTAATTTGCTTCCTCATGTCTGTAAGCCTGGTCATCATCATTTCTTCTAATAAATTATTCTACTGCACCTGCCCAGTTGTCTGTCTGTATTTAGGGCTTTCATGCCTGTGGCCTGGACTTGACTTGACTGAAAGGTTTAATGCTGGCTATTGATTGTAATAGACTTCATTGGGCCTATGGAATCTCTTTGAAAGGTTCTAACAGCTGTGTCAACCTTCTAAGCATGGGGTCAGTCGGGTTGTGAGATACAAGCAGTTAAAATTTAATGCCAAATTTACCAGACAAGAAGAAAACCCTTCCTTGTTATATAAAAGGTGTCCTGCTTTTGGTCATTTGCGCCCTCTGCACCAGGCACAGCTAGTGTCAGGACGTCTGTCCTTTGCCCAGGTTCTCAGGAAGAGAAGTGTTTTAGATATTGAGAAAAGAGTCAGTTCTGTGTGCTGCAGGCAGACAACTCTGCAGGGGCTGGCATCGCTACCCTCATCCTTTCAGACTTTCAGAAGATCAATTGGTAATGACTTTACATAGTAATATTCTATTCAGCCAAAATCTACAGTCTTTGTCATGTTGTTTATTAGACTCTCTGTGTTTTCCCTCATGTTTCTATGCATTTCATGCTGATGTGTTGTCTCGCTGCAGCAGGGAGCATCTCCTTGATGCCAAGTGGAACTGTACTGGCGTTTCCAAGCGTTCCTGTAGGACTCGTAATATTGTAAAAACAAGCCAAACAATATCTGGTGTCTTAAAGATTTGTGAGGAGACTTCTTGGCTACAAGAGTGATGATGAGATTTGGCAAGAACTGTAGAAGTGGTTTGAGGGTATTTTTGAACACGGATCTCTTTCCCACAAATGAATAGAAATGTGTATTTAGCAAATATAACGAAGCAAAAAGCATATTTTTTAGGGCATAGTATTTTTCTGGACTCATGTAAACTGTTACATCTCTCTGTTTACTTCACTACAGTATTGTAGCTCAGTTGCTGCATGGTGACAATTAAATGACTTGGCTACTGTACATAAATGATAAGTGATTTAAAAAGATATATATTTTATTATGTTATATTATTTTGAAGTATGTTGAGTTTGCTTCACTTTTGAATCGCATAGAGTGATCGATAAAACTTTCTCCTTGTGGTTTATACCTGATGCTTTCATTTCTTGTTCTCAGTGACCTGTGGAATTTTCCTACAATCATATATGTATTTCTGTGAAAATGTTCTCTGCAACATTATAAATATTACTTTAATTTATAGGTACAGTGATCAAACAAGAAATAGGAATCAGCAAGTCCCTCATTTACATTAATGCATGACCCATGTGCTGATGGAGCCTCTTCCTGACTCAGGGAGAGGGAGGGAGTTTGCTGATTAAGAATCCATTTTCCCCTATGTGATGTCCTCTTGGTGGGTAAATCGTATCATTGACTGCGCATATTAAATGAATTTGTATGCAAATCATAACTCTGCTCAAAAGTTACTCTGCTACCAGGATCGATAGGATTCTAACATGGCCGTCATCTGTTTATGCAGTACCTGCACCATGCACTCATAACATAACTTAACATAAACATCATAATGGATTATTTAGCTCTGAAAGTGCTGATGTTTGTTCAAAGTGACTTTCATATGTAATGTAAAAGAAGAGCATGCAAGAGCTGGCCTGGTAGCTCAACGAGATAAGCCTCAGACTGGGATGCAGAAAGTCGCATGTTCAAAACCCTGTCTGACTCCTGGTCCATCCCCTACCAGGTGTGTCCTTAAGCCAGACACCCAGCGCTAGCTCCCTTTAAGTCGCTTTGGAGCGCCTGCAAAGTAGAGTAAAGCTGCCTGAAAGGTAAGAACGTCTAAAGTTTAAAACTCGTTGGTATGTTTACACAGCCGTCAGTAGCAAAATCAGTGAGTGATTAAAAACTGTACACAGTAAAAACAGCTTTTATTCTCATGCTACAGTATTGTAATCACTATGATGCTAAATATATTTTCATCAGAAACAGATGGGAATTGATTTCATTGGTGGAGTTGCTCAGATACCATTTTGCTGTTAATTCTCTGCTTAAATATTTATTTGTGTTTTGTTTGTACTACTGTGCCACATAATGTAATATTTTGACAGTAAAAAAACAGTATTATTAGTATCTCAAAAAGGTTTTATCCAAGATTTATTTATACAAAAACATGTGTGTGCCCTGGGTTCACCTGTGTCCCCTATTGTGGCCAATCTCTACATGGAAGAAGTAGATTGCAGAGCCCTGAGTTCTTTCCCAGGGATTACATCCAGCCACTGGTTCAGGTATGTGGATGACACCTTGGTCAAGATTAAAATAAAACACAGATCAGTATTTGCTGTTTGACTCTCACCACCCTCTGGAACGCAAACTGGGAGTAATCAGAACCCTACACCATCGGGCAGAAAAGATTCCCACTAGAGCAGCGGGAAAGGCTGAGGAACGCAAATGCATCAAGGAGTCACTTAGAACATGTGGATATCCTAACTGTGCCTTTGTGAAATCCAATAGAAGATCAAATAAGAACACTGCAACAACTGACAGGGAGGAGAACAAAGGTAAGAGCCTCTGTCATTCCCTATGTTGCAGGGGTATCAGAAAAGCTCAACAAACACAACATCCCTGTCCACTTCAAACCAGGAAACACCCTAAGACAGAAACAGGTCCACCCCAAAGACAAAACGCCCAGACACAAACAGAGCAATGTAGTATATGCAGTTCAATGCAGTGAGGAATGTACAGCTCTGTACATAATAGAAACCAAACAGCAGCTCCACAAACACATGGCTCAACACAGGGACTCCACAGGGTTTATAAACCTGCTCCTCACACCAGTCAGTCAGACTTGAGAAAACCCTCTGGAATGGAAGGTGAAACGTCTTTAAGAATCCAAACCTTTTTGAGATACCATGACCTGGACGACTGAGAACCTTCACAGATAGTATTATTAGTAGTACAGAAAGAGATGTGCTGTTATGTTACTGGCAGGAAATCCTCAAATTCTGCTTGTTATCTTCAGAGTCTTTCTTTTTAAATGTGCAGTGGGAGCAAAATGGCACGCAGAACACCCTCAGCACATTGTCACTGAAGAGCTTTCAGCTGACGAAAAAACCCTGATCCTTAACACTCAATTCGTTTCAGAGAGTGCGTCTAACGAGTCCCTCAAAGTGGTCTTTTTCACATTCCAACTTTATCCCCAATTAATTACTGCATGCCATCTTTTGAAGAGCGCCCAGCGGTCATCTGCTCTAACCTGGCAATGTGTTTCTGTGAAGTCAGCCAATCTGATCTGGACAACGTGTACTTAGGCACGACAGTGAGTGAAAGTGTGAAAACACAATTCATCAAAGTGGCAGGCTATTCTGAGAGCATCAATAGAAGGCAGATGTCTTCATCCAAAAAAAAAAAAAGAAAACTTTGTGGGATCGTCGTGGATCAAGGAAAAAAGTTAGAAATCAATCAAATCATTTAGGCGCCACTAAACTACAATCATCTAGTCTCTGCATGTACATATACCACGTGCTGTGTTTCAGTAGAACAAAGGTTACTGTTCCATTAAAACATCACTTGTTATACAGTCTACATTGAGAGCTACTGCGTCTTTTATTAGTGTCTGACTTCAACATCATGTCAAGTAAAGTGTCTGCATATACTGTCCAATTTATTTAGAAAACGTTGGGGCTGGACTTACTACAGTAAAAGCACTTCTGATGAAGAGATAATGCTCAGTTATACAGTATGTGTTTAACTCCGTAAACACTTCCTCGTTTCTAACATCATTGATTCATGGAACCAATATAACACAGTCCAAGAAGGTCTTATGCCAGAGGCTTTATGCTATATGATGTAAAAAAGTGTTCTAATATGTCCTTCTCTTATAGTGTGCTCTGTCATTTCACGTGTGTGTGTGTGTGTGTGTGTGTGTGTGAGGAAAGAGAGAGGAAATGCCTGATTTGCTGCAGTTTCTAGAAACCACTAAGAGACACGCACACACACACACCCACTGCTTCAAGTGGTCAATATGAGAATTTTAGAAGCAGTTTACATGTAATAGTGGTGCAAAACTTTTGAAATAACAATGACACTGTAATAGCCTGGTAATAACTAGGTAATAGAGGATATAATTGTTTGATAATAACAGGGTAGTAAGGGGTAACATTTAGGTAATAAGAAGGAAACTGGGTTATTTCACTATCAAAATATTTTATAGAATGTGTATCCATGGCACTTACCAAAGTAATGACCAGGTAATAGGTTGGGATGACCAATGGACACTGTAAAACAGAGCTGTAATGTCCCTGTTCATCCTTTATTTCATGCTAATATCAGATAAGTGTTACAGTAATTACCTGGAAACGACATGAAGTTGTCATGCATGTTATTACACCACTATTACTGTGCTGTAAACTGCAGTGCTACTGCAATGCTTCAATGTACTTACACGTTTTCACAGGCTTCCTTGTCAGTGTTATTGGATACT
Source organism: Microctenopoma stevenorrisi (assembly GCA_032270685.1). NCBI lineage: Eukaryota > Metazoa > Chordata > Actinopteri > Anabantiformes > Anabantidae > Microctenopoma > Microctenopoma stevenorrisi. The sequence goes on from JAUMTR010000001.1 coordinate 8,131,672, forward strand.
AGCCAGTCTTCATGTAACAATAAGGAAAAAATTCTTTACATGTATTTGAGGTAAGTGAAATGTAAGCATGTGTCCTGCCTTTTATCAGTCTGTATAAGTGGTTAACACTCTAATTTTCACATTAAATGTAACAGAAAATAATTAAAAACCTTCAAATGAACTCAGATAACCTTGTCCTTTAATCATTTAAATTCTATCAAATTTATCTGGGCCATCTGTTGCATGCACTGCCTTGAATAAAGATTTTTAGAGGATATATCTATCTCTTTTTGTAATTAAAAATAATTCTTGTTCCACAAAAAAACCTTGAATCTCAAAGTTGACCAATATTCTGATATTAAAATTTTCCAAATAACCCACCCTATCCTGTAAAAAGTAAAGAAACTGACTATGAAGAATGTGTGCAAACTGCAGCAGTAATTATATTTTGTTATGAAACGAGTCCTGTATTACTGAAATATAATTCTACTATAATAACACAACATAATAAAATAAACAAGAGAAACCTTATAATAATTTTACCCTGCCTCAGCAGAGGGAAAGCAGTTTGAAATTCTGAGGTATCACTATGCTTTTCTACACCGTATGGAACAATATTTTTACTGATTATATGTTTTCCACCATAAAACATTGTTTTTAACTTTAAGATTTAACATGCATTTCCTACGTCTTCAGATATTTAGTAGCCAAAGCCTCAGCAGCATTCCTTTAAAAATAAGTTTTCCTAGAGCTTTTCTTTTAGGCACTGCATTGCTGCTGGCTAGTACAGAAAAAAATGCTGCGTTTCATAATGTATCAGCCAAATATGTTTTATTTACATACTTTTGTGGGTAAATCTGAATTTGGTTTAAGCACACATGCATACAGAAAACCTGATGCCCTTCATTATCACAGCATACCATATGCTAAGTTACAGAACATTACAGCATAATACATGACACAAGATTTCCATCTGTATACTTTTTCTTTAATTAAAAGTTGAAATACCAGCCAATTTGAAGGCCAATCGATGTTCACGTACGAATTTACATAATGTATAAACCACACAACAAACAGGTTTGTGGATTTTGAGTATGTACACACAACTACATTTACAATAATACAATTTCTGATAGCCTAAAAAGTTTTGGGTATCATTGTCTTTATAACAAACTGCACTTAATATAACAAATCGTATACTGTATAATAGGAAGTGACTGTTAACTTTTCTGTTGAAGTGTCAAACATTATACACAGATTCTGTTTGACACATTTCAAGTATCTGAAAAACATGATGGCGGTGTGTCTGAGCAACTTTGGATGGACTTCAATAAACAATCAGGATAGAAAAGATGCTAAATACTAAAAGCTCTTTGAAATATTGTGACAATAGAAGAAAATGTGTTTCAGTCAGGTACGGTACCAAAAAGTCAAAACCAACAAAATCAGGGCTAAACTGACTGGAGTTGGATTTATACTATAGAAAGAAATACCATTTGTCATCCAGTCATCCAAATTAGATTGACACATAATTCCCCACACTATGACCATCAACTAAACGTGTATGACCTCTGTTATTTTGCTGCTGAAGACAGTCACAAAATGCACTCCTAGCCACATGTTAACATGTAACATCAAGCAAATAAAAAGCAATGGCTTGTGGCTTAAAGGAACAAAGCACAGGAAAATTGTGAGGGAACAATCCTCTCCTCAGGAAGAAATGAAGTGAATGTGGGTCTCTCTGCAGCGTGGTTGGAAGGCGGCCAAAGCCGGTGGAGAATATTTCCATGCGGGTTTCAGAGTTAGAAGGTGATGGAGTGAGAGGGAGGCCAAGAAGATGAAGGTGTGTTACTGGGCTCCACCCATGAGATTCGGTTCAGTATTTTTATTCATGAACAGGCTGAGAAAGGGAAACCCACTGTGCTGCAGATGCACAATTCTTCGGCTATCGTTGCCAGGATGGGCCGGGGGATTGAGGGAGGGATCAGGGTGAGCCCAGGCAGAGTGAGGGAACGTCACAACAGAGTCCGTTCTCTTTGAGATGATTTCCCCTCTTGTTATATTGATGCCTTTCTCTGTTCCGTCAGTCAGAGTCTCCTCAGATTGTGCTCCTCTGTGCAGGAGCCTTTCTTCAGCGTGATGTCGTCCACCGCCATTTCTCCGCTTCTGCCTCGCCCACGCTCCCCCTTCAGGATCACCTGGTGAACAACAGCACAGTGCAGAGGAAATTATTACCACACGGGAACAATTTGCCACATTATGAGAAAAGTCACTGTAAAATAAAAAACTAATTGGTATCTATGATTAATCTTCTCTTTCTTACTGTCTGTACAAATAATAATTTTGAAATTCAACAGTTGCAGCAGCTGTTTATTGTCCTACTTACGCTTTCCAGGCCTGTGCCCCATAATGTGATTTGTGTGTGCCTCCAGCCGTTTCCACCTGTTCGGCCCCAGACTGCTGGACTGTACTGCTTTCCCTTCTTCACAAACACTTGCAGCATGCCGACGTGGTGGCCTGCTAACTTGTGTCGAAAAGACAGACACAGATTGCCATCATTCCAGGGAGGGGTGAGCGGGAGGACGAGCCGTGCCCCGCGTCCAGTTCTCTTGTTTCCAACCTCGGGAATGGTGAGGTACCGTCCACCTGGAGATAAGGGGACAGACCGTTACTATGTTCTCTGACAGATTAACAGGTGAGTTACTTAGGGAGTCTAGTGCAGCTGAATCTAAGGTAACTTACAGTTATTTAGTTCATGTGTGTTGCTCTCGTGTACATGCTACTAAGGCTTCAGGTACCTGTACTTAAAACATCTAAACCTGGCGTTTTAAAAGCTTTATTGTTTAGTCATAAAGAGTCCTATAAAAATTACAGTCTATGTCCTTTTCCATCCATCTACTCTTTATACAAACTAATGTAAAACTACCTCATCTGATGTCTTCAGTAATGGCAGTAAATGTTCCTGTGATTAGGCATTTTTCTCTAAATGTAGTCTTATTAATCATTCATATGTTCCAATCTGTACACAGCGTGCAAGATTTATTTTTCATTTTGATATATTATCAAGTTTTAATCCATTATGATAGTTTCTATGCTATGGGCTTTAGGAATATCTTTATCTGAGAGTTTTTCTGGCAAAGGACATGATGTATGTAGTGTAGGGACAGACACCATGTCTTGGTTTACTTGGATACTTGACAGACTTCACCGCAAACTGTTTTGTAACTTCAGAACTTCAGAGAGTCTTCATATTAACTGCTGACAACAGAGTCTGCAGGTTGTCCTGAATATGTGGAATGTTGTGGTTGAGTTTTATAAAAGCGCTTTGATAAGCACAAATACAATCTCACTCGCTTCGCTGTATTTGGGTGCCAGAAAACAGGTAAGTAAGAACATCCAGTGCATACACGAGCAGAATTTTCTGTCTGTCCTCAGACAAAATATTTTACTCTTGGCATCCAGCTGTTGAAGGGATACAATAAGTCATGGTAAAACAATAAACAAGTGAAAAATACTTGACCCACTTATGTTTCTTCACCTTAAATAGAGCCAGTTGCCAGGGGCAAACTGATTTTTTATTAATTAATGCGGTAGTTAGTGAAGTGCTTCTGGGTAAAAGCTGATTAATGTATTTTGCTTATGTAGCAGAACTGTGCATGGCTGGTGTTAACCACAGGGGTGCAATAAGTATCTGTAGACCTTAGAGGCTTTTTGCATAAGATATGAGCTCCCTCCGAATCTGTGCCAATCCTTAAAGAGCCATGAGTGTTTGCCAGTGGCTGTCCATCAAAGAACATAAAGTGAAATAGTAAACAGTTACATTAATCACAACACTCTGAAGAATTAGTAAAAGCTGTGTATAGGTAGAGACACACACAACCATAAACATTATTTGAACTTTATGATTAAACACACACGCCACATGCTGCATCCGTCTCTCAAGTGGAAGTTACTCTCTATGTCAGCTTGCAAGCATTTAATTTGAGCCACAGGTATCACTGACAGATCGTGTAATACACTTCTCATTTGCATCACTTTGTAAAGCAACGCGCTAATCTGCAGAAAAGACAAACTACCTCCCTTAAGTAATTCTTTATCTTGACCTGTAATTGAGCAGAACAGAGCTCTGTTGCTGAAACTGTCTACTGTGTGTGTGTGTGTGTGTGTGTGTAAAGGCACAAACACATTCTTATTTCCACTTACTGACTATAAAGTCAGCAGTTATCCTGATTTGAGTGAAGAAGGCTCTCGCATGCTTCAATTACCTGATGGATCAGGTGTTGTCTCCCAGTGCAGGTCTCCATCTTTGTCCCTGATCCAACCACAAAGACCATCATCAAAGGAGCAGCTCAGATACCCAGACTCTGAAGTAAATGAAACACACGTTAAGAAAACTAGAGGACACACGTACACAAAAAAGGCTTCAGTCAGCTCTCTGCAATATTTCACAATGGCCCTGCTGTGTCGATCTGACTTCACCTGGAGCAGGAGGCCAGAGCTTCTCAGTAGCATGATGACACAATAAATGTTTAAACAGTTGCTATGATATTGTTATGTCTGAAAAGAGCTGATAACATTTTGGAAAAATCAGGTGGAAATCTAGCTGCATAAATCGCAAGAGAAAAAGCATTCATCTGAGAGATCACAAATATTTGTGCTGCCTGAATTGCTGATATTGCTGTGTGTGTGTGTGTGTGTGTGTGGTTGTGTGTGTGTGTGTGTGTGTGTGTGTGTGCGCGCATGCCCCTAGACTATAATAAAATACATTATGGCCATAAAGACATAAAATTCAATTTTGTAGTGATGATAACTAGAGAACATAATTTAGGAATATGCAAAATAAATGATGTGCAAATTGGTTGGAAGATAAGAATAACATTCATTGTATTTCCCCTGAAATAAGGTTTCTGAAAAGCACTTCATCTTCTGATCCGACGAAAAAGCCTTCTCTCTTGAATTGCATCTCAAATGATGCACTCTGAACCAAAAATAAATATGTAACTAAATCCTTATGCAATTTCATTTGCATTCAACTGACATCAATAAATCATGTTGAAGTATGACAGATAAAGGTCTGTCTATTCACAAATCCATTTTCTCGTCAGTGTTGTTTTAGGAAATCTAGATCAAACTTGTGAGCATAACGCTGAACATCGGATGATCAATTAATCATTCAAGCAGTCAAGCAATCAAGCACCTATAATGTGAAAATTGGAAAAGTCTGGCAGTATGTTCTGCATTGTGAGCCATTTTTTAAATGGATGTGGCCAGATGTCATGTGTCACCTCCTGGTGAAAGGCCTATCAAAACACATCTGGTCACTGTAATATCGTCGCCCCAGCAGCAACTCTGCAAGAATTGATAGTCATTTTCATTTTGCCCATAGCAAATGTGGCTCATCTGTCATCGTTTGAGCTCTGCAGTCTGCTGTAAGCACAAATGTTGTCAATTGTCTTTGTCAAATGTGTTGGGTTTACCTGGGTCGTCCTTGGCTTCATCCGCTGTGTTGCCGAGCTCAATGTCAAAGTCTGTGCCGAGGACGGTGTTATGGCCATGGTTCCGTGGGACTGAAGGGAGAGGTGAGAGACGCAGGTTTAGATAAAGGATTAACAAAGGTATTATATTCGCTCCTTGGCATCGCCGCTTGTGGTTATTGTGTGTTGTTATTTGGCTACTCTACAAGGATAAATCAATGCCACAGTTCAGCAGCAGTAAATCCACATTTAAGCACATTTACCACTGTTTTGCAGAGACTGCAAATACCTGACAAAATATGCAGAAACACCAGAAGTCATATGTGAATCATAACAAGAAAAAGAGTGAAGGTTCATCTGATGCAACACCTGGGTAAAAGTTGCTACGGCACAGCCCAGAGCTACACGAGCACACGCACACACACATAATACACAGCCCGTCCTGAAATAGCCTCCTTCCTACTCCGATGAAGTCACACTGCTGCCATGGTGTCTTAATGAAGGTTAACTGACAACTGAAGTTTACAGCAGAAAGTTGCTACTTATACATTATTGTGACAAATCTTGTGCTTTGACACTTTCATTCTAATAAAATAGCGATTACCTTAAAACTGCCTTTAAAAAACTGCCTTGCTTTGGTCAAGCATGACAAGGGTCACATATGTAAGATACATATACACTTCCTAACTTGAGTGTTTATTGCTTGTGCAGATGATGCACAGCGACAGGATGTAATAAGGCAACATACCAGGCATATTCTTGCCCTTATACTACAAATATGCTGTAACCTGGGCTTGAACTGTCAGCCCCCCTCCGTTCACAATCTGTGCCCTCTCAAAGTCGGCCTGAGCCCTGGAAGGGCTCATCCCCACACTGGGTCACACCATCCAACTGCCAATGTAGTCTGTCAGTCGTAGGAATCTGGGGAGAGTGGGGAGGTCAAGTCACACCAGGCTCTCCAGCAATCCTAGGCATCCTGATCTGTTTGTGTGTCTCTGTGTGTGTGTCTGTGCTTGTAAGGAATGCCCCCACCTCAAAGAAATGTTTGCATTTGTGATACAAACAAAGTATATTTAATTTTCTCAATCAACATTTTTACATATTTAGTGTGTGTTTTATTTTATGTTTAGGACACACTACACTATTATCTACTTACAATGCTGTCATTCACCTCCTTAAACACAATTATGTATTTTAATAATACATTACAGTTGTGTGTTAAGGTATTAATTTGTGACATTTGGTTTTCTAAAATCAGAAAAGGACTGTTTAAGACTTCATTGTTGTCCACAAGACAATGTATACAGATGATTAATTCATCAGTCGAACACGATGTCTGGAGGTTGAGTCATGGCAACGGATTTTCCTGGGGATGGATGAAAGAGCAGCATGGTGGGTTGGAGACAGGTGATGTCTAAGGCCTTCACCTCTGTTGAGTGATGTGTTGCAAAGGTTCCTTCACTCTCTTAAACCACCTGTGTTCTCCATCTAGTATTTGTACATTTTGGTCCTCAGATGAGTGTCCTGTGTCCTGCAAATGAAGGTACACAGCTGATTCTGGCCCTGAGGAGGACTTCAATCAGACAGACGAAGTGAGTCGGATGAATCAAGAAATGTTTCAACCTTACAAAGACGTCTACTGTAGTTGCCGTGACTCAACTTCGAGACAACTTCACTTAGATGACTGAATCTTCACAGACAAGTAAATAGGATAGTTAATAGGGAACCAGCCAATACGCAACATATACATATCTGTACTGGAACTGAAAAAGTCTATTTTGTGCATCTGTAGTTTAAACAACTGAAAATATAGAGTTGAAAAATATCTTTCCATGAAAAAATGTCCTGGATACTTCAGATTCCAACACTTTTCATGACTTTTACTTCATTATATTAGCTCAAATGAAAACCTCTTACAGCAAGGTCAGTGGATTATTTAAAACAGGCAGGAGAGTGTTTTTATACAAACAAACTGCTTTACTTTTTCAAATATATTACTTTAATACAACATAAGCTAAATAACATTAGTTGTTTAGACGTTCCGGTAGAAATCTCATATATGTCAAAACCTCATCACACAAAACAAACAATCTATGTGGCAAAACACGAGTGGGAGTCTAAGCTGAGGGGGAGAATGTATTTGTTTAACAACTACTGTAGGTTGAAATATTTCATATTACATGGCGCTACACTGGCTAACCTTGTTACGAGAAGAAGGCGGCGTTCAGGTCAGGAGACAGGGAGGCAGTGAAGAGGGTTCAGAGGGTTCTGTCTGTCAGGATC
>JAUMTR010000001.1:8139507-8195028 GCA_032270685.1 Microctenopoma stevenorrisi
ATTGAGAGCGGCTGTATTTATGGCAAACAATTTCCCTCTGGGATTAATAAAGTGTTTTGAATCTTGAATCTTGAATTTCACCTTTTGTGTGGTGCACTCCATCCAAATATTTGGAAGGTCGATGAAAGCTGCTTACGAGGGATTTCCTATGTTCTGCCAAAATGTTGAACAAACACAGTCCTAACCAATCAATAAAACACCTTCCTTCCTGGCTTTTTTCAGGTCTGGAAATAAATTATCCTTTTTCAATCTCTCTTCATGCGGTTCTCCCTGTTCATAGATTTAACATCACATTCAGATCACTGTCACTGAAAATGAAAGTTATCTCTAAAATGCTTAACAGCACGACTGAAGACTTATATTTACAATATGATCTCGATCCATACAACAATTACCCTAGCTTAGCATGCAGGCTGGAAGCTACACTTAAGGGTTATTTTTATGCCTTGGCTTTAAACTAGACCTGCAATGTTGTTTTTTTCTATTTTTAATATTTTAATAACTTGTTTTGATCTATTTATCTTTTACTTAGTTTTAATGGTAATTGTGGTCTGTGGTTTTTAACTATACTTTGAATTGAAGTCTGTTCAGCACTTCGGGGACTGTGTTCCTCCTAAATGTCTGCATGTCTGTAATCCTTCTATAAACAGAAATGTGAAAACATCTTTATGTGCTTTTGCAGATGGTTAAAATTTTTGATATATTTGTAATTCCTTTACATATAAAACAATTGAGACATTGCACAGTGGTAGTTCACCAAGAAAAAAAACTATTACTGTTTGTGTACAGAAAAGACTGAAGGGAAAACATTTTTACTGGGCGGTGATGAAAATGTTGATTGAGGTGTTACTACTACGTACTAGGACACTGTCACTGAAATTATTGAAATTTCTATTGAGTTATATAAATAATCACTCAGCAGTGTCTCTCCTTCCTACTTCTCTCATCTTATTCAAACCATCATCGAGCCCTGATTTCTGGATATGCTCTGCAATGGGCTAACTATTAGACTGATCTCTCCCTCAAGCTGTGCAGGCAGGTGTTAATGTAATTTCTCATCTCTTTCCTTTTTCTAATTATGTGGTGCCATCTGGCAAGGTGAGTAAGAACTACTCGGTGTATTAACTCGTATCCCTTACTTTGTTGTTGCACAAGTCACAGGACATTGTTGTTAATCTTTGCATTTTGTTGTGCCTACAAGTCCCCGTTTCACTAAAAATGAGCAGTTTTCCCATGTGGCTGTATGTGATAATGAGCCCATTTAATGAAGCTATACTGTATGCCCGAGTATTCATGTCCTGTTAATATGTTAGTAAGAACATGACTAATCTAAATTTAAGCAGGAAATTAAAATGATAACTCTTACATTATCATATATTCTTGTTATTGTCCACGAAGCACCTGTTTAGCATAGAACTGCAGCACTGCTGGCAGCTTCCATTAAAAAAGAGTGAGCAGTAGATGGCATGCCTTTATGCTCGTGGACTCCTTTTAAGAGCAATAATGGAGACGCTTATTAATGGCACTACTCAGCCAAGTTAAGAGTCTTTGTTAAATTGATTGTATTAACCTGAATAATTTAGATGCGCCTGTGTCTTGACTTTTTAATAACTAAAATCAACAAGTTAGGCCATCTCTTAATACTTTCCATCTTTACTATTGTGAACAATGAAATGAATGGTTCAGGGTTTAACAATCCTAAACTTGTGAAAAGGTACATGCACTTGAAACGGTGAAAAGAAAGCAACACATGATTGCGGTGCATGATTACTTCTTTGTTAAAGCAAAATAAAACAATCTCGACCCCCTCTCACTGCCACGGGAGTTCGGGTTATGTTTTATAGCGTCAAACTAAACAAAGACTAATGATGCCTTTTGAATATATAACTGGTGTCAAAGATTCGTGTTTGACAGAGAGCACGGTGTGATGTGGATAAACAACAATTTGGCAGCGCAACAGGTTGCGTTTTTTTTTTTTACTGTAGCCAAAAGAATAATTACTTTGAGAGACTTTAACACTTTGCATTTTACTAATTCGAGGCTGGATGTAGCTTGACTTACGTATTTAATAAACTTGTTGTAAACCTGTGAGCATCAACCCACAGCACACCCATAGCTTTCTGTTGAAGTTGTGACTTTTGGACACAACTATTCACCAGTTCACATTTGAAACAATCTTCAGTTCTCTTGCCAAATGTTTCCTGCTTACATCTGTCATGTAGTTAGCTGTCAGACGGACTGTGTACGCACATAAACCAACTGCCAACTGCTCAGATAAGTTACATCCATATATTCATGTGCTGGGTAAATGGGTATGATCATATGCATAATCTGTCAGGTAAACATCATTCCTGATTCCCCAGAATGTAGATGTTTCATAATAAACACAGTGTTTGAGGATTCAGATGAAGAAATATGCAAATACGTTCCAATTTTGATTTCATCCACTTGTCAGGGAGTTTATGAAGATGAATGGTGAGACAAATAAGGGCCTAAGTCAAATTCTGTAACACAGAAAAGTAAACACAGGGTTTGCCACACCACAAAATACCACAGAACACACAAAAAGAATAGTAACCTTGCTTTGTGCATCCTGTAAGTGTGATAATGATAATAATAATAATATGCTTGTTGCGCTGCTCCTAAGAGTACAAAATCAATTATCAGTGCCTTTCAATTTTAACTTTATTTGCGGTCATTTTAAAAGCACAAAATGCTAATTTACTAAATATAACTCAAAGCACTCGATTGTGTGTGCGAATTAATCTTAGATTTATGTGGAACCTCAAAACTGTCTCTCAATTAAAACAAATTTACGAGAATGTTTCTATGTCAGCTAAATGAAAATAAAAACAAAAAGTAAAATAAAATTCTAGTTCTTACTGTGGACGTCCCCCCTCTGCTTGGTGATTTCCTTCAAGATGGTGTTGTCTACAGGAGTGACTGGTGGTGGTGGTGGGGCGAGTTTAGTGGGAGGTACAGGTGGGATGTACGGCTGTCGTGTGGGTATGGGTGGCTTCCTTGTGGGGATGGAGGGCTTCCGGGTAGAAACTGCTGGCTTGCGTGGAGGTGGGGTGACCCGCTTTGGAGGAAGAGGTGCTTTGGTTGTGGTGGCAGCTGTTGATTTGGGAATAACGGGGACGATTTTCTTTGGAGTCACGGGTGGACGGATGGTGGTAGTGGTCCTCTTCTGATCCAAGTCAGGGATGTAGTTGTGATGATTTGGAGGCAGTTTCCCTGGTCTCGGGGGTTCAATAACCACCTTTGGAATGGCTGAAATAATAAGAGAATGCAGATGGAGCACTGAAATATGGGCAATTAAGAGTTAATGAGGCATAGAATTGCAGACTAACTGCAATGATTAGCCTGGCTTTTGCAGTGGAGGGCTTTCTTTCATCTACTGAGACTCCCGATATCTATTAACTAAATGTTATCATCCTAAAACAAATTGGCTGTCTCAGATCTCAGTGAAGCAAAAGCCCACACTTGCAAAAGAACCCCATAAAATCAGTGTGCTGCAAGTTCACATTCAGTCATTTAGGGGCTATTTTCAAGCCAGTTCTAGACATATTTTCCTCAGTGGGACTTCTGAATGGGAGAAAAGGGACGGGTCTATGGGTACATGACATGTCGCTTCATGAAATGAATCACAAAGGCACCCTGTGGTCACACGAATGGTTCCGTAAGATCACCATTTTCTGAATGTTTATTTCTGTTCACAGACTCGTCCTGATTAGAGATTGTTGTGTGCTTGTAGCCAGAGGGCTCGCAGCATCAGGCTAAAGTTGCTCTGTGTGTTTGTCTCTGCATTTATATGGGCCGCAGTGCCCCACAGATCACCCTCGCTCTGCTGACGTCAACACAGTCACACCTCTTTTTCCTCCTTTGCTCCCCCACACATTCTTCATTGGAAGGGGGGGGGGGGTTCATGAGAGTGGACACAAGCAAGTGGCTTGAACTCTGTTATTGCTTTCTCGGGTTGCAGGCAACTTTGATATGTGATACACAAATAGGATATTGAAACTGGACTCCCCGAGCACTTGTGGACCTCACCCCTGGGCAGGTGACACGTTGAAGTATTAGCAGCGCACTACACCAGGAGGCATCCTGTCTGCTTTATGGACTGTTACACCAGTTGTGTCTGTTGAGATGATTAAATAACTGCGGAAAATAAATGACTTCTTGTCAGCTGAGCTGCCGGAAAAACTGCAGACGCACAGACTAATAAGCTGTGTGTCAGCAAGCAGAATGAGACGAACTGCCATAGAAAGAAATATTTCACATTTCATGACCACTCCTCTATTTGGACTGATTAAAATGGCCAGATGTCAGGGATTGAGTCAAGGCTCACTCCGCGCACACGTGCTAAGGGAACAGGGTGACTTGAGAAATGACTGACAGCCATTACAAAGAGAGGAATGTCAGTCCCTGCTCTGTGCTTCCAAGGTTATTCTCGCCTCTTCCTCGCTTCCCTAATTTCTTAAAAAACAGAGGCAAAGATAACAAAAATGTGAGGCCCCTTCCTCCATAGCAAAAGTGAACATCGGGGCCAGGGTTTTGTTCTCAGTTCTTACGTTTGCAGTCGTGGCCCATCCCCCTGTAGCCGTCTTTGCATTTGCACTTGTATGAGCCCGGCGTGTTGTAGCAGGTGGCAAAGCTGCTGCAGTGGCTCTGACCTAAAGAGCACTCATCCACATCTGAAAGATAAAGGCAACATAATGTTCAGCTGCAAGCGTGAAAGGCTTTAGACACAACAGGAGAATATCAGAAACTAATTGCTCCACATCCACTTAGGTGAGGGTCAAACATCAGGTGTACAGGTTGTAAATAAGCGAGACGGAGCCACAAGGTCTTTGAAGCATATTACGAGCAAATACAACAAAATCCTTTAACGCTCTCTGCTCAACCTTGTTTTCATGAAATGGCCTCTTGAATAAATAAAAATTGGACACACGGCGTATTCTTGCATGCTGGTAAGATTCAAGGTAATGTGGATTTGTGTGGAATATTAAATCCAAAACATTAAAATGTTTTTTTCTGCCACATGAGCACAGGCGGGTGGAGAATACAGACATTATGTTTTAGTTCTGTGTGCACACATCACAGCAACGCATAGGGAAATCGCAGACTGTATAAGAAAATCTACCCAAATCTTTAACCTCTATCCCCTAAATATCAACCTAAAATAGTAGTAAAAAAAGCCTGGATGCATCTTTCTCTTTGTGCACAGACACCATATGAGATTGTGAAGTAAATAAATGTTGTGGGTTTTATTCGGCTTTTTATTTAGATTTTGATTCTAGGCACCCACTCCCCCTTGTTTGGTTTTGGTTGAGGTCAGTGTTCCTGACCTAGAGAATATTCAATCAAATTTTAGATGGGCTGCGTTCATATGTGCCCACAGAATTAAGAACAGGAAACTGAAGCAGTTTCAATTACATTTGCAGAGGTTTAATTAAATCTAATTATCCTGTTTTTGATCCCCCTTTTTTATTCTCTTGTTTATTCAGAAGATTTAATTAAAAATGTAGTCGCATACTTTCATTTCTTGATATTCATGCAATATTTGTATCATAACTATCCTTTGTATTTACTGAGAGGTCTTATTTTTACACAGAGATTTTAAGCAGACTGGCTCGATCTTCAGCCTCACGTTAGTACGATCCTAACGTCCATATTGTAGCCGTACATGGTCACTTTTACAGCACTGGTCGACACTGCTATTTAAAAACAAATAGAAAACATACTGTATGTCTTTTAAGGGGGACGTTAGTGGGATCTTTTCAACTTGTTTCCTAAGTGTCTAATGTTACAACAACATATTTCTGACACAAACCCTGCGACCGTACCTGTGCATTGGTATTTGCCATTGATGTATTGCAGGTCAAACCCTTCGTGGCACTTGCAGATGTAGCTACCAAAGGTGTTGATGCATTTCCTGAACCTGGGACAAACCGCTAGCCCTGCTGCACACTCGTCCACGTCTACAAGACGAAAAAAAAAGACAATACAGATTCTTCCACACGGAAAGGTATTTAAGTTTACACATAATGCATTATGATTTTGAGAGATGGCAACATAGAGCGTGTGGTGTTACTTTTAATGCATTATTAAAAATAACACCACACACTGAAACATCAAGGAGTCACAGGCACAAAAGGCAATTTAATGAAAACCAACTAAAGGTTTCAATTCCTTTTTACACTTTTTATATTGGTAGTCATACATAAACAAAGCATATTATGCATTGTGTTCAGTGAGCAGAATACAGTGCACACTGCTGTGCTTCATTATTTAAAGGCCTATTCTGAGTGTCTTTGTTGATCACCTTTACAGGCATGCGGGCATTAATATTTAGACACTAAGCGGCTCAAAGCTTTTGCTTTAAAATCATTAATTTATTTGCTGCATAATGCAGCTGAGCCTCTGTTGTGCTACAGGGACTGTTGTTTAAAAGGTCCTAAAAAACAGCGAGACACCTGGAGCAGCTGGGAAAACGAGGAAGCAAAGTTACTCCCTTATCCCCTTAACGCTGTCTGTTAAAGTTCTCATCAGCAAGGCACTTAATCCCAAACTGCTCCACTGGATCTGCCTAATGGACAACAGTTGGAGGCTGCAGTGACGTTATTTCACTACTGTCAGGACATTGGTAAGTAATTGTGTTTTACATCGCACACACAGGCATGCATAGGTACAGCTCCAATACATATCCCCGCTCTAATGAACGGTTACATCTCCTCCTGAAGACACGTCTGACATTTATTTCACAGACACGGATCAACTCACAGTGACAAGTTCTGCAATTGAATTTCACTTCACAATACTTGTCTACTACCTTTACGTGATTTCTGTGAGAGGAAAAAGAGGAAGCTGTCACGTTTGAAACTTCTCCAACAATACAAAAAACATCAATACCCTTCGTCATTAATCAGAAGGTTTAGTTGCATTTCGTCCAAAGGTACAAAAACAAGTCAATCAGAAGACTTGGCTCTTAAGGGATTCCTCGTCAAATAATATTTCTAGTGAACAAATGTCGAAGCAGGAGTGCCGTTTCTTAAACAGCTAATTGAAATTTTAAATATTAAATTTGTATTTATACTACAGTCATCCATCCTGTAACAAACCTAAACAGTATGTAGTTAATCCTCACGGCTCATACTCATAACTGCTTAATGTAATTTTTTACTGAAAGGTTAAAGCAAAACTTTTACTTCACCAACGAAAAAAAAAAGCTATAATCTCATAAAATCTAAATACTGTTGGATGTCCTTTAATGTATGCTGGCTACGAGTAAACAGAAACATTTCTTACTCCAACTAAAAATGGAAAAACAAGCGTAGTTCTTTTGTTTGATAAATAAGGAGCCAGCTCTGACTTTCTGCAAACTCCCTCACTCAGGGATTTGCTTACTAGAAGTAATAAACCACCATAAATATGATTAGAAACTCAACATAAAACTCCCCATAAAACACCAGCTTCCAGAGGGATCTGGAAACAATCCATTAAACTGTCGTAACACCTGTAGAAGGAAACCTTTCTTTCTCCTCCCCCATCAGTTTTCATGATTGATGTCCGTCCACCCCATTAACTAGCCTGCAGTTAAGCGCGACTATTCTGCAGCCTAAGAGGAACAGCCCAGTCTGGGTGTTTAAACCTGTCACCACCTCAACTTCATCAGTGTGTTGCCCACCTGAGAACCTGCGGCAGGTAAACTGACGACGAACTATGAAGGAAAAGATAGGGGGAGGGTGTGAGTACGTCCCAATTGGTTGCCTATTCAGTTTCTGCGATCCATGATCAGGACAACAATATAATGTTAAGATTTTCAGGGTGAATTATTGCTAAGACATTTTCTTTCTTGCTCTGCCAACCCAGTTGCACTGATTGTAAGCACTCAGCAAATTCAAAAGCGGAGAAGAACACATCAAACGATGCTTTACACGAGTCCCTCAGGAAGGGGAGTGGCTGACATAAAGGCTCAATTTTCAGGCTTGTGGGGATATATAAAGACTGGGACGTACCCACGCAGGTTCTTCCATCTGCAGCCAGCTGTAGCCCTGGTGATGGACACTGACATCGGACCTCTCCTTTCAGCACCTCGCAGCCGTACTGGCAGTTGGCCATGCCACAAGTGCGAGCGTCTGGTGGACACAAGAAAGGACACAACACATTTAAGCACATGCTGGTGCCACAGACAAGGGGGAACAGTCTATACCGTTCCCACACTCACCCACACTTAGTGACTTTCTCACGTTGACACTCACACTATATTCTCCAGTCAACGTGTGAGAGCCAGGGCACTCGCCTGCCTTTTCTGATATTAGCCAGGTTGACCCTGGGGCGCTGACAGCAGAACAAGCACACAATCTGGTGTTATTAGATTCCTGTGCTGCGCAGTTGCGCTGTGCTCACACTTTAGCCCACACAACCCCCCACCCCTCCTGCCATCTTTTATTCTTTGCTGCATTTGAAAACTAATAATCCATCTCCACCCCATCAAAGCACTGGTGTGCAGTGCCTCTGTTGGTGAACCACGCTGTGCAGATCAAGACACTCCAAAATAATAATATAATGGAGCGTGCTTTGCTCGACTCATGATAACTTCTGATCGTAAAAAGGAAATTAAAAGTGGGGCTCATGCTGGCGCTGCTGCTGCAGACACCCTGGAGTACAGTTCGATGACAGAGGCAGGGCCGTCTGATTAAATGCTACAGTGATCTATTGATCAAAGCAGTAGCGGGGAAGAGAAGAAGAGCGGCACGGTGTTTAACACTATTATGCTATCATCACACAACAACACCTACAAACAAATTGAAGTGCCTCAAGAGGTGAGCAATTCCCACTTTAAGGGGAGAAAAATGAATTTTCTTCTGATAGAAAAAAAACTAATTAAAATGGGGTGCTGGGAGTCACGCCATCCTTTAGTGGAAATCTGAGGAGAAAATAGTTCTCAGGTGGGAAAAGAGAATTTACAGAGAGGCATGCACAGACATCGACTTCCATTCTTTTGAATACCTCAGGGCAACCGGTGGGAACTGCACCAGCTCTCGAGTGCTTAAACTGTGCCTTTCTTTCAGATTCTTTTTAGCCCTCTTAGGGGGGTCTTCAGACTGTAGACCTGCTTTAATGAAGCAGATCAACACTCGACTTTATTCAAAACAGTTTATCAGATGATTGTGAGGATGCTGTGTTGTGCATTTCCTTGTGCAGATGAATGTATTTATAGTGAGGTTAAAAAAAGCATAACAGTATCAGATCCAAACAAAGCAATAAGGAGGAAAAAGTGACTCACTTCCACAGGTACCATCAGGCATCAGCATGTAGCCATTTAGGCAGTAGCACTTGTAACTCCCATACGTGTTCATGCATCTGTGTTTGCAGGGCCTCGGCTTCAGGCCACACTCATTCAGGTCTGCAGACAAAGAGGGGAAGACGTAAGTACACTGACGGACGGAGAGAGAGGCTCACCTAAACAGAGGGGAAATTAGTCCGAGGCCAAAGGTCACCCATCCCATTTAGCATGTGTGATTTTGAGATGTCCGCCTGTCTGTTAATGTGTGTGTGTTAGGGAAGCAGTGGGGGCGTCTTCGAGGAACCCAAGTGTTGCCGTGTTCTGACAGGCCTGCAACTCCCTGCTCTGATGATTTAACAGGAAGCCAGTGGCAGCTGCCAACCTGCCAATTACCTGCGTGTGATAAAAGATGCTTTTACTGACCTCCGACTTACCACAACGTGATGACGCTGTAGCTGCACCATCCAGCTCTCTTTGACAGATACATAGGATCCCAGAGAACTCTTACTTCCACCAGTACATAAAAATCTGGTTAGAAAATAATGCTGTTTGAAGGAGGAGTTGGTCCTGAACTCAACACCTGTCAAATGCTTATGCAAATTCAAATCTTTATGCTTTACATAGCAAGTCAAACACGGGTGTAGCTGATAACATTATTAATGTGTGGATTACATTTATGTATTTCAGTCTCAGAGTCCTGTTGTTGTCGATGCTGCTTCACTGAAATACTGAGAGTCACTGGTAATGTTATTAGCTGCACCTGTGAACTTCAAGTCAAAGTGTCGTCTGAGTGAAGGATTAATGGGAGGTAAGTTAAGGATGTATATTTCTGTGGCTTTTTCTTTATTGGAAGTAAACACATAAAAACATGAGTACATTTCTTCCATCACACCCCACATATTTGATTTGGCAATGATCTTTTTTCTTCCCTTCCCATTTATTCGGGCATGGGACCGGGACTAGGGAGGTACCAGGACGTGAACTAGCAACCCTGAGGTTCTTAGACAGTTGCCACCTGCTCTAACTACAGCTTCAGCAACTAAACATTTTCACTTTTCTTAGCTATTACAAATCAAATCTCTTAATCTGTTCACTTGATTTCTTTTATTTTTTTAGCAAAGCATGTGCACTAATAATATTCGATCAAAATACAAAGGTTTTACCCAAAAGAGATTGTTTGGCTGTTGGAAAAGAACATACAGGAACGCATGATGGAAATCCAGCGTATTGATCATGCTGCTGTTAGCGGTGTTCAAAAGTAAGTAATTACTCTCATTACTGCAATTGATCATCTTTGTTGAGCATTTGTACAACCTGAGTACACCTGAGTCAATAATTTAAATAAGATTCTTTGCACTCGTGCTCTTAGAAAGGAGAAGATAAAAGAGTAGCCTGGAGTTGGGCTGTTCTGTGCACAGAGGAAGATTTTTTCATCTCAGTTTGCTTTAAACTTCTGTTTTCTCCTAAAGCAATTTTTTTTAAAGATTGAGTTTTTTAATAGAAAGAAAATAGTGTCACTACTTTTGACAGAACATCGCTGGATTGAAAAGAGCACAGATGGTAAGACATATTCATACAGAACTGCCTATGGTTTTTTTTGTATAGCCAGCTTTTTAACCATTGTAAAACTGTACTTACAGAGAAAAAGAATGCAGGAAAACATATTTAACAATTTGTAAAACAGTCAATTCTTGTTCAGCTTATATGTTAGAATCAGGAAAGATTTGCAGGCGATCTAAGCAACTTTGACATGAGGCAAATTGTGATTATCGGCCCAAGGAGGGACAACAGATGATCTGCCGACAGGTTCATGTGTCTTACTGATGCGCGTGAGGATCTTTTTTAGTGCAGGGTGCAGGATGCAGTCTGATGCATCTGACGCATGCTTTGATGGATCAAAGCTGTTTTTGCCTAAACAATATTAGTCAGATGGCTGTACTGTATTATTAAACTGACTTTTTACTGGACATTCAAATGAATCCTCACAGAATCAATGGAATACTTTAAGGCCACCCTTCATTTCAGTTCCAATTATTTTTCATGTTTCGTCATTTAGAATGGGTGAACAGGTAAGCCTAAGGACGCTGGGTCGGAGACAGTGGGTGACGCAAAAAGTGAACGTGTGACTTGTCAGAATTGCATATTTCTTCCATATTTTCAATGAAATATTTCTTTCTTTTGCTCCAGCATTCACATATGGAGTCTGCTGGGAGTGTCAGCCCCAATGGGGTGGGGAATTCAACTTGAAAGATCACACTGGAACGATGACACAGGCTCCAAGAAATATATATATATAACCTAAACTATGAATATCACCCCATGTTTCTGGGATACAGTAGAATCATCACAAATAGACTGCATTTCACTGCACAGCACGAGTGGTCGTGTAGTCTTAGCTGGTCAGGTTGTAAATATAACGCTCAGTAGACATACCTACAGCTCATTCTTTGCATGCCGCATACCTCCTACATTTAACAGATACCATAGATTAATATGGATGAATGATGGAGCAGATGCCCAGTTATTATATCCACTGATCTCACCTATTTATAGGAGCTTCTGTCCTACTAAAACTATAAGGGATGAATGGATGTGACTGGAATTTGGGATGATGAACGCCACTTTAAAGGAATAAAGTTTACAGCTACGATTCATAACTACTCTTCTGGATTTATAGGAGCCAGCTTGTGAATGCAGTTGGTGCATTAGAGCAACTTTGAGAAAGGATTTATGGGGTTCCTCTCAATGAATACAAAAGTAAAGAGATCAAGGAGCAGCCATCTGAGCATTAGACAAGACTTCAAACAATGACGTGTGCAACGTAAATGTCTTTTGATTTGATTTTATATACAATATAAATGCTTCTTAATTCTTTATCAAAACCAGACACTGTCACACTAATGTGTCTTTGTCAGACAGACAGTTTAGCTTCTGAGCCGAACCCCTGCAATGGTTTCCTTCTCCTGAGATGATGTCTGCAACATTCACACCTGGGCACACACTCACACACACACCTTCACTTTTCAACCCTGTTTTTCTCTCTGGTTTTCACAGTAAACAACTGGCATTCTCATTATCGCGATTACATAAAACCATAGCAACACTGCCCATTGTCAGCGTGGTAGAGAAACAGGTCTCAACTTGCCCGTTGTGCTAAGAAACAGCTTAAACATGTAAATGAGGGATTAGTGAAATGGTCACATTCTCAGACGGAGGCAGGCCTCTGAGCGTCAGCACATGCCAGACACAAGACACAGCCAGGGCCTCCTCTGTGTCGCAAGAGAAAGAAAGAGTAAAACACTGAGGGATACCAGACAAGTGATGACCACTGACGGGCAGTTTGTCACTGCAGAAACAATGTGCAAAAGCAGATGTGGACAGCCCCTCTCGAGTGTTGGTCACCATGTGGTAAATAAACTGCTGAGGTACATCTGAAGTGATGCAAAGAGGAGTGATTTACAGGTTCAGGGTCCCAACACACCTCTGCATAACTGACAGAGAGATTAGCAGCGAGCTCCTTCCTGGCAATGTGCTCGCTTCTAAATAAAAATAACACTGGTTAGAAATCAAGACCTTGTTCTAGCAGTGTTGGAGGAGCCACGAGTGCTGTGTCCATGCCAAAGATGGTTTTAAAGGGAAGAAGGAGAGCTTTGTTCAAGCTGCTCAAAAAACTGGAGAGGACAATAAGGAATCAAGAAGAGAGCAGAGCAGCGGAGAGAGAATCATAATGGTTCTCCGGTTGTGAGAAATTGTTTTTCAGCGTAGAGGATGAAAGAGAGAAAGGCAGATGTGGAGCAGTAAAAACTGTGACATGCTCGGCATTCATGCTGGCATTTCCACCGAAAAGCTGCTCTTGGGTGGTGTCTTTTCTGCCAGAGGGGACAGGAAGCAGTAACAAAATAGTTGAGAGTGACATTCGCTCCTCGTCAGTCCGCACAGTGCTGCACCATGCATGCTGCTGAGATGGAGAGATGGGGAGAGGTCGATCGACGAATCTCACCCTCCATCGCAACGCTCGCTGGCTGATGGTCCACAGGAAGAAAGAGTGTGAGGTGACTGGGCCACACTGCTGGGGTTAAATAGTCCAGCTCTTCTTCTTTAGACAAAAATGGGTTAGGAGGGATAGGGAGAGTGGGATATAGGAGGTTTGATTGGGATAAAGTAGCAAAAAGGTGAGGAGAGAATAAATAAGGAGACAAAGGGAGACACAGAGAGACGTAGTGAGAACGAAAAGCATCAACCAATGGATTAGAACACCTCTGACCACACCACATTCCTGGAAAGTAAGGAGGAACATTATGCAGCAAAGAGGATTACACTTGTGGGAATAGGACATGAGCTGAGTATCAGAATAAATTTGAGGGCACAGGGGAGAAAAAGGGAAAAAGTTCCTGCGTCACTCCTCCTCCCACTCTTTCTTCTCCTCTGCATTCCTTTTTTTGTCGGGGGTGAAAGGTGATCTCCGAGAAGTACAGTATCTCACAGACTCACAATTTGTATCTGGAGGTTCAAAGGTAGGCAGGGGTTTCCATTTGAAGGGGCAACAACGAAGTTTAGCCTCAGGAATTTAGACCCTCCCCTCTCTGTCTACCAGTCTATGCATCGAGCTGCCACTCCTCTCGCAGCGAGCTAACAACACCTATTGTTAGGTGACACAAAGATGATACCACTACCACTGACTGGTCTGCACGCTTCACCTCATTCAAGTGCCTCCTTATAGAGACATGGCGGTAATTTCAGTGAAGAAGTTATAGAAAAGTTCTGTGTTATTGGCAACTCTGCCGAAAACTGAAACACTTGTTGTATGCAAAGAGTCACAAATAATGTGTTTTATACTAGTATATTAAAATGATTATGGTTTCTGTTTGAACTATAATGGATGACACAGAGTTAAGCTGGCGTGAACTTTCGACATATGCAGGTGGGCAGGCACTTTAAACTAAATAAACTAAATGTGGATACGGACAGTAAAATATAAGGAAATATAACACGGTAGCCCTCACACTGTAAGTGTTGATTAAACTCGTTGCCAGTTCACATTTACATGAATTTAAAGCACAGTGCAGATGAGATGAGATAAAAGCGTGAGACAGAGGAGCTATATAATCCCCAAGTCACGAATATCTAATGGATTATCTGAAACATATAACCGTGGGATTTTAGTAATGTTAATCAAATGACACGAAGTGCATGTCTTGAATGATAAAACTGTTCAAGTAGACAGTGACAGCGTCAGACATTTATTATCAGCTGTGATCTACTACAGCCATAGATAAACATACTGTATGGCAAAATTAAAAGCACTGTTTGTGAATCCATGCAACACCTTCCTGCCAATCTCTGTGCACTTTCATTGACTCTGTAATGTGCAACTGTCCTTCAAGCAAACACACGGTGGGAGAAGATAAAAAGTGTTTCATAATATACTTTACTTATTTGTAGACATTTGTTCAGCCAACCCTGCTCCATGAGCAGCACTCTCCTGCTTTTACAATGGTTGAAAAACAAGCAGGACAGCGACCACCGAGGACAAGGGTTGGCCTGCTGTAGATTTTCAGGTTATTATTACCTCATGCCTTTTTAATGACCTTGTTATACAACCGCACATAGATAAAACAAACACAATCTGAAGTAATGAGATGATAATTGAAGAAAAATACACAGTATTAAAGTATAACATGCAAGCAATACCTTGCAGCTGTTCGACTGTCAACAGCAGACAGCCGGGGAGACAATCCAGGAAGTCGTTTATGTACTTAGTATATGATTACTAGATTACTACAACCAGTCATTCGGTTTGAGACACTGTAGTGGCTTTGCCAACATAAAGCCCTCAAAGTTCCAGATATTAGATAACACCCCCCCAAAACCAGTGACTCCAGTGCACAAAGCAAAACAACGTGGAGAGGTGTTGTCTCCTGTCTCCTGCGACTCCAGTGATGCACATACACCATATTGCCAAACACATTGGGACACCCAAGTCACAGGTAAGTGGGGTTTGGTGTGGAGGAGCTGGACAGGCCTTTCTCGTCCGACCTCAGTGGCTGATCTTACAAAAGCTCTCTGCACCAATGGTCCAAAGGTTCCATAAACACAACTTCTCAGAAGAGATGAAGCCATTAAATGTCAATTATTTGACTTTCCAATACTTTTGGCACTACAGTGTATATAAATAAAGCATGTACTTACTTTTGCTACAGTGCTAGTATCGCTCTGTAAGTAATATTAATTATAGAGTTGGCTGAGAAACAATGTGGAAAAAAACAGGGTAATCTGGGGGAACTTCTGATGTCTGAGATCATTCCTCCAACAAACTCTTTTAAAAGTGTCGTAACAGCAGGTCAACTTCACCTAATTAAATCCACCTGCACAGAACTCTGATCTTATTCAAATGGCTGGATCAGCACCGGGAGTGTGCTGTCAAATAGTTGAGCAGATGATCCCTATAAGGAGTTTATTTGTGCAGCAAGTCTGTAGCCGTCTATACTGACCATGCTCTACGACAGTGACCATTTTCATCTGCACCATGGTGAAGCACTGTCGCCAAATGATTCCCGTAGTGCTAATCATTCCTGACGGCTGTTGATGCTATGATGAAAAAAAGTCTAATTCATTCAAAGCAAATCCCATTCAGGTATTTGGAGTTCTAAGAAAGAAAGTTCAAAGAAACAAAAAGGAAATAAGGAAGGTGAGATTATTTGGCACGTAAAAAAAAGCTGGCACTAAAAATAGACATGTAGTCCTTGAAGTGGAGATCTCTCATAACACACTTTGATTTGGTGAGTGATGAAATCAATGCAGCATCTGCTGAGCTTGTGTTTCGTCCAAACACTCTTGTTTCCTCTGCGGTGGTGTTTTTGCACCACCCAACTGGTGCTCCTCAGGTGCTTAACACTCACAGGTTGCCTCAGGGGTCATGCATCTGTCCACACCAGCCACTTATAGCAAGGTGTGGCCATAAATGTCAGCAAGTCTCTCTGCAGGTGCAGCTTTTAATGCACGATTAAAACCTATTACTGATTAAGCATTTTCCAAACAACACGTCCACCACAAAACAAGGCGTCTCAACTTAAAAACATATATTATATTAAACACACAGAGGTTTCCATCATCTTTGCTTTCTCCCAACCATCTCTGAAGAGCTTTAACTCGTATAAAATGCATGCTGAAAGGACCACTGTTGGTGTTTCTTTAGCAGCTTAATTTAATGAGTTTGCTAAAAACACAGCAGTTCATTCATTCAACTGATGTTTTTTTAAACTCAACACATCAAGTCAGATTCATAAGTATAAAAGTGCTGGAACATTAAAAGTTCTGTATGAAGTTTTACAGAACACTTCGGGGACTATGTGACCTTTAGCGATCAGGAAAGCAGCTCAGTGCAACTTACTTCACTCCTCCAGTTGACTCCTAAAGATAAATGTGTAGCCGGAGGGACCGATTATTAGAACGCATCAAAACATTGGCCACCTGACGCGTCAATAGCAAACCTCAAATCAATGCCTAACAGAGGCTGCATTTAGATGAGACAATCTAATCTATGGCTTCTGAATAATTAAATTGGTTTCCATAGCATGCACCAGCTCAAAAACAGAACCCAAGGTTATCTCCACCTAAATAGGCTGAAAGGGCAAGTCTGCCACTCAAAGCTGAGGAAAATAGAAAGCTCTCCAAAGTGCCTGGCGCTTATTGGACATATGTGGGTTCGATAGACACTTGAAAGTACAGTTTCATCTTAAAAGGTCTTGGAATGACATTTGTCAGATAAGTCTGTCTGAACGGTTGGCAGCAGAGTCTATTGTAGTTGGATATGTGACACAGATCCTTTTTCCTCTCTCCTTTGTTGAAGATTAAGACAAAGTAGAGCCGTCTGGCCGGGCAGACAGGAGCCACCTATAGCCCCACAACGCACGATGAGTCATTCAGAACATTCCGGAAAGGATTTCAACACCCACCCCGCCACCCCCCGTCCCACTACTCCCCCGCCTCCCGCTCTCTTGTTTTTAATTACACACTATCCTATTCCTGTCTCAGGGCGTGAATTCCGCAAGTATTTCCAAGCTGCCTGGATGCACGTCAACCTACGGCTAACAGGAAGGCTTTAACACTTTTCAACATGTCCAATCTGTCAGTGACGAACTCACACGCAGACACACATTTTGTCTCAGAGTAGCGCTGGTCGCACTCAGCCGGGCCATGTTATCTCAGGACAGTAATTGAGATGTTATCTTCAGAGGAGAGGATGCACTCTGTGGATCATTCAACGCGGCCTCTCCAGTCATTTCCATTTGAGCTGAATCAGCTCCCTCGCTCTCTCTCTCTCTCTCTCTCTCTCTGCCTCCTCCACTTGTGATTAAAGCACCTCAGTACAAACCGATGAGTAAGTGGCAACTTTAAGATGCTGCTGGTGTGCAGTGAAGGTCTGACCACAATGAACAGTGATTACCCTTCTATATCCCCGGTCAGGGGTTTTCCTTCACTTAGTTTTTGTTTGGAAAATGTGCATGTCAGCAGGCTTGTGTGATGCTTGGGAGGAGGTGAGGGCTCATGAGCCATGACATGACCACAGATTCTTACTGTTCCACACTTCCAGCTGCAAGGCAACAGCTGTCTTTTCACAGAGTTTCCCACTTCCAGACAAAAACTCACCTTGACTGCAGGTCTTGCCAGTGAAGCCGGGGTGGCACTTGCACTTATTGGGTCCCACACACTCCCCGTGCTTACAGCCAGGCTGGCACACAGCTGTTCATGGGGGATTCAGAGAGGAAGAGACAGATCAGTGCAATGCCAGGACAGACTACTTCTACCAGATCACAGTGACAAAGCACTTAATCCCACTTCTTTAATTGCAGAACCACTTGGATGTAAATTATCAGTTTATTCCACATTACAGACGCAGGACAGCAGGGTGTTTCAATAATATAAGAAATGAGTTTGTGTGACGATGTCAAAATAACTGACTGATGATGATCGCACCAATTTCAACTATTCACAAAACACGTAGTAACTTTTCCACAGCTTTATCCCATACAGTCAAAAGTATTGACTGCATGGGATAAATAAAGATATCAACCTTTCAACACTGTGCAAAGTTTAGATTTTTCTGGTTTTAAAATTCAACACTGATAATTACAGTGGCAAAACGCCAACAAGAATTACCCAGGCGAAAAATATTTTCCCCCTTAGACTGCAACTGAAACAATTAGAGCACCGAAATAGTAGATAATAATTACTGCCTCTGTGAAGAGCTGCTCTGGAGATCGTACATGTTGGTGTTATTTTGAGTATATGCAGAGACATGGTTGCAGAAGCTGACTCTGTGTTCTGTCTCTGTGTGTTGGAGGTTTGCCCTGCTTATCTGACTGCGCCTACTGCAGCTTGCTGCAAAGCATGTTTGATACATGGGGCTTCAGCCAAATGTTAATAATTTCCATTAAAAGCTTCATTAATTCTGTCATAATACAGTGCAATCAAAGAACTTAATTATCGCTGTGGTGGAAGAGGCAGTATATATATGTGCGTGTGCTTCAGAGAGAAAAGGAGCGATAGAGCTCCTGGTGGACAGCGAAAGTCAACTTGTGTATCTGAACAGACGTGTTGTGCACCATGCACTGTTGGGCTGGTTGTTGTTTTTTCTTCCTCACCATACTTAGAATCGTATAATTGAGTGAGCGCACATTGCTTATTGTGTAGTGTGGTACTCCTTTACATGGATTACTGTGCATTTGTAGCTACATTTGTAATATATGCAACATGCACACGTCAACTCAGAGCAGTTCTGCAAAACCTGATAATATTGTGGCAGCTTTCAGTATGTCTACAGAGATACTTACTCAGAGTGCTGTCTGGTTAGATGATTTAGATGAACACTACCTTAACAAATACCGAGAACACTTTGCATATTCGAAATGTCAGAAATGTCACATTTACACAAGTTAATCTTGCAGAGTAGCAGGGATATCCAGGAAGAGCAACTGTAGCTCCTCAAGTTTCAGCAAGTAACAGTTGAATTATAAGACGCAAAGTTAGGATATGCGTACTTCTACTGAAGTGGGTCCCACCTCTAGAACCAAAATGTGTAGTACTTTTCTGAAAGCAGAGGTTTATTGGGCCTTGTTTTGTCAGTGTATAAAAGAAAAGAAGCCGCTGATGCTGTGAGTTACAGGGTTTTTGCAGTGGAGTGCTTTGTGTTATTCTCCTACATGATGGGGGAGCCGATTAGTGAGATCAGAGGCAGCCATCAACAGCCTTCGCCTCAGAGGGTATTTTTGAACCTCTGGCCTGGCAGAGAACACAGGAACGGGCAGCTTTCATTAAGCACTTGCAAAGGAGGCTGCGGACTAAAAATGTCCCTACCAGCTGAAGGCCAAACATAGCATATATGACCTTTGTGCCACGGACACCATCAAAACATGCCGAGTGATGACACACTTTCATTCTGGTTTACATCAGCTCTTCCTCAGGACTCCAGCCGGGTGATGCTGATGGAGATTCTTTGGATTTATTTTCTATTTGTGATTGTAAAGACATGTTTTTAATTGACACAGTAAATGGCTTTTTAGGCTAGATACTAGATATACAAAATGATTACATAGTATATTACTTGGTTGCGTCATTTTGCAAATAACTGTAATTACCTGCAGCTGCGTCTAATGATTATTTAATTGTCAGTTTTTTTTTTAATAAATCAACTCATAGTTTGACCTGTAAACTACAAAAGAAGGTTGAAATCACAAAGGCGTTCACATAAATAAACACCTTTTTAAATACAGTTCCAAATTCAAAGCCGTCAAGTTAAAAACTAAACTGACAAAATCAACAAGGAATTCTTTTAAGTAAAGAGCATCTCAAACCACAGTACAACAAGTTTTGGAGACTTATTATTGCTGATATAATGATTAAAAACGTTATGGATTTCTGCTTTAAGCATTTCATTAATATTCCACAAACCTGGCCAGAGGGGAAGCTAAATATCAAAAAGAACGTCGGCATAATTCTTGTTAGACATGTCTCCAGGTGAAATCAGGTCTGCAGAGTGTGAGCTGTTTGCATAAATCTTAGGCCAGAGGGAGGAAGACGGCCGCTGCCAAGTGGTGTGAAGTGTTAGTGGTGATCGGGCGGGGGGTGGGAGGGGGACAGGGTGGAGGGGTGGGGGCTTGGCTCTATAAATAAGTGAGCGAGCCCAGGATTCAGAAGATGTGGCCCCAGCAATACATGTCTAACAAGATTATTTCAAGAAACATGTGGAGCTAACCTTGGGGCTGGCACCTTATCCCGACTACTCTGTGAGTTAAGGCGAAGAGAGCTGCAAAACAAATAGCCAAACAGACAAAGGTTGCAGGCGTTGTTTAGTCTTTGTGAGGAAAACAGAAACATGACGTTAGAGGGCAGGACCGGTCACTGTGACGAGCAAACATTCCTGGAAAAAACAGAGACAAAAATGCACAAGTTCTGGAGTCACACATATTCCCAGCTGCCTCCAGGAAATGGCCACTGCAGACACAGTTGAGTTTTAATAATTCAAATGACGTCAGACTAATAACACTGTCTTCAGGGATATACACTTTTTCTGAAAATGTTAACTGCACATTTCTTATCATTATTATTTGAATAGTTTCCTGTCACACTGTTAAACAGTGAAATTAGAATTCTCTCTTTTAAATGAACATCACTGAGTAAAGAAAATACCACCGCTATCATTCACCCGGATCAGGGTTCGTTCTGTAAGGAAATAAACGCTGCCGCTACCTGACTGTGAAAAGATTGCATCATCGGGAGACATTCAATTTTTTTATCAGCGTGCTTTCAAAGTGCCTTTAACGTCAGAACTGCGTGGAGTAATTCTGAACATTTGCCTTTTACCTCCATTTTGTTTTTATCTCATTATCTCAAACGGATGAAAAAGCTCACTTTTAGACGGGCCTTTACAGCCCAGTGATCACAAAGGAAAGGCAAGCGGACAGGGAAATGGCACAGACAATCACGATAAAGTGAATTACTTAAACCAAGGGAGCCCATATCTTCTTTCATCACTCTCTTTTTAGCTCACATTACCAATTCAGAAGTCCTGCCTTGATGTCCATGTCCACGCCGTTTGTAGAAACAAAGTGTGCACTAAATCAAACTAAACAGTCTCAGAGGAGTAGAGAAATCTGCCTGGACCTCTGAAGTACAATGTTTGATTTATTTAATTTAGATGGGATTTATCAACACAGCTCCTCTACACTGCAGAGAAGATCAATGCACGTCTTCCTCCTACTCTCTGGTGTGACATGAGACAGGTCCAAGTCAGGACACGAGTCCTCGTGAGCACAGTGTCAGTAAGTCAGTAAGGGTGGTATTTGCTGTGAATGCTGACTGTTACCAAGACAATAAAGGATGTGGTTTGTGGACTGAGACAAAGTGTGAAGCATAAAGATGAAGAATTCAATCAAACAGCTGCCTCCTACTCACTAACTGTCCAGCTGTTCTTCACGGGTCGTAATCGGAGACGTGGTGGTTCGAAGGTGAACCCGAACGTTCCAACGTTGGAACACGGACAAGTTAAACGGACAACTTAAAATGCTCCTTACCAATGTTTTTAAAGTGGCAGATTTGATTAGATTTTTCCACCCTGGGATCAGATGAAAGGCAGAGGCACTGGACCTGGGTCCAATTAGACTCTCCAACCTGCTTCATTCATCATCATCGATCGTCATTTAGCTTCACCTGACTGAGTGGACCACTGGACAGGGAGACTGCTGTGATCAACTTCATCCAGAGTTAATGAAATTAAAATGTATTTTTTTGTGAGATTAAAGTAACTCAATTACACTAGAAACGCACGTAAAAATGTAAACGCTGAACAAATGCTCAGAAGCTCGCAGTGGCAGTGAAATGCTCACGATGGCAGCCAGTGGGAATAAGTGTGGCTCTGACTGCTGGATGGCTTCTCAGATCACTATAAGTGGAGCTTCAGTCTGCTATAAATCTAAAGCTTCTCTCCCTGATTTCTCACTTGTCTTCCTCTCCCAACATCTCTCCCCCACTCAAACAGCCATCATTTCTAACTCCTAACATCTAAGCCATTTCACTTACACCTCAGGATTTCAGCTTTCTTCGCCTCTTAATCCCTTCTATGCTCTCTCCTCTGCTCTTTTGGGTTCAGGAAGCTTTAAAAAAAAAGCCAAGCTTGATCCATTTCCTATTCTTTGAGCAAAGTCCTCCAAACCCGTCGTGAACTCTATGGCTGAGAAAACCACAATCCAATAGTTACGATCTCATTTCTACTATCGCCACAAAAACTTACCAAGACCTGAAATCTGTGGTGACTGCATCCACACACACACACGCAGAGGTCCACACACACACACACACACACACACACACACACACTGGTGATTACAATCTCTCTCTCTCCCAAACCTTCAAGCTCCTCTCTTTAACGTTTAAATCAGAACCTTACTGGCTTGACGGGATACTGATTGGAGCTCAAGTCAGTGGATTTGAGCAGTGGAAGCACTGACATAAGCACGTTGAGTGACTCATCTAGCGGGAGTGGGTTTTTTAGTGTACATTAAAGTAGCAGCTTAATCCATTGAGCTACCAGACCACATATGTGGTATGGTGGTTAAACTCAAAATTATCTAGTGTTTTTTGTTTTGCTGGCTCAACGTGGAACATGTGGAACTCCAGAACAAAGGAAACATGCTCACACACTGCTGTTTGGCTCGTCCAACGACTGAGGGCAACATGGCTGTGTCACCTAAGAAGTAAAGCACTGAATGTTTTGTACTGTCTCTTTTTTAAGTAGGTGAAATATAAGCACAACTTAATGGCTCTATTTGTTTTATTTGAGTAAAACTTCAGCATTTTTGTCTTTCCACCTTGAATTTTCTGAACATGAGAATGTGTCAAGGCAGAAAGCCCAGTACAGACGCGCTGGGAGGTATTGGGCAATGAGAAGGCTGACTCCTGCCAGGATTACTACTGAGTCTGGCTGCATGTTCAAACTAACAGTATCAAATGATACAATTGAGCTGTCTCAGTAACACTGTGATAGTTCAGATGAAGTTCAAGATTCAAAGGGTGTAACAATGAACGAAGAAACAAAACAGAACAAAAAGTAAAAGTCTAATTTTAACCATGAAATTTTGGCTCTTCAAGCTACGAGGGAGATTGTCCCACAAACCATTAACATTACGTGTTTTCCTGACTGCAAGTGTTCGTGGAAGAATAAAAAAAAAGTATTTTGTTTCTAACAGACACGAAGTGAGAGGTGAATAAAAAGTCGATTTGTCCTGTGAAGACCTCAGGTTAATCTGGCTGCACTGAAAGGAATACAAAACATGGTGCCGTGAACTCAGAGGATATTTTTTGTATTCCACTGAACAAAATAAGAAACTGTACAGAACAGTCTGACATCAAGTAGAAACGTGGTACTGTGCCACCGTTGCATTAGAATTTGAGTGAAAAGGAGACAATCCACCATTTTTAGCAACATTTTATATGCGGCAGCACAGACCTTTGGACCTAACCAGCAGTGTGTGACATGATTCCTCTGAACAAATACACACAATACAGTGAGTTAAACAAAGTCAACTGATGATGATGAGCTTCAACATGCAAAAACAACTCAAACAAATGGTCATTTCAGCAGTGGATATCTGAACATTAGCTAATCGTATGGCTGGAAAGAACATGCAGAATTTTCAATCTTTTTAGGCCTTTTCCACTGCAGGAACTGAAAAGCCTGTAACCCGGAGCTTCCAGTAACTGGAAGCAGGTTTCACTTTATAGTGTCTATCTGAACATACATGAGGAAAAACATGAAAAGACATGATTTTGATTCTTATAGGACCACAGACTTTTTTTAACACTGGTAGATTAACACAACACATATATCTGAGAATTGGCTCTAATCCAGGTAATGATGATATATTTACTATTTCACTTTCACAGGCATAGATCAACCCTAGCCCTACCCCTAAACCTAATGATAAAAAAAATTTAAAAAAGGATTAAGCTCTTTGCTGTGGGCCTTCTCCCTGACATACGTAGCTATTTTATTGGCTTCATATTTGTAAGTTGCTTTGGATAAGTGTCAAATTTACATGTGAAATCAAACTGGTCAAATTGTAGAAAGTACAAGGCTGAGGAAAAAAGGGAAGCATGTTTAACACCGCTGAGTCCTCTTTGTATTCTTTGTATTAGTGTGTTAAAACTAACTGTAACTTTGATTTTTCTTTTCGCGTGCTAATAAAATATTTGGTTTTGGGAAAAGTGGAAACAAAAACACAGTTTCACATTTTAGGAAATATGTTTCTCCCCTGATTGATAATACTCACACGTCTGTACACAAAATATGAATCTAAAGCCAATGATGCAGGTCATTATAAAGACTGCTAACAGAGCAAACCTCTGACACGTTTTTGTACATACATCATGAAAGAACTCTGGCTCGTTAATTACACGTTATGTCTGCAGCACAGTTATAACACGACTGAGGTTCACACCACTTTTTACACTATATTTGATCCACTAGACTGAGGTTTCATAAACAGGAATGTGAAGTAAGTGGTTTTCTCAGGTAACAAGGGAACAAATATATTTCTTCACATCACACACTATTCTTTTGTGTTGCAGATAAGTTCCTGCAGTGGAAAAGGCCCCGTTCTATCATGTCCAGCCCCCACCGCTCCCCTTTTTTAATAAAACCTCCAAACCAAAGCAGCAGCTGTACAGTCACAGGCACCAAGCCATGCAGAGGATATGACATTAGGCAACGAGCCAGATTTGAAGCCCATGTTAGTATATTCACACCTCCCTGGATAGCATTGCAGGAGAGGAGCAGAGGATCTTTACACAATGTAAATATGTAGGAAATGTGACATGATAATATTTCATTCCGCTGACACAGGCATGTGGTGCTGATGATAATGATAGGGCACATCCTCTGAAACCTTTAAGTGGTGGTAAACACACAGATGTGTCAAGGTATTACACCTGTTGACACTATGGGTTGTGCTCACTTCATAGTTATATTTTTCTTGCCGTAGCAGTGTCAGATAGATTATGTAATATCAGCCTCACATCTACCATCGAATGTGTCCACCTGCAGCTACTGCCGCTCCCTCATTATGGCCACTGGCACCATGAATATAAACTTCAGCTGGTCCTCCTGTCCAGTCAGCCATTACATCAATCTTTTCTCAGGGATTGTCGCAGGTGCGGTGCTCCAGTAGCTGCATGTGTTTCTGTCGTGGCACTGTGCATGTATGTGTGTAACTTTCCTCAAGAGCTGAGTTACTGCGGCAGTGTTAAATCTGCGCTGTCTAATAGCACCTTTGACCCCAGCTTGAGACCTTGCAACCTTGTAAGCCCTGTTTGCACCCAGCAGCAGCAGGCACGGTGACACTCACGCTGGCAGTGACCCCAGGAGCGGCGTGTCCAGCCCCAGCAGCAGTCCACCCTGGCCCCGTATCGGCACAGGCCATTGGACGAAGCCATCTGCCGTGGCCACCTGTGAGGGGGTGACATAATTAGTTCACGGTCCATTAAAGTGTCTTAATGAAAAGCTGGGGTCTTTATACCTTCTGACAAAAGCAACATGATTTATGTCATTTTAGAATATATATACTGACAGTTGTACTTTATACTATATACATATACTATATAATTATACTATACAGTATATTTCACAGATTGCAAAGTCAATATACTGAAAAATATAAATAAAAGTGAATAGACTTGACTAATCTGTGATGATGCTTAAAGGCACATAACAATTCTTCAGTCACATGCACTGTGCTTGAATATGCAAGAGCAAAAGAAAATATGCAAGAGCTGTGATATTCTAAATCTAGTCTGCTAAAGGCCAGCAAATAGTGAAACATGGACACTAGAGCTTCCTAAAACTTATGGTGACAACTTGGAATTCCATTTTCTATCTGAATAATAATGGTTTAACATAAAGAACAGCAACCAATCTTCACTGAGGAGGCTGAAGTCATGAGATGTTGCTTTTTATGCTTGAGCATGTGAATGGGTGAATACAATGACATACTGAGTTGCAGAGTGAGGATTCGATTACGCCCCATAGTAATTAGTCTAAAATAAAAATCCCACTCTCCATTTTTTTTGTGATTTTCCACTGCTTCACTGTAGCAGATTATCTCAGAAGTAAATCTGATAGCACATCAGATCGCATTTGTTCATGTGATGTCAAATTGGAAACCTGCGCTGAAAGCCTGCCAGGCACAATTTGAATTTAGCTGTCAGTGTGCATCGGTGCACCGCTGACACTCAAATCTGAGACTACACTGCTGCTGCTGCTGCTGTGTTTATAATAAGGCTTGAGAGAGTTTGTTTTCAACTGTACAGCCATGAACTGTGTGTTAAAAGACCCTATCAGACAATTTAATGACATTGGAAGATGATATCATCCCTGCTTCAGAGGGAACAGGGTGGTATTAGTTGTTTTTATACAGATATAGGTTATTTCCCAAGCACTGCAGTTCTTCTAAGAAAAATTACAGCTGTATATTTTTGTTACACCATGTTCTGTTCTGCTCAAAGCAAGAAATAGCTTCTTGGCAAACAGTGTATGTGGATTACCTTTTTATCTGTACCAAGCTCACCACATATTTACGGAGAGAATAGGACAGAGGAATGAGTCCATTTAAGGATACTGATGAAAATCCGAGCTGCATACTTTTGAGAGCCTGGCTCTGAGAGGTTTCCTCAAATCTAGCAAATAATAAATGAAGCAAAAGCAAGGAAAGCTCAAACTGGGTGACTTTCCTTCCTCCCAGCACTGCTCTTACTTTAGCTTTATGAAAATGTTTTGAGTGCGTGAGAGGATATGATATCAATAATATCAAAACTGAATGACATGAACTGACTTTGGCATGTTTATGTTGCAGGATTGGAAATGCTCTCATCCGGTTCCAAAACAAAAGAGATGCTTTTCAAATATACTTCCTCTACCCAGAAGATGCTTTCTTTTGTTCCTTGATGACAGAGTGAGGTTGTTGATCAGTATTCAAGGCACATCCTTTGCTGCTATCCCTGCCTGTTAGTGTCTCTATGCCAAGATGAAGAAATGCTAATGCTTGCTCCTGCTGCCAATCACCTCACTGGGACAAAAAAAAAAAAAACGATGGATGCTAAGTGAGAGTGGCAGATCCAGGGAAAATGTTTGTCTGCTGACTGGCAAGCAGGAAGCCAGTCAGTCAGGCAGGAAAAACTCCAAGTACACAGAGGGAGAGGGAGAGGAGAGGAGAGGAGAGCTGCCATCATATAGCCATCATATATATAAGTAATATGAACCACCCACCTACACACACACACACAGAAATATGGCACCTGCTGGCACAAAGTTGGCACCTGCTGTCCCTCCATACTGTAATCTTGTCACACAAAACAAAACAAGACAAGCGACCAAACCAGTTGTGTCAAACTTCCCAGGACGGTGACACGTTAAAAAGAAAAACATTTCAGTGACGTTTGAATGTGTTGAGCGTACGTGCACAGTATATGGGGTAATTATCATCTTAGAGTATAGACGCTGTGGGTGCACCTGCTCCTGTAATGGTCTTACATTGCTCTGCAGATAGAAGGCGTGATCATCACACCTAATAACTCCCAGTTGAAAGCTTTTCAAGCAACTGCAGATACAACACCGTAGTTAACCATTTTCAAAAGATTATGTGGATTAAAGAGATACTTTAACTTCTGTGAGAGCCGCCAATCCCAGCGATGTCTTCTTTACACATTACTCATTGTGCCGTAATGGCCTGGAATAAAAGCTCTTTTCAAACAGCAGCACAGTATTTAATGACGGCATTAAATACTGTGTGTTAATTCACTTCTGGAGTAATTTCTGTGACAGTGATTTAGTGGTATTAAAATTCCATTTTGTTCTTCTATCTGAGAATGTTTTTTTTTTTTTTTCTAACAGTTTTTTTTAAACCGGTGTTGCTGTGTCACCCCATCGTTTTCAGCTCTTTGAGCATTTCCAAAAGTTTAACTTATTGTCAGATGTTGTTTAGAGACGACACCTGACTATATTTTTATGTTCTACAAAAAGAAACATAAACAACAGATTAATAACTGCTATGCTTAGCAAAAAGAAATGCGAGTCAATGTACATATCAACTGTGAAATTACTAAATTGGATGAACTAAAACAAATGCAAACGTGTATCCAGTTCAGCCTGTCGGGATGAGAAGGGCATTTAGATCTAGGTACATGATGTTGTGAAGATTACAAGCGACGGAGCAGAGTCTGAACTTCCTCATACACACTCATGTATAAATACTCACACAGGCAGCTTACAGTATAGAATTAAGTTTCGTGTTCTCGCTGCTTCCTTGAGTCCCCTTCATGCTGCATTTAGCCTGCGGCAGTTGTGCACCACACTATGCGCTCAGAACTGGAAGGGGAGCCTTTAAAACAATGCTTTGGCTCACAGTTTCATCTCATCAACTATGAGCAATGTCAAACACTGTGTAGAGTTTGCTCTTTATTCTTTCTTGCAGCATTTAGGCCTTGAAAATGGCTCATCTCAGTTAACGGTGCAATT
This sequence comes from Microctenopoma stevenorrisi, assembly GCA_032270685.1. Lineage (NCBI taxonomy): Eukaryota > Metazoa > Chordata > Actinopteri > Anabantiformes > Anabantidae > Microctenopoma > Microctenopoma stevenorrisi. Next base: position 8,168,364 of record JAUMTR010000001.1, read on the forward strand.
TACAGTAACGGAAAGACAAAAAGCGGAGAGGAGCTTTTTCTCATTTGTATCTTGTCCCAGTGTCTCCTGAACAAAAAGCCGACATATCAATGGACCCGAGAATAATACCTGTATTTATCATCCTGAGACTCACGATCCTAAGTTGCACAATGCCTCAAAGCAACTCAAGCAGATAATTATTACCCTTCACGCATGCCGTACGACACCTCTTCTCAAGCAAAGACTGTCAGATAAGGTTCTTCAAGGAGAACCCAGGAGGTTGATATCCTCACACGGGACAACATCCTTCTTCCAATGTTTTACTAATGGTTATAGAGCTGACCGATTGTCCCCGAACGACAGTGAAGTGCAGTCAGTCCATTGCTCACAGAGGAGCAGCGTGCGGCTCAGAACCATGAATTCCTCATTCAGAGCGACTATAATTTAATCAACCCATCATCCATCCATGAAACCATATTCAGAGCAATGCAAAGCGTGACTGGTGGATGGATTTTTTTCCCCCACAAACACTCATAGATGTTGATTGCTGCATCTGTAGCATCTTAGGTGAGATACTTGCTCGAACACGCCGAGCTCAGCTGAAGGCATGAGCTTGTGGAGTCATAAGGTGTCTGCTGTTTTAATGAACCACCTCGGCTGCACGCGCTGCCAGGTCTACACGCAGACTGCCAAGAATATCAAATTAACACACGGCACCTTGCAGGATATCGACAAATATCTGAGGGAAATTTTTAAGTGAGAAATCACCTTGACTGTTAACTCTAAATGCCCGTTTGTACAAAGTTTCTCTGAATCCTCGTACACTGACAGACACGTTTACTGGACTGTGATGCATCACAATTCAATAAACAATATGTTAAATGATTTGAATGAAGGAATGTGTGTGCTGAGACCATTTTGTGCAGCTTTTTAAGCTTAAGTGCTTAAGTATTTAAAGGGAACGTGCTATTTGGAAGTAACAGCATTCGAGTTGCACTGATTGGCTGAACTGCAACTATTTCCACTTACACATCATTTGCTGATTTCAGCGTGACAATGTAAAGATGTGCTCTGTTTCCTGGTCGTATATTACATGCAATTAAACGATATTAGGTTTTAAACCATTAGTTGCTCACGTTGCTGTCGGCTTGAAAAACTTGCATCTTCTACAATGTTCCAAATATTATCCATTATTATTTGAACACATTATTCCACATACAGACGTGATAGAAGCAGACTTCCCTGGCTTGTTGTATCTAGGTTTGACAGTCACTGTAACACGTCAACGCGACAGAACTGAACTTTCATGTTTGCTCACATATTTACAGTATGTTGGTGAGAAACAGAAATACTCCAAGTTGCACTTCCCATTGCAACCTTTATTAAAGTTTCTGGTGTTGTCTGACTGGCACGGAGCTTCATGTTTTTCAACTGGTGACACGACTCTGAACTGTCAGTCAGTGGAGTCTGACTTTTTGTTCTCTTGCAGAGACCACACAGCTGTTGATATTTTCTCTGTTACTACGATTGCATACAAACTATAAATGTCTTATTTATTTATTTCATACCATGTTATCTATAGAATGAAGCTTTGACTGTGCTTTCATACTTATATAGACCCAAATGTGGGTCTGATATTACAACAGCAACACAACCTGGCCCCAGGCCACAGCTTTGGATTATTACTGTGGAGATCTGGTATTTGCTGCTTGGCTGCGTTACATGGACTTAACAATTTAGTGACATAACTAGCGAAGAATATCCTCTACTGTGTTCTGTGCTTTGCCTTTCGTTTTGGCAAAGTCTCATGCGCCACATGGCAGGAAATTAGCTGTCATTGAGTCTGTGGTTGGACTAAAACGTTGCAACAGCAGCCCAATGCTTCTGCCATCTTTTCAGGTGAGTACAGTAAATGTGCATGGGAGAACAAGCTGATCTTGCCAGTGATGCCCGTGAAGGACCTGTCAGGAGTACATGAATAAGCTTTTCAGGAAGGCTCTCTAAAAAGCAATAAGTGTGGAGCACTAGGTAATAAATGACTTTTTTGCTTGTGCTCAGTCACAGGGGATATTCCCTCAATGAATTAATATTAAAGCAGAGACGCATGCCCAGGCAAGTTTATATCCATAAAAATTGGCAAATTATGGCCGTGGTGACAAGCCACTCCATCAGCGGCGATGTTAATAATGTGCAATATGCTGCTGTTAGGTTAAAGTAAATGATCATTACACAAAGGCAATGTGTGAAATAAAAGCTAAAGCCCTACATAACTCAGCGGATGAAAGACTGTCACAAAAGGCTTTATCCCTGCAGATAAAAAAACAAAAGGCTCTAAATACCAACAATATATTCTGGAAAATGTTAATTCTTATTATTCTCTGCCCTCATCTATTCTCAGGCATCTCATACAGACACACTTTTACTCCAAATCGCTTCTTTTTTTAAATACTTTAAACACAGCAGCAGCTTTGAACACCCTATACACATGTATAACTCCAGATGTTAGAGTGTGTCAGCAAGCAGTCAGTCTGGAAGGGCTTTCTCAAATGCACGCCCACTATTTCAATAACAATTACTCCCACAATCTACAAAGTTTTTCGTTGATTTGAAAGACTTTGAACATGAGTGAGATTTCAGCTCTGGGGCGCAGCCTGCGTGACAGAGAATAAGAAAGTGTAATACTCTCTTGGAGGAAATCTAAATTGGTGTTAATCTAAACTATATCTAAAGGAATATATATGTTATTTATATATATATAGTACCTTAAATAGGCGTTCATCAGTGAATATGACTGGTTGAGTAATTATCACAAACAATGCAAACAGTGCAAAGTTGCTTCTAGATATTTGTTCCAAAGGTGGGGAGCCAATTACAACTTGGTTTTAAAAACACATTATCCATCATGTTCAACTCAGACGCACCTATACGCAGATGGAAACCTCGGGACACTTGCATTCTTCGGGGTCTGGCACGTCTCCACACCTCTATCTGCACATGCTTAGTGGATTCGTGTTTGAACACGAAGCGCCGGGCGACGCGCTGTCAAATCACTTTAAAATCAGCCTGAGAACCACACAAGACCAGAACCGCCAGCGTGGTTTCTAACACCGACTCCAGCGCCACGGAATGCGAGCAACCAGGAGTCCGCAGTGGGTTAAATGCACGTGGACAATCAGGCCTATACCGTTTCAATCAAAACGAAGCTAAGCGAACAGTCTGAAGGTGCCAGAGGGATGCAGCGCGCACTCGAGCGCAAATCATTCCACCACGACAGCAACACGTCTCCTCACGTGTGCAGAGTTGAAAACAGAACCAGCAAAAGTGCGACTTTACGCGCAGACTTGACACCAACAGTCTCCAAACTGATGATCACATTGTAGCAGGTTCGGACGTGAACCATGTGGCCTTACCTGCTATCAAAGTCTGCACTTGCTCCGAACCAGCAGCTGCACAACAGCATCAACTTTATCCATAAATCCATGTTTTCGAGAGTTGCGCGTCCGCGCTGCGTGTTTTTCTTCGTAATCCAACAATCGCCAGCAGGAAACCGCAGCTGAAACAATGAGACGAAGAAAGAGTGGAGTTTGTTTGACGCACGCTTACGGTGCGCAGGTAGGAGAGGTCTGCGGGCGCCTCAGACTGTGCATCTGTGATATTCAGGAGGATCGGGAGAGAAACCAGCCCGCTGCCTGGAGCCGGAGTGACCCCGATGTTCGTGTGTGAGACTGCGCGTGTCTGCGTGTGAGTGGCGCGGGACGCACTCTGCCGGGAGCAGAGGCGCACAGCTCCGTCTCTCCTCCTCTCACAAGTTCAGTCGGCGGGCTCTCCAGCCAACTGCGCGCACTGCAGTCAGCTTCTCACGCTCCCTCTGGATCACGAGCGACGTAAACAGCGCAGATGAGGCAGCAGTGCTTATTTAATGTAACGTCATGACCCGTGCAGCCTGCGCGCGCGGAGCTCCGTGCCGCGCATGCTTTGGAAATGCCTTCATTAATTGCGCAACCGGCGGAGGCACGCAGGTGCTTTGCCCACCCAGGTAGATGTGCCAACATAAGACGTTTCTGCTGGTGTGTCAGTTATTTTCTAACAAATAGGCGCAATCTGCTGCTTTCTTTGCGGCTTCCCCGCATATTTTGATAGAGCACACTTCACTCCGTAATAAATGGCTGGGTTTTTATTCTTCCCTCTTCGACAGGAGGTCATATCATGTTTCTATTAGGGTGATTATCTCCTGCTCGACTCATGAGCACCACTTCATATTCTTCACATTCAAAATCTGGTGAAGTGAACTTCTGTCATGAAAGTCTGCCTCGTTTTGGTGACGTGACAGCTCTCTGTCAGCCAATACAATTATTTCCCAGCAAGGAGTCAACAGAAAGAAATGGAAAGAAAACAAAACGACGACTGACAGCGTCATTTCCATGTAATGGACCAGGAGATGGATGCTGTTTGCTGCCAGACACCGCCATCCTTTAGCGCACTGCATGTTCCCTATGTTGACGCGCCGTCACTGATCTGATCATAAATCTATCCGCTATTAATCACATCACTTCCACGACTGATTACGACATTTACTTGAATGTGAATTATGTCTCATTTCCAACATCGTTAGTTCAAGTGAAAAGTTAAAGGGCCATTTCACCCAAAACAGAAATACACGTTGTCTCACGCATCTGTTTGTGTTTAGCCAAGAAAATGTTAGTTGACGCCCCTCTCTGAGTTCTTTAGTTGGGATTAGGTTGACGTTACAAGCATCAGCTCATTTCCTCAGGAACTATCTTAAAAAGTGACGAGAGGTCTTTCCACACAGTGCACAAAACGAGCTGTCAGGGATAATTGAAAAACAAAACAAAGTATTACTGTGATTTGCCCATTTGGGTGAGATCAAGATTTGGGGATTTAATGATCTCCCCCAGCAAAATGGGCCATTAGATTGTAAACTAAACAGACTGTGCTGCAAGCAGAGAGAAACTGAAAATAAATAACAAAAACTGAATATAGGCAAGGAAATCCTAAACGAAGGTTATATAAAGGTGGCGACAGATGTGTCGAGCAGGATGCGGCATGTGAAGCATCAAGGAATAGATTGCAGCATTATTAGAGTGTGCAGAATAACAGCAGCTGGGATGTGCCGGAGGCAGCTGAAGAATAAGTGTATGCAGAAAAAAGTGCCGTTAGTGTGAAACCCTTGAATTATGCTGCACGTTGTTTATTAGAAAGAAATACACACGTCAAACAAAACACATTTTAGGGCCGATAATGCATCATAAGTGGCAATTATAAGAAAGGAAGCAAGATGTTTAGGATAAACGGCCCTTGTATTTATTTCATCTGGACCTCTTCTTTATTCTGGTGCCTGTTCCAGTGACCCAGAACATACAAACAAGGCCACTGTTTCACAGGGTCAGGGAGGAACCCAAACATGGGGCAACGGAAAGAGCACGGCAGCGTAATGTTATGAAAACTGCTCGTCAGAAGAGGAACACAGCTGAATCTGACTTATTTTAGTTACTTCATGTAATCACTGAATTTAATAAAACAACAATAATGTTCTAAACAGGTTCGGAGCTGCTTTTAAAAAAACGTCCATGAACAGTGAGAAGTAAGAGAAACAAACCGTGTTAAACCATCATTATGTTAATTGTAATTTTCACCTTATTTATAAAACATCCTACTCGGGGATTAAATGAAAATAAACATTGCGGAACATTTTTCTTGATCATAAAATGTCTTCCACTAAAAACCCAATAAAATTCGCTGCAGGTTGAGCTCACATCATTAACATCCGCACTGGGTCAGCGTGTAAGCTGCAAAAATAGATTCACCTCCGTGTATTCCAGAGGCTGATCATTGTGCATAGAAATAAGCTCCCAACCCTCACCAATTATGTCTAAACAAAAAAATCTTGTCAAGTCACCTTCCAGCCCTGGGTGTCTGAGCTGAATCAAGCCACTTCACACCTCACTATTCTCCTCTCTCTCTCTCTCTCACGCAAGCTTTAAGTAGTGCCACCTACTCACTCTCTCTGCCTCTATGCCTGTATGCATTTCTGTAATGTGGACCACAAGCATGAACAGTGAGTCAGACGTCTCCTTTTGAAATAATTCCAGTCCTTGGAAGTAACTGTCTGTGGCCATTCACCTCGGGATAGATCGACTCGACTGCTGGCTGAATTCAGATGAGCTCGGTGCTGGAAAAGCTTGTGCCTCTCGTCTATTCCTTCAGTGCGAGCGGGGGAAATGGGCTCTACGGCTACCTGCCCAGATTTCTCAAGCTGCACTACACTGTCAAAAGGTGACGGCACAGAATATTTCAAAGAAACAGATGACCAGTTTCAGCAGCTGAGAATGAAAGCTTAAGGGGCTGTAGTGTATCTACAGTGTTCGGGATTGGAAATACAGAGGGTACTGTGCGACTTTCAGCTTCTGGGCTCTGAACACCACGCTTCTAATCAAGCACATTGACCTTTTTCACCAGCATCATAAAATATTCATTGCTGCTGAGCGTATTACAGGATGCATACTGTATTCACATCCATTCTTTATGAGGAATAACCAGGTTCTCTGTGGAGGCTTGGCTGTAGTCCACCTGACGTGTTAATACTGCAATCCAGCCTCTCTCTCTGTAACCTCTCCACCCTCGCAGCTTCTCACAAACCCACGCAGATCATCCGAGGAGTTTTTATTGTCAGAATTCCTCCTTCTGCTAATACCTGGCCACAGAGAGAGCTGACTGCTGAGGCCCATCACCGAAGGCCGTCTCCAAACTCTATGCAGAATCAGCACGTGGACGTTTGGCGTACTCGGTCCACAGTGTGGTTGTGTGACTCCCGCTGCTTCCGTTTATGCCGACAGCTTGATCGCACAGTTTAGGCAAAGTCACAAACGTAACGCTCTGCAGCAGTTGGTGAGAGGCTCGAGCTGTGTTACTGCAGCCAAGTGCTCAGTAATTGAGCGTATTTAAATACAGAACAGGGTAGTTATGAGAGGGCACTCTTCCACGTGCTCGTCGCGCAGAGTCACTGGTGCTTTTACCTTCAGTCAGGGAATTTGAGAAGATGACTTTAGCGTAGTATAGGCCATTTATCACAAATAAAGGAATGAAGAAAATGTTGCAAGTGGATAAAAGGTGGATTCTCAGCACTGTTGCGACACAGGCAGGACCCACAGGTGCTGAGCACTTTATCAAACCCTGACCACGCTGAGGACGCTGTGCTGTGTGCACTGGCGCTTGCAGACTTTTATTTATGCACCAGTGTTTCCAGTCCACTCCTCTGCAGTGGCCTTCCCACCAGCATGTTGTTCTTGGGCGAACAGCTTTCAGGTTCCATGGTCATCACCTGTACCGAGTAGCCATGAGTCTCCGCTGTCCATGACCGGTCCAAGTCCACCAGGCCCATACACTGTTTACCTGCAGGGACCAAAAAGAAAAATCATAGGTGAACACGAAAACATCACAGAATGAATCACTTCTACACATCTGTTGCATTTTATATGATCAAATGTCTCTTTGGGGGACACAACACACCCAAAAACAGAGCACAATGGCTTCACTGAAAGTGCAGTGAATCACACGCTGAACATTTATGTCACATTCTGGGCCAACGTGTGAGAAGGGACCATCCACCGCCATCGTCAAAACACCATATGACACCTTGTGAAAGAACTATCTCCTTCCCTCCAGAAGACTTACAGAGATTTAGAGGGGATGTGAAATGTATATCAAGGAGCGCTGAAGCTGCTGTGGCAGCTTGAGGTGACAACCGCGGCGCGCTGTTTAATTTGTCGCCCATCTGTGTGCGCTGCGCAGGCTGGCATATCGCTGCCAGTATAACCAGATTACCATTTCTGCCCAGGCTTAATAAAGCAGCGTTCACTGTGGCGCTATTGTGTTCGTTTGTTTGCGTGTTATAAATTGTTCCTGTATTGGAGCTTGCATATGTTGCACTTACTGCGTGGAAGGAAGGAACATGGGGAAACAATCCCCGGGGAGGCCGACACACAGGGTACAACACATCTAGTCTGTAACAAGTTCTAAGCTGGGATTGTTTTTCCCGTGTTCCTTGTCGTGAGGTATGAAGTCTGTATATGTAGACTATTAGAAAGTGTTGGTTCGGCTTCCCTACAATATCACGGATTGTCTGCACCCCTCTAGAGACACTAAGTTACCTATGCTGTATGCTGATGTGAAATAAAGGCAGAGTGGGCCCTCATTATGCCATCCTCCCTGATTTTCCACTGCTGTTGCTCGGTAATGGTCATCTTGTATGCTGAAATAATTGAATAGGGTGCAGGTTGAGCTCACTTTGTTAACTTTTGGCTGGCACTACATGATATTAGAATAGCTGGCATTAATCAGAAAATACTTCCCCCTTATACATCAGTTATTCTTCCTGGGTGCCTTGTACCTACTAGTAGGTAGTGAAACATACTAAGCATAATGTACATTTGGTTTGATTATGCACTAATGTGGGCCTGAAGCATTAGTTTTTTGTAAGCAAAGGCTTCAAATGCATCACGCAGTTTAGCAGTTTGGTAGCAGCTGGCAGACAGTTAGTGCACGCTGGCAGACTCTGGAGAAATGATATCAAACATGGTTAGAAAATGTTAGTGAGAAAGGTTGAGCCCTGTTAACTGGTACAGAGCAGGAGCCAGGGTGACAGCTGGTGTCAGGTACATATGAAAAGGCTTCACACTGAGGAGGCATCGGGGAACCTCCGAGGTTCCATGGGAAGCTTTGATAAACCGGAGAGCTATCAGGGTGAAGAGAGTCCAAAACAGGCCTGCTGGTTTGAGTCTGACAGAACACTTCCCCCTCAATCTGACAACGTTGCTCTGGCAGCTGTTCACTGCAGCTGTTTCGTCACAATGATGAAATCCCTACATTAACATTTTTCATACTTCTCACAAGTCAAGGCCTTTTGGGAAATGTGGAGTCGTGAGGTTAGGTTAGGTTATAAAAAAAAAAGAAAATCTCACTAAGCACAGCATTGTCATGTAGCAGGCAACTGCTGCATGACAATGCTGTTTTTACAAGACAGAAAGGTCAGTAAATGTGTCGCCAGTGTCCATCATATCCATTATACTGGACTATGGTATGTTCAGGAATGTCACAGTAATTCTGATTCTAACAATCAACCTTAATAAAATAAAACGAGGCATTTCATTAGATGATGTTAGATTATGATAGTCAGTAGAAGGTTGGACAGTACCTATGAGTCGCCTCTCAGGAGGGAGCTGGACAGCAGTTTGGTCAGCAAAGCGACAGAGGATCATGTGTTCCTGAAACAAAATAAAAATATACGTATAGAATGAGTACAGAAACAGTTTATCACAGATTAATAAATACAAACACCAAACTACAACTGTGTGCAGTCACAAAAGGGGTCCAAGCGAATTATCCAACATTCAAAATGATTCCGGTCCTGAGGCCTCATTGTCCCGTACTACTACTGAATGGGTTGCCATGAAAGTTTGTGCCTTTGTTTCATTCATGGTCCCAAGAGGATGACGCCTCTTGGTGCTGACGATCATGTCATTTTAATTCTTTTACATTATTGGTTATAACAACTATGCGATAAAGTCTCAGACATTTGGTTCATACGCTCATCTCCCTCTGGATAAACTGCAAAAAACCCCAAACCTGAACCATTCTTAGGCCTAATTTAAAATCGCTGCTGCATTTTGGATTAGTTTGCATGACGCGGTCTGTGCCTGTTTGTGTATGTATCATTTGTAAACAAAATAATGTTTTAGTCAATTCAAGTGAATGCATAAACGGAATTAAATAGAAAACATTGAAAAGTTCCCCACAAAGGTCAAATGAATCCAAGCTACAGCGTTTATTTATTTCTAATCAAAGAGCAAGTTGTTTTTATCTAAATATGTTTCCTAGAAAAAGCGTCTCAGGAGAGCAGTTAGTCATCTCTAACCTGCTTCTACTTTAATAGATTCCATTCCTCATTCTGCAGGGTCAACGCTCAATGCAAGGCCATGAAGCAGGAGCGAGCACCAACGTATATCTCACACCATTAGCCCTCTCTACCGCTGATGCACCTTTTATTCATGTGCTGTCATTTTGTTTAACTACTGTAGTTCAGAAGGGGAAAAACCATATTTCTGCTATAAAACAATGCAATGCAGCTTTCATATCGGCAAAAGGCGGCTGGGGGTTTGGGACCTTACACGGACGGAACTCTGCAGCTCTGTAAAGTCAGGCCAGATGAATGGCAAACACCAAACATGGCTGTTAAAAAGCAAAACTATAGGGCTAGACAGTGAGGGCGAAGAGCTCAGATTAATGGCTGGCAGATAATGTGTTTGCAGTTTTAAACAGAATATAGATTATTCTGCAGCGTACCTGCATAATTTGCTCACTGGGCTTTTGGACAAACAGCAGAAGAATCACTATCACAGAGCAGCATAATTGTCCAATGTCTACGTAATTTGTGCCTCTCAAGCTGCTTCTCCTAGTGCACAAAAGAGAATAAATTAGACGTGGTCCTATGACATGTCAGCTCTTGAGGTTGCTATGGTTAGAACCTGCAGCAACTCTTGCACAGATTATCCCCAGGGGCAATGACACGTCCCATACATCATCATGGGATGGGCCCTCCCAGTGTACAGTGCTGTGCCTGTGCTGAGCGATAAGGGATAGAGAGACTGGAGGGTGCGAGACTCCCTCTTGTAACATGGGGAATCTTTGTTCCCCAAGGCAGTGATGACATTCGTTTTATTTTACAGGCTTTTCAAATAAATCTGAAGTTTTCTGTTATATAGGAAATGGTCAGTCACACCTGGCATTGCATTCAGTTCAGTTAAATGAAAACACACAGTAACTTCAGTTTAAAGCCTATTCCACTGTTGTTTTAATGGTGCAGTGGTGTTTAGGAAATCATTAGCAGAAACCAAATTAAAATTTAAACAAGACTTAGCATTCAAACTTTGCAACTTACAAATCCATGAAACAACACTTGTAATTGTCCTTCAGTGCAAATGAAAAATGCGAACTCAATGAGTACACATCACTTTTCTCATTGCTATTTATTTTAAACTATACCTTGTAAGTGAGAGTCTCCTGGAACTTCTTGCTGTGAAACAGAAGAGACAGAATATGGTTAGATACTAAAAATGCAGTAATTGAGACATGAAAGTAAAATGTACACACTCGCATATCATATCATGTGCTTACTATCCCAGGTCTGTGGTACACGTTCTTATGAAGGAAGATCACGTTACAAAGTATCAACGGAACACAAACAATTAACCACATTTTCTGTGAGAGATTTTGCATAGCAACAGAGTCAGCTTGTTAGTAATTCCTAAACATGGTTACATCACGGCTGAAGCTAATTAAGAATCAACATGAAAAGGGTCGGGGGTTAAGGGTCAGTCGGGTCATGTGGAGAGAAGCTTAATTCAAACTGCTCTGGCCTTCATGAAGCAGGCAGTTTAGTTTCACAGTCCATAAAAAATATCAGTGAACTTCCTGGAATGTCTACACCTGCAGAATATCCGCACGAGTACCTGGAACATGACCTGAGGGGAAAACACAAATAGCAAGACGAAGAATGACACAGTCAGGCATGTACGACCCTTACACATACTAGCCTGTAGCTTCTTATTTGTCTGTCACGGCTGCAAAGTCCTTTTGTTTGGTCATTCTTAAATATTTTATGAGGAGTCAGGAGGGATAAAGCGTCAAGCAAAAACGTAGTATGTGGAAACTCCAAAACATTGTATACTGTACACCCAGTGTTCTCCCCAGGGAGGAGCAATGCACATAGTTCAGATCGCATTACTAGCTTCACTCAAATGAACCACGCTGCTATATTATGCATTATATATATCAGTGACTGACGTCGTGGCATGAATGGTAACCATCGCTGCTGGGTTTTGCTATGCTGCTGGTATTCAACAATTACATGTAGGTTATAAATGACTTTTCATTTCTATTTCACCTGCAGCTGTCCACTGACATTATACCAACGATGGTGCCACTCTTGTTTAATTATTTATTCCAATTATGGATCATTATAAATGACTCTGATTTAATAATCTGCCTGTTAATGCAGCCGGATGATGATTAAGATGCAATTAGCAAAAGCTATCAAGCTCGGTGTGTTATATAAAAATACATCTCCATTAAACATGGTGTTTTAAATCAAATCGGTAAAAAACATTCACGGCAGAGCTGCTGTGTTAGATTGTACAGGTGTACCTAATAAAGTGGCACTTCTACTTGTCGTGGACTTCCTTTGCCACTTCTGCGCAGCCCACACACAAAAGCATTGCTATAATCCGCGTGTAAACAGTATTGGGTATTAATGATCATGGTCTCTCAGTTGCTACAAACAGAAGTCCTACACAAAAGCTTTGTTTTCTCCCAAAGTTGTTTTAGCTACATACTACCTTGTTATGACTCTTAAGCCATTACAGTACCATTAGTCAACGCGGTGCTGCTATAGCAACAAGATCAACACTATTAAAGTACAGCGTTTCTCTCCACTTTTCTTTCTCCTCTGTTGTTTGTTTTTTCCGTGTCTATCCAAACAGCTTCATGTCTTCGCTTACAGTACCACCAAGACAGAAAATGAGCCGTTTAATTTTTCCATAACACAATGTGTGGTAATGTTACACTGGGAGTGCTGCCGTATCTCTTCCCTGGACCTTCAGATTTCCGTAATATCCGTAACAACATCTTCTGAAGGGAATCATATCCTCTGTTGCTAATGGAACAAGGCTGAGGCTGTAATTGTAAGAGGCGATGTGCCACAGCTGCCTCATACTGTCAGTGGTGATGTTAGGAGCCAGGAGGCGTGCAAAAAACGGTGACATGAGATATGGTGGGATAAGACGACAATGGGTGTGAATATGACAGAAACTGAAATGTCTGTCAGGGAGAACAGGAGAGGAGAACAAATACAAGCAGGGGTCTAAGGAGAAAACAGCAGGGTCAGAAACTACATTTTAAAAGCAAAACAGAAATGTGCTGAACAAACCTCCTGGGGAATGTGAACTTGACTGCATTCTGAATGAAGCCGTAGCAACAAGGACTGACGACAAAGGCAGCTCCTGCCTGGATGCAGTGCTCCATCACCATGTCTGTTGCGACGCCACATGCATGGAGACCAACCTGAAGCGCAGAAGTAAACAAAACTTGTTACTTTGACCAATGAAATCTAATTGTTCTTAAAAAACCTTCTTTGTCCAATGGCAAGACTGAGCTAAAAGCACTTGAGAGCATGCACTCAATCCCATTGATTACTTCATAATGTCTGCTACTATTAAATAAATCTGTGCTCTCAAAGGTGCGGACCTTGTGTGTTGGGACAAACTAAATGTATTGGTGCTTCTGGAGTAGAGACACGAATGCATCAGGATTCCTATTGAGTGGATAAACTGTGCGTGGTGATGAACACCTAGCTATGAATTAGTCATGGGGTGGTTATTGGATTGAGGAAAAGGACTAAAAGACCCAATATGAGAGCCAGTGTGTTTTCAAGCCAACTCTCTCACCAAGCGCTTCTGCAGAAATACACTATAACCCCACAGAGGCAATGAGCTTAATATCTAAAGTACAGTGGTAAAAAAGATGATTTCCTCTCATGCGTACATTAGCTAAATAGACTCTCTGTTAATGGTCCAAATAAAATGCATTATCACCGGCCTGATGTGACAAAAGCGACTCAGGTTCATTCAAATCAACCTCAGACTTCTTTTGTCATTTTACAAGAATATTTCACTTGGCGTCAGCGAGTCTCCGTCTGCTGCAACGTTGCCTTGGCAGCAGTGCCACAGAGGTTCAGAGCCAGTCAGGCCAGGGCTGAGCCAATGTTGGCAGCAGCTCCAAAGATTAAGGACGATACAGATACTCTGAACGAGGCCAAACCCACTCACATTTACTGAACTGTCTGCGCGGGGGCACGTTTCTCAGGGGTGCAAAATCTCTCCCTGGAAGTTGTGCGGTTAAAACAATTGTTTAACTCTAAACCAACAGTCTTTGAGAAAAACCTGCAGAGATTTTATTTGTCAGCATTTTACTGCCTCTGCGAGAAGAGCTCTCCGTGGAACTGTGACGCGTTTGGTCCGAATGTTCATCAGCAAAGAGAAATTTATTCCTCTTTGGAGCGATGTGCATTGATTTAAACATGAAATTAGACTCTGCTCATGAAAGAATAACTATAAACTGAAACTTGGGAAATTAGCACCAATTAGCTGCATGATCATGCATCTACGTGACGCCTTACTTTCTATCCTGCATTTATTCATGACATATTTTTCCGGCAGCATGTTGCCGAGTGCTGATTGGGAGGAGGAGACACAATCAGGGATTGCATGATGTTGCATCCCTCACATCTAAAGCAGAAATAATTAGCAAAGTAACGCCATCACTCTTAGCCAGCTACTTAATGTTGTACATTAGTCATGCTGTAGTAAATCCTAATTACATTTTATAACCTTCAGCCTTGATTTAACACAAACACAAAGCCACTCAACCAACGGAAATGAACAAAACCAAATTAAAACATATTCCGATATGTTTGGAAAATTAATTAAGCATTTTCCTTTTTGATACGGAAAGTTTGCTTCACCTACTGTTAAGATAAAATTGTCTGTTATAAGCAGTAGTGCTAATGCATTATCCCAGATCAATGTGGTTCATGTGTTACTAATTAAAATGCATAATGGACGGTGAAAGTGTATGCAAGAGAGATATCTCATAGATATACTGTATTTTCTGCACGCCTTGCTAAGTTTTACCAGATGAAGACATCATAAATTGTTATGCAACGGACCACGAGGCATTTATACAATAGGGTTTTTTTTTTTGTCTTTTGAGAAACAAAATAGCTGTTTCTATCTGGATCTTTCGCTCAATAATCACATTACAGAAATAATGAGGCTTCATTATTCACTCTAATTCAAGTAATTACATTTATGCCCCCTAGTATTTGGACCTGAGACAGAACATGTTCCCGCAGTACTAATACTCTAGTTAATCAACACGCTTCTGCAACAGTGCAGAAGCATGTTGCAACAGTTTTGCAAAGCTGTGTTCTCTTTCTTTGCTGTGCTGAGTTTTGTTGCACTCATTTTTAGACACAACAAGAGAGCTGTCCTGTGTAAATGTGTGTAGGATAACTGGTCTGGATCTGATCGAATCCTTTTCCTACATCTGAATGTTAGAAAGGTAAAAAAAGGAAACAGACTGTATATTAAGGCCAGTTCTGATACCAGCAGTAACGTCCCACCTGTGTCACACAGCTGCAGTCAGGAACAGAGGATACTGACTAAGAATAGCGACTTAATTAGCCAGATTAAATGAACGTGAGTAAAAATGGAACCATGTATAATACATGACAGGATTAAAATCAGTGTGATAGGTGGCTCCTTCAGGTAGAAATATCTGTGTCGCGCAGGAAGCAGCTTAGCCAAAGCAACAGCTGAGACTGCATAAACGTGGAGAAATCTAAAGCAGTGCAGGAAGGGACAAACTTAAGCACCTGTCTCATACATAAATCTTAACATTCACGGGCAAAAGAAAATCTCTGTCTGTGCATAAAATGTCTGACTAGGTTACAAAAAACGCCCACCTATTGTAGACAAGAATAATCTGTACTGTTTGTTTCTTGCCAAGTAGAACAGGTCTCAGTGGAGCGATGATGCTGGAACAATAGCTACGTCTAATTACCGAAGGTACATATATATTCCTCTTTGTCCCAGAGAGAGCTAAAGTAAGGCTAATAGAACAGCTGGCTTCTCTAAAACCGGGCCATGACATACAGCAGGTACATGTCTGGAAAGACAGTGACCTGAGACAAATAAATAATCGCAATGATCAAGAGTGAGGAGGACAAAGATTCTGTGGGAAAGCTAAATGTTGACTCGGTGGGAACAGGAACTGAGAGACTGAAGTCCATGAATAACTGCAGTTTAGGGCATACACGTATTTCCACTAAATTGATAGTAATTATTCGAGAAGTCACAAGAAGATAAAGGTGTTTTAAATAAAACTGCCACCCAGCGCATGATTTTTCATTTGTTTTATCCCCATTAAGCAGAATTTGAAAAGTTGTAAAGTATTTACTCTATTGTTGTGGCTGTGCCGAATTAAACCCATTTGCAAAGCTGGATCATTTGGATTTCTAACACAAACAGGCAGAACCGCAGTCTTGGCAGAGGTGTAGGTGTGAAAATGTATGACAAATGAAGAAGTAAAAAGGTGACAGGACAGGCTGCCTGCACGGAACTTCAATTGGCTGGCAGTCATTTTCACTTTTCAAAGATGACACTTTCCAAATATGACTCCTAAGCCTTTAATAAGAGCATAACTCTTAAGATCGTGGCAAAAATGATTCCGACAGCAAACCGAAAGCACCTTTGCAGAGCGTATTTTTATGGTAAACAAAGACAAGCAACCCATTAATAGCCCTCATTCAAGAAATCCCTTAACCCCAACATTATCTTTGTCCTTCATGTTTGCGTATATCTACCCCTTGGCTTTCCAGTAATCAGAGAGGGGATGGTGACACACGCTGCTTGACTGAAGTGCAGAACACTAAAAGGGTTTCTGATTAAAAGCTCCACTTCAGAAAATGAAAAGCCTTCTTAGGTGCTCTGACAAAAATAATTGCACCGTGGCATTTTCAGCTTCTGGATGAGGATGAGGGAATGACATGTATCTCCAAGTGATGCGTGATTTAGCTTGACTGATATATATAAATATTTTACGAATAAAAATACAATGTTCAAATACCTCGCAGTGAAGTCAGGATTGTGGCAGCAGACGAAGACGCACGATGTTTATTGTCGCATTAAGCAAATGTGCTTAACAATTAGAAATTACATGCACTCGATTATGAGCTACAGTGTTATTATTAATATTTTAAGGTTGTGTCACGCCTCATTGTTAGAAAAAGGTTGATATCCACATGCACACTGTTAAGACTTCACTGAAGCTGACATAAAGGCCAAATGCTGACAGCTGTTTCCACAGAAATGATAGCTATATGGAACTGTATAATCACTCTGATGACAGTGCTGTTATAAATGTGCTCAAATACATTAATGTCATGGAACCACGTTTCTGTTGCAATGTGCAATGAGAGTTGGCCTCTTAAGCTTTAGCGTTTTTTCCATTATCCCTATTTCTGAATTGTTCTATTAGGAGGGAACTGTGCAGGAAGAAAAGTCATTTGATTAGCTTATAGATGTGGATGTGGAATCTGGATAATAATTAGCATTGTAACAGATGCACTATCAGTTTGCTAGGCGAAACACGTTTTCATTATTGCTACATTTGGAAATGAGTTATCATTAAACAGAATCTACAGAAAAACATTTTTGTGTAGTGTTGCCTGCTACTTTATTCTCACCCCAATGTGAAAAGGTCCGGTAAAGTAATCCAAATTGGCCTGAATGAAGCCAATGTTTTTCAGACCGAGCTCAGTGCTGCGACTCTGTGCCCTGACCAGGGACTCTTCTTTATTCTCTATGAGAATGACCTGAATATGCGATAAAGACATAATTATCTCAGACAGCTGGATATGGGTTTAAAAAAATATGGTCTAAATGGAAGTTATCAATATTTCACACCTCAAAAAAGGTCTCTAAACAAACAATGCAGCATTCACACCACATTAAAACTAATAGTTTACTTTAGGATTTAGTTTCTTTTTTTTTGTTAAAAAATATGACAAATGTTTTTTTTTACAAGTTCATATGTACAAAGACACATTACCTGGCAATCTGGAAGCGTGTGAGCCAAAGCAATCCCTACGTGGCCCTGAGAACGGACATAAACCAAAAATTAAAATGCACAAATGGGAGACGCACCCATCAGAAGGCATCAATAGAGTCATGATTAGTGCTGCCCTTTCCAACAAAGTATTGACCCTTTAGTCTACCACACTGAGCACACATTTTCATGAGGGTAATTGCCAGGCTGCCTGCGTTCACTGCTTACCAACGAAAAATTTAAAGAGGACGAGGAATATAAGTGAAAATATAAGAACTTCCTCAGCCGCAGTCGAATGCAGCCACGGTCAGGTGCAGTGATAAATATACATGCAAAGCTGCACTGATGAGGATGAGCACACGTACCGTTCCGCTGCAGAAATCCACGACTGTGAATCCTGGCCTGGCTAGCTGTGTAACCATGGCGACCAAGTTATTCAGCTGTTGCCTCTTCCTGTCTGCACGGACACTGGACATTTTTCCTGCAAAAAAAGGTACAGGTTCTCATTGCATCAGAATATCAAGTGGAGAAGCAACAGATTTATTTAAATAGTGGAATTATTCTGAAAAACTAATGAAATAAAAAGTCTGTAAGCAAACACACAAACAGGAATTACTTCAATGCATTCACCTGTTTTTTGTCTATCACAAGTTACCAGATATTAAAGTAACTTGCAACGTTACTAAAACTAAAAACATAAAAATACAAAATAAGAAAAAAAGAAAAGCTTATTTTTGTGTCCTGGTTGGTTCCAGTCAATGTCGACTATAGACAGCAAACTCAGCTTTACTATTTAAATAAAGCATTGTTAAAAGTCACACTACACATTGTTCTCTACTCTAATGTCGTCCCTTCACTTGCTGTCTGTGAGCGAAGGACAGCTACAGTAACTGTTGGAATTTTGATTTACGACCAGCCGTTTCAGGTAATGGTTATAGCACAGAGAAATGAAAAGGCCTCCACTCGCTCATCAGAATGTTTCCAGCCAATTGCCAACTAGGGAGAGCAAACAATCTTTCAACATCATCAAAAGCAAGCCTCCGAGCCAAATTCATATATCCTTCTTGCAGCAGAGCCTTCGTGTGCTGTGTGAGCAGTATGTACCCCATTAACTCAAAGCACATTTCTGTCCCCTGCATCTTTCTCCACCGTCTTCTAACGCTACATCAGCAGTCAGCTGCTGACGCGCTGTGCCAAAGCCATCTCTGGCCCATAAATCTAGAGTGATGAGTGTTTCATTCATCCGAGTCACACCCTCACATCCACACAACTAGAATATCAGAAAAAATGTATTCCTACACTTCCCTGCTCGCGCTGTTACGTATATGACAACAGGAGGGAGGAGACGGCAGAGAGTTTTCAATTTGGTGACACAAATAGGAAATTTCACTTAGGCTTTAATACTGGCTGTTATTGAGCTGATCCCAGTTGTGTGAGAGAGCACAATAACAAAAGTGGGAGAAGTATTCAAATACAAAGAAACAGCGGGGGGGTATTGACAAGACTCTGATCTTCGTTTGGATGAGTGATTCACACGAGTGCTGGCACTTGTATCCATCGCTCAGAGACGGCGCAGAGGCCTTGGTGCATCTAAACACATTTAGATTTTAATCAGAAATTGCACTGCGGAGCCTAATACAATTCATTATGGCAAATATGGGGAGTGTGGAAAAATATACAAAACGGTATCAAACAAATAAACAGTATAGATTATCTATACTGGTTCTGCCGTGTAATATAACACATTAATTACATATATGTTAAGACTAGTAGGCTTTCTTATAAATGCCAAATAATCTGACTCCTATACCCCCACTCTAACTTTTATTTGTTGTTGATGTACTGTAGATGTGGCAAACAGCTTGTGATAAAACAAAACTGAAAAGGTATTCAAGTTTTCTGTCATAAAAAGATGGTGTAATTTGATTTCACAGGCTTTGTGTGTGTGTGTGTGTGTGTGTGTGTGTGTGTGTGACTTCATTTCACTTTTATCATTCACTACTAAGAACTGAGTGGGTAGTTGAGGAAATGTAAAAAGCCAGCCAACCGCACCCTTTGTTTATTTTCTCATTGTATTCAGGTTGGTTTAAGGAAAATAATAAGTCTCAGAGGCATCTTTGTTGTGCCCTGGGTCACTGTAACTGAACTACATTCAATTTCAAATGAGCATCATGAAGTACTGATTCAATCACAGCAGAGAAAAGAAATGGTACATTTAATGTTTAGTGCATCTATTTTTATATAGAATTAATGTGACGAGTGATATGAATTTAGATTCATCTAAAAGTTTAAATATTTGTTTTGTGTTTTTGTTTTTATTTTGTGGGTTATGTCATTGAATTTAAACTGTATTTCAAATTATTTTATTTTTAGATAGAGGTATATATACTTGTATAAAAAAAACTTTATTTCAATTAAATATGACAGCTCAGCGGGTAGAGCAGTTGTCTACAAACCCAAGGGTGAGCGAGTTTGATTGCCAGTCCCACCACGGTGCATGTCGAGGTGTCCTTGGACAAGACACTGATACCCTGTAGTAGCGCAGACACAGGTCTAGCAGCTGTCCAAACAACAATTTCCCCATAGGGATCAATAAAGTATTCATCATTATAATTATTATTAACATCTATATCTGAAAGTGAACATCTCTGCATCACTGGCAGTGCTGATCAGTGAGTCTGGGTCACAGCCTCCTCATATTAACAAGTGTTGTCTCGTAAGTGACATATATCTTTAACACAGCTCGGGGGTGGACACACAGAGTTAAATATTTAGCAATTTTCCCTTGCCTGTACATGTGTATTGGCTTCACTAAACTCTCAATCTGAACTATTATAGGAGGTTTGCAGACGTAACAGGACTGAATCCCAGCCCAGACTGCCAGCTTATCCCCCATACCAGGTGTGTCTTTGAGCAAGACACTCGGCGCCAGCTCCCCGGGCGTCTCCTGTGGCTGCTCTGTTTCGGGGTTAAATGCAGTAGGTATGTTGGTGACGAGTAAAGAATCTTCTTCTTGCTCTTCTCCCGCAGGTGTTCGAGTGCTTGGGATCTCCAAGAGGAGGCTGACAGAAAGGGTTTTTCAATTTACCCCCAATGCAGCTTAGGAAAGCAACTACTCTCTGTTGCCACCACAGCCTCGCCTGGGACAGGTGAGCGGACGGATGATCTGTCGCGGGCCTGATGTAACGTGTACCAACAACCTTTCTGGTGACCAACTGCAGGTAGCTCTATCACCACTGTTACCCTTCCAGTATGAGATACATTTACTGCAGCTGATAACACATCTGTCCCATTATTAGACACAGAGAATAAATTATTAATGCGGGGCTCCGAGAGGGGTCTTTTGATCGAAGTACTGCTTCCATATTCAATAAGCAAAATCATTATGTGACAACATGAAGATGTGCAATAATATGACAACTACCATTAGTCTGAATGATAATAATTACAGCTGCTGCATCCGAATGAGGCTCAGGAAAACACAATACTTCTGACATAGAAACCTCTGACGTTTTTCCCTAAGCACAACTCCAAAACTCACGGGGAAAAAACCCCCAAACAATCACAGAGCATATAATTCATCCAGAGCTCCGAAGGAGATAGGCCTATCTGCTCGGTGATTTTTTTTTCTCATGCATCCCAAATAGATCTACTATCTTCCAGCCACTTTATAAACAGCCATAGCAATCACAAGTCTGACAGAGACGGACTGCGAGTGTCATCTAGCCAGGTCCAAATGATCTACTAGCAAAGAAGAGTTGCTGACAGGTTGACATTAATTCAACTATCCTGCTCTGCTGTTACTCACATCACACCGTATTTACAAGATGAGCTCCAGAGTTTTAGAAATTAGTCAGTCATCAAGTCAAGTATCTAGAGATAATGTATGCATGCTTTTTTGCATTATTATACCAAAGAGTTAAACTCTACTATTAAGACTATTAAAGTTGAATTCAAAAAATCCTTTCAAATTCAAATGTGGCATCATAGAATATAACCCTCAATTTGTACTAGACAAACAATGAGAGCACGCTGGCAGAGAAAAATACGCTGGGCCAGGTCTTGGTGAAAAAAAAACGTATCCACGCAAAACCAAACAAGTCCACCAATTATCTCAATGCGTTTCCAATCTCAACTTCAATGCAAATTTCAGCACTTTTCTAGAATCAAGTGTATTTGATTGCTAGAAGAGAAGATTATCTGCTTTAAACTACAATAGGAACGTGCGGCAATATTACAACCGATGTATCCTATTATAAGGGTAAAACTAAGACATGTTTTAACAACTTCTGCCGTTTAAATGCAGACAAAAGCTCAAACGTGACCCGTTTTTTTCCTGTAACATTATCTTGATCATCTGATTTTTGCACATGCCGTGTAGTGCAACTTTTTATTTCGACCATGCATACTGGTTAATTCAATCTTCTTTGCAGTTGCAGAAAATGTAATTACTTCCCTTTTTTGTGCATGTTTCCTTGACCCCACAGTTTATTTCTGCTGACATGTTCCACTGGCATGATTGTGGAATCTGATGGGGCTCAGGTGTTTTTGTCTGTTTAACCCACCTTAACAAGCTAGTGTGAGCGGAGAAGCAGCATATAAAGATGTTGATGGTGTGCATGAGTAAGCACACAAACACCATCCCACTCGGGTTACTATTGGTACCAAGCCAGGGATGACAGAACCAGTAAGAGTCTTAGTCTTGGAGAAACAAGTTTTCCGTTTTTCCAGTAGGCTGACTCCGCCTTAACATCTTAGAATGCTCAGTGAGGAGAAAACATGCTGTGGCTGCGTCATCATCCGAGACGGAACGTCCATTAGCCTGTGTGTCCTTTACTGCTAAAAGGCGCCTACTGCTACTGCTGGCAGTGAGCCCTGCTTTATTTCTTTTTCCCCTGATGCTGCAGAATTGCCCATGGGCTTATCAGGGAGGTCCATCACACATTTGAGAATGTAACACAACACGATGGCACTGTGGGCCTCTGTTTGGGTTCCTCCGGGTTCAACAGCTACCATCTCTCAGAAAAGGTGCTGACAAACAAAGATTGAGATTTAGATTAAGTTTTAAAATGTAGGACTATTCTTTAATTCATTGCATAGTTCAAGTTATAGTTAATTACATACTCTTCACACTATGGGAAACCGTTTCTTTCTGGATAATACATTTGGCAGAGTTGGGGTTCAATTGCCATAAAGCAAAAATTACATGTTCTCAGTGAAAAGAAAGTGCCAGCTCTTGAGCTACACAGTTATTTTGTGTGTGCAGTAAAGCATATTCCTCTTAGCCTTAATATTAGGCTAGAATCTTTCCATTTGTTCATCCTAAGTGGTCGCACCAGAGTTACTCAGCCCTCGTAAGTGTCCAGTAATTTAGAAAAGTTATTCGCTGGCTCCTGTTTTTCTGCTGCGGCTGAAATAAATTCCTTACGTGTGAAAAGTTTCGCTAGATGTATTTACCACAGAATTGTTCCAGACAGAAACATCTGTCAAAAACTAAAGCATATGGTGCCACAGGATGCCATGTTAGCAAAGCTGAAAGGACGGTATTTCAAACAATTACAGAGAAACTCCTGACAAACTTTTTACAGGAAAAACATTGAGAGATTAAATAGTTCAATTTTTAGTTGTTTCGCTGTATAAGCAAATAATAGGGTTTGTATTAAGTCAATACATTTTAGTACATGTAATAAAAGTTTAGTTCTGAGTAGAACAACGCTGCATGTGTGCACTAAGGTTGTTCACAATCGAGCCACGACAAGGACAAAAGCGCAAAAACTATGTATATGTGTGGGAAGTGAAATAGAAACAGGAAGGTATGGTGGATCATTATCTTCTCAGTCTGACTTCTGCAGCTTATCTGATTATATCATATACGAACGCCTGGATCCTGTTCGCGCAGTCGTGAATGTACCCGCGTGTCAGTTCAGACAGGATCAGGTTGACTGCTTTAGTCCTTCTGAGGAACAATAACAATGTTTTCTTGTCTTGTCGGCAGCACAGAACAAGCCGGTGTGGGAGCTCTTGAAAGGGTAAAAACTAAAGCACGCTGAAAGCACTAAACTAACACTACAGAGCAAACAGTTGACACAAGCCTTACACAAGGAAAGTGTTGTAACCGCTGAATAAAATATTAAATGTACACACTGACTAAGGGTGTGAATTTGCCATACATCAACAAAACAACTTCTAATGGAACCATGACTTCTGTTAACTGCCTGGTGTCAAAGACTGGAGGAGTACAAACCGCTGTTCTCCAAAGTGCTGCGAATTCAGGAGTAAATGGAAATAAAATGGTTCTATGGAAGACCTACAGCAATAAACAATGTGTCTGGGGCTAAGGAAAAAAAAAGGTAAATAGGTTCACACATATTCTGCCAAATGCATAGTCTACCCATATAACGACGATCGCTTAGAAGAACTTCCTTTTATTCCTTTATTTTATAATATTTATTTTTAGATCAGATATGCAAGACTCTGCCTTTATATCCTCGTTGTAATTTTGTGTTACATCTGTTCTCATTTAACAAAATGATTAACAAGAGGTGTTTAATAATATTAATAGTAATGAATACTTTATTAATACCCTTAGGGAAATTGTTGTTTGGACAGCTGCTAGACCCGCCCCCAATTATATATGTATATAATATTTATATGTATATATTCGGAATAATATGGAGTAATATAGGAACTCACAAAGTCTTACCCTAAGTGCTTGTTGCCGTGTACTGGTTTGCATTCATTATATGCTGTTCATTAGAGTACACTGGGTGGAAGTATACGATACGAAAGGATACGAATGCCAATTAACAACAGGAGAGAAATCTAAACTCGGAGTCTGTGTAAATAATCTGGAGGACAAACATAAAAGCTACAGTAGCTGCAATATGACACACCTTTTGTGCTGTGTATTTAAATAATATTAAAACCTACACAGTCAAACTGTGCAGAAACTAAATATAACCTTGTTGAATAGACCTGTAGAGAAAAAGAAAACATTCACAGGTGTGAAAGCGTCAAATCTTGACAAGTTGTCAGAAAAAAGTTTGCTTTCCCAACAGCAGCCACTGAAATTTTTCAATGTATTTGCGTAAGACTGTGGTGACAAGAAAAAAACAGGAAAATGAAAGGTAATGAAGACAAACACAAGAGGAAAAAAAAATCTCATTGTGCATCCTTCAACTGCTTTGGAATGTCTGTCAAAACATGACCAGACGCGGCTGTAGGCGAGAGGTCTATCAAACGATCAAACTCCCGCGGTCCCTCTTACAGGTCACAGCACATATCTAATGTGCCTGCACTTCGCCTGTTTTGCTTCAAACTGGGTACACAAGCAGACTGACATCAGTTTAGTTCTTTGAAATAAAATGCAATTACTGGTGTTTCTGTACATAGCACTTTTCAATAAGTTTACTACTATTTGTCAACGTGTTGACTAGTTGATTAAAATAACATTTGATAATTGATTGAATTGAATTGATTGATTCATTTCTTGACAAAATGCTATTATTTTAGGCCCTGGAATCGTATAATGGACACAAACTGATCTGCACAATGCTAAAGTTCCTGGAATGAACAATATAATTTAGTGCTGATTGCAGTGGCCAATTACTGGATGGAATAAATGTATTCCATGTAAAAGTAACATTGAAAGTGCACAGCAGGTCAGGGCACAGCAGGACCAACAAAAATGTAAAATATGACTACCGCCATGAATACAAATGGGTGTAAAGTTTGAAATAACAAGAGAAAAAATGTATATTTATTTGGCTCTAAATGAAGCAGTTCTTAGGAACCTACCACACAAACAAAGCCGCATAAAACATTGGAAATTCCTATATTAAGTTCAAATTGATGTCACTTCTTCAAAAAGACCTCCTATGACATCATTAGGAACCATAAGCTCATATTTTGTTTTGTACTCTAACATACCAGGTGTTTTATATTCAGTTTCTTAACAGTAGCTCAGTTAGTAGAGCAGTCGTCCACGGACCCCAGGTTCAGCGGTTTGATTCACTGTTCCTCCTGGCTGCACTATGAGGTGTCCTTGGATAAAGCACCAAAATCCCATATTAACATGTACTACATGTACAACATGTGGCAGCTGTTCAACTACCCAATGGGAACATTATTATTAATTTGTCCTGTTAGGTTAACTTGCCAGCTCTTGACACAGTTATTGTCTATCAACAGGACTTCCACATTAGAGAATTTGTTTTGAATTGCTTGTATATAAATGCTTTTAACTAAACATTCAACTTCGAAACAAAGACAGCCAAAGCCAACACCCTGGAAAGCTTCACAACACATTTTGGAAATATACATATTATTTTTACATTTAACAAGATAATATTGTATATTTTTGAAAAGCACATGACCTAATATATTAAATCTGGCACATGCAACTTTTCTCATTTGAGCTGCCATTCACTGTGCAGGACAAATGTTGACGCCGTCTTCTAAATGCTGTGCAATGCACTGTTTGAATCTGCAGATGTGGCAAAACAACATCTCTATTTCTCTGCTTTAAAACTTTGGGAGTTTGGAATCCATCACCCAGTCACATCAGCAAAGTTGTATTTACCAAAATTTAATATGATTGAACTGCACCAATCCTGACCAACACATTCACAGCTGAGCTCAGAGTAGAAACAAATGACCTGAGGCTGCTCACAAGCTGACACGACAGTAAAACTTGTCCTCTTTGAGGAAATATCTTAATCTGTGCAGCAACAAATAAAATGAAATTGCAAATGATCTCTTTACTTAACTTGGCAGACGATTTTCCAGAGCGACTTACAAAGAGAAGACACCAGCAATTACCATTCAGATTCTCGTAAACGCGGAGATACTACAACAAAGAAACCTGAAAATGTCACGGTCCCTGACTAACCAGCGCCATATATGGTCATGTCCTGCCCCTCACTCTGCTCTCCCTCTGCCGCTGATT
>JAUMTR010000001.1:8195128-8205237 GCA_032270685.1 Microctenopoma stevenorrisi
CCACACCACAATAAATCCTTTAACCTTCCACCTGTGTGCTGGCTTTACTTGGGTCCTGAACGTGTATCCCTCACAGAAAAGGCCTAACTCGTCAAGACAAAGAAAATGTTTAAAAATTGTTTAGTACTAGACACGAATGTCCTCATTTTAAGCCGTTTTAAAAGCAAATGCAAAAATCAAACGTAAATCACGAGGGTAGACAACAGTAACAGGTTTTTACTGAGCTTACTGCAAGTCCTAGAATAGCCATATATCACAGTTATGTCCCTCTGCAAACCAGTCCACTGTTAACCACTTTTGTCTGTAAAAATACTTTCAGTAACAGTATAACGTAGTTTCCGGACTATACGCCGCTACTTTTTTCACTTGCTTTGGACCCTGCAGCTTATTTTTCAATTTGCACCAGGTAACAAAAAAAAAAAGATCTCAAATGCAGTACGAGAACGAGAGCAAGACAGTAGGAGAGCGAGACAGTTTGCGCCAAGAAAGTGTCCATCCACACACCCTCATTATGGAAAACAAATGAAGAAGTGCATGTGATGCTGCTTCTAAGTTAAAGCTGGACAGCTGCATGATGATAAAGAGGACGGCGGATCAACTGAAGAAGCTGTTAGGAGGCTGTTTGATTCCGACATTGATGAAGAGGACTTCTGTGGTTTTATTACGCAGGAAGAAGACAAAGACAGGAGGATTAATGACGAACTTTTCTGGTAAAGTAGACTGGTTATTTTGACGCACCTGTACTGCTGTGTTGGCACTTTTCGGAAAAGATGCTGGATACTTTGATAAGCAGCTGTGTTTCTGCATCTTTACTTGTTGTGTTACAGACGAGCACTTTTAAGAAAATAAATTTAGCCATTTATGTCCTTGTCAAGCGCTGTAAGCTTTGTTTTTGTTATACTGCACTACTACGGTACTATGCCTGCAGGACACAGGCTGGGAGCGCACCGTGGTGTTATTTGTGCACTGATTGAATGCTGTTCGTCATGTCAAATATGTGAATGATTATTGAAAGGTTTATCGTGTATCTCAAATGTTAATAAATGGGACACTTTGCGTTTCCAAACAGTCATCTCTGTCTGTCCTGACAATCCCCTCCGTGACAGCAGGAACTTTGCGGCTTATAGAAGAGTGTGGCTTATATATGGAAGAATCTGTTGTTTCCCCCAAATTAACTGGTGCGGCTTATATTCAGGTGCGCCTTATAGTCCAGAAATTACGGTATGCCAAAAACATTTTTTTCAAAAAACGTTGACAAAATATTTAAACCTAATCATTTCTGTTACTGTATGTCTTGTGAAAACCTTCCACCTCAACTATTCTCTCAAACTAAACAGCTTGTTTTTATTCAGTTCATGCCTTGCTCTAAATTCACTGGCAGAGCTGTCAAAGTCAGGGAGTAAGTGGCACAATGCTGGCATCTATGAAGGGCTGTGTCAACTTAACATGGCCTGCCACCTTTGTAAAATCTTCCTGTGCGTTTGGCTTTTAGCCCTACATGTAGCACTGCAGTGCTAAATCAAGGATAAATAAAGGCTAGCTGGACTCCATCCAGCTGGCATCCCTATGTCTCCAGCTTGTTTTTGGTTCTCAAAGCCAGGGCCCTTCTACTGAGAGACATGAAAGGATTCTCCTAAACTCTATGTAAAGGGGACATACAACACTATTATATATTATTTGAATTGTAACTTAACAGCTGGTATGTTTTGCATTCATATCAATCAAGGTGAATTTTCAGAATGTAAGTTGAAAATATGCAGATATTGTGACTGTTGTTTTTACTTTGTTTTGACTTTTTGGTGTTTGAATGAGAAATGTCTGCAACAAATACTCCTTCTTGACAGATTGTAGATCATTGTCACTTAATGTTGTGTGCAATAGATTATTTATTTTAGCAATAGAAGTATACAGTTAATATGTTTTAATCTGCAACGATATTGGCCCTGCACAGAAATTCAGTTTGAGAATGTAGGACAAGGATCAAGGGATTGCAGGACACAAACACTACATGTGCCCTTTGAATTAAATAATTAAAGCCGGATTTAGATTAATCATCATTCTGTTTTACTGAACCACCTGCATATGAGAATAGCACTGTATACTAGGTTGTAGGACATATAGAGCACGTAGAATCTAAAAGCTAATATAGCATCAGAATAGGAAAAGGCAGAGCTATGGAATACATTAGGTGATTCATTGTTTATTGTTAAATGCTCCGTAAATGGAAAAATAGTCAAAACATGGACAGACTCTCACATACACAAGGACACAAATGACAACTCACCCGTATACCAATGTAAGACAACACCATGCGGGTATAAAAACATGAGGGAAAACTTCACTAACAAGCAAGACACAGAACACAGACGACAGATACATACATGCCAGAGTCCATACACAATCTTGTTTTGAGTCAAATTAGATGCGGGCACCAGGGGAGGTCTCTTATACAATAGGAGCACATCTCACAGCACATACTGAAACCAAATATGACACACCATCTATTACTGTGTTCACCAAATAGAGAAAGTAATACAGAAAATAATACCAAGTTATGAGTCTTTGCAGAATAAATTAGGGCTTCAAAAATAATCACTTGGTTTTTGAATGGAAAGAAAAAACGCTATTTCATGCATGCAGTTATGATAATGCAAAATACGTTATTTTTGTTGTCAGGAGTATAAGAAAATACATTTAATTGTATGCCCTTCATGTCAAAGTGATGCACGTGGCCTCCAGTTGTAGAGGAAAGTGAACATTTTAAGGGGTTAGAAATGTAATAAGAATGCAAGTCAAGTAGGCAGAGGACGATAGAAAAAAGGGCTCAATCTAAACTCAGGACCTCCTAATGACAAAGTAAAATGGGAATTTTAGATTTTTAATATTTGCAAATGTAAGTAAACGAAAAAACTGAAATATCACACTGGCATAAATAATCAGACCCTTGACACGCAACACGTTAATGTTTAGCTCAAGTGCCTCCCATTTCCTTAAGTCATTGTTGAGATGCTTCTACACCTTGTTCAGATTTCACATGTGGTAAATTAAATCAACTTTACTTTGCTTTGCTTGGCAGACGCTCTTATCCAAAGCGACTTACAAGGAGCTAGTGCTGTGTGTCTGGCTCAAGGACACACCTGGTAGGACTAGGTGGGTTTCGAACCTGGATAAATCAATTGGCCCTTGATTTGGAAAGGCACCCAACTGCTAGATAGAAAGCTCACAGCTGTATCAGAAACCAAAAGAAACCACAAGGTCAAAGGAAATGCCTGCAGAGCTCAGAGACGGGATTGTTGCAAGACACAGATTTGGGGAAGGTTACAAACTTCTGCAGTAATGAAGGCTCCTAAGAGCACAGTGGCATTCATAATTCTCAAATGGAAGACACTGGGCACAGCAAGGATCTTCCTAAAGCTGGTTTTCCACAAAAACTGAGCAATTAGGTGAGAATGGCAATACTAAGAGAGGTGACCAAGAACCCGATGGTCTGTCTGTCTGAGTTCCAGAGATCATGTGTGGACATGGGCCAAAGTTCCAGAGGTAAAACCATCACTGCAGCCCTCCACCAATCTGGGCTTTATGGCTAAGTGTCCCATCAATCACGCCAACAACACCAGGGAAGCCTGCTATGCAAGGTGTGAACGTCCAGTGGAAATAAATGAGCTATGTCACAACACAAATCTGGGAACGCGCTGTAATGTTCTGTGTGATCACTCAGCTGGTGGAAGGTTGAAACAGACAAGTCACTACGGCTGCATTTCCAAGCTGCCAAATATCTTAATATTGTGATTGTTTTTTATTCTGATGAGTCATTATCGAGTTGGGCGGGAGATGTGAGCACATTTTCTAAACAATCAAAGATAACACATCTTCTACTTCTCTTTTCACTATTTAAGTCTTCTGCTAAAAGAAAGTCCTCATTCCAACTGTTACGTTTTCTTTACTTTTGTTAAGTGTTAAGCTCCTTTGTGAAGAGCTTCGATTGTTACTAATCTAGCCTCAAGTTTAAGGGGTAAAAATCTAAAACATGACAAATCTACGAATTTTGTTTGAGATCAACTCTTTGGACTTACAGAGCTTTGTAAATATGGCCTTAGGAAGAAATGAAAAAAATAAAATAACAAACATAAATCACTCACAACTGCTCTTCACACAGACCTGCTCTGTGAATGATCCATCTCCTGTAATTAACAACAGTCTGTGAACATATATTAGATAACCTGCCAAGACACAAATTGTGCAAATGAAACTGACAGATGTGCCGAGCGTCTTTCCAAATCAAGTATCGTGTTACCACTTGAGTGTCTAATTTGGGTTACTGTAATTGGTTCAAGACACTGTGGAGCATATTATTCATCAAATCAGAATGTAATTTTGAATAATTATCCATCTCAACCTCTGCTTTAAGCATGCAACTCAGGGTAACAAGTGCAGATCTGCAGCTGTTCAGCGACATTTCTATCTTTCCACTTTCTTTTAAATTATCGTCCCATCTTTACATTGTGTAATGCAACTGAACAGTTTCAGTTCTACTGCGAAAAAATAGTGAAATCAGTTTAACTGCTGAGCTTGTGTCGACAACACAATTTTTTAGGATTAGAGGACTCTTTTCAGTTTAGCATTATGTATGTTAATAAGAATATCACAGCAGAATAATATAATTTATCATTATGCTCACATAGCTCCATGTGTTTTTTGCAAAGACATATATAAGAATCTATATATGTTTTTTTGCCTTTGTTAAATGATCTTGAAAGAAAATTAAACAGTTATATTTTGTGTTCAGTCATATTTTGATGTATCTCAACAAAGCCAAAATTAGTCACAATCAACAAAATTCTGCTCAGGGCAGAAACACCATTTAGTAATTACTTATAGGTCTAGTGAAATGGAATGAGAAACACTGTGTAATTCAAACCCCAGTCAAAGATGTTTGAGGGTTAGGCAAATTGTCTCCTACTTTATACCCATGCTGCAATGCCTCACCAGAGATTATTGAACAAAACAGGACTAAGGAGACAAATGAATATTCATAATGTGACATTTGCAAGGAGCTCATCACGCAGCCAGCCAGTGGCGCTGCGTTTAAATGGGCACAATCAAACATCACTGCAAACAGTGAAATTCTGTAGTAACCCTCCAGGGAGTCTAGATGTGTTTGAACTTGAATTGTAGAAATAAAGTGCCAATTATCTCTCTAATTAGGAGTAACAAAGCTGGTTGCCTGTTGTGCTTGGTCCCATGTTTACTGGGTATCTTTAAATCTCCAATTTAAATGCTCTAATGAGTTCAATTAATTGAGAATGAGAGGAGCGATTTGGAAGGCACAGCCTGCTGTTTGGAGCTATAAGCCCAAGGGAATGAGGTGTTAACCAAATGCTTGCACACAGCACAAACAGATCACGACTAACACTTAATAATAACATTTTAAATCAGATCAACGTGTTTTTTATTATATTAACACATGCTCCCCAGAAGCCCTCTGATCTCTACTTTTAATAACAGGCAATTTACCTTACATTACACAAACACTTTCAACTGTAAATACAAAACTCAGACAACACACACAGCTTGTTGAAAACAAACCAAAAATCTAAACACAGATTTGGCCGAGCTGTACGGATGGCAATGTTAGTATATCAGTATGTCAGTTAGTTGACCACTTTGGTCCAGACAGAAGTATGTCAGCAGCTATTACACGGATGGCCATGCAGCAACCATCATTAAACATTTTCATTGTCTCCAGAATATAAAGCCTATTAATGATGGCTTTCACCTGACTTTTCAGTAGAGGTACTGACACTAGACTTTAAATGAAGGAATAAGCCTTCACTTACCCGGTTAAATATCTGCTCCACTGCTTCCTACCATCAGTGTTGAGGAGAAATGTCTCTGCAGCATTGAGATAGACTGCCAGAAAAGTTTGTACAGACATTGATGCCCCAATTACAGTGCACTGCACTCCCTTCGGTCATATCCCCTGACTTTTCATTGAGTTCAAACTTATTTGTCCACCAGTTTTCCTCTAAAATCTTCTAAACTGGAGACTCTTAGCGTGCCACAGCAGTTAGTGGGCACCAAACGACCCATTCAGACAAATGGCTCTTAGTTTGGCTTGTTTTCGATTGTGTGAAAGCACCGATCGCACTCTGGAGTACTCGTCATGTGGACCGAGACCTCCTATAAGAGGTGGTCTTGGTAACAATCCTCAGGAGGACAACGGACCAGTGTTAACATTCATCATATAGTTGTCTCCTCTGTGTTAGAAATGTACAGCGGGCAATGACATGGGATCTACATTCCAGCCCTTAATTATTTAAAACCTCTGGCAAACTTTGACTTAAAGTTACTTTTATTCAACCAAGCAAGTTATTTTTTGACAGGAAATGACATAGGTGTCTCTACACCCGACGATGTACAAGAGGCATTATTGATGGAAAAAAAACATTTCTTAGCTTTTATTTACACTTGAGCAAAAAAAGTGACGATGTTAATTTAAAAAGTACTGCTGTCTGAAATGAAGTGCAATAACATTTGATTTGCATTTTAGAGAAATACAGCAGTAGTTCAAAGTTTCTCGTATATCTCAACTGGCTTGTTGACCAGACATACAGCTGAAATTTGTAGAAAAACACACCATGGATTCTGTCTCTAAATGATCCCTTATTTACCATTTACTCCTTTGATCTCTGTATCGGAGATGTAACTCAGTAGAGTTCTGCCCCAATGTGTGCACATTCTCAGACACACACATACAAAGCGTGCCCAGCCCTAGTTTTTCTGTCCTGTTTTTAATTGGCATTTTATGTTTCTTTTGAATGGTTTTGAATCTCTTAATGGTCAAGTTGGGTGTTATAATGAGGCTCTAAGACCCCCAAAGGAAATATTAACACTTATCTCATACAGAGGCTCTGGCTCAGGAGACGCCTGGTCACTTGAGCCCCTGTTCCCAGTTGACTTGGTTAGTAATCAATCTAGTAGTAACTGAGTAAATACTCAGGTTTACATGCAGGATAAGTGGCGTGTAGAATGTATTTGTATGCACAGAGCAAGTGTGTGCAGGGAAAAACCAACACACTGATCTTCAATCTAGATCAGCCTTGACATTTGTCTGACAGAAGCCTAAGGTTAGCAAGCACCCTTTGATGAGCATCTGACAGACAGTTTTGTTTTTTGGGGTTGCCCTTTGTCTCCACTTTGCCCTTGTCACTTGTTTTGAGCTCCAGGCAATCCCAAAAAACACTAATGCATTTGTAGAACAACATGGAAGGAGGAAAGGAGACAGAGTCAACGTGGTTATATGGTTAATCAGATCCGTGGCAAAGCCTGTTGTGCATCTCTCAGCAACCGTCTATAAAGCCTGACAGCTGGACATGAAACAAAAAGAAACCACATGCTGATACAGTTGCATGCCTACAACACATCGTGCAGACAGACGTCTAATGGCTTCAATTTGTTTCTTTTACACTTCTGATTGCTGTTGAAGTTCTGATGCTTCTAGTCTGTATGAGTAAGGTTGGGTTTAGAGTACAAATGTAGCTTAAGTGAGGCCAGGAGCATGTGGTTGTATGATTTTGTCATTCTCCTTCACTTCCAGCAACGAGTTTAGAACCAGAAGGGAGAAAATATTTGTGGATGGAGTTCCATGACCTTAGGGGACTAGCCAAGACAAACAACTACTGTAAATGCATGCACCTCCACTCGACATGCATGATGTTGAAATTGATCAGAATGAATCTGATTTTTACATAGCCCCCAAACATGGCTACATGATGCAGAGCACTACAAAAACACGATTTCCAATGACAGCAAATGGAGTGAAATTCCCACACTAGTAAATAGCATATCAAGATTAAAAAAACTTCATTAATCCCAGAGAAAAATTCACTTAGCATGTTAAAGCAGCTCTCTGTTCAAACAGAAGAAAGAACCATAACCAGAAAAGATTAACACCAACACAAATGCTAGATACTTAATTTACAGAACAAAAATAAGTAATACAAATAATAAAAAATGAATAAAATAAAGGTAATGTCCAGTCAGATGGGTCCAGTGTATAATGTAGTGGGGTCATCTGATCATGTCAGTAGTCCTTCCCTCTCCCCTTTACCTAAAGCAGAGAAGTGGTACAGTCTAATGGCCACAGGCAGAAATGATCTGTGGCGTTCTGACGAGCACTTGACATTGATTAGTGTCTGGCTGAACGTGCTTCTCTGTCCAGCCAGGACAGGAGTGGTGGGAGGTAGGGCCGTGCGATATGGACCAAAACTTATATCTCAATATTTTTAAGCTGAATCGCAAAATAAGATATATATTGCAATATCGTTTGATCCCATAAAGTAGTTACAAAAAGACAACTTTAGCGATATAATTAGGGCCTTTGAATATTTCCTAAATTCCGTTTTCATTATTCATCGTCAACACTGTGCTGGGCTCAGCAGAACTCTTACTGCTTTACTAATGCATTTCTATCAAAACAAAGAACCTTATGTATTTCACATTAAGACAAAGAAGCAGTCTTCCTTTTGTAAAATAAAAGTGCTTCACATTTGAAATCAGCAAATAATGTATGAAAGAAATATACAGAGAAAACATTGAAAACCTGTTTTAAGGCATTTTCTGTTTAGGGGCAGGGAGTTGAGGAGACATTACGGCCACAGTGGCAGCAGCAGTTTACCACACTGTTTACCTTATGACGCTGTTTGAAGATTTGAAGTGCTCAAAGCTTTCGTTAGTACTGTTCTGCTTTTTCTACATAATACAACATATGAACAACGTGATTGAGCCACTGCTTCTCTGTTTACTAACCTGCTCCTCGCCTCAACGCCACTTCTGCATTTTTACTCTCTTCATAAAGCAGCGTGGAGGGAAGGGGTGTGAGCTGTTTCACAGGGGGAGCGCGGCGGGGCAGGCGGGGCTGTCTGTGAGTTGTAGGACAACAAAACAGAAAAGACGCAATAGAACTATATCGAGTTTTATGATAATGATCATCTCACATTGCATTTAGAATTTATATTGATATCTTAAAAATATCGATATGTCGCCCAGCCCTAGTGGGAGGGATTGTCCAGGATTGAGAGGAGTTTGGTCATCATCGTCCTCTCAGATACAACATGTGGGGTACTTCACCTTCAAGCTGCTCACCCAGAAAACCACAGCAATGAAAATAACACTGGAAAGTAAAGACGACTCTGGGCCTTTTTGTACAGAGTGGTTGTGTAAGTTGACCAGTCAGGTTTATTGTCTAAGTGCCCAAGTACTTTAACTTGGACACTACCTCTACCTCCTGACCCCATATAAAGAGAGATGTGACAGGACACCCAGATTTCCTGAAGTCCAACATTTTTGTTTTACCAATGTTACGCTGGAGGTGGTCCACAAAGTTGTCCACCACACCTTGGTACTAGGTGATGTCCCCACGCTGAATACAACCTACAAATGCAGAGTCATCAGAGAACTTCTGAACGTTGCAAGACTCTACTGAATTGTACCTGACGTTTGAGGTGTGCACGGTGAAGGGGAACGCAGACGAAACACTCCCCTGTGGAGCACCTATGCTGCAGTCCACAGTGTCAGACACATACATAAATATACTAAGGGGAATATACTGGCTAATTTGTGGTTTTACAGCTGTGTTACTTGATTTTGCTGCTACCTAGCATCACAATAAGCTACACTGCTAAAAAAAAAAATAGAGGAACACTTTTGCAGATGAAGGCCACAGAATTGTTTTCCCTCCTCATCCATTTCTGAAATAGGACACTACTAGGTTTCACAGACAGTTCAACTCCACCAAATGGCACACCAATATGTGCCATTGCCAGAAGGTTTGTTGAGTCTTCCAGCACAGTCTCAAGAGCATGGAGGAGATTCCAGAAGATACAGGCAGTTACTCTAGCTCAGGGGTGGGCAAACTTTTTGACTCGTGGGCCACAGAGGGTTCTAAAATTTGACCAAAGGGCCGGACCAGGAGCAGATGGATGGAGTGTTTTGGTAATTCACCTTATGTGAGAAAAAATAACACGGGATGTTTAGAAAACTTGCTTTAATTTCAATAGAAAATTAACAAAAGCCTTATAACAAAATATCTCTTCCAAGTCCACAGTATT
>JAUMTR010000001.1:8205337-8218975 GCA_032270685.1 Microctenopoma stevenorrisi
AACAACGCCAGCATCTTCTGTGCCGTCCTCCGGAGGTTTGGAAACACCGCTTCATTAAGCGACTCATAAAAGTCATTTAGTTTAAGAAACTTGAACTTCTCTTTTAAGACAGCGTCAGCCTGAAGGTCGGTCAGTTCCAGCTGCAGCGTTTCTGGTGCTGTTTCAGGGTCTTGTGACAGGGGACAGGCCACCGATTGAAGTGACTTGTTAATTTTCTCAAAATCAACAAAACGACGGCAGAATTCTTTGTGGAGCGCATCCAGCGACTCGCTGTATTTCTTCACTTTAGCGCCAGCCTCTTCTTTCAGTGTGGCTAGTGTGGGGAAATGAGTGAATGACTCGTTTAAGATTTGCTTGGAAAATAAAGCCAACTTGGCTTTGAAGGCTTTCACGCTTGTGTACAGGTCATGCACAAACCGATCCTTCCCCTGTATGTTTACGTTCAGTTCATTCATGTGTGCTCCGCCCATCATTACAGAAGGGTTGAGCTGTCAAAGAGGGAAAACGCCGAGTAATGATGCGTTCACACGGTGTCGGAATAATCGTAAAAATTACTTTCCGACTGGGAAAAACAACTCGACATGAGGGATCCTCTGACACCACCTGAATGCAGCATAAGACAGCGCACCTCAACATAGGTCAGCGTATCCGTGTCCCA
This sequence comes from Microctenopoma stevenorrisi, assembly GCA_032270685.1. NCBI lineage: Eukaryota > Metazoa > Chordata > Actinopteri > Anabantiformes > Anabantidae > Microctenopoma > Microctenopoma stevenorrisi. The sequence goes on from JAUMTR010000001.1 coordinate 8,205,996, forward strand.
TCTATCGAGAAACGCCACAATTTCTGGGAAGAGCAAACATTGACATGGTTTACCATTGTAATTGATTTTAATTCGGGGGCCAGATTAAAAAGGTTGACAGGCCGCATACGGCCCCAGGGCCGTAGTTTGCCCACCCCTGCTCTAGCTGGACATGGCTGTCGAAAGTTTTTAGGCCATCAGCACGACCTGTATCTCCTCTTTTGTGCCAGGGGGAACAGGAGGAGTCCAATGGGCTACTGGTGTGAATGTCTCTGACCAAACCACTAGAAACAGATCTGTACTTTCACAGGTGTGAGCAGGTTCACTCTGAGCTTGTGACAGACGTGAAAGGGTCTGGAGAAGCCTAAATGTAACAGAACAACACTGTCCATCGGATGCCGCCAGGTTGCACCTCAGACTGTCCGGGAGCTCTGAGACGCCTTGGTCAGGATCTGGGAGCAGATAACACAGGACACCGTCATCTCATATGGAGCATGCCCCAAAGTTCTCAGGTATGCAAGCATGGGAGGGCCATACAAACTTAACACTTTACCCAGCATGATATTTTTCCAGTTTAGATCTGATGTGTTGCTTAACTTTTTTTGAGCAGTGTATTATGACGCTATACACTTGCTACCAGAATGTGTTATCCATCAGTGGCCTATCACACATACCGTATACATGGGAGCACATTGTAATTCATTTTAAGCCATGTATATGGAGAAATTGCTAATATAAGTTCAATATTCACTCTGCTTTTTGATTTCTATGAACTCCTGGGGGAAATATCTGGCTCTAAAGCTGCTAAATCCTCCATGGTTCAACAGTGAAAAGCTCCACAGAGCTGAGGAAAACTGCAGATCACATCTTTTGCACCATTGTCAATACAAATACATGCATTCAGCTTTAACTCCGACTAAACAGTGAAAGGATGTGAAGGTTGTTTAGGTTTTGCCTAAAATCATAAAAATAGACATAGCCTTATTAAATCTGATCATAAGTTAAAAAATACTACATTCGTAGTAATTTGTAAACAGTAATGTTTCTACATGTGCCAAGATAATGCACTAACATGAAAACCAGCAGCGGAAACTGCACTTTGTTTTTGGAGCACCCAGGTCATATCTAATAACACAATTAAGAAATTAAGAAGGGAAATCCATAAACCTTGACTAATTAACCAGCTAATTATCTTCATCCAAGTTCAATAACAGGAAGATGATATGCCTGTGGGAAAGCCAAAATAACATTACATTGGATGGAATCTGCACAATCAGAACACATTTAGCATTATTGTATCTCAACAGAGAGAAACAGACGGTACCTCTCTACTTTATAAATGATTTGCTTTTATTTATATTGATAGTTCATCTTTTATGAAACTTACAGACAGCTTCTCCCAAAGTCCCCAGACTAATTTGATACTTATCAGAGGGATATCCGGTGGATAAACATGACAGATGTTTAACTACTTATTAGACCTATGCACCATGACAAGCAAAGCTAAAAGACGTGGGCTATGGCTTCTAGTAGCCAGCATATCCAGAAGGATTCTGATGCAGGCGGATGTCTATGAAAGAGTAGGAAGTTCTAACTGTGCTTAATGTGGCGTCAGTGAAAACACTTAACCTATGACCTTTTTATATTGTTGCATAGCTATTACTGCAAAGATCAACCTTACCGATTAGATAACAAGCGAGAGCCTCGTCAATATCATGAGTAATATACAAATGTAATATACAAAACTGTGTATATTAAGAATGTGTGACTGCATGTCTATTCTGTTTCATATCTCACGGGTATTCCACAGTTCTAAGAAATATTTTCATATCAACACGGGATTACATAACTACTAGTACCTGAAAGGAGTGACTCATAATTATCACCACGTTCCCCTCAGCTCTACTGACATTTTTTAAGTCCTTCAAAACATTAATTTCAAGAAGAGACAAATGGCGAGAAGTGCCATGTTTATGAAGAAGTTAAAAGTTGAATGAAAAACGTTTTATATTTCCACAGGCTCCTGTTTGAGAAATGCTCAGTGGGATTTACCTTTAGAATTGAAACAGACTTAATAAACCATCAAACCCAGACCATCAGAGTTCAGAATTTCTTTGAAATTCTTTGAAGCTATTTGCAGGAGAAACAACCCACTAGGTAAATATTTTAATAGAAGTCAAACTAGTTCACTTAATGAGATCCCACAACAGGTTTCCAAGCAGAATTACCACTAACAAGAGACTGCATGTAGACTCCAACTGTGATAATGTACCACTAGGACAACAGTGATGAAGTGAACAAGGTGCTATATGTTGCTGCTGGCTTCACTGTGTATATAAAAAAAAAATCACACCAGGCAACCATGGAGTGAAATCTCAATCACACCTCTGTTGCAGTGGAAGCAGGGAGACAGAGACAAATGGAGCCCGTTTTCACTCCAGCAGTTCAACTTCTGTCATACTCTTATATGTAAGACAAAGACATGGGAAGTCATCTCATCTCCTTGTACAAAAACAACCCTGGAGGATCTAATGGAAGCATGTCTCAAGCATGACAACTATGCGGCTTCCTCACCAGCCCTCCCTTTTTTTATGCCTCATTATCTCGTTCACCCTTTTTCACCCGAGTTGTTCTCTCTTGATAACCCGTATCTCTCTCCGTGCTGTCTCACCGCTATCTCAATCTCCCACTGTCACACTCTCCATCATTTTAGTCTGCTCTATCTACCACCAACCCTCCTCCCTCTATTAAGTGAAGCGCCGGAGACAAGACGCTGGCTGCTCTATACAATGGCCCCTGTATTCGCTTTGCTGTTTACCTGTCTGCAGACAGCCCTCACTACTTTTGCTGAAGCACAAAGACCTCCCATTCACAGAGGACCCTTTGTTCCTCTATACATTGTGCATACCTGAGTGTCTGTGTAGGATTTACCACACAATGTAAATTAGTTAGTTCAAAAAATCAGAGCAATATGTAAAACATACATTTTAGGACAGCTACAGGGTTGCTGGATTTAAAATGTACGTGCATGTAATTTGTAACCTTTTACACCTTTCATATGGATGAAAAGCGCTCAAATCTGGTTTGGACTAACTGATGTTGTTAATTGAATGTGGACGTCCACACTCAAATTAAAGTTTATAGTCAGCGTTTTAACTGGAAAGCTGGCGAAATACTTCCCAACTGAACTGCATGTGCACGTACGCGAAGAAGATAAGCAAACACACATAAATAAGACAGCCTTCAAAGAGTGTGTGCGCTATATTAGTTTTGCAGGTATGGAAATATTTATGCCTGCGTAAGGGGAAAATGTAGCAATTTTCCCTGTAGTACTGTACGTGTAGGCGTGTGTGCAGCCATTTGTGTACACTGTAGGAGCAGATAGATGGGAAAGCCCACGCACTGGGGTTCAGGACAAATTGGCTGCCTTTCGTCTCTGCTGCTCTTTAATTACACAGTACTGAAACGCGGGGACTACCTACCCACCAGCCTAATACTGCAGATGGAGATACCAATAGTGCTGTTTATCATGCAGAGTGCCGACAGAGTGGGACAGCTCCAAATTTTGTCTCTCTCCATGAATCTCACTCTCAGAATAGATACACTGCCCATATTAACAAGAGCCCTTGTGTGTTTGAATTTGGGATAGAAAAGTATTATAGGAATGTATTACAAAAACGAATTAATGGACTACAAATGCTGGATCAGCAAACTAATGGTTTTGATTAACTTCTATACTATTGTTTCTGAACCACAGGGTCTCTGGCACTATGCTAACGGCATTGTTTGTGTATGACATATGTAAAACATAAGGTAAAGTGACCGTTCAAATTAAGCTCATCTTAGAATATTAACGCACCAGATATAAACTAAATTCACAGTAACGTGATACAGACTTAAAATTAAACCAGTTAACTATAACATTAGGGACGTTTAGCATCAGTACTAACACACCAACATCTCGTAATAAAAAGAAAAAATGCAGGCGAGAGAAAGGGCAACAAAGGAACAGAGATTTCTTCTCTCTACTTTACCAGTAGAGCAATCAACAACCCTTACGCTGCCAGTTAGATGCTGTTTTCACTGCAATCACTATCCACTAAGGCATATGCTCAAGTTTAGCGGTGCACATTAGCTGTCTGTGCCTTCTCTGTGTGTACGTTCTTGCTGTGCCGAGTCTGGTTTTTTTGTCCCAGACCCATTTCACACTTTCACCCGGCAATATGAGGAGAACACATCCGAATAAACACTTTAAAATTCATTAGGGGGGACTGGAGGGTAATGGCGAAAATACATCCAGCTGAGGCTGAATAAAAAATACTGAGCAATAAAACTTACTAGGCCACAGTGGTACGGAAAGGTTTTATGCAAACATGTATGCACAATCCTTGCTTTTGCTCCACATACAGTATCATCAGTATAATATTTGACTTTGACCATGTAATGAGGGGAAACAAAAAAGGAGCAGGGAGTATAGGCATATAAATAAAGAGATATTCGTACAGATAGGAGAAGGTGAATAAGGAGAAAGTAAGAGGAAAACAGGATAAAAAGAAAAAAGGAAGCCAGAAGAAAAGACTGCTGTGGCAGACGAGCAAAATGAGACTGGAAGAAGCAAAGAGAGAAGTCATGAGGCAGAGGTTCGTCTTTACCTTCAGTGGGGTTAATAGCTCCCGGCAAGGTGTCCCAAGGGAGGGTCCAGGCAGGGCAAGGATGAGGCGCGAAGACTGCTTCGATGCCATTTTCCTAAGGGAGGAACACACAAGCGCATGCAAATACATGTTACCATAGAAACCACTCTACAGCCTTGAGGTTCTGTGGTCCAAATGGTCATAATGAAGCGATTTAGAGACCGCTCTTGAACAACCCCCTGTTCCCTTTCTCACACTGATCTGAAGCCTTACCTGAGGAAAAACAACTGCTGGTGCACTTATTAGTCTCTCAGGAGAACAAATGTTGCACCAGTAAAGTACATACTACTGCTCATCCAGCACACTTCAGAGTAAAACACAGAAATGAGGCCAAACAAAGCACTTCTCTCTTCTCGCCCCAATGAATGGAAAGCCAGAAAGGACAGTACATCTGTCCTCAAAAGCAGGTGCATAGTCATTGTTGAAACAATTAATGAAAAGAAAATGACTTTGGGGAAAAATTTATTTCTGACAGCTGCGTCGTAAGATCGGTCTCGCTAATTAGCACTGATAATACGTCTTACATGGTACCTCACAGTACATGGTACCTTATAAGAGATGTGACTGACAATGCTTTACTGAAAATAGAGGGAAGCTTCTTTCAGCTGCTCCCAGTGGATATATCCGCATATTTTGATTTGGCAAGGATTTTACGCCAGATGCCCTTCCTGACACAACCGTCCCAATTTATCCAGGCTTGGAACCGCCACTAGAGAAGGACTGGGATGCAAACCATCGACCGTGGGATTCGTGCAATTGCTGAGTGGCCTGCCGCTGTCCTAGCTTACCATTTCACTGAAAATACAATATAACATTTGTTGCTGGTAATAATATATTGTCTTTACTGCAAACATCTGGTGGGGGTTTTCTTTTTCGTTATTATAACTTTAACACAGTAGGATTTGTTTTACGTTTTGTACAATTTAATATGCTCTATTGAATTGTACAGCAGTGGGTGAAGGCTTGTCCTTAAAATTGATGACTGTTGTGGGAGACATTAGCTGTAGCTAGGTGCACCTAATAAACTCCAAGCTGAATGTATTTCAGAAATATAACTGAACTTAGGTGAGATTTTACCTTCAGCTAGTCCATCAATGCACAATGCAGCTCCAGTCAGACGTAACTGAAATTCCAATTATATTTAAACACTTAACGTATATGAGCCTACATTAAATATTTAGCACCGTACACAGTGCACAGGTCAGTTTGTTAAAGCTGCATTAAGGCGCATTTCACCTGGTAAAAGGAAACTTGTCCAAACAACAACTAAAGCAGTTTAAAGCCTTTCTGTTCTTACACAAAATGACTTTTCCTGAACTTCAATGCTGCCTCAGTAATCCTCCTGTCTGGATCGTCCCTGCTGTCCTACTGTATGTTAATAATAAAGTGTAAAGCACGCGGTATTCTGGTGTTGGGCCTGTCTGTTTGTTTCCATTTGAATCCCAGATTGTCTGTCTACAGCCCACTGAACAGGCAGTTAGACTGGCATGCATCAGTGTGTATTAACTGAAGGTAGAAAGAGGCAGAGTTTATGAGCCATTTATACAGTGGATAGCAGCGAGATGATCCCGGTGCCCCTGATTAGCAGCACTGAAAGATGGCATGTCACCTCGTCAGGTGGCAGGCCTCTCAGTCTCTATGTACTGTACCAGCCTTGGGACACACACAGCATATGGATGCATGCACCCCCCCCCCCTCCTCGCCCACTCACTCTCTCTCACACTTACACACACACACACACACACACACACACTCTCCTTGGACAAGTCATTTAAACAGCTGCACTGCAGACACGACGGTGGCGGCACAAAGCCATTCTTGTAATCCCTTTAGGCAAACAAAGAATAATGGCCTGTGTGTGTGTGTGTGTGTGTGTGTCTGTGTGTGTGCATGTGCACATTTTCAGATTTAATGTCTGATTTCAATCTGCTATGAAAACTGTCATTTGTGTACAACTGTGCCCGACTAGATTTTATTCGGCACCAACTTAAGACAGATCCCATTCTGACCACCCAGCCAGTTTCAGCCAAACTGCCTCCACGCCCTCTTCTGCTGCTTCCCTCCATTCCTGCGTTTCCATTCCTTGATATCAAATTATTACACACAGTAGGAAACTGGTGACATATCTAGGCTGGGAGAGCAGAGCAGCAAGGCCAAGAGAACGGCCTGTAGGCTCATAAGTGAGAGACGAACGCCTTTGAAAAAGCTGGACCTGCTTATCTCCTGGAAAAGTTAGTGCAGAAATGTTAGAGGGGCCGCTTTTGCTGTGTTATGGAGCTGAGCAGTGTGTGTGTCTCATCGATGCTTCCTGAGGGATACTGCATTTTAAGACTGAACACATTATGCTAGTACTGTGTGCCGTTTTGTCTCTCCACACTTTTAGCCATTACTATAAACTACTTAGTCTGGCTATAAAACTTTGTTTTGTTCTGGACTGGATTCATCGTTTTTATTGCATCTGAAATGAGAAAAAGCTGAATGTGCATCGTTTGCACTATTTCAAGTGTCAACAAGATCCAATGAGAATACTGAACTGAACATTTTATAAAGCACCAAGGGCAGTAAAATACTGTTCTTGGAATCTTATTTTTCAGACACTTCTCTGTTGGTTTGTCTCAACCGATCCAGCGATAGAAACATCTGTGGGAGAAAAAACATGCATGCAGACAAGCATCCTAAAACCTTTAAACAGACCACTTAAAATGTTAATCCTGAAAGACTGAAAGCACTTAACACCAAAGCACTGACAGAAAGATAGGAAAAAACATCAGACTATTAAGAAAGCGTGCCAGAAGCCCAAACGTTACCTTAAAGGCAAAATCGGCTGAAAACGTGGGCATGAAATTACAGGGATGATGGTTAACAACCACTTGTCTCCAACCTGCTGCCTGTGCTAAAGCTCTTTGAATGTGCATTCTGTATGCGTGTGTTAAAACAAATGTTTTGAGAGTACTGAGATTTAAAGCACGGTGAGAAGTAGGCAAAGGAAAAGTAATCATTTACTTTGAGTTTAGTCATTGTGGGTCTGGGGCCACCGACAAAGTGAAGCTGTGTGATCATCTCTTGGTTTTCTTCGTGATCCAACAGACTGGGTGGGTTGTCCTTTGCCGATGGTTCTGAGAGGCCGGCTGTAGGAACCTGGAGAACCGAAAGAGCCATGCCGCAAGCCTCGGCTGCCTGAAGGAGCCCAGGTACCTCCTGGACACGGCTGTACCACCGCAGCAGGTGGGGGAGCTGATGTAGCGCGCTGCCAGCGTGAGCTCGGAGGGAACACTATCACAAACAAAAAGAGAGCCGAAACAAAAAGCAAGAAGGTATCGATTAATTGACTCGTCTGACTTGTCATCTCCACCGTAGGGACATGTCAGGCGCTAACAGAATTCCCTCGGCACACTAGTGGATAGACACACACAAGGGGGCGGAAGGAGAAACATCAAAACAGCGTTGGCAGGTGGTGAGAGTAAGAACACAAACAAAGACGTGATCGGAGGAGCAGCGGCATTGTGTGTGTGTGTGTCTGTGTGTGGAAGACATAAGCACAACTGAGGGACACACAGACACAGATGGAGAAGGGGCACGCTGCAGTATGACAAGTGGGTGGAGTGGAAAGGATCCGTCGTGGCTGCATGTGTCGTGGGCAGTGGTGGCCGTTAAGAGGAGACACGCTAGGCTGAGTGTGAAACTGGAAACCACTGGAGCACAGCTGACTACTAAAAGCCTCATTGTGAGAACTTCAGTTCATTCCCACAGTGGAGGAAAAGCCGGGAGACGGCTGAAGGGTGAAATGGAGGTTGAGACCCACTTCACTGCCTGACAGTACAGCATTCCTGATCAATACCAACACGCCTTTGAACTAAATAGCTGTGGTACTCTCTGGTCCCAGCAGCTCTGTTAATAAATCTGTAATTGCTACCAACTATCCTGGTAAAACATGGAATAATTACATGAAATTAATATTCAGAAACAGCCTTTAGAAGCTGAAAGTTTTAAGGTAAAAAATAACACTCCTCTTGATGTGTTGCAGAGAGAAAAGTGCTCCTCAAGTGAAATGCATTTCAACCTGCTGCATTTGAATAGAAACTCCACCAGACACTGTTATCACTCTTTGCCAGGTGGCTCTGGACCACCTTTGAGAGCAAAACCTGTGCCAAGTCTGATGCAGCGAGTCTTCTGAGTCGAGTTTCTGCCTGGGTGGATGTGAAAGGAGCTGGGTGTACTGTCGGTTCAGCCCGAGTGGAGTGTCAAAACCATAAGCCGTGCATAATTTGACAAGTCATCTTAATAAATGCGTTAAACGTAATGGTGGCTCTGTAGTCTGAGCGGCACCACTCATCAGGGCTGACATCGGACCTAATAGTGCTACTATTTATGCTGTAAGACAAGCCTACACGTGACTACTCATGACACAATAATGCACATTTTTCTTGTGGTAATGTTTGAAAAGCCCAATGTGCGTCAAAAGCAATGAAAATATAAGACCTAAAAAAGAGCACACGGCCAAGGATGAATAAGCAGCTGACAGGGCTCCCTGAGCTCGCCTCTCCACAGTGAGTGAAGTGAGTGTTAATACCTCCTGTGTGAAAGAGATGGAGATCCTTTCATAAATGCAAAGTGGCCACAAAGAGACGCAAAAGAATCCCAGTGGAACAAACGTGACCAGTGGCCCATTTCCTCCAAATCCATCACTACACATAGTCCCTGTTATTAAACTCACATAAGCATTTAATGCAACCGGAGGGCTCCAAAGGCAAGAGTCTGTTTGTAATGAGATCTTAGCAAAAAGGGTTCATTCCCACAATAATCTGAAACATAAATCATAAATTCCAAGGCCCTTACCAGGTACTCATGTATGCATGGTAGGAGCACCACATCAGTCAGAGTGAAGTACAGTCCTTCAGCAAACACGTGCTCCAGCGGAGGCAGGTCTGTGGTCTTTACTTTCCTGATCTCAGAGTTCTCTCTAGTGGTCGAAGATGGAATTGGATTTACAGACAGCTTGGCTAAAGCAGCCCTGAGCTCAAGTCCATCACAGACCTGAGGCGACTGTGCAGATTTAGAGTCAGAAACCCCATCCCCCTGGCCTTCAGCAGGCTCATCCTTTTTATGCTGTCTCTGCTCTTGGAGCTTCTGCCTTCGTATTTTGTCATCATTGTGAACTCTGACGGGCTCCGCCAGCCTTTGCTCCAGGCTGAGGATGGGGAGAGGTAGCGGCTGATACTGGGTTGTGGGATGTTGGAGGTGTTCTTCAACAGCAGAGGGAATGTCGATTTCACACAGTCTGGTCCACTTGCTCACCTGAGAGTGACGGAAGATGATAAGAAAAGGAATTTGAAAGGTGACCGATTAAAAAGTTTAAAGGTAATGAAGCCATCATTTGCAACACGCCATTTACTGTAGTTTACTGGTTGATGTTTACCTGATGTAAAGCATATAATACTTCTACCACTGTCACAAAAGCCCATTAAAGATGATCAAGAACTAAACGATGAGGAACAACGATGCTTTAAAACTCCATGTTTGCTATATCTCTGGCGAAGAACTAGTAATTTAATGAAGACAAAAAGGGGAGATGCTGACATACATTCTTTTGTGAAATACATTATCTGTAGGACAGGGATGTACTGAAGCATATAGTCAGCACACGCCCAATTGTCTTTAGGATTAGAGGCAAATTAAATAATCTCTCTATAACTCTTTAGAAACCTAACGAAGGTCAGTTTCCTGTCGTTTGTTGTATGTTTCTGTGTTCACAGCAGTGTCGTAAACACCTGTAGGTGCTCATGTTCTCGGTTTGCCACTAACCTCTGCGCAGGCCTTCAGACAGGTCTTCTTGAAGCCTAGCAGTGCTTGCACGTCATTTCTTGAAGAGCCAGTCTCTAAGGTCTTGTTAATAATATGTCTCAGGACCACTGCCAGTCCTGCCCGACACAGACGTCCAGTTTCATCCAAAACGGCAGGGAGACGGCAGCCCCTCACCAGCTGGGGCAGGAGCTCCGTCCGAGTCTCGGACACGTCCAAAAACTCTGGTATCTGACCCTTCAACGACGGGGTGCTGGCAGATTGGGTGGAGACCAGATGCACTTTGAAAGTCCTGCACTTACAGTAGGAGAGGAGAAACAGGGCGATGGAGGTGTGCAGCGGGACACGTGGATCTTCATTTTGGGAACAAACGTCTAAATAGAGGGAGGGGTGTCGCTGCGTTTCTTCCATGGGCTTCATTGTAAATAAAGCATAAAAAACAGTGAAATAAAATCACGTTATCATGTTAAAACGCTACTAGCTTCACGTGTGCCTATAAAGTGAATTCAAAAACCATGCATTAAATGACATAAACAGATACTCACCAAAGCTGTGGAAATGGAATCAAAACACCGGCAGTTTGTGAAGAAACCACGTTGTTACGTTGCAGAGCGCTAGCGCAGTGCTGCTTCTTCTCCTCCTGTAATAAATCCAACAGAGCTCCACAGCGCCACCGCCTGTCTGACAACTTCAGCATTAATAATGTAATATGTTAACATATGCTAATAACGCCACACAAAAATATGATAAATTAACTTTATGATTGTTTAACTGTTACACATAGAGAAGGCGTGGTTATATGTAGTTTCTATGACTAAGAACAAAATGTGACGTTACACGGAGTTCCGCTTGTGTGGGGTCCGGACATATTTAACGGTTGCACGGACGTCTTCCCCGACAGGCTGTGTCTTTGTAGGAAGTATTGCTCAACCGTCAGTTGCGCACAGAAACGCAAATACCGGCGTAAGGGACAGGTTTTTATCAGAAGCAGTGTTTAAGGTAATGTAACTAAAATGAGAGTAATGATATGTGAAGGTTGGTTTGTCACTGACAGCGTATGAAAAGGTCAATTTAGTCACGGTGCCGCTAAAGCGGTGTGTCTCATCGGGACTAACACAGTATTTTTAATTGAATGGTAATGTAGGTTTTTTTCTCTAAGCCTATCACAAAGAGCCAGTCAGTCAGTAACCGAGGCAAATTCTCTTAATTCAGAAGTGTAAGGTGTCATATATATATATGAAAAAGTGTAAACTGCCGAATAAGTGTAATTCATTTTAAGAGCCCAACACAATTCAGTGATAATAAACGTGTGTACGTGGTTTCAGCCAGAAGGCGTGAGACACCTTATTTTTACAGTTACACAGCTATATTGACAGTAGCGAATTTGAAAAGATACTCCACCAATATCATCAGAGAGACTAAATCATTATGTAACATCTTCAGCTAATAACGTTGTACCTGAATACTAAAAGTGGCACTATTGTATGATTCCGTGTTAGCCATGGCAGGACCTGTCAATCTGGAGTTGGATCCCATCTTTTTAAAGGGTTTGAGTTACCTGCACTCCAAAAGCAAGGACTCTGCTGACAAACTCAAAGCTCTGCTAGATGAGTCGCTGGCAAGAGGAAGTGACTCGTGTTACCGGTCATCACAAAAGGTACGTTTATGACATTTATTCATTTATTTCATGTTTTCTGGTGTGTGATTTATACAACATAATTCTGAGTACAAATCTGTCTCTTCTCAGGATATAGAAGTATCTAAGGGGTCTGTGTCAAAACTGAGCATAAGTAAACAGGACTCCAAGTCCTCCTCGAGTTCCTCCTCCTCCAGCAGCAGCAGTGGTAGTAACAAATCCAGCTCAGAAAAGAGCAAGAAAGAGGGAGAGAAGAGACCTTCTGAAAAGGTCCAGTATAAACATTTTCTCTTTGATCACAATAAAATGTTTCTCATAAATCTTCAAGCATAACTCTGACCATATTTCACACAGTCGCGTGTGTGGCTACTCTGTTATTTATGAGGCTGATCTCAGCATGCAGTGTCTGAACTGACTTTTTCTGTGTCTTATAGGTCAGGGTTGATTTGGGTGAGGTGGACCCTCCAAAAAAGCCTCGTTTGGAGAAACAAGAGAATCGTTCTTCTCCAATTACTGTTCAAACAAGCAAAGACCTCCTGCCAAACATAAACGACTACGATGAGACTAATGCTGATGATTTTGCCATGGAAATGGGCCTGGCTTGTGTGGTTTGCAGGTACAGGTTAAATATAAGTGAAGTTACTCTTTATATGTGTTGAAAGTTATTATGATGTATTCTACTACATCTTCAAGCTCAGAAAGTTCAACTTAAACGTAAACAACATCTGTTAATTCAATTCAATTCATCTTTATTTGTATAGCGCCAAATCACAACGAAAGTCATTTCAGGGCACTTTACAAGGTTTAGGACCTTGCAAAAATATAAGTGTATATATAATCAAAATAATGGAGAAAACCCAACAGCCCCACTTGAG
>JAUMTR010000001.1:8219075-8275804 GCA_032270685.1 Microctenopoma stevenorrisi
TGGAAGAAGGCAGTTCTGGAGATTTCTTTTATGTAATGGTTAAACGAGATATCTTGATCAAAAATAACACCAAGATTACTCGTAGTAGTGTTCGAAGCCAGTGCAATATCAGCTAAGGTGGCAATTGGATTGGATAGCTTGTCTCTCAGAGCTTGGGGAGCTTGTTACTTTCATCCACTTTCTTACTGTGTTCTTGTTGTTGTGTTTTACTTCCTGAAGACAAATGACGGTGACCATGGGAAACCAGTTGGTTGAATGCCAGGAGTGCCATAACCTCTACCACCAGGATTGTCACAAGCCCCAGGTGACAGACAAAGACGTTAACGACCCGCGGCTTGTGTGGTATTGTGCCCGCTGCACCAGGCAAATGAAACGTATGGTAAGTAAAATAAATAGGGTTTCAGTATCACCTTTGTTTTTTGCATGTTATACAATGTACAACACGCAGTGAAATGTTTTCTATAGCATTTAACCCATCCCCTCTGGCGGAGAGCAGTGAGCAGCCACAGTCAGCGCTAGCGCTGAGTGTCTCACTCAGGGACACACCTGGTATGGAGGATGGGCTGGGGGCCGCAGCTGGGAATCGACCCTGCTATTTCTGCATCGCAGCCCTCAGCCTTAACCACTGAGTTACCAGGCCGCCGTTAACATGTCCTGGTGTTGCGTCTGTCAGAAAGTAAATGCTTTTGTTTGTCCACCAGGCCCAGAAACCTCCACAGAAACCATCTCCTGCATCTGCATCGTCGGTGCCCGTTGTAAAAGACACACTGGTGAAAAAGACGGAGCTTAAATCAAAACCTGACACAACCAGCACCTTCCAGGCCTTCAAAAGGACCGAAGTGAAGGTATGTGCTAACTTATTATGGCTTTTCCAATGTATGCTAATAGTCAGCGATCAGTAGGACAGGATGGTAAATGATTTATAAATGCCTGTTTGATAGCCCTTTACTAGTTATCTCGTATGTGCTCTGCTGTCACCCTCAAATAAAAACTAGCATTTTATCTCACGTTTTTACTGGTAGCAAGTGAGAGAAGGTCATTGTCAAACTGTTCTGAAAAGTAGACTGCATAAATCCCACCAGAGCATAACAAGCAGAAAGTATTCATTTATTAGGGATTAGACCACAGACTTTCTCTGCTCAGATAGTGTTCCACCACAGTACTTCTTTTCCCAGAAGGAAAGAGTTTAAAACTTTTCAGAGCAGTTCTACTTATTGGAGTTCACCATAGTTATTTTAAAAGTAAACGTGATTTGATTATGTTAATACCAGTCACACTGGGAGTGAGAGTTTTGTCAGTGTACAGTGTAAATGTTGCTCAAGTAGGGGAGTTGATGCATCGTCTAGCTTACAGGTAACTTTGCTGATTGACTTACCTATGTATTGGCTCTACTGCAGTGACTTGAAGATGTTTACATGATATGTAAGCCACAGAATGATGGTGGATTATCCTGCTCGTCTTGTAGTGATAACTTATATCTTTATGTCATAGACATATTTACACACAGATCTAAAGTAGTGAAGCACAGTACAGTAGTAGAAACTGCAAACTTCAGTAGACAACCATACATAAGCTTGATCACATAAATCCATTGAATAGACACTTATTAAGATTCATTTGTTGTTGACCTCCAGCAATCTATTTATAAACTTTATAAAAACATTGGAAAACCAACCATCATTTAATTTTATGCAGGCATCCACGACATCAGCCAATCCCACCACCAGCAGCTCCTCCTCCTCAGGCAGTGGTCTTACAGGCTGGGCCGCATTTGGCGCCAAGACAAGTCCTTCTCTTCCTACCAGTTCCAAACTGGGTTCCTCAGGCGCAAGTGGGAGCAGCAAGACCATGACCACTTCCTCTGGGCAGAAGCCCGTCGGGCTGTCTGGCCTAGCTGGAAACAAGTCAGGACTTGGGAGTGCAAAAGTACCTGGGGGAAACAATGGAAACAGTTCGAGCCAGGTACCTCTAAAACCTCCTCCACCCCTGACACTGGGTAAGCAGCCACTGAACCGCTTGTCAAGTGGTGAAAACCAGGGTAAAGGTTCTGCTTCATCAGGGGGCGGCTCCCCAGGTGGCTCCCAGTCAAGTTCAGGAGGGAACGGAGGCAATGGGAGCAATGGGAACGGGTCAAAGGTTGCACCAGGAGACAAAACGCCAACATCTCAAGAGTCTCAGCTTATCGCCATGAAACGGTTACAACAGGTGAAGAAGAAAGCAGCTCAGAAGAAACTGAAGAAATGAATAGCTGTAGAAACCAAGAGGAGAAGGAGGTCTGAGATCTTGGAAAAGAAATGCTCAAACTGTGTGAGATTAGTACCAGAACAGTACGTTTATGTTGTGTATGGAGTAACACCATCTGGTCAAATGCTTGACCTTCACTTTGTGTAAATGCTGCTGGACTCAGTGCCTCATTCTGCCCTGACACATTTAACTATTGAAAAGTGACTGTCCCCTTTCACCAACAAACATCATTAAATATCCTCTTTTTAAAACCGGCAGTTGCTTTGAAGCATTTGGTGTTTGAATGAGACTCGTTATGTGCTGTAGTTACTGTAGTTATCATAGAGGGCATGTTTATTCATGACACAATGGTTCAAATATAAATTACATGATAGATTTCTTCATTTCACCTAAAATATATACTTCACATATAAATCATTTCACGTGTAACATTTACTTCATCTATAAATCAGTTCACATATGGATTTTTACTTCATCAATAAATCACTTCATTTTCAATATAAACAACACTGAAGTACAAAAAGTGCTCATCACAGTGCTCTGATTTCTTATTATAATGTTCATCACAGATTATTGGTCAAATCCCATTGGTGAGCTCTTGTTATGAAGACAAAGCTGATTCAGCATCAACACTTTTGGTATGAGACATCTCATTTTAGCATCTAGTAAAACATGGTGACATTCACAAAGCAGAAATGTGACAATGTCTTACAGGCAGATTTGTTTCACCACAGGTTGGTTTCAGGTTGGGTGTTCTGGATTGATGGAGGCCTCCCATTTATGCATAGGACATTCTGCCGAGGTAGTTGGCAGGGACATATCCCTTCTGTCCATTTGCCTCAGCTAACCACCACTCCTTATTTCCTCCCAGGTCACAAAACTTGAGAATGCGTACGTGCTGGTACTCCTGCAAGGTCAACTCCTGGTCACAGCGAGCTTGAAATGCATACACGGCGTAGAACTGGAAAGAGACACAAATCAGATTTGAAAAGATGCAACATTATGTGCAGTGTTAAACCTTAACAGCTTTGTAAAGATGTGTGACGACAGTTAGAAATGGTGCTAAAAAATCCACAAGGTGGCACTGTTTGTTTCTGCATTGGCAAAATGGAGCTTTTAGAGACGTGTATGCCTCAGTTGTCCTGCCACTATATAGTAACTCGTATACTGTGAGGGTTCAGTTATGACCCTCTGATAACAAAGTTAAGATGTCATAGGTTACGCACACTCCCACTGCCACTGTGTGTTCAGTTTAAGTGACAAGTATTTGTAATTCATTCTGCCTTGTGTGAAAAGTTTGAACCTCTTATTTTACATCAACTGTTCTGAAGATGAGAAATCAACTGATCCGATATTTTCAGCAATGCATAGTCTTAAAATAACAATATGGGCCTACAACGTGCATGCAAGCACGCACCTGCTGAGCATCTGTGTCCAGTGCGTCCACCAGGTCTTCAGGACTCTCCAGCTCCCCCTGTAGACCAGAGAGGGTCGAGCTGCTGTCAGTGGTGTTGAGGTTGAAGCTGCGCAGGCTGCTGCTGCCACTGCCTGACACAAACAGGCTGAGGTTGTCGAAGTCGTCATCTCCTATAGCAGGTGGCTGCTGCTGCTGCTGCTGCTCTTTGACCATCTGGCCTGCCCTCTGTGAGTCCCTCAGAGGGTTGTACTGCTTCAGGAATGTGGAATAGACATAGCCTTGTGTACCTAATGGTGACACACAGGGACAATTTGTCAGGAAGCATGAGGTCTAGGTCATATTCAGAGTGCTGGTTCATGCCAAATTACAAAATAATGGTAGTGGTGTCTAACCATGCCGGTAGATTTCATTTGTTTAGCTTATGAGATGTCCATCCCTGAGATAAAGTGGGTTTAGTGCTCACAAACGATTGACCAAATGACATCAACACAGCATATTTTCAGAGTGTCCCGATTACCGTAAATGAATTATCTTAATAAACTGTCATAATTCATTCTTTTTTTTCTGAAATGTTTTTAGTTTAGTCCTTAAAGCAACACAAAATAAAGTAATATTTATATTATAATATATTTACATGGTTGAGATGCAAGTCAAAATTGATTCAGGGATTCATGACAAAAAAACTCTTTTTATAATCACTAAAGGAACATAATTTCTGCAGGATAAAGTGTGTTTCATATGTGGGACCGCCTAGTGTAATTTAAGCAAGGATACACTGGAACAGTCTTAAACCAGAAGCCGTTTGAAGAGAGTGTAAATATGAGGCAGGAATATTCATAGCATTGAAATAAACAGAAGGGTGAACAACAACTTCCTGAGAATGCTTTTAATCCCAGAGGGAAAGACAAGTCTGTGAAGCCTGTACTTCATACTCAGAGCCATATACACACTTTTTTCTAGAGCTCATAAAAAGGATCTTGTTATTGCTGAGTACAGAGACGTGCAGGCAGCATCTCTCCATCCTTGTTTCTGAATACCCAAAGGGAATTCAAAAAGGCTTTGTGCTCTAAGTAACACTGCTTACAACGCACAGCGGTTTGTTCCAAACAAGGCGCAGGGATCTCAGGTGCTTCCGCGAGATGTAGAGAGTAGAAGGAGACAAGATATGGAGTTGGCCCTGTTGTGAAGCAACCATTTCTAGAGGCAGACAAAGAGGTACCAGCAACCATGACATCAGAGGGGCTCCTGGGACTGATCCTTGTTTGCTGACTTGTCAGTGTCAGAAAGTTTGGTGTGTCTACAGAGCCTCAGTTATCTAATAGATGCCAGTATATTCACGGAGGAATATGTATTAAAGGAAATCTATACCGCCCAGACCTGCAGACGATCCAGTGATAACTTAATTCACCCTGCACGTCTCAGTAACAGGATGCGTCAGAGGTGTCCTTGTTCCTGCACACACACTTACCTCCTGTGTGAACCAGCCAGCGGCTACTGCTGCCTAATGGGTCTGTGTCCTCCAGCAGGGCCACCAGCTCACCCTCTAGCAGGCTGAGGTCCTGCTCCTGGCAGCCGTTACACTTCCTCTTCAGCTGATACAAACGGTTCACTGGATATTCTGCCAGCAACCAGGCACGCTGCTCCTCGCTTTGATGCTGCACCTCTGGCATCTGGAAAACAGCACAGGGGCGTTTTGGGTAAAATATTAGAAATGGGCGTATTGTAAGGGCTCATGTTGGTGTGTTGTTGGTTATCATTGTACCAGAGTGATCTAGTGTGGGTGGAAGGTAATAAGATGGGAGAAGGGGGTTTTAAATATAGGTCTTATAGGTCTATGTATGTAAAGTAAAGGCAACATAGAGCGTAAAATATGAATTTAACTCTGGACATTTATAGTCACTTCTCGATTATTTCAACTTTCTCACAGTTATTTTCTTGTCTCGTTGTCTCTCGAAGCTGACTTTGCGCTCCATGAGCTTCTGCGCATTATCCTTAACAAAGGTCAGATTATTCAGCTCATCCATGATGCTGTTCTGCACTTCAAGAATGTTTGACAGCGGAGCCTGGAGAAGGGAACAGAGCTCATTTAGTTTTCAATATGCTACAATGAAAATGTGTCTTATAATGTTTTTAGATTCTTACAGGCAGCTGATGAATGGGCGGAACACGAAGTAGTATTTTATCCATCAGCCCTCTGAGTAGAGCCACTAAATACACCACGCAGTTGGTCAGAATAGTGTAGGCAGCCATGTTGAACCGCTTCAGCTCCTCCACTAGCAAGGCATTGATAGCTTCATAGTCCCTCCTGGCAGGACCAGGTGGCTCTTCTGGCACTAGTGAAGGAGATGACGAAGTGGTGGTTGATGAGGAGAAAGAGGACGAGCGCTCGAGGCGGCTGCAGTAATCCAGCAATTTGTCATAACGTTTCTGAATGAGCTTCTGTGGGCCTGTGAACATGCCCTGCAGGGATGAGAGGGGGGCGAGGACCAAGCGCTCCATACTCTCTTTCTGGAGGAGGAGAAGAGGAATAGAGGTGTTCAATGTTTTCCTGATTTCATTATGAATTTCTTTAATATGCACTCTGATTGTAATCTGTAAACTCTGAAATGTCTAGTTTATTCCAAACAATTCTCTCTAAGAGAAGAAGACCTCAATGTACTGAATGAATGACACCGAATTAGCTACTGCAGATCGATTTGTCTACAGACAAACCAGAGGTAGTGATGTTATTCAGCTTACAGTGTGAGTTTAGCAAACACAACCGACTTAATCTATTGTAGTAGGCAGCGTGTAGTGCGTAGCACTACACATAAAATTAAATGAATTGTTCCTTTTGTGCAAATGTTCTGCTTCCTGAAAGCGTCTATCAGTTACAGCTGCTACGTTCTGATTGTATAGCACACATGGAGCTCTTTCATACAAAATAAGTGTGCTGCTTGTCCTCTTAGAGTCTGAATGCCTTTGGTGTCTTATTTTGTAAAGATCATTCCAGTCTGTGTTGGGGCAGTGCTGAACTGTTGCTGTCAAGAGCTGCTGCACAAAGGATCTCATTCAAAGCTATAGTTATATCAGAACTGGCAACAGTGCAATACACAAAGGGAAGAGAACAGGAAGGGTAAGGTAGCAGGGAAGTATGCAACCCACCAGAAAGGTTTGAAACCTGAAGCAGGTGATTAATAAAATAGAAGACAGACAGCTATGGGCAAAGTCACAGATGACTCACAGTTGGGGGATGAATGCAAATGCACATATGGAAAGGGCAGAAAAGCAAGGACAGGGACAAATACATGACATTTAACAAGGAAAGAGAAAGCTGGGTGAAAGCAAGTTATGTCCCAAATTAAAGCAGGCATTATTGTTATGGAGTACAACAAATGTCATACTTACAAAGTGTGCATAGGGGTCATTTCCATTCTTGTGCAATGAGCTGTTTGTGTCATTTTTGTTTGAGTCCTTGACAATATCCTCCATGTCCTGGGTATTCTGGACAGCTACGGAGACCAACTCCTGCAGAAAACCCATTAAGAAAACATCCCATAAAGACTATTAGCATTACACACACAATAGAACATTGTCATTGAGAAAAAAAAATGTAGTATCGATTCTATACATACCTGAATATTCTGCAGGTAATACTGAACATTCTTGACCAGCTGCCTCACGGCCTTCTCCAGGCTCCTGAATAGCTTCTCCTCTTTATCAAAAACTTCATCTCTCACCTACAAAATACCAGTTGAAATCTGTAACTGAAACCCGACCTAAATGCCAAAAACTTCTACACTTGAAAATACCATGATATACCACACAAAAGGCAGCAACTGAGGCAAAGACATAACTTACATGTAATTTAAACAGTCAAGCCCATAAGCTTGAAAACTTTTATTCCAGTTACTTTTTTGTTACTGCAATTACAGCGTGTGTGTGGATTGGTCTCTAGTATGTACCTGTCACAGTACTTTACCTGTGGTTCAACTCCAGTGAGGATCTTGAGAAAACCAGCAAACCTGTCGCCTTTCTTACGGATTGAATGCATATTAAACTTGTGCAGTTTGCCCTTCAGTGTGCCTTCATCTTCCAACCTCTTATACTTCATAACTGAGAACAAAGGAGAAAACGATTACAAATTGAAAAGATTAACGGAAACAGGATGGTATATATTTATACAGTCATTTAGCATGATGAGAAGTAAAAACTCAAACTGTCGCGTTTGTTTAAAAATGAAAGCAATGAGTAATCTCACCTATATCCTTGCGCCTCTTGAACTCATTGATATTAACATTTATGATTTTGGCAGTGGTGAACGCCTCCTGCAGCGGCTGGTAGTCAGGGTGGTCTTCAGGTGTGGCCTGCCACAGCTCCCTAAGCAAGAGTGGATACTTCATGATCCTCTGAACGGGTTTAATAATTAGTGAACCCATGTCCAGCAAGTTAGCTTTCCCTCTGTGAAAATAAGATTAATAATCTATTCATTATAAATGATAAATGTGATCATACAATACCTATAGTAAACAATAGTCTACTGTATTTTGTAAATTAAAGTAAATGAAAACATGTGCAGTATGTCTTGATTATTTTTTCATTAAAGGGTACTTACTCTTGGTCATAAATCTTCCTGTAATTAGAAAGAAATGGGTTACCATTTCAGTTTCCAAAAACAGTAACCAGCAAATATTTCAAGCAATTGATAACTATATTCAGTAAATGAGGGAAGTTATGTTCAAGTTCTCAATGGTGTGACAAACATTTGGAGGAAGTGACTTGACCTACTTTAGTGCTAATACACAGGTGGTGAAATGTCGCTTTATGTCTTCCTCTTTCTCGTAGGATTTGAGTGACACGTTGGCATCATCGTGATGGTAACAGTAAATCTTATATACATCTTCTAAAGCTGCCTTTGTTTGAATGAATACATCTCCTTCAAATGAAAAATATATGTGAGATTCCTAAAAATCACTTCAAGAATGAAAAGTAAAAGTCACCAAGCCAGGTAAACTGGCAAGAATCAAAATGTCTGTACCAATGACGACTGCTTCTGGATCAGGATCAGCCTTCGCCTCGAACAGTCTGTGCAGAAGTGCTGCAGAAACCTCGCACACTGTCTCCATGTTGGTGAATAGTCGATCTACATCCACAACCTAACGGAAGGAAACCACAGTGTCAAACATGGCTTTAATTTTCAGAAAATATACAGTTTCCCTTCAAATTTCAATTAAACCATGGTCAATCTATCACACTACAACAGGACCAATAACCAAATAAACCTGTCACACTGTGGAACATCAGCTTTCTCTCAGCAGAAAGCTTGTTGAGTTTTAAAGAGGGTTTTCACAAACTGACTTTATCAGCAAAGCAAATGTTCAAAAACATCCACCTGCATGTCTCGAAGAGGCTGGACCACCTCTCTGATGCAGAGCTCTAGGTCTGTGAGGTAGTCTTTTTCAGTCTGTACAAGCTCCTGAATGACCTTTGCCCTGCGATTCATCTTCCTTGAACGGACCTCCGATGGGTCCAGTGCTGGAGAAGGGGGTGTGGACAGGTCATGTGGTGTCATTTTCTCTGTGGAGGGAAAAAGGGCATAACACAATTATCCCACCAAAAATGTTTTAGAATTCAATTGCATGAGTAAAATCAAGCTGCAATCTCAGCACCTGGCAGGTCCTATGTTTAAAAGTTACACAAGGTCACACAAGACTTATTCGAGTGACGTGAGTACACCTACAGTAAAGTGCAAATATGACATTTAAAAAGTGTTCGTTTTGCCAGCATTTCAAACCATCTGAAGTATCTGCATTTGCTCAAATCCTGGTAAACACCTGGATCCCGTGGGCTGTGCTTGCTTGGAAAAACATACATCTCTTCTAACACATCCAGTTGACGCCTCAGCAGCCATCGGTATTTCGGTGATCTAATTATTTTGACTCAAACGCCACGAGGCGTCACTTAACATGCCAGTCAGGCTCACTTTGCTCTTTTTTTTCTTGTTGTTGCTCTGCTTCCTAATCGGTCTGTGGCTGCTCTGAGCTTTGCATGGCAGGCAGGAGTTTCTGTTCAGGGAAGAGGGATGCTTGCCTGCTACCTAATCAATGCCACACACCACTTCCTCCTGTGGGGTGAGAGAGTGATACAGAGGAGGAGATTGAAGGCTGTGAGGCCCGTGTCAGATTACGGAACTAATCGTGCCGCTGATGTAATGCTACGGCGTGCTTAGACATTCCATGTGCTCAGGCTGGGTGTGTGTGTGTGTGTGTGTGAGGGGAGTGGCACACACACACACACACAGACATTCATTTACACATTTCCCACATTAAATTCAACAAGATGTTCAACCTAATTGTAGTGTACAAAATATATTGCTTGGGGCATTTTTAGCTAGCCATGACAGCATTTGCACATGAATACTGTACATATTTTATATTACACTTTGAATTAAGCATTAGTAGCATTAGCATTAGGATGCACTGCCAAAGAAACAACTTTGTTACTAGGAGTACAACAAGTTGCAAGATTGAAATGGGAAGACACTCACTAGTGGCGTCTGCCTGGACTGTTCTGTATTCTGTATTTTCATGTGTGTATATCCATATATTAATATAAAGTCACATTTTGTACAAACCTGGCATTGATTGAAGACAACGGGTCAAATTTATTAGTATAAGGTGAGTCTGAATTTACCATATGAGGCTATTATTGATAGCATGTTTCATAAACTCACTGTGTATACAAAATCTGCACCGACTGTCACAAGACAAATTATTTCTTTGCTTCAGCAGTTATTAATGAACTTGTTAGCGCCTGATTGTACCTCCAAAAAAAGACACGTTTCCCTTTGTGTGTGTCTAATGGAGCTTTGGAACAAATTCCTTTTACTACGAGATGTGAATGAAGTCTAGTGAGAGCATCGACAGCACAGATTTTCATCACATTCATGTTCTAACAGTTTTATTAAGTGTCCCGTGTCTACGTACACTGAAAAACCTTCGCGTGTGAGAAACCTTGTTGGCTCTTTCGACAGAAGCACTGTTTTTCAGCTCTTCTTATATAGCATTACTGTGCTTAGTAATGCTATGGCAATGACGTGCAGATAGTCCTTTCAGTTCATTGTGATACATGTCAAGAGACACATTCTGCCACAAACTAGCCTTGAAACTGAAAAGATCCCTCTACATTCGCTGTGTTATATAAAATAAGTAAGTACTGCAGTCCACCAAGGCTCTGCAGCAGATCTCAAACTGTGTTGATTTAACTTTCTGACGGCATTATGTTTGGTGAGGTATGGTTTCCGGGAGAGGAGTTCCCATGAAAGTCGATACATGGCTTTTCACTGTTCAGCCCATTGAAAGGGATTCAACAGACAGCCACAGAAAAGAATACAAGGCACGACGTATCATGTATCACCATCGAGAAAAATGACAGTTTATTTTGGATAAAGAGTGTTGAGTTAGAATAAATTTTAAAGATGTCCTCTCTAACATTTGCAGGTAACAGGTGACACACACACACACAACAAAGTTATTTCCTCAAACTGTATAATTCCTCAGTCAAACCAACTGTTCAATGTCAGCCTAGTGGATAGCAGCAATTCTCCGTAAATTACTGTCCCTCTACGTTTTGCGTTGATGAATCATTGTCAGAACTGGTTACTGTAAATAATTAGACATATTGATGTAATGTTGCTATGGTTCTGCTGCTCGTCTAACCTGTCAGACAAGCAGGTGAGAACAGAATGTCAAGCAGCAGCTCACATGTTTCCTCTTTCACTGAAGTCATCATTTTGTCAATATTTGCAATGGTAATACCACTGTAAATATGTAATACAGCTTGTCAGGTGTGAGGCTAAAGTCAAACAGGGCAGGTGATTGGTTTACTGAAAACACAGCAGTGTTTTTGACAACCCTTTCTGCCATGATGCAGGTTGGCCCAGAGAACAGAAAGTACAAAATAAAAAAAAAAACATGTGTCTCTTATACATGTAAACTGCGTAGCTGCTGATAATACGAGCATTATGGAAGTTGTCTTATCAGTATAACACCAAGTGAGAAGTAGGTCATTCTTTGCTGTTAAAGGCAAGGTGTCCCTGGTCAACCTGGCACCTGCCAAAAAACAAGTGGCACAGGAATGCCTACATACTTTTAGTACTCTTTAATAGTTACCCCTGCTGACATAGCGATGTCAGTCATTTTGCCTGAAGTACAACATTCCCCGTCACTGAGTGCACTCTAAGGACAGGTGAGGCCAGTTCTACTGAAACACTTCACGGCGTGAAGTCTGTGTCAGCAGCTGATGAGGCGACATGCAGGTGCATTTACAAAGTGTTTTATTGTTACCACAAGTCGTGTTCTCTTTCAAACGGGCTTTGACTTTAGAAATCAAATGTAGTAAAGGCTTTGGTAAAACATTTAGTGTAAACTAGACTATAGTGCCAGAAATATCTGAAGTTAAGACTAAACTGTGTGAGATATCAGTCAAATAATTCCATCATTATAACGTGTTGTTCTTTACTTGTCAGTAGTGTCTTGTTTACTAGCTGCTCTGGAACATTTGTAAAGCCACTCCTCTGCGCATGAGTTTGGAGAACAGTTTGCATATGTGACTTCATCCCCCTGAGAGTATCTCCTGCTCAGCACATAGTAACACAACAGGTGCCCAGTATCCAGAGCTATAGATACTGTGTGTGTGTGTGTGTGGGGGGGGGATTGAAATTTTGCTCCCAAACCACATATGTAGCTCTGACAGTACAGCTACAGTGAACACATTGTTCTAAATGTTTCCTAGCCCATGTGTTAGGAACAAGATGTAAGAAGTTGGCAGACTGTGGCTCACGTGTATATAGATTGTTGCCATAGTTCTGATCTCTCGGGAGGTCATTAGCCAATGTACCTTTAAGTTTAGCGCTGTACTCCGTCTTGTCCGACTGACTCCTTCTCACCAGTGTTCCCAGGTTGATGTCACCTTTGGCCATGTCATCGGCTACAATGGTATCCGTTTTTCTCCTCTCCAGGTAACGCAAGAACACAGGCCGGGTCCTCCTCTTTATAGTTTTTTCCTTCTCTTTTTCCCTCTCCTTCTCTGTCCCGCCGGCCTCCTTGGGATCCATGGTGTAGCTGTCAGCTCCCTTGTTCTTTTAGATCGTCAAAAAAAAAAAAGAAAAGGAAGAGAGAGGGACAGGAAGAAGGAGAGAAAACAGAGAGAGAGGGAGAGAGAGAGAGCCTGGGAAGTGCGACAGGTGTACTGTTCACTGTGTGCTGACAGCCTGCTCTGCACAGGTAGTGTAGCTCCTCCCCATCAACCTGTAATGAGACCAGTGTCTACACTGTTTTGTCCTTTAGTCTATTACAAATCAAGCAACATCACTTTCCCTTGAAGGTTTAAGAAATGAGCAGCAGCTACCTGTATTTGACCTCTCTCTTCAAGCACAGCTAAGTGTCTTTCAAGAAAATACTCCTGAAACCTGACAGACTCACAATGACACTCAGTGTTCAAAATGTTGACAAGGAAGTATTTATGTAAATGACGCAGATGCTGTAGATTATAGGTGCCAATAAAACAATACAACAAGTTACATATATCTATATATATAGATATATATGTATATATCTATATATATATATATATAGATATATATAACATGCACACTATTCTCACTTCTTTTATTGACAAACAGAGTGTCCGTGGCAAATGCTTTTCAGACAATGAAAGGTTAATTAGAGAGAACTTTTTGTATTGTTGTACACATGTTTCTTTATACAGTGGATTTAGTAAAAACAAATGAATCAATTCTCATCAGATGTCAAATCTGGTTAGACTGGTATCTTATCATCACACATGCTACCACGATGATTTCTGGTCATAGCAACCAAAGAGCTGCAAATTCTCATGTTCTTCCCACTCTAGCACAGCTAATGAAGGATCCCATTGTGTTTTCAGATCACTGTGCACTGTGCTAATGGTACACCTGTCTAACTTGTATTAGATGCCCACATATGGTTCACAGTTTTATGTAATCTGGTCATCAGCAGGAACCCATGACGACATAAATGGAATGCATCATCATTGTTGATTATGTGTGTATGCAAGCAAAATAAAAAAAGAACTGAACTATTAAACAATCGTGTAGGATAAACACAAAAATTACCTACTCTACAAACATGCTGGTGTGTAAACAATGATATTCTCTACACAAAGTCGAAGTGAAGTCTTTATTGTTTTTCCCTGTAGGAGCCTACAGTATGTGACATCCATTTTAAATAATTGTTAACCGTATCAAAATTGTTAATGGACAGATTGATACGCAGCGTATATTATTTCAGATTTACCACCAATTCCACATAATGCACAGAAAATATTTTAAAATAAATGTTTTAAAGCTGGTTTGAACATACAAAATGACAAAGAGAACCTTATTTTCTCAACCACTATAGAGAGTAATGCAGGTGAGAGAATAGGAACAGAGAAAACAAAAACACACCCATGCCTGAAGCATGTCTTTTACAGCCACATACTTTTACTGCTGCCCACTTTGGCACCAGCCCTGGAAGAGCCATGGTTGAGTGCTTCGCTTATGGAAGGGATGTTCATTCTTGATTTGGCTCCTCGTGCAGACATATAATCAAATACCAAACCAACACCAATACGTTTTCTTAACTTCTACTGTTAGTGAGATTGGTGCAACAATTTTGTGTGCAGCAAAATCAAAGCTGTCTGGCAACAGGGATCATTTAGGTTTTTATTTAACCGCCTTTCATGACTGCTGATATGTGTCATTTGTTTGAACAAAGAGCAGCTTATACAACAGTAAAATGACAGATCAAGGCTGCTGTTTGTTTATGGCACAATGGATACATGTGGACTTTGATCTTATGCTGTATTGTGAAGATTACCATCAAGTGCATTAAGTTGAGGTTGGTAAAACAATGAGACATTAGGGAGACAAGGTGTCAAACACCTGTCTGATGTCTAACATCTCCCTGATCATAAATGTACATAAGCACGACTGAACTAAGACATTTTACACAATTTTTTTCTTTTTTTTGTTTTAGAAGAATTTATTAGTTTAAGATTACAATAATTAGGAGTACAGTTATTACTGTAGTAAAGAAAGGAAAGACATGAGAATTTATTTTCCTTCCATGTCCTTTATCTTTTCGCAGTTGTCTCATATGCTTCTATAAAGGCTACATCCACGAGGAGGAGGAGTAGCTAGGTGGCAGTAAAACAAGGCGGCTACACACGAGCCACAAGCGTGCGATGGAAGAAAAACGTCAGGTTAACGTGGTAACACTTTATTTCCTGTTACACAATGCTAATATCAAAATAAAAGTGAAAGTTGGTCTGTTTGTGTAAGTAAGAAGCACATTTAGAGATTGTAATCACATTCTTCCACGAGCTCTTGGCGAAAAGTGACCTTTTAAACTTGATTTGTTATTATTGACTGCTGTCTCGCTTAGAAGCACTTCAACGCCACTGCGAGGCTTTTATTCAGAAATCCAGTGACCGGACGTGTGGGGTTCCCTCTGGCGGGCTTCACGCGGCTGGATGAAGCGGAGGAAGAGGACGGGAAGCAGGAACCGAGGGACGAACCCGCGGCTATAATGAGCTCGCTGTACCTGCGCTCTTCGCTCAGCAGCTTGGCGACAGTTTTCGGCTCATTTTCCGCTTCTCGAAACAAATTCGTCACACAAGCAGCAGCTGTAAGTCACCTGTATTATTTGAGAAAAACGATGCACTATCAAACGGAGGAGAGAGGACACCCCAATTCCACTGACTACCGGATTTATTTTAGTAAGTTGATTATCGCCAAAATGAAAGAAACCATTAAACCACTAGCATTTCAGCAGCTCAGTACCAGGTCAGTGTGTGACAGGCAACCGCAGGTTGACCTTCAGGTCGTCTGAGGGTTTTGCAAGCGCGTTTTCGTGTATGTAGCGTTAAAGTAAAAATGTTGGCCCCTGTTTTCCAGTATGGTAACCCACTAACCTAAATGATAAGCTGAAGGGAAAACGTGTTTCGCGTGGCTTCACTTCCTTTTGCGCGGTCACGTGGAAGAAGAAGCCGCACAAACGTACACAAAATTTCCCCCAGACAAGAGAATAGCTGACATTTCCTACCACACGAAAACATGGTTTTTGTACCACTGAAGTACATTTTTGACTATGTCAGAACCAGCAGGCTTGTCTAGCCTGTGTTGCGGTCTACTTTTGCACCTGAACTTCGTTGCTGAAGCTGCTTTTTTCTGTGATACTAGTCAGTATCAGTCTTACAAAATACTATAATGATTAAATAAAATTACAGCTGATTTCATTGTCCCTGAATGTAGCAAAAAGCAAAAGTGGTGTTTTATTTCTTAAAAGAGCTAACAACTAACAAACCTAATTAAGAGGATGATAAAGCATGTAATTTAGCAATAAACTAAATGCTCTGACAAAAAACACACTAGACGCAGGTTTTTTTTAACATGTCTCATAAATATTTTTATTGTATCTGTTGTCACAAGGAGAGCTCAAAAACTCCTGAGCGTTCTCTGTGACAACTATGGTCTACATGGAAGACCATGAAAAGTAATTGAAAGCCTAGAAGCAGTCCTTGAAATCTCTTTTCAAAGTACTTTTTCCATGGTCAAAGGTATGAAATGTAATAAAGAACAAGCTCTGAAGGCTTAACTTAAAACTGAGGGATTTTTATCTATTTTTTTGGTTATCTACACATTTTAATGGGCTTTTACGTTATATAACGGATACATTCCAAACACAGACAAACTTTAAAATGTGTAATTATATTGACATAAAAGAAACAATTTATCTGTGCAGTACAGTATCTTGGCCTATATTAAACAGTTTTCTAGATTTCTTTGTGCCATGTGTCTACTGTACATTGAGACTTTTTGAGATGTTTTTTTTCCAGCTCTTTTGCTTGTTTTCTTTCTTAGAAAACCCTGAAGGGAAATACATTTCACCATTTCATGACATTCCACTTACAGTGGAAACAGATCAGGTAAATTTATTTTTAGCTGAAGCTTTAGTTTCTGTTTGGGCTATTAAATATAGTCATAAATCTAATGGTCAAACCAGTGACCAAATTGAATATATGTTTCTTTGTCAACAGGACAATGATGTTGCAGCTAAAAAACCCAAGAGGGATAGCAGTGAGGTACTGTCAATTGCAAATATTTTTTATAATTTTTGCCACAAAACCTTCAACCCAGTTTATATTATATATAGCCCTTTACTTTCAGGAGCTATTCAATATGGTTGTGGAGGTACCTCGATGGTCAAATGCTAAAATGGAGGTATGTATAGATTACAGTATATACGCATCAGTATATAAACTATAGATAATAACAATAACATTTGTGCTGCTTCAACCACAACCACTATTTCTACTACTGTGCTAAGTTTATGTACCAACACCTCAGGCATGTCTGAACAGGTTTGTCATTTTCCATTCAATTGTTATATTTACACTTTTATTTTTAGTTGTTTAGTTTAGAAATGGTCTGGTTCAGCAGTACTCTGTCTTTTATTTGTTGTTAGATATCTTTTTAAATGAACAATAACAGGTTTGACATTGCGTAACTACATGCGTTACATACTAGTTAGCATTATCTGCAGTTGCTCAGCTAGTTTAACTAGCAAAGCGCTACCTAAAAGCTAAGGTTTTGGGTGTTGAACTGTGTATCATTTTTAGCTCAGAAGGTAGAAGAAGGTAGAGCAGTTGTTTTCCAGTTTAATTCTCAGTTCCGGCAAGTTTCATTCTGAAGTCTCCTTTAACAAGACACTGAAACCTTGTAGTAGCACTAACATTTTCTGTCTAACAGCTGTCCAAACAACAATTTCTGTGTCAATTATTATTATTATTATTATTATTATTATTATTATTATTGACTGATGTATTGATTCACTTTCCAGATTGCAACAAAGGAGCCACTGAATCCAATCAAACAAGATGTCAAGAAAGGCAAGCTCCGATATGTTGCCAACATATTTCCTCATAAAGGTTACATTTGGAACTATGGGGCGCTGCCACAGGTGAGGAAAATGCACAGTGTAAAGGAATCTAGGCTGGTTACGCCTGACCATAAGCTATTAAAACATTGGGGCAACAGTAGCTCAGTAGAACAGTCTTTAACGATCCTTATTATCATCATATTTTTAATTTAAACTCTTGATTGTCAATATTTTTATTTTCTATTAATTACATTTAAATGTAAATGATAGAACAAATGTCTTTGTTTTTTTCACTGTCCCTTTTAAAAGACATGGGAGAACCCAAAACACAAAGACAAAGATACAAAGTGTTGTGGTGATAATGATCCCATTGATGTTTGTGACATCGGCACAGAGGTAAGATTACTTAAGGTGCACATTCATTTTATTGTAAATTACTTTAAAATTAAATATGTGATTAATTATATTACAGATCTTTTCTATTGTTGTAAACAAGTTTCATATATTTAGTATTTTATAGTGGTACATTTGATATTGTGTGTGTGATTCATCCTATTCTGCAGGTATGCTTTCCAGGTCAGGTGATCCAAGTGAAAGTCCTTGGCATCTTGGCCATGATTGATGAGGGAGAAATGGATTGGAAGGTCATTGCTATCAATGCTAAAGACAAAGATGCAAATATTCTGAATAGTAGGTGTTCACATATCACAGATACAGCCTTAAACTGATCTATTTTTACCTTAAAAATATTATGTTCAGGCAACCTGGCATAATTATTGCAATCTTGAATGTCCTTAACAAGACAATAAAGTGCAAATGTAACAATTTATATTTTAGTTATTATATTTTTTGTAAATAAATGTGTTGTTTTCCTCAGGCATTGAGGATGTTTTTAAGAGACGGCCTGGTCATTTGGAGGCCACCGTTGATTGGTTTAGGAAATATAAGGTTCCTGATGGAAAGCCGGAGAACCAATTTGGATTCAATGGACAATTCCAAAACAAGGTAAGAGACTTTTGGGAAACTACCGACATACTGTAGATAAAATGATAGTTGTGTACTATTGTGGTTTAATGGCTGAAACAGAACGGGCTCACATATATTGAACAGTAAAAATCCAAATGATGATTTCATGATCTTGTTTGTTTTAGGACTTTGCTGTTGACATCATAAAGTCCACCCATGAGCACTGGAAGGCACTAGTGCGAAAGCAGATGAACAATGGAGACATTGAATGGTAAACTAGCGGCATATGTAAATGGAAAGTGAACTTATTTTCTTGGCTATGTAGGTCTAATTTTTTTTTCTTTGCTCAGCAAAAATATCTCTTGCTGCGAGAGTCCTTTCAAATGCAGTGCTGATGAGGCCAAAGATGTAGTCCAGTTGGTAAGAACTTCTATATGTTCTTGATGTTGTTAGTAAAACAATAATAACATACAGTTCTGTGAAAAGATATCTATATGTGCCACGCTGATTCAGTTGATCAAACTAATTATAATATTACACTAAGATAACCTTACTAAAAACTATATAGGGTTTGATTTTTGAAAATATAATTTAACCAAAAAGCTGTTTAACTATGCTTTGGAAATCCAGCAAACCATTGTCCAAATGGAGAAAACTTTGAACAGTGGTGACACTTCCCAGAAGTGGCCAGTCTACCAAATTAACTCCTAAAAGCACAATGACTTATCCAGGAGGTCACAAAAGAACCCAGAAAGCTCTGAAGAACTGCAGGCCTCACTTGTCTCAGTTAAGGTCAGCGTTTATGATTCAACAATAAAAAAGAAACCGCTCCTGCAGTGGCGGCCCATCAGTAGAGGGCGCTGTGGTGCCACTCCACTTGTCTCACATGAAAAAG
Organism: Microctenopoma stevenorrisi; assembly: GCA_032270685.1. Taxonomy (NCBI): domain Eukaryota; kingdom Metazoa; phylum Chordata; class Actinopteri; order Anabantiformes; family Anabantidae; genus Microctenopoma; species Microctenopoma stevenorrisi. The sequence goes on from JAUMTR010000001.1 coordinate 8,238,538, forward strand.
AAGAAGATAGGAATCACATTAATTTTAAAAAGACATTCAAATTTTAATAAACAATCTATATAATATACAGACAAGGTAAGTACTGTATTTTTTCTGTATTTAAGTGTAGTTTCAAAATCTCTCTCTTGTTTACCATGGCCGTGTGACATATTTCCTGTTCCTTGGGGGCGCAAAAATCCTTACCATAGACCTACGTTATAACTCGAAGTTTGGGAGAACCTTGGGGTGCAACAATTTGTGCCCAAAACCCTCCCACACAAGTTCAAAGACCTCACCAGCTGGACTGGTAACTAACTCACAATCGAGATAGTTGAAATTTACTTGTAAAATAAATGGAATTATTGTTTAAATCACAAACGGTGAATTTTCACATTTATTTTATCTTTTAAAGCAGTGTGATGCATGATAATGGTGCTTTGGTTTATTTTAGAGGTGATAATTGATTAGAGTTACAAAAGTGCGCCACCTTAAAAAATTATCTCACATTTACAATTTTGGTCCCCAAGACCTTTGGGCAAATATTCTAGATACTGATGAAACAGAAGTATTATGTTTTTGGAAGGTGTGCATCCTGTTACATGTGTCTCAAAACAAACATACCATTTGATAAAAAGAACATCATACCAACAGTAAAACATGGTGGTGGTGGTAGTCTGGGGCTGCTTCGCAGCTGGATGAGATGCCATAATTGACGGAACCATGAATTCTGCACTTCTGCAAACAATTCTGAAGGAGAATGCCTAGACATCATTTCATGACCGCATGTGCATTTGGGTTATGCAACAGGAAAATGATCCCAGTAACAAATAAAGCCCACCTATGGATGGCTCAAAAATCTGGCTGACTTAAAAAACAATTGCAAAGAGTGGGCCTAATTTCTACCACAGCAAAGACTCATTGCGAGTTATCACAAACACTTAATGGCAATCTTTGCCATTGGTGGTAGTAGTATAGGGAGCAATTTCCGTTTTTAGATAGGGCTGAGCATGTATGGGCAGCTTTTTCCCTAAAATTATCATTTTCCCACAAAAAAAGAATTAGGAAATGTGCAAATACTTTTGCCCATCATTTTGAAAAAACATATTGGGGTTAATTTTGGTAATTTTTCTGTATATCTTGTACTCATCAGGCCCCAGTATTAGGTCCCGCACATCCTGTATCTCCAGAGGGTATGTAAATAATCAAAAAATAACAACAATCAAAATAGAAATGTCTCTCAATGACACACAAATAACCCACAGTAAATGTAGTTAAATTAAGTGCTGTATTGTTTGTTGCTTTGTTTGTCATTTTTCATTATTCAAAATCTTTTCTTCTACAGTTGACAAGTGGCATTTTGTCTAAAAACAACAATGTGGACTCCAGCAATATTCCTATTACCTTATGTAGCAGTACCAGTATTGCTACATGATTGTATACAGATGGATTTACTATGGGAAAGGACTGAGTCCAGCTGTATAAAATGCTTCTATACAATACTTTATTGAGAAGACAAATGGTGAAGATCTGTTTTTTTTTAATTTTTTATTTTATCTTGAAAGAACAAGAAGTATTGTTTTTTTGTCATATTGGAGGGCAAATTCTTTTATTGTGACTAATCTAAATTATAATCCAGTCATGTTCTTTCATTTGAGTTGTATGTATTTACGGTTGTATGTATATAGAACTCCTCTAAAAGAAGCATTTTTTTGATAAACATCCAGGTTTAGACATGTATTGTACTTGGAACAAGTAAACTGTTTCTTCTTTTGAGGGTAAATAATTAAAATAAGGCATGAACACAACAATATTTCTTTCCAGTTTTATCTGTAATTACACAATTGAGTAGTTGACCAGTATCAGTATTAACTTAGAGTAACAAATCAGATTGCTTTAAATAAATATACATTTTATTTAAAAAGAACACCCACATCTCAGCAAAATCAGGAATGATATAATAAACAGCTTTCAAATAGACTGCATTCAATACATTACAATACTTACATTATTAATATCCAATTTTTGTAGCATACCAAACTTCAAGAGAACTAGTGAAGCCATTAAAATAATATTACAGGCAAAAATGCACATTTGTTTATACTTTTTAGTGTCTAACTGCAAAAAAAAACAACTGTGTATCAACTGTTAGCTTAACCTTTGAGCTGAGCACAATTAGTGCAATAGTTAAGCCCAGAAAGTTATTCAAGTAATGTTGACTTACTCAGAAACTCTGAAGCATCTTCAAGTATGGCTGTTTTTAACCTGCTCTATCTTAGACACTTCGACTTTCTCAACTCAACCTGCTACTGGACCTGGGTTCTGTACAAGAAAATTCAACTATTTTTAATTTAGATTTATTTTACAAAACTGGAACAGTTGAGAAAAATAGGACTTCTAATGTCTGAGCTGACACGATACTACAACTGTAAACATTGCTGTGACAGTGAGTATAATATTTACAAAGACGTCCTGGATAATCTAACCATGACGAGTCTCTTAACCTAAATGAGCCAAGAGGATATTTTAAGGGGAGGAGGACTGCTGTTAAAAGAGCTGTGGGTCAATTTGACAGAACAGGAAATACTTATTTTCTCATCAAAGATTGAGTGTGTTCCTGTGCTAAAAATGTCTTTGTATGTACAATGTGACATAATTTATTTAAAACACATTTACAATTTGTTTAAATAAAACATTTTTCAATTATTTATCACATTTTTTCCTGAAGAAGTGCTTTCTAAAATTAATAAATTTGTAAAAGAGCAGGGTGAGTTGTTACAACAGTAATTTCAATATATATCACATTAAATCCAATAGGCAGGGAAAGAAATTTTGTACAGTTGCTTAGTGGTTATAAATAAATGAAGCTGTATTGTGGCACAAAAATGCGCAACTATGTTGATCACTGGTCTTACCTCATGCAAAAGGTAAATACATTGCTTTTATCTTCATCCTCAAAATCATTCTTTCCCTTTTGTCAATTCAGTGCATTCATGTTTAGATTACTTTTAGACATTTACCCCAATCCTACTACCTAAAATGTATGTAGAGAAAAGCGAGAGAGTATCTATTTCCTCGAAACATAATAGATAAGAATCGTTGGGATTCAGGATGCAATGGCAAATACCTGAATAAAGAATAAACAATGACTACAGATGATTAAGATGCACACAAAATTAGCTGAATATGTCCCTGATTTTACTGTAATATCAAAGATTTAGGTTCAAATAATACTTAACAGAAGATTCATAAGAAAGGATGAAATATAATTTTTTGCTTTTTTGTGGCATGATGTTCTACTGTTATTACAATGTTGACAGTAATATACAAAGGAATTAAGAAAACTATGTTATAATCCTATTGCCAAACTATTTTGAGGTATGTGGCAAGTTTGTACTGTACATTATTTAAAAGCCTTCTCACTGCCTAAGAGTATCACATTTTTTGTTTCTAGTAGGTTGAATAGCACCTTATGAAATAAAAACAGTTGAAACCCCCACAAGTACAATGAATAGGCTGTTAGCATTATTTACAACACAAATTCTAAAACAGTGATTCCAAAAAGGGAAATTAATTTACTGTACAGTTGTCACTGGTTTATCTTACAGTTAGATTACAATAAAGACCCTACAGCAAGCCAGCTGCCTTCTGAAACTGACACTGAGCTTACCCTGTTTCATGTTCCTCAGTGTATTAAAAGCACATTTACTAAGCACCAAAGACATAAAACTACATGTAATATTCACAATCTAGGTTTGTTCAGTTAACCTACAGTAAGGGACACTAGAACATTCACGGACAACAAAATTAAAAAAAGTAAATTAACACAAACGTTTTTTTTTTCTGCAAAATGTTTAAAATGCACCATTAGAATGGCTCCATTTACAGTATAAAGGATATAGGAAAGTCAGAGAAGCACCAACACAATGATAGTTTTAAATTTTTTTTTGCCTGACATGGTTTTTTTGGGTTACTTGTGCAACCCTCTGTATAAATTCAGCAATTTTAAGTGATTCTGTCATTGTAACACATAATACAGTATACCCAGATTTATTTTTTAACAAAACATGTAACTGTCATTATCTTAAAATGCTCCAAGAAACACTGATTTACCAAAAACATTTCTACACTGATAGGTGTGATGGTTTTTTTTGATGTCCTGTTAACATAGGTCAAGTGTGAAGTGAGTGTCACTCATAGAGTGTGCTATGGTTATAGTGTGAAGGCATTTGAATTTAAATAAATGGTAATAAGCACATCCTTTAGCACCGTGAATGTTGTCATTTACAAAGTGTTTACTGACAAGATTATTTTCAAAGTTTTGTAAGAAAAATAAAGCCACCAAAAATGAAACTTTGTTTCCAGTAAAAAAATAGCTCCTTATGTATCAGACTAAAAGCACCAGAGATTCTGACAGCGTGTCTTGCAACAGTTGCCAAACAAAAATAAATACATCCTTATTGGGGTCAACAAATAAAGCTTGGCTACAAAAGAGGTGAAACCCCAGATATGAAAGGTGATGTATTTCCCATCTGATCATATTTATTTTTCTACATTATAGAGAACATATGGTTTTCCATAAATTATCTTAATTCTTTTCTTTGTATGTTGTCTACACAAACTTACTGTAAGGCCCTGTGACCTTAGTAAAGGCATAAGGAGATGTACTGACATAGGTGTTTGTTGTGCATGACAAAGACCCCTGCATTAGTGCCTGGATAAAACGCTTATAAGGACGCTCCCCAATAACTTCTAATGTCTCAGGATGCTCACGCTTCACACTCTTTTTGCTTCCTTTGCTAGGCGTCCCCTCACCACCATTTCTTTCTGCTTCCTCCTCTTTTTCTCGAGCTTTCTCTGCCATCTTGGCTTCCCACATAGCCAAACCATGCTTAGCCTCATTCAAATTTTTGTGCTGGTAGAAAACCAATGAAATGCGTGTTGGGTGGTGGCGATCTGGATTTTTAAGGGGCGTTGTAGCATGGAGCTCGCGTTTTGCACACTCAATGAGGACTGAACCATGGCTAGGTGCCACAGCCACTCCACCAATGTCAGGGTCCAAGAAGTTGTGCTCATTGTCTGACCACATTTCAGGCTTTTGTGGGGTTGTGGGTGTTTGTGGTGTCCCAGGCTCTTGCTTAACACCAGAGCCCATGTGGCTTCCATTTGTTAGACCTAAGCCTGACTGTGTTTCAGGGTTTAAACACACACCACTTAATTGAGAAGAAAGCAGCTGTGGGCCAGGCATGCCCATCTCAGTCTTTATTTGCATATGTAAGGATTCATGGCCTGGGGTTAAAATTTGAGGGCTCCTGGAGAGGTATGGGTTAGGATATCCTCCAAACTGATTGCTTTTGCTCACAGCAGCTGTATAGTTTAGACCTCCATGGGCTGAGGGTGCTCTTGAGAGGGAGTCCATGAACTGGGTTTCTTGGGCTCCAGTGGGACCATAAGGGGCAAAAGGTCTCATGGGGTGAATATGCCTCATGTTGGAGACATTGTAACCATTAACAAGTAAACCTGGCTCACTGTATCTTGGTGGATATTTAGCCTCATAACATCGATGTACACTGTACTGCTGCTCTGAGTAAAGCGCTGGTCGCTGTTGCCGATAAATGTCCAAGTGCTTTGGGTTTGAAGCATAGAAAGTATGGTAATTGTCAAGAGGCATTCCTCCATTACACTGATAGCCTGGTTGTGGGCGTGTTGATCCATTAATGTAAGAGTTTGGTACATGGAGTGGGGAGAGGTAAGGGCTGGCTTGTGCTGGTGGCTGAGGGGAATACATGCTGCCTGATTTGGAAGTACTTGGAAAAGTTCCAGGGTGGTTGGGGAATCTGGGGTAGTTGGTTGCATTTGTTGAGCTAGGATAAGGGGGAAGAATGCTCTGGTGCTGTTGTTGCTGAGGATGGGACCCAAATGGGTGTCTTGGCTGACCTGGCTGCAGGGATGCTCCCACAGCTGCTGGAATGGATCCTAGGAAGCAAACCCCGCATAAGATTAGGCATAAGCAGCAGCAGCCGCAGCAGCACCAAAACCAAAAAAGTAGTGCATTTCAAATTGGCAATAAATTAACCAAGTACTTGGAGTCGTTTTCCAACTATCACTACACTATCTACTGCTGATCACCTAGATCAGGTATGTTCAGTACATCTGAAGCTGGAATATATCAGGTCACTTGACTTTGTCCAGCTTTAATTGACTGGCCGTCGGCAGGGCCAGCTACAAAACGAGCCCAAGTACTAGGTTTAAAAATCACTGGGTTAAGGTATTGCTCTTTTGATTTTAGAGTTACTTTATTATGTTTGAAATATGCCCCTATAAAGACACACGAATTAAGGTACGGTTTATAAATATGTTAACTTACCTGCCATAAGGGTGCTCTGAGCAGCATTCTCATAATTGGCAGCTTTTGACTTGGCTAGGAGGGCCTTCTCTGCCTTATCATTAGAGGTGTCAAGCATGGCATTCTTGTTGGCGGCTGCCTTCTTAGCATCAAGCTTCTTTTGTCTGCAAGACTTGGCGGGCTCTGCAAGCATACGCACCTGGCGGCGGAAAACACTGAGGACTTGTATAGCTCCTGACTTGATTTTCTCTTGCTGACCATCCTCACTGCCAAATTCATCAGTGTTGGAAGGCTTATACAAAGGCAGGACATGGAGCTGTTCATCCTCTGGTATTTTTCCAATCTCTCTGTTATCCTCCCTTGTTAATGTACACACCTGGAAAAACAGGGAAAGTACAATATTACTGTTAGTCATGACACAAATGTTAAATTTTCTTAAATCGTAGCTTGAGACAACATTAAGATTCAAGATTCAAGCTTCAAAACATTTTATTAATCCCAGAGGGAAATTTTTTTGCCATGAATTTCAGCCGCTCTCATTACAGAAAGATAAGAACACCCAACACCATAAATAGCACCAACGAAATATAAATATAAAGACAACAGCCATATAGGCAACAGCAGTTGAAGTTCCTGTATACATTACATTCTCCAAACTAATTTAAAACCTCTTTTTACAGTTTTGCTTACCACAGTGCTGCCCCCTTGCATATTGTGGAGATCTCTGTGAGCATGGGCACAGAAGTCCATACAGGCAGTGACGCCAGAAAAGGGACGGCCCTCTTTGAGCCCCAGACGACAGTCTGTTGCTCTGTGTTCATGTTCCACCTATTTCCACAAACAAGATGAAGTAAATTTGAGAGTGAAGTGTGAGAAATATATATATATATATATATATATATGTTACTTTCAGAAACACATAAATCTGTTGTTTTCAAGGTATACATTGTATGAATTGGTATGACACTCAACCTGGTTTCCATAAGCTTCAGGAGCCAAAGTTTTATACAAGGGTCCCAATGAGGTTGCCAGACTTTGAAAGTTGTTTTCCAGGTTCTCTTCCTAATAGACAAAAGCAAGAGGTCATGAGTGTCTCTAATTAGCACATTACCTTAATATGCCTGTGTTTTGCATTTAGTCTTTAATACCTCTTTCACATCATCTCCTAATAACTTGAATTTTCTTGGGATTTTGCTGCGGGCAAACTTGCAGCCATTGTAGTACATACTCCAGGAGCAACCGAATGAGAAAGATGCTCCACAGGCATCAGGATTCAACCCCTGGCATGCACAGGTTCGTCTGAAAGAGGACAAACCATTATTGGGATTATATTAACTTTTGTACATAGTTCTTTAGTGTTGTCACTTACTCCTCATTAAGAGCACAGCGTCTCTGGGTGAGGGTTCCATGCTTTGTAAGAGTTTCACTCAGCTCGAGGTAGAGGCGATCAGCCAAACTGGGCAGGATGCCCTCCCACATCAGGATTACTACAACAATGCAGGCTGTTTCACAGGTATGACCGTTACGTTCCCTCACCAACACCAGAAGTTTTTCTTCTACACTGGACCGACGAATTACCTGAAAAATGACCAATATAAAAAGTTGTCACCATGAAGCTATATAAGAAAAATGTAAAAGTAGCCTACTTTCTAGATAGAATCTATAAACATGGTTCTTACCCATTTGGCTATTGGACACCCTTGTGTACTTTTTCCTTCCTTTCCGGTATATATAACTTTCTCAATCCTGATGGCACGACCAGTAATACCAGATCTTCAAAACAAAATACATATATTCAAGTGAAACAATACACAGTGGTTGTGTTTACATACAATTTTCAAAAGGGCAAATTTGTGGCTAACCTTTTTTCCATCAGCTCCCGTATACCAGCAACGTTAGGTGCTGAACCCAAGTGAGTGTAGTATGGCCCTTCATCCTTCTCACAGATTTGTTCTATATATGATTAAATATACATACATTAATATTTACAACCCAGTCATCAATCGTGGTTTACAACCAATGTTATGAAACTCACCAACACAGTGACAGGATGCAATGTCGTATTGTGTTTTCATTGGAGTATCCAATAGATTCTTTATGGGGGTATCCAGAAGCTTCATAGGAGACTCCGCAAAGCTGTTTAGGAGGTGATCTTTCTTAGGGGTGGAATCAGGTGGTTTTTTAAGTACTACTGTGGCTGGCGCAGAAGCTGATGATTCCAATCCACTCAGGTCAGTGTTGGTTGACAGGATGGTTACAGGCCCAGAAGATTCCACCTTGACTTTATTTGGTGAATTGATGACAATGGATTTATTCTCAAATACAGGTGAAAGCTGATACTGCCTCAGGCTTTGTTCCATAGAGGCTAGGATGCTTCCCTGCATTTTACTTTGCTCACACAAGGAACGTTGATTTTCCTGCTTTATCTGCATTCCACCCACGCTTGTCTCTTCCATCTGTAACTGCTGCTGTGAAACAGTAAACTCAAATTTGTGTCCGTTTTCAATTTTCACAGGTCTCAGTTTTGGGTCACTAGTGCTCTGAGGGAGATGAGGAGGGCCCTGGCGCTCCTGCCTTTGTAACAGGTGCATGCGAAGGGCTGCATGCTTCTGAAAGTCTCCATGATGACCAACAGGTCCTTGAGGTAGTCGAGGTCCTCTTGGGAACTGATCGCACGATATCTTTAGCTGCTTTTCAGCTTTAGGACACATCTCTGTTGACACCTGTTTGTTTAACGCACCTTGTAGTAATTGAGGTTGTGACTGTATAGAGGTCTGTGGAAAGTCCATGTGGTTTGGCTGGTGGCAGTGATTGTTAGGCCGCTGTGGTTGCCTGAGGTTACTGCTGCCTGAGTTTGGTGGATACTGTTGATGTTGTTGTAGTTGCATTTCTGTTGTGTTTTTGTAACTGAATGTTGCATGGTCACTGTGCTGGATATCTTGGTTGGTGGATTGAGCAGAATTGTTTTTAAGAGGTTGGCTGGGTTGAAGCTGTTGCACACCTGGCTGAGGGTGGCTATGAGGTCTGTAATTTGGAGATTTTAGCTGCTGTTCTTCAAATTGTGGTGGGTGGGACAGAGGACGTGGAAGATGACAGTGCTGTTGTGGTGTCACTAAAAACCCAGGTGTCAGTATATCTTGCAGGTCAAGGTCTTCAGATAAGTGCGGATGTGAAAGAGGCTTTGTGGGTATCTGTGTGTGATAGAGGCCATCGTCCTGCTGATTCTGTGGGAGGTTATGCTGCTCAGGCATTTTCTGGGGTAAATGCTGCATTTGAGGTGCTTTAGAATTTGAGTGCTGCCACTCAGGGGCAGTGTTGCGCTGGGCTGGAGTACAATGTGTTTGAGCCTGGAGATAGTCCTGCTGCTGCTGCTGGAAGCTGTTAGATCCCTGGCTGCTACATGTGAAAACTCCCTTTGTCTGAAATCTTTGTTCTGGGTTTGTCTCCGACATCTGGGAGTTAGCATCATGGGAGTTACCTATCTGCTGCTCTGACTGAGGGTTATCACAGAACCCCTTCCACATGTCCTGCTTTTGTGCCTGAGATAATGGGCCACTTGCTGTTTGCTGCTGGGAATGTGTAGAGTTCAACTCTGCCCACTTATTCTGGTGGGAAGTTGAACATGATAATCCATCTCTCTGCTGAGACATGTTCTTCAGGTCGTTTTCTAACTCATCGTGACCTGTCTGCTGTAGACTGGGCATCATTGATCCTGCACTGTGAGCTCCAGCGTTTTGTTTAAACCTCGGGGATTGATGGCCCCTGTCAGTGCCATGTTGCAGATGTTGATCAGACCTGGGTTTCTCATTTTGCTCCAACTTCTGTATCGTAGAGTTGAGAAAGGCATCATAACTATCTGCCTCTGTTGCCTGTGGAGGAGCACTGCACTCTAGATAAGCGTTCTGGTTAAAATCCTGGTTGGATTTAGAGAATATACCTTGAGGATTTGTGCCATCTAAATAACTATGTGGGGCATTTTGATGTTGTTTTGAGCTATTGAAAGTATTTGTATGTGGGGTCATGCCAGGCAACTGATGTAAAGACATCTCTTGATTGGAATAAGATGGTGGCCGCTGCTGATTCTGGTGTTGCTGCTGGTGAGCTGCTCCACAATTGTTGGAGTATCCATTAACTACAAAGTTGCCAGGGCTGTAGTTGTTGCCTCCTTCTGCATTGCCTGTTGCTCCACACTGCTGTTGTGAGTCAGGCATTTGGACTGAATTGGGCAATCCTGAGGTCAAAGAGGGGGGTTGAGCACCTTCAATGGGCAGCTTATTTGCAAGTGACTCACTGACAGCATCTAGCTGTGAAGCAGATGTTCGTGCTGCAATTGATATTTGCTCAGGATAATACTGAGACAAAGTTTTCTCTAATAAATCACCTGAATTGGTTTCAATGGTTGAAGGTGGTGATACAGCACCATTTGGAATTGAAACTTGTTTATTCCTTGGTAGACAGAATATATCTCCATTAGGAAAGTTACTGGTCCTCTTGTCTAATGTAATCTCGGTTTGTTGGGCATTGCATGCAAAGCCTGTTGCCTTTGTCAACTCAGAATAGTTGTCCACCAAACTGGAGGTCATATTATGTTTCTCATGATCTACTTTAAGCTTCTTGGGTTGATGGACAAGTAAGGACTGATCGGCAAGTACATGCTTCCGGTCTCCATTCATCATGTAGCTTCCTTGCACCGAAGCAGGGCTGTTGCTGTCCTTGTGCCTCTTCATGGAGTTGGCACTTATACTGGGCTTGAAATGGTTCCAGTTTGTATCCCCAGTGATCTGCAGAGAATCTCCCTCTGAAGATGAACCTCCATTCTGTAGTTTGTGAGAGATGTGAGATGTGCCAAATTGTGCTAATATCAAACCTTCTTCTGTCTCATGTCTGGCCTGTTCTGTTTCCATCTGGCTTGCTCTGAGTCCATCCACAGGGCTGCCCTCTGTCTGTCCTGCATGTCAGAAAGCGGGAGATAAATATGAATATTAAATAAATAGTGCTCTTAAAGTATAATAATTAATTTTCTGACATAGAATCAGATATTATCTTCCCATAAACATACAAACTGCTGTCAGTGGAAGGATTTGTTTTGTTTTCATGCAGCATATTTGATGCATAGTGTAAAAGCACTGCTATTGAACGATCCAGTCAGTCTTTAAACCTCAGATTTGCTTGGGAGATGTATGACTGTAACAGTATAACATGAGGAATATAAAGCTTTACCAATTTGGAATGTTAATATTAGGGATTTTTAATGTCAGTGGTACATAACCATATCTGTCAAAATTAGACTTGACCTGATCAATTTCCTACCAAAAAGAAAGTGAGGAAGGAGATGAGAATATGCACTAGAGGTCATCATGGGACTACTTCTGCTGACTGTGTCAGCATTTTTAATTTAGCATGCATAGCTTTATGAAAGACATGCTAAATGCACATGTTTTGTGGCCTCATTTTTAGTCGGCAAGACATATCACCATGGGAAATAGATAAACAGTGTTGAATGTTCAACTTAAAATTTACACTAAAAAATTCCTGTGCAGATTTGTTTGAAACCTTTCTTTGTAATGGTTTCTTATCTATACTGTAATGTTATACTTTTGTGTTTGAATCCTTTCATAAAGTCCATAGTTTCATATCACTTATGTCTTCTTTTAATCAGCACAACAGATTTGAGAGAAATAGTTTTTTATAATTTAGTTCTGACTTTTAAAAGACAGAATATATTAAACAAAACACATGACTGGTTGATTGAAGGCACTGGGATATAAGGTTAATGTCCCAGATGGTAGATGGGAAGAAGAGTTAGCTGCTGTCAGCTGTTGAGTTGTGGTGTTCCTCACCCATACCACACTTAAATGTCAAATATGCAAATACAATTCAGTTTTTCTATTGGGGCTAAGCTATAGCATTGGAAAGTGTTTGTGTCATGAAGCTATTATGAGTATGCAATCTAAACTCACTCCAGAAATGTTTCTCACACTGACTTTAAGATCCCGATAAAGTTCTGTGCTTTGTGTTTTGTCATTTAAAGAGAAACATGTTAAATGTTGGTGTACTTCACCAATAGTCTGGCCTATGCATGATGATTAAGCTATTGCTCCTACAGGGTTTGAATACACTTTTCTAAATGAATGTAATGTAATCCTGGAAGAACTTGTTTCAAGGAGAAATCCCCAAACCTTTGTCCAGTTTCAGAATTCAATGTGGCACAACATGGGGCATTTATTTTGACAACATCCATGCTACTTTTGTACTGCAAGTACATAAAACTGAATGACACTTCCATTAAAGCAAAAACAGCTTAATTGTACTGCAGGAAATACGAATTGAAGGGAATATGGTGTGCTTAAATTGGGATGTATTAGTCATTTTACAAAGTTTAATAAACTATGTATGTTTGAAGAAAAAAACTTCAAATGCTTAAGAATCATCTGATTTTATTTAGAATTGCAGTATTTTATCTCTGTGCCATAAGCCACTAGATTCCAATGATTCCAGTATAACACTGATTTGTCTGCCGCCATCTATTATAAATGCATGTCACATCCACAGCATCTGCAAAACAATTGCAGTGTGCAGGAACAAAGGGCTGCAGTCTAATCCATCATAATTATGACCATTTCTCCTGCAGACGCTGAAGGGATCGCAGCTGATGAGCACCAAGAGGAACCCAGTTTGAATGTTAAGTGTTAAAGTAAAAGACTGTTGTGGCTGAGTGTTGGGCATTAACGCTTGTTGAATAAAGAGATAAGCTGACAGTACAGATTATGGAGATTCGTGGCTGGCAGGAGATGAAGTGAGTTCAGTTGTCTTAATACAGTAATACAATTTCTCCTCTGTCTTCTTTAAATGTACCTTAAAAAAAGAGAATTACACATGGCTCACTGTTTTCGGTTTAATAACCTGGGTTTGACTTTTATTGAATATTTATTGGACCTTTTATGTTATGGCAAATAATCAAATTGAATAGACTACCATATTTTTATGTCTGTCCTTGAGTACTAATTTATCTGAATATTTCAGAAATGCAGATGCAAGAATGAATTTTTATGACTTTAATTAGTTTGATGGTTTTATTTCAGCCTACATACAAGGACCATACAGCATTATAATTCAGTCTTTGCGATCACCTTCCATAGTTATTTGTCAAAATGTCAGTTTGTCTCAGGAAATGATTGGGCATAGTATGTTCTTCAGTAAACAGCAGTATATAAAAATAAAATGTTAATCAAGGTAATTTAGTTTCCAGAAACGTATTTTGTGGATTCGTAACATTTCCAGATTTTTCTTCTTTGAAATGTACCTCTGCTTAATCTGTATGTACTTAACTGTTGCCTGCTATGGTTGAGTTCAGAAAAATATGCTTTACAACCCTGGAAAACATAATTGAGTCCAGCTTTAGATTCCCACAAAGCCCTCCTGTTAATGTAAACATACATTAGACTCAGTTTAGACACAAACCAATGTTTGAGGGGAAAAAAGGAAAGAAAACACGTAAAATATTTGGGGCACCAAAGCATGTTTCATTTGGCAAACGGCAATCATGCTTCATCACTGGGCCTGAATTTTACATCTGGAACTAGTTATAGCTGCCTGTTATTCTGGCACAAGAGCTGTCATCTTCTGAAGAAAGATCATATATTAATCATGTACTTTGAATAACTTTAAATGGATGTAATATACTGTAAAATTTAAGTAAATTAGGTTTCACTGAGCAGGTAAGGAACGTAGCTTAACTTGTTAGAAACACATTTATTTAAAATACGCATCTACACACACATTAAATTATTTGAAGTGTCTTCGAATGTCTTACGATTGAGCCTCAGCCCCAGCTCACATGTATATTGGGTTACAATTTCATTCAACTTTTAAGCCAAAACTTGAGGTTTTCAGGTTATGAAGAAATTCAAGGCCTTAAAAGTCTAAGTGCTCTGTCGTAGTTACTTCCAGGCTTGTGTATTGTCTTTGCCACAGTGAATAAGCTTCTTATGTGACTCACAAATGAGGCGAAAAAACATTGCTGTAGATGTGGTTCACTCCACTGTCTGAACCAAAACTCTCTACAAAGTAAACTGTCAGGCCAAGCGCTGCCCAGGCATGCGAGCTGGTCAACATAATGATCTGCTTCTATGTGTCAATCACCCCTCCAGGACATTAGCAGCCCTCCAGATCCCCAAAGTTAGAGTGCTAAATCTCCCACTAATGAGCCAGGCTGTTACAAGAGTGTCTAGAAGCTCCCGCCACACAGCAGCAGGCAGCTGGCTGTTAACAGGTGGAAAAGGGAAGAAGCACACTGAAAACAAAGGCAGCTCTCACACCAGCGGCTGAAAACAAGAGTCTTTTCACCCAACACATTTTTTAAAACTAGTTTCTCTTAAAAAAGCTGCCTGCTCAATTTGATGTAAATGTTTTTTTAGCCATTTTCCAATATAATAACGAGTTGTAATATAACAGAAGGAAAGGTGCATTTGTGAGCCAGAAACTTGTCGCGTAACAGGTTACGTAAGAGACAGCAACAAGAATTTGTATCTTGTCAAGCACTGTAGACTTAAAGCTGCAGTAAAATGTCTAAAAATAAAAACAACTAGTAATTAAACTGAGACATGCTGAAACAGAACTGGAACTTTAAAATGTCCAAATCTACTTGGGCAACAAGTTAGAGAACAAAAATCTCTTTGGCTGCTGTCACACACAGATGCTCCACAGCAGGACATGGTGACTAGCATTGTAATCAGATGTGACACAGAATCTCCTTGTAGTAATGTCGAAGTTATTAAAATTTAAATGTGTTTTTCTGACAAATGAGTACACAAAAACCAAGTGTCGGCTGTGAAATGACGCATGCCTCGTTTGATGAATGGAAAATGCTGTTGTCATCTATAAAGGCTTCTTCATTCATATAAACATTCTCATCTGTGGCCAATCTGCTAATTATATTATCTGCTGTTTGGATAAGTGCTAGCAAGAGATTGTGTGATTCATAATTAGTGTGATTATGGTCAGTCATACATTACATTTAGTCGAGGGGTTGTTGCAATTATCATACCATTTTATTTTAACAGTCTCTATATTGTGTGGGACTGCTCAAATTTTTTTTGCCACTGTTTTTTCACTGAACTGAAATGAAACAAAATAGGATGTGTTTAAAAAAACTATTTAAAAAAATTAGTAAATTTAAATCTTTGGTTCCTGCCAGCTCCCGTTATCACAGAAACATCACTTTTATTTAATATACTTTTCACCTATAAAACATTCAGTGCTTGAAAATGTAACAGTGAGCCAAGAGGGTAAATACTACTCCTGGAGCTCATGTGACTAATTCTTTGTATTGTCTGGCCCTCAGTGCACTCTGTAAAACAGTAACCATAAGTCAGGAGGTGAGCACTGGTGCTAAGCTTCTCTCAGTGCAGCTCCATTCCTACGGGGCACTCCAGGATTTACAAAGAACTGAGCAGAGTCAAGCAGCTTGTCACAGTTGGGTACACCCACACTGACAACAAAAAAATCTTTGCAAACCCAGAACAAAGCCCAGAGATCCCAGCTGAGTGCGTGCTTGTCTATGCGCGTACACATTTATAAACACACACACGCAAACACGCATTTCTCAGAGTTCAGAAATGGACTTTGCTTGCTTTAAGTTATATGGTGTATCGGCAGATCCCTACTTATTATTTATTAGATTCACAGGGAGATCTATTTTTGCTGTGGAAGTAGAGCATTAAACTAAACCAGAGGCACCATTTTTGCAGGGGCTTTACTCTGTATGCCTGGCGCATGTTCGAATGCTTTGATCTATTTTAGTTTTTTCTCTAGTAGCGAATGTCCACCAGGAAAGTGACTCAACTTGTTTGGCTTGAACTAGATTCCAAACAAAGCTTCTTTCCCTCCAGAAGTTCGTTTCTAGGTCTCTGTATGCTGTTGTTTGGTTTCCCTCCCTCTGCCACAGCCCCACCTCCAGTCCTCTGCCCTGTAATTACACTTCCTCTGTTCTTGTATCTGCTGTCCATCTACTTCCATCCTGTTCAGCCAGCCTGTGCAGTTATGAACCTGGCTGCTAAGTACTACTGTTGCAGTTGTTGCCTGTAAATCAAACACACACTTGCCAAGCCACACCACCGTTTTGCAGAATAGTCCCCAGAATAAGCCATAATCTCAAGTGTACATTTCCTTTTCTTTGCATAAATGGGCTCATTCACATTTTCCTGTTTAAAAGATAAGAACATGGGGCTTGAATTCAAAGCAAAGGCCATAAATTTTGCATTGAGAGAGAGACTGCTTGGTAAAGGTAAAACACCAATGCGTTATGAACTGGGTCACATCAGTGGACTCATGTTCCTAAAATTAACTGACTTGGAATAATACCTAATAATATATAGCTAAAAGTACTACAACTGTAACTGCAATAATTATGTACAGTATAGTGGTAATTATTTAGTTATTAATTATTACTTTTTGTTTTAAGTATTGAAATTAACTTCAACAAAAGACCACCAGTGCTGTATTATATCTCAATAGCAAAGCAGCAAAGTCTAAATGTATGAGCCTCAAAGAAAAGTAAGACATTAAATAAGCATCTTACTTAAGCAAACAGAAATGCTAATTATCCTGTGGAAATGGTGGAAAAGGTAAATCTTTTTAAGCACACCAAACTGTAGTCAGAACCAGTGTATATACTAGACAGGGGGAGTGAATGCAGTAGAGCTGTGAGTGAAACCTCATCCCTAGCAAACCTTACCAGTGTAATTAGGTCAGATGACTTGCATTCTACAGTGTTTCAAATCCCTCCTGTAAATATAGAGCTGGCCTCGCTGCTTTGCAAACCCCATGACCTCAGACACCATTTTCAGTGTTCTGCATTCCAGCTGGGCATGTAAACAAAGACGTAGTCTCCAAACAGGGCACAAACTCTCAAAGACCCTTTTAATTCTGAGAGTGCATTAGTGATGTTGTCATTATGAGCTAGGAAGTAAATCATACATGCTATAGATTCAGACTATGTGACAGGTCTAGTTGTTGGTGCCAGTGATTATTAAACAGGCTGGTAAAATCATATGTATATTTATAAGCTGGTGTTTGATTACTCTTAGAATGTGTGTAGATGTGTTAAATACTGTTTCTGATATATAGAGAACTTAAAACTTACTGGAAAGATTTAAAGAGGTGTATCTGAAACCCTGAAAGGTACCAACACACCAGTCGTAAAGCACAATATGAAGCAAGGGCCAAGTAGCATGTGTTGTAACTGATGGTCAAACGCTCGCACAGTCAAGTGTCTCACTCAAGCATCTAACACTTCTGAAATATGTCACATGGCACACTTATTCATTTCACATCACATGGATGGCCGTGCCTCCTGTCTCCTTTCTTTCTGTCATTCTGAACATATGACGCTCTCTGCTCTGGTTAAACAAAAGCCTCTTGTGTGTGCAGTAATTTCTGTAATCCTTAGCAACATGTGGCATCTACACGCCTGATGGAACTGCAGCTTGGATAGAGAGATTTCATATCTAAATCAACTAAACACAGAAGTGCAATCTTGAAAAGTACACACACACACACTGGCATGATCTCAGTGCCATTTTGCCGTTCATTATTGTGAAGATATTGAAATGTGTACTTTTAATGTAAAAATAACTTTTCTTTGTGTGGAGCTCATCTACCATTTTTTCTTTTCCCTTATAGACATAGTTTGATTATAGTTTGACTTCTGTGAGCTTCAAGGAGTTAAAAAAGAGGAGCAAAACCACTGTCTGCAGTCTCTATGAGCTGTTTAGCCTAACTTGACATAAAATAGAATTCAAAAGAGGTGTAAATGTGCAGTTTTACAGGGAGTAACCCACCAGCTCTCTGGGACCCAGTCTTTGTCACGTCTGATTGAGCTTATTTATTTGACAACATAGCATGTGATTTTATGGAGAATTCATAGCAGGTGGGTGGATATTCCTTTTGAATCAGAAAACCACCAGAAAGTATGAAGAACGTTTGCCATATACTCATTCAGGAAGACAGCGTTATGTAACACATACATGACACACACATTTCTAATCATGCAGCTGGTATTGCTTTGATGTGTCATAAACATAACGCTGTGATTTCTGTGGTGTATTTTTTTGTTCCTTCTGCAGTGTATGTTTTGTGCCTCCACCACCCCACCTCTTGTCAAAGTCAAACTATTTCCCCAAGTTAGAACATGTCTGACACATACTATCTCCAGTTTTCAATCTTTGTGCTGATCAATACGAACCATCAGATGTACAGTCATAACAAAAGTAAACCGGGCAAATGGGTATAGAAACCTTGATATAAGCAGTCAGATTTCTCTTTGTGAACCAAATTAATAATACAGACTATACTGTAACAGTTGAGACAGCTGACCATATGTTAGGGGCATGTAAAGCCTCTGTTTCACATTAAAGTGCAGCTGTCCTTTGTGCTGGTTATTGAACAGATGGTTTTATTAATAACATTAACATTTGAGTCACTGTTATAGGTTTTTGGCAGCTAGAGCAGTGCCCACTCTAACTAGCACTGTCACTAGACTGTGACGTAATGATGGCTGTGTCATGTGGCAGCCTGCAGCAGTAGTCCTATTTTTCTTTCTTCTGTCCTTTCCCAAGCATAAACAGGGCAGCTCTGTGAGTGGAATCAGTTTTGTGAGAAACTGAGTTTTGATTAATGAATGTCTCACATTTCCCCTTGAAGACAATGTACAAAAATATCTGCTTGCCTCGGGATATGATGTATCAGTTCAATTTAACTAACTACCTCTCAATTGAAAGGCCTTTTCCAAAGAGATGGGGATTTTTAACTAATGTGAGCATGCAAATATGTGTAAATGCTACTATGTGGCATCTTCATTAATCATATTTAAATGTGAAGGTAATATTAAAATGTTAAAACACAAAGACAGAGGACGTGCAAGTCTGTTTGTAATTTTTCTTTCTCTAGAGAGCCTCCTCCCCCACAGAAAGAAGAAAGACTCTGCACAATCTACATTGTTCTTTATGTCTAATGCAAAACAGATGCGGCTAACTTGTGCAGATTCCACTGCAGAGTTTGTGCAGCTGTAGCTTTTTGTCTCTTTGCCTTGCTTGTGTATTGATATTATATTACCTATCAATATGCAAGATGTTAATTACGTAGCATTTAGCATTGTTTTGTTGAATAATATTTTATCCATTAAAATAAAACATTTGAAAAGCCAAGAAAGTAGAAATGTGAAAATGTCTCAGACATATAGACAGTTTTGGCCAATGACGGCAAAATCTACAGAGTTTTTGTTTTGAATGTTCTAAAGTTTCAATGACTAGATAAACTGATGATTACAAATACATTTATGTTTTTGAATTTTCAGACAAATGTTTCAGTATAAGCTGCTTTAAGGGTGATGCGTTAATAACTACTAAACACATTTCATAACTGCATTGTTTTGTGGCTAAAATTGTAAAGCAGAATTACTCAAAAGGTGAAACTGGAATAGTTCAGATTAATTCTGTATTTGATCAGTAGACTTCCGTTGTTAAAAAGATAAACTGAGACAGACGAGACAGGATAGAAGAGATGGCACCATAACAATACGTCCTATCCAAGTGCTCACAGCCATAATTAAGATCAATGTCAATAGTGATCTAAGATTATTTCGTAATGTGCAGGGTTTTTGTGGCTTTGTGGAGATAAAATATATTTATTTGATAATAGATTTGTGTCAACCTGTTCAGAATACAAAGACATGCCTGGTTTTGTTGAACTGGCTGGTCTGGCGACACAGTACACACATACATATTTTGGATCCAAAGCAATCAGTTTTCTAAACGAATCCTTCAGTACTTTTGTACTAAGGTTGTTAAATTACACCAATAATAGTTTTGGTCACTTAGTTCTATGTCTTATCAAACATATTTTGTTACGCGCTTCTAACTTTGGCAAAGAAAGTGATAAAAAAAAGTATTGTTTTTGTAGACTTGTGACTTTGGGGTAAATAACTCAACTGCCTTTTTGTAGGGGACAACTCCCACATCTGTACATATGTGATACAACTTGTTTAGCAGGTATTCTAGAGAACAGACACTAAACGGTCTGAAACATTCAACATTTGCACTTTGTTTGCTCATGATACATCATCCTGATCTGTTCATCGTTTTAGTGTTTTCATCAAAAGCTTAATAAAAACTCAACATTATTGGATATTCTTCTTGACTTATTTGTAATTCTAACAGAAGGGTAGCATATGACTAAAACCATAACTGCTTAAATGACTGCTAATAACTGGCCAAGCTGTCATAGATCATATCTCTTAACCATCTACTTTCGAAAACGAAGAACATTTCAGTAAATCAGTAGCTTTTCTAAAACATGTTTACACTTTTACACACTCGGTGTAGAATGTTTTCCCGTCCTGATAGTTGACAGTAGGTGAACATTAGCCCACATCTGACATCATAAACCTGTTAGTCTTGGATTTTTCCAGTTTAATTGACACAACCTGAAAAATAACCCTACCCAGCTTGGGATCACCCTGTGCAAAGCTTGCACATGCAGAGTCAAATCCTTATTCTGTGCCTTCAAGCTGCATCACATGGAGGCTCAAATTAAGTAATAGGCTTTGGAGAATACAAACCCACTAACCTCCAAACAACCCTTCACTTTTCTTTCCAAGCTGACCGACTCTTTTCCTCCCCAACCTTTTATCTATGCATAAGTCAATGACTAACTTCATGAACTGCGTGCAGAGCAAAGTTAATTTCTTTCAGAGTGTATGGTAGCCATGGCAACCATCTTAGGAGCTCTCCAAAGCCCATCTGGTCTAAACATTATCCCAGAGTAGCTGACAGCCCAATAGGCTGTGCTGTGCTGTGCACATGTGCTATGTGCATTGATCCTGTCAAGAAATCAATAACGCCACATATTCAGAAAATCTTCATCAACAACTTATCAGGTCATAAAGCTTCAGTTAGTACAATTCTAGCGTACATATTTTGAAATGAAAAATGTGTACATTGTGCTACAGAAAGGAGAGGGTTACAAGGAAATATTTGGTACTTCCTCACAGTTGTAACAGTAAGAGATAAGGAAGGAAGCCTTTACATTGGCATTTTCCTCTGTTCATTTTCACATCCATTACAATCAGCCAGGAAATGAAACCTCATACACAAACCCAAGTGATGTACAAATGCTAATTCCTGTATTTTGGGATTTCTCCCTCCAGCTTGTGAGTCTTGGCATATGATTAACTCACAAAGCACATTTATTTAGCAAATATTTTCTGTCTGTTTGCATGGACCCAGTCCAAACAAGCTACCAATTAAACAGGAAGCGGAGGTGAACAGTAAACAGAGCAAAGGGAAACATTTTTACAAGAGTGAAATTAAAACATGGAACACAACATGGCAGTGAAAGAATTCTAAATGGGCTAAATACCAGGACAAATTTAACTTTAGTGTAAGATTGAACACAGGGTACTGTGAAAAAAAAGGAAGTTTAGTTGTTTAGTTGTTACTTTACTTCTTCTTCTCCTTCTGTCTCTTTGTACTTGTCTTAGATCTTAGTGCTGCATTTGCCTCTACAGATCACAACATTTTATCACACAGACTGGAACATGCCATTGGGATTAAAGTAACAGCACTGGGCTGGTTTACATCATATATATCAGATAGATTCCAATTTGTTCATGGAACATCTTCCATGCACAAAGAGGTTATTTACGGAGTTCCACTAGGTTCTGTGCTTGGAACCGATTCTTTTCTTTTTATACATGTCTCACATGTCTCCTTTAAACAATATTATAAGGGAACCATTTCCTATTGCTATGCAGACATCCAGCTATATTTATCTATGAAACTCAATGAAACAAATCAATTGGCAGGGCTTCAAGTATGTTTATACACACAAGGACATTTCTGCTCTCTAAGAAATGCTTAGTGATGTCATTTAAAGCTTGGGGTAGTGCTTCTAAATGACATTCAGGACCAGCTGTCCTCCTTTGTGCTCCTTGTGTATACAACAAAGGTGCTTGGGGCCTAACATTTTCAATGGTAGTTCTAGTAATAAAACTGTCTATATCTGACAGCCATTTTAGATAAGGGCAAACTGCCATCAGAAGCTGCGGTTTAGATCACTGTGGACCCCTTTGAGAATATACTAGAAGGACAGAGTTTTGCACATCATGTGATGGGTATTAGCTATGGAAATAACTTTTCAGACATAGATCTAGATCAGTCCATCGTTTAGCAGAAAATTATTTTTGATTAGTTATATTTTCCCAAATGCAAACTGTTTTCCACTGAACCTTACAGGGATTAAAGCTCTTTGTCACATATTTGATTTAACTGGAACTGACCTTTAAACATTTTGACATTAGAGTGTTACTAAAGGTCAGATCCTACTATGAGGTTAGGTCACTTCACGGTTTGTAAGGTGCCTTGATGGCCTGTGTGCAAGTGTGCTGTGTCATCACACATTGTTGCACCATTGTTTGAAATGTCACATCTTGTATGGTAAGAAGGCATCTTCTATTCTCCACCACTGAAACGCCAGCAGAACTAAATTAATGATTTTACCAATCCTTATGGGAGCTTAGCTTATTTATATTTGACTTATTTATTTTCTAAATACAATTTTCACAGACTTATTTTTACTGACTGATTTTGTATTAGAATTAGTAATGTTCACTCATCTCTAATCAAACCAAACAAAAATAAAAGTGCAATGTAATAGAAAGTGCCAGTGTGAAGTAGAATGTGCCAGTTCATGTGCACATTTAGGTGTTACATTAAAGTTTTGTTGTTATGCTCCAAGCCTGGAACTTGGAACTGTGTAGGGACTTTGAAGAGACAGTTTCATCTTCTTCATTTGGTTATTTTAAGGCCTTAACCTCGGCAGGAACTATTAGCTATCAGAAATCTGAGTGGCATCAACATAAGAAAAGGCCTGCTCTCAGCCTCGCCGCGTTGTCAAACGCACACGCTGTTCTGGCTTTGGTGTTAATTACTTTTTTTATTCCTAACTTCTAGCAGCGGAACTGACGAAAACGGCTTTCAAGAAGATTGTCTAAGCGTAGTAGGAGCAGCTTGGCGAGAGGCGGGAAGAGATGCTATTCGCTTTTGGGTGGTTGCGTAACATCTCACTTGCCTCTCTCTTTGCAGAATGCCAGGATAGTGTTTGTAAACAGAGCGGCCATGTGCGTGCGCTCACGTGGAGGAAGCTTTTGAGTCACTGCCCTCGCTGTCTCACCCATGAGGTAAACCCTGACATTGATACATGCTCACAGGGCCAGCAACACTCCCTCCAGGCCTGTGCCACTCAAACACAGCCTTATCACTCCATAATTACGCCCCAGCCCGGCTAACAACGAACGGCCTTGTGTAAAAACAAAAAGTCAAGAGTCATGTTTGGGATCTGGTGAAAGCATTGTTGCATCTCAAAAACTAAACAACTTAAACAGAATCACCGCACATTTGTAGTGATGATCAATAAACTCATTCCAGGCCACAATAATATGGAAGTCTAACAGTGTAGGAACAGTGATGAAATGGAAGTCTAAGCTTTTGGCTGGTGTTTGACGTGTATCTGGTTAGCCAGATATTCATAACACATATTTTGAGATTTGGTTTTAGGTATTGGATTTTTGTTTAAACTTATTTTCAAAAAAGAGAAGCCAATACATTTGTCAAAACCACACTGGTTTGTTGTAAGCTCATACATATACAAGTGATTCACAGGTCAAAATACATTCTGCAGGATTCTGAACACTCTTTATACATCATGGATAATCATTCAGGAAATGGTAAAACATTCACAGTTAAAGTTAAAAACTGTTTGCAATTTACCCTATCATGCACTCCCCAGGCATTTGTTTAGTCTTATCCAACCAATTCCTTTTTCGTTTTTGCTCTTTTATTTCAGTACTTCAGTAGTTTGCATTATTGCTTCCATTAATTTACACAACTATGCATTAATTATGGTGGATTCTATTCAAATATATACAAATATATTACACAGTGGTAGTCAGATTTCATTGCCGAAAAATGCAATTGCTGCTTCTCCCTGCACCATGTAAGCAAACAATGCCCAGACAAGAAAGAAATCAATATTAGAGAAATCAATACAACACTCAGTGTATTGCCATTTTGTCTCAGGAAAGCAGTTGAGCTATGACCAGCCAGCAGGTAGTGCAATCTAAAATGTCCAGCCTGCCACTGGGCTTGTTGCTCTGTGTCATTTGTGCCACAGCCTCTAGGTAGAAATAGGATGCCTGGGCCGGATAGAGTAGGGTCAAAGGTGAGGGCTTTGGGTGAGGGCTTCAGTAATGTAAGAGGACAGCATTGTTGTAGAACGCTATGGCAACTGGACATTCTTCCCAAAGGTGATATTGTCTTTGCCCTAGGACTGACATAAAGGGGACTTACAGCCATGACGAAAGAGCAATCCAACCATGCGGCTTTATCTGTAGGTGTAGATAGATGAGAGAAGCTATGTGTATGTGATTGATCTATCTGGCCCCTCCCCCAGTCAGCTCCTTATGGGCCCATCAATGCTCTGTAGCCTTTTCAGCTGCTGTTGTGCATGCAGAACCTCATTAAAACACCTGCAGTAAGAATATGTGTTTTTATTCTTCTACTTTATTATGTGGAGATATGTGAGGATTAGCATTTGAATCCTGCAACACAAAAGGAAATATAAATTGTACATCCATGGTATGACAACTGATAAATATGGTAAATACTAAAATTAAAACAAGACACAAATGAACTGATGTGACTTCATCTGGTTACTGTGTCTTAATATAATGAACAGAGCATGCCATAAAGGTACACACATACACACATCATGAGATCTTATGCAAAACCCAGAATGGCAACGTTTGTCCAATCAAAACGCAGCAATGCTTTTGCCCTTTGGGTTACTTTTTCAAATGTTTTCTAATAACTCACTAGGAGTAAAAATGTTATTATCTTTCACAACAAGCAGATACGCGCGTCATGTGTGTAGTGTTGCAATAAAACCACAGGATTTCTTCTTCTTTCTGTCATTATTTTCACTACTAGCTTTGAGTTTCAGAAATTATACAGTATAACAATGACAGTGTTTAAAGATATAACTAAAGTCCTGCATTTTACCTTGTGCGGTTAAGTTACAGTGCCTAACCAAAAGTCAGTCATTATTCTTACAGGCATGCCTCTACTTTGTTTTTCACCTGAGGCCATGCTGTGACTGCATTACAACTGCAGTCAGTGGAATATACAAGCCCAATACACAAACCTGTGAAAGATCTGTAATATTCTAATGAGCTATTCAGATGTTAATCTAAAGTAACACTTAGTGAATTCAGGGGAAAAAAACAACTAATGAGCTATTTGTTAATTGAGATGAGGTACAATGTCTTATGACTAATCTGATGTTATCATGTACTTAACTAAAAAATACATACAAAAACAAAACTTTAAACTGTCGGAGTGGTAGGGGCAATCACTTCTTACTCTATCTGTGCCCTGTGATGTTTTTTGTTAACCAGTACCTTTATAATGATTATAGATCACTCACTCTCTCACACACACACAAAGAAAAACACATACACACTTTGTATTGTCAATATGTCTGTGTCCAAAACAACACAGCAGTATGTTTGTTGTGACATCTAACTGCTTAGATTGCATTGCAAACAATTACTCTATTGTCACTAAAGTTACTATTGGTCTAAGTTCAGTTCATTTTAATGTGTTTGTTGCCGCAACAATCCCAATTTGCTAGTAAAGTAAAAAAAAAGAAAAGGAAAACCTGCTCCAGATTACCATTCAGTTAATGGTGCAGCAGGATTGAGTTTCAGTTCCTTCAGCACATTCTGACCTTGTCTGCTTTCTCTACACTCGACCACCATAATTCTCCTATAGTTTGCTTTTTTTGGGGGGACTTGCCGTTGTGTCTGCTTGTCATTCGGTGCTAAAAGCAATGAAAGCTGATTCAAAGAGATACACAAAGCCAGAAGCTATTTCAGCCCCACTGCTGTGCAGACAAATATGCACTTACTGGACTCGTCCAGGTTGCACTCTTTCTGTCCTACATACAGTCTTCTGAACATCACAAACTATATAGAAAATAAGCTACAATAGGGGAACAGTGCGTCTACCTAAACCTTAACATATTTCATAAAAATACAATCTTTCTCTAATAATTTTAATTGTACATAAATGTTAAAAATGTGTTCCCACTCATAAAACAAAGGCCATCGTGCAAAAGTACACTTATATGATACACCTTCAATAATATATGGCTCATAAAAACGTGAGGTTGGATTACTAAGAAAAGAAAGGGATCATTATAAATCCATACATTATGGTTAAAGTCAAAACTCCTGAACAAGCAGTCTAAGTACACCATTTTCTACGATGCATTCAAAAGCAGCGAGCAAGCTGAGTGAACACAGGACACACAGGAAAACATAAAAGGTTTCTTTCTGTTTCTACTGGCAAAAAAAAGAAAGAAAATTGTCAGCCATGTTGGAATACCTTTATCTAATATCCCCTCCTTATTATGTTGGCTCTTGCTTATACGGTGGGGGACATTTGCTACACCTCACCTTGTTCTAAACCCACCAAAAATACACTCAAAGTTTAAGGGTAAAATGGTAAGCAGAGCATCAGCACACCGAACAAATTCTCACCTCCTTTTTACGTCCCTCCACTTTGTAGAAATTCCAACAAACGTCTGGATCTCCTCTTTAACCAATCCTAAAGGGCAGCCATCTTGCCTCCTTCTGTTCTTCTATGTAACAGACTATCCTCCACATCAATATTCATGGAAACCAGTCTGACGTCAGCTCTCATCATCAGGAGAAGCCCTGGTGTCGCTGTTTGCCGGCGTGAGAAGCACACTCATATGTGAGTCTGGTGTAAGGCAGCAGAGGCACACAGAGTACACGAGATGTTCCCCAGGCCGGGGGACAGAGTCTTGCTTTGCTGGCAACTCAAATAATGATAAAATAACTTTCCTGCCGAGTCTTTCCCACACAAAGAGACAGATTTTCTTTCCCCCCTTTGCTCCCTCCTCTTTTTTTCTTCTTCCCTCAGCCGCACACAATAGTGAACACTATGACTATGGCTGCCCCTAAGCACTGGAGTGGACTCAGTGAGCAGGACTCCACCCCCAGTGAACATTATCTTTCTGCACTGGCTTTTAACTGTCAAACTGGTAAAGAAGAAGATGCCTCCACCCCCTTCCTTTTTTCAGACAGGAAGCCAAGTGACTCAGGGTTTTTCCCTCCACTGTCTCTTAACTTCCTTCTTTCATTTTCTTTCTTCCTCTGTCATTGCCTACTCAAGTTCCCCTTTGGTGTTAGACCACTCCATTTGAAGAGTATTACAACAACAATCAGACGCAGCCAGCTTGGAGACCAACCAGTTGAGCAATGTGCTCATTTCCAACGGCTGCGTCTTATTTTGGCACGCCTTGGCTGCCTGGCTCATTTTTAGAGTGGTGTGTAAGACAACTCCTCAGCCTGCATACAGGCAGCATATTTTGACTCATGTGTCTGCCAAGACCCACCTCCTGTTGACATTGGCCACGTGGGACTTGAAACAGATAGACAGACCAGTGTGAGGGGGAAAGAGGCTGAAGGTGCTTTAAAAGACTTATTCAGCGCTGGGAGGTTGTTAGAATAACGAGTAAAAATGTGTTTTAATGAGGCAGCTACTAAAACTCCAGCTATGGGTTTGCTTGTGGGTTCATGTTAGATCTTTTTGCAGAGCTGTGAGGCTCAGTTTACAAAGTGTGCAGGTTTTTTTTTGCATTTTTGATTTTTAACGGTTCCAGTTGTGCCATGAGTGATGCTTAGGGGTCATGCATTTTTAGGAAACAAAGCTGTTTTTTTTACCCACGTATATGTTAAGTAGTTGTTAGTTATTTTTCATCCTTTAGCCACAGCTTTGACCAACATTCTCAATATCGTTCACTTCAATATTTAATTTCTTCTTTAGTAACAGGTGGGTCTTATCTGAAAATAATCTGCCTTTAGCTGCTGTGTAGGCTTAAAAATCAGACCCCACCTCTTTCCCAGAAGGCCTTGCCTAGCTGCTGTGACATTTGTTGACTCAGTTTCAGGCTCAGAGCAGAAAAGGAGATTTGTTTTTACACAGAATGGGGGAGGGTAAGAGGCAGAGGGAGGGAAGAGGAGTCTGCAAATGCAACTGCAATCCATACCCTGCAAAAACAAAACAGCTCCTTTTACATCAAGCCTGACATTGTCAAGTCAAGTCATATTGTGTCATTCCTTACTGCTTGTGGAAATAGTTCCTTAGTCAGCATTGAGCAGGAAACCTACACAGAAATGTCCAAAACTTCAGGAACACATACCCTTTTCATGAAAAGCACGAATGAAGGAAACTCCATAACCCCCCCTTCAGTCTACACTATGTGTTAACTAATGATGAAAGTAGAAATATAGAAATAATATACTGCACATTGTGTAATGATGTATTTAGACTGTCAATCAATACTTTATTTACCATTGTTCAGTGGATTACAGTTGTTACAGTGTAAATGTAATTGGTTTCCGAATGTTCGTAATAAGAAGCTTGTGGAGTTTCTAAATGTACAAATACTTTTTAGTTTTGTTGCTAATCTTTAGTTACTGTGAGCTGCACCCTGCTCAGTTAATGGTTCGGTAGCGTGTGACCAGGATTTATATCCCCAGAGGAGTTGTGAATATTTTAGAAGTGAATTCATTAAAAGCCCTTAACCCCCTTTTCATCAGCTGCCGTCCTCTGTGCCTTTGAGCAAGGTAAGTAAATTTGCCCCTGCCCCAGTGAAGTGTCAGTGCTGCAGGGCTTCAACTCTTCAGCAACCTTCTCTTTCCCAGCTCCCTCTGTGCTGCTGCAGCAAACAAGAAAGTTAGTGTAGTCAGTGTAAATTACATTCATAATACACATAGAAACGTTGTATTATTTTGTTTATTCAATTACAATGTACACTGATAACTACATGATAACTAAGCCTGTGCAACCAGAGCACTCCAGCTTTAAGCTTTGTCAGTGCTTGTCTTGCTTCTCTAAAAAGGCATTAAAATGTGCCATGTGTGTTGTCAGCAGTAAGAGAGAAGCTGGCCGGCTTCCCTTAAAATCTACTGTACATTGTAAATCAGAGATTATCTCTGATTTACTCACCTTGTCACATTTCAAAGGAACGGAGGCATGTGTCATTACCCTATCAGTAAACACAGAGCTGTGGCCTCATGCTGACCCAGGGTCATCAAAATTTAGGCACACTTGTCACTTGACTGATTTCACACCTAAAGATTAAAGCACTGGTGAGGGATTTTTTTTCTTCTGTGTCCAGTGCTGTTGTTGATTTATGCCTAACAAGACAAACACAGGAGCCTCCTTGCTTCTCAGGTCAAAACTCTGGGCCTCTGCCCTTAAGATGTGTCGGTGTCCTGTGGTGGTTTACATTCCTACTCCCTTACCATGCTGGTCCTTTGCTATAAAGCTGACTGCGACATATTCACAGTTCGCAGTATTAAAGTGGTTGATGAAATCACTGAGTAAAATGAGTCACTGCCTTTAACGGCTCACTTACCACCTAAAAATAGAACTGCCACAAGTAAGGTGGCACTGAATCATAGCCTAATGTTGAATTCCCAGAAACTTTTAGGGGAATGCACTCATGTAACAGAGATGAGAGGTCAGACCAACATGCAGCAAACAGTACACTGGGTTGGGCCAGTAACTGGAAACATACAGCTCAGCGGCCGGGGATACCTGCAGGACAATATAGTGAGACAGAGAGAACGAAGCACAACTATAGGAGAGAGAGGACACTATTAATCACACACACGGTGGTGGAGCAGAGAGGAGAGCAGAAACGGGAGGTCTTGACTCTGGGCTCGACACTTTACTGCCTTGAAAAAGTTCTATTTTCTGTTTGGTGTGAATCATTTGGTACTAAATGAGGTGAGGGCTGGTTTGTGATGAAAGCATTGATTTATAGCTTTCTTTAACGTGGCCTGAAAGTGGGAGATAAAGGCGACATCTGAGGCGCGACAGAGCCACTGGGGTCTGTAATGTAGCTGAGAAAAGCAGCACGTTTCACAAGCGCCAGTGGTATTAACACACATCTCACCTGGGGCCATCCAAACACACTGAGTCTTTATGTAGGGCAATAACTACATATCCTCTGTTTGAGTCCAATACACAAGCAACTGACCACGGGATTCCCCTCTAACAAGATGCTGCCCCTCCTCCTATAGTTATCTTAAAAGACAAGAGAGAGTCGTTAGTGTGGATCTCACATAGTCTAATTGTTTGAGCCACAGCAAGGGGTCTGAGGCAGGGTGGTGCAGACTGTGGCTCACAGAAAGAGCGGGACAGTCACTGGAACACTGTCATTTTGTACTATTGAGCTCTAAACGCTGCACAATCTTTCTTTTTACTGTTTTACACTATATTACTTTTGCTGCTCATTTGTAATTTCAGAGCCTTTGTCCCACTTCACAGTGCCTCTGTATCTGCCATGTGTGTGCCAGCAGGGTAGGACAAGGCCACTTATGGTCCGCTGCTGTTCCCGTGGTGACCAACTGCTTCTCAAAGGTTTAAGAGCTGGTTCCCGCATTCAAAATGCAGGTGCTTCCATCCTCCCATTACACACTGCCCCCAGCTCAAGCCTCCTTAAGCAGATTCTCCCATTAAGAGCAGGGAAGCCCTTTTGACCAGCTGCATGATGTAAGCCTTCTCACCCACCTCTCCAGCCCACTCTCCCACAGGGGAATCACTGCTTGTCCTCTGCTCTTTTGTGTCACTGCTTCCAGCCAGTTTCTGTTGTTTACGCAGTTAAAAGCAGGTAACAACAAAATGTTTATGAAAAGCAAAATCACATTGTGTGGTTGACAAATAGCTCGAAATACTTTACAAAGCATAAATATAAAAGCATTTATAAAATTAATAGGCTGACTGTGTTAGAAGAAATAGTCCAGAACCACTATTTCCAGGCTGTTGTTAAGGGCAGGCTTTGCTGTTGGACATGGGGCCGATGATGACCCCTGCTGGTGAAGCACGATGTCATGTTGGGAGGTTGATATTTGTCTTGTCAATCTACAGAAATTTGTTGCTTCTATCTACAAGTTTCATGAGTGTGTTTTTGTGAACTGCAAACAGGCCTTGATGTTTTCCATGTGCTGGCCTCAGGCTAATGTTCCTTCCTGACTGATTCTTCTCAGGTTTTGTGATTGTTCTAATTATGCAGTGCACATTTGGTAACTAAGTAAATGATCACTGCAAATGTAGCAGCAGTGTAGTAGGGAGCCCTGTTGATTTTAGCAAGCCATTGCCCTTTAATATCTGAATTTTTGAGTTTTATTCAGCACCAGGTTCACCTCTGTACTCCTCTTTTTGACAAACAACTCTGCCACAGTCTACATGAACTCTGAACCACATTCTGAACTTAACCCCCTAACCCGCTCAAGGAACATTCAGTTCCTTTGCTATTTGAGCACCGTGTGTTGAAATATGCATGCTAATGTTATCTAAATCTAAATTAAAGGTGAAAGGTCTCCTGCAACTTGCTTTATTTTAGAAGTGTTTTAAATTTTTAGTTCATTTATCAAGTCTAAGTGTTAAGTGATCTAAATAATATCGCCAAAAAACGAAGGTATTCAAAGCGCGTGGAAAACATACACTGTTGTTTTATGCAAAGGCACAAAGTTGTTCTTTCAACAGAGATGTGTCCGCTCGAAGGAACGAAAATGAGATGCAGCCGCTCCATGTGCAGACAGCTGGCACGTGACAGTTGTGACTGTTTTAATGTCCCATCACACCACAGCAGCCTTGAATGGTCCCCACGCTGTCGAAACAACATCCTGATTAACCATCCTCCTACAGGTGGCTGTGTGGGTTTGCCACCACCTGCCCTCCAAATGCAGCTCCGCTGTAGCTGCCAGGACACATCTGAGTCCCCTGTTACTCCTGAGCCTGAGTCTCTGCATGTCAAATGAATTGTAAGATAGCAGTGTTACCGAGTATTAAATTAAGGTTACTTTAAATTACATTACAAACTATGTTTCTGCATTGTGAAGGTGCCAGTGGTAGTCGAACACTATCACAATAAAACGCTCTAAGTCTTGCATATGAAATCACACGTTTCTGTCTGAAATGTGGCACCTTAGCAATAAATAGAAGTACTCGAGAATCGCGTCATTGTAGAGGAACTGCTTTTTGACATTACAAGCTTAAGCCAAAGATTTAATACTTTGACACACTGATGAAAATACATCCAGCTGTTTTTACAGTAAAGCCAACAGTGGATTTCATTCATTTCAATGCTGTACAGAGGATGAGCGGTTACTTTAAAATAAAAATGATGACTGAAAATTAAGTGAATAGTGATCCATGTCTAATAAAAAGAGTGTGCAGCACTCTCCACTACCGCTATAAATGAGGGAATGTCTGTTTGAAGACTAGTTTTCACATGCAGACACTCCAGGACACAGAGTCCCAGTATATGTTGAAGTGAATTTAAGAATTCTGTTGGTTTGTGGTGAGCCAGGACTTTCTTTCAGGACTTTGTGTTGTTTTTCCTCCCTCCGATGCTCACCCATCTGCTAGCATCACTGAAACAGTACAGTATGTGTCCTGCATTCATAAGTCAAGAATGTGATATTTTATTGTTGTTTTCACACAGGAATTCTGTTCTCTTTTAAAGAGTAAACATTAAACTTTTACATCTTGCTGAGGGACTACAGTGTTCGTATAGGTAAGACGGTAAACAATACACTTGCTCAAGATTGTTGCTCAACTTGTTTGAGGCTGCAATGATGCACAACCAGTCTGTTGAGCTGCCTGCAGCTCACATAAACAGCCACACAGCTGCTGCAGCAGTTGTCTGCTCCTTGCTTATCTGTGCACTGGCAGCTGAGACGGTCCTTCTAGATAGCTCAGACATGAAATCATCCCTTCACCTGCTCCGGGCTTGGTTCAGCATGACGAGCATCCAGTGCAACAACCGCCCCCAGCCATGTTGTCTGTCACCAGACAAACCTCCCTCCCTCTGAACTGCTGAACCATAAAACACTTAAACCTGACAGGAAATAAAAATAGATAAGAAAGGCAAAGCTAGGATTTTACTTCCAAAACAGAACTGTACGCGATGATGCTGGCGATTAGGCTCAGATTAAAGCATCCAGAGCAGGATTCATCCACAGGAGGAGAGAGAGTGTGGCATTAAGGTAATTATGGTGATGTTTTGCAGTAGCAAAGATGCGCTTGTGAGTACGTAGTATAACAGCTGTGCCGTGACACATAAGCCCCCCTCCACAGCCCATCACTGATTGTGGCAAGTCCTTGGCTGTGACCTTGCTCTCCCTCTGCCCACGCTGTTGTGAGAAAGGGATGGTTGACGATCAATTTGAGTTGCGTGTGCGCTGGGGAAGAAGACAACATATGGTTAGACATGATTTACGCACAAACACAAGCGCCCCCTGATATGCTCCCCTCCTCCGCCACTCGCAATCATAAAAACAACCACTTACATAAATTATCATGTTTAGTGCTACCGCAAATATTCCCGATGAATTGGTAATGTTGGTTGAAGTTTAGAAAGGAAAAAAGAATAAATAAGGAAATGGTAAGCATGTGAAGCGGAAGGGCAAATGGTATAAGGTTTTGTATATTATATAAGGTATAGGTTCACATTTTTCCAAGCCTAGCTCAAACAACAATACTTACACACCTAGTAAAGTACAGAAAGGCGTCACTCTTTTGACATTGTAGGATGAGAACGTGCTGTGCAGTGTGTACATTGAAACTGGTTTTGCTGTTTACACTGGCTATTCACTTCTTCCTGGGATGATTCAGATGTAAATGACGTAGAACAAAATCTACACTGCTTTTTGTTCTGCACTGCAAGTGTTTCCTATGCTACCATCCATATTCTATTCCGTGTTTTGATGGACAGCGTTTCTATATTACGCTGCGGTGGAAGCATAGCGGCAAAATAGGGTGAATTATACACCTTGTGTATAGGTTTTGCAACTCTTTGCCATTGAATTTTCTATTCCAACTCTCACACCCTTCTGTCATGTTTGTCACAGATTACAACATTCAGTTTAGTTATTTATTTACTCATTTAACCTGGCTACAGCCAGCTTTTTCTCACACGCACACACAAAGAGCCAAAAGAAACAATTATGAAAGCAGCGACCTCTGTCACATTTAAAATCCTTTGCTGCATGAACTTCTATCAACCAGGGTAGTTACGTGCATATAAGCTTGTTCCCTGATTACTCGCAGTATTTCTCTTAGTAACTTGGTTACCCCAGTCCATTTAAATGCAGTCAAAATATATAATTGGTATAACAGGTGTGATAGAAATCTGCATGACGCAGAAAACGTGGGGGGGGGGTGTTTGAATCAGTGATGTGCTTCAGCCTTTGACCTTCAGTCAAGATTCTGCTGCAGCAGAGGTTCAAGATGACTCAGATTTCTGAGTGCAGAATGTTGTTGCTGAATGAGTTGTGATGCCTCATAGTCCTCTGATGTGATTCTGGGCGAGCTAGACCTGCCTTACAGGAGGAGAGAGAACAGTCAAATAAACAGGGAATTTGAGCTGGGAACACAGTCAGAAGTCTCCCGGTCAAGGTTGTGGAACACGAGAGATTGGTGGGAAGGTGGAAATAAGTCAATTAAAACATTTCACAGGTTCTACATGTCTCTAGCCTATACATTTGAATATTTGGTTTAAGCCTCAGCAAAAACTGATTCTTTTGTAAAATTGGTTAAGTTTTTATACATTTTTATTTGTATGTAAATATTATATTATTATATTATGTAATTTGACCACATTCTATTTAAAAAGATAGCATAGCAATGTGTAATTATTTATTCTCTTAAGGCGGGACAAAAGGGGGTCGCAGTGGTTTGGTTGGTAGAGCATGTACACTGCGACTGAGGTCCCGACTCCTTCCGACGCATGTCCCTGGACACTAAATCTCCAATCACCGAGATTGCACAACCCTGTCTCAAACATGTGCCAATCTACCACTCATGTTTATAATTCCTTTTTAATATTTTAATTGATAATAACTAAAAAAAGGTTGCTGAGTTGCATCCAGTCAGGTAAAATAATTGTATAAAAATTTAACTTGGCTCTAGAGTTAGGATGTTCATCTTGAATATACTTAGTGTAAATCATTACACCAACTATATAAAGTTGAAGTGAGGTTAGATTTTTTAATTTTTTTTAAAGCAAGTGAGCTGGTTTAGTCCAGTTAAATTCAACCTTGTTTTGTCACAGCCTGAAACACATCGCCTTGACAAAAACACTTGGTAGCGGTTGGCTTTCTGCTGACTTTTACCCAGAGCTTCACTAATTACATTTTTTTAAAGAGAAATGGCCTAACTGATTTCATGTGCTAATGCAATGGGCTTGGCCATCTCCAAGGCAATGGCACTGGTCTCATTAGGTTTTCTAGTCATGAAAGCGGTGGAAAAGGAGAAGCGGTGAATCGGGTCGTTAAATACCTCATCAAAGAGGTGTGTCTCTGCTCTCTGGTTATGAGTGAGGATAACACAAACTGCTTCTCTATTATAGGAGGAGCAAGAGAGGTATGTGCAGGGGAAGCAGTTTGTGTTTGCTTGTATTTATGTCTTTGTCTTTAATTACTAAATCATAATGAATTTTCCATATCTAAAGATGGAATTCAATTTAGCTGCAGCTAAATAACAGGTTGGATTTGTTCCAGTAAATGTGCAAATCATTAGGAACATTTTCTTCATTTTGAACTGCTGGATGCAAAGCATAAGTACTTTGTCTTAAAAATCTCCTTTAGCTTATTGGTTGCACTATTTCATCCTTTTTGTAATTAATTATTTTGATGAGAGGGATTCATAACAATTAATGACCTTGCTTAGATTGACCATATCCTTGCAATATATACCTAATGTATTTATTTCTTATTTTTTTAAGTGCATTCTATTCTGAACTGGGATTTCTCACCACAGAAAACACAGAAATATTTTAATGCTAATCTTAATCCTCACACATCTGCCACATAATTTAACTGCTGGAGTATATAAGCAGTAGTAAATTCTAGGTGAGAGTCACCTTTTAACTATGACTGTGATATACATTACCTACATACATTACATATCCACTAGAGGGCAAT
Source organism: Microctenopoma stevenorrisi (assembly GCA_032270685.1). NCBI lineage: Eukaryota > Metazoa > Chordata > Actinopteri > Anabantiformes > Anabantidae > Microctenopoma > Microctenopoma stevenorrisi. The sequence goes on from JAUMTR010000001.1 coordinate 8,275,002, forward strand.
GTGTCCAATGCATTCAATTTGATGTCACAGGTTTCATAAGGATGACGAACCCACACAAAGAGAAATGATAAAAGACTCAGTTATTGCACCATGTGCAGATTAGGAGAACGAAGTACCCTGAAATCTGATCATTACCTTGATACGAAGCCATTTCTTCCATCTTCAGCTAGAAGGTGTGGGACATGTAATATTATTTTCACCATTGCTCTTTGCACCTGGTTATTGAGCAATTTCCAGGTGGTGGGTTTTTCTTTTTTTGACAGTGACCCTCTCTGCAGTTTCATATTACAAACTAAATCTAATTCCAGTGTCTGATTTATCAATAATGTAAATATGACAGACAATGTTGTTCCCTTAGTTGTTTTTATTAGCAATTATTATGTCGGGGGATAGAATATTAAACCTACAGCATAGGGCGTATGGCAGATGTTAGCATGCAAAAGCACATTTAGAAAAGTAATTATTATAGTCACGTATAAACGGTACATTTCATTTTATTTTATTTTTGGTTTCTAAAAAAGAGAAAGCTGCCTGCCTTCTCTTACAGTATATTTTCCTCTTTCACCCCCCTCTGTGTGTCCCCTTCATTCCCCCTCCTCCTATCTGCCTCCACCCTCCTGTGGGATCATGGGAATTGTGCAAGTAGCGTGGCTTTCCACGCTCTGCCCGCGGCGCTCTAGGAGGAGGCGTGCCGTAATGACCTGCTCCTCAGCTCGCTCGCCATCATCGCCCTCACAATTAATTCCCGCCTTGCATTCCTCCACGGTGGTGGTGGTGGTGGGGGGGGGGGGGGGGGGGGGGGG
>JAUMTR010000001.1:8275904-8321745 GCA_032270685.1 Microctenopoma stevenorrisi
AGTGTGGGCTCATTAGAGCTGCTTGTAATGTGTCTGGCAGCAGTTCTCATCCTGCCACTTCTGCCCTTCCACTGCTGCCACCATGTTTGTTTTATGGATATGCTCTCCTGCCTCACGGAATGACTGACACAGAATGTAAAAGTGTGACTGTGACTGGTCGGTGTCTTCATCCGTCAGGGCTCCAGGAAACACATGAATACACCCTTCACATGTGTGACTTGGGAGGGAATATTTCTGCAAGTTATTTCAGGTCCATCTGGCTGGAGTAAGAACCTTTTCACAACAAACACAATTCATGCAAATATCCACTGCACTGTCACAGTATAACGCCTTCAGAAACAGGTGATGACATTTTGAACGACTGGTGACACCAAACTCGTCTAAGCGCTGAACTTTTAAACCAAGTGAACAGAGTCTGACCTGGATTTCAACCCTGAGCTTGTCCATGGATATTTTACAGTTTCATCTTACTATGGTCTGCTTCACGCTGTCCGTTGCTGTATGGAATTTTTCTTGTATTCATATTGTGTGGTTTATGTGGCTTCTTTTATTTATTGTCTGCCTGTACAGCACTTTGGGCAGCACCAACTGTTGCTAATATAAGTACATTCCACCTTGACCTTAGCTTACACTTATTTACTAATATTTAGATCACATCTATGAGTAAAAAACAATCCCATTTCGCATTTGTTTAAGAGAAAAAGCACTGACATTGGAGTTTCCAACTTACTGGTGTGGATTTCACAGACTTTTTGGTTTAGTTGCAGCCTAAAAAAAGAGATTTTTAGTGCATGTAGCAATGTTATAGTGCATACACATATAGCACACTGCTTGTCACACAACCATCCCCCTATCACTTTGTGATTTATGCTACACTAAGGTTACCACTAATCCCACCTACGTTTTCTACCTCACCTTGCAGTAGGTCTGGATGCAACTGCCTCTGTCACTGGCCTTTGTTTTGTCTGCACAGAATCTTATCTAATTGGGAGATTGGCCCTTTTATCCAGCCCTCAAGTGTTTGTTAGAACGAGAGTATAAATAACTCTAAGCTAATGTTGCGTTCACCAGCCATTTCCGTTGCCTACAACTAGACACAAACGCTGGTTAGCATAGATTTAACAACAATTTCTCAAAATAACATATAATATAATAATATAATAATAATATATAATATACTATAAATAACATTAGACATTAAAATTTCAAAGTAGAAGCTGGGCACAATTTGAGCAAAAGCATTTTTGTATTGCCTTGTTCAGATTTGGACAAAAAACCTAGCAATCAAGGTGAAGATGCCAGGCATTTACTTTCCAAAATCAAGACATTATGCCAGATTTAGGCAGGTTACAACTTAAAAAGGGTAGGTTTCATGCTTTAGCTGAGTAAGTTTGGAAAATCTGTCCTCAGTTAAGCTGCATCTTGCATCACTCCCAAAGTACCCGCATTGCCACTTTACCTAGCAAGCAGCATTTAAAAAGTATTTTCAGTCACAGTACAGCTCATCTTGCCAACGCACACATGCAGATGTAGATAGGCAGCTGTTTATACAAAGACGCTTTGAAACGACACAAAGACACTGACTTCTCCACACTCTGTCACAAATACTTTGGCGAGTTATGCTCCATGTTACCGCAACATGAAGCTCATTCACTGTCGCTCAAGACTGTTTTGCTCTATTATATTGATTTCTGCACTGCCACCGAGCAGACAGACAGACTCAGGATCTGCTGTTGTGGACTCCAAAGCCAAAGCCAAAGCTCCAGCTCAGAGGTTGAGTCAACACGCAGATAAACAGAGGCTAGCTCTGGTTGACAATTCTGATAAAGACGCATAAAAAGTTGCATTCTTTGGATCTAGTAAAAGAGAAGTAGGTTTGGTAGTGTCTGTGTGTGTACAGTATGATCTTTGGTTTGTCCTCTCTGTCTTGTATACCTTCAAGGAGCTGTTTAAGAGATAAGACTTTAGATATAGCTTAGAGTAAAGGCAAACTGAGCGAAGGGTAAAAACTTTTCTTAGCAATTAACCTAAAACTAGATATTTGCTATTCAGAATTTTATGTGTGGCATACTGTAAATTTGTGCAAAACTAGATCTACCTGCTATTTCGATTGTTTCTAGAACATAGTTTTACTGTAATAATTAGCACACAACATAACTTAATTGTAATAGTTGGATTTAATGACAGTTTTACTGCAGTGTGGAAATAGTGAACAGCAACAACAAGTTAAAGAGACCTAATGTTCTTCTTGCCATCTCATTTGAGATGCCAAAAATATGAACACGCTCTCTGAAACATATCCATGAAATACATCCTTGATCAAAACATCCTCTAGCTCAGCAAAGGAAGGAGTAATGAGACTTCCCTTGACCTAGGACACACCGTGTTTGCTGATAAGTCTACCAGTCCCACAGACTTAATTTGCTTATCAGGTTCTGATCAGTGTCGGCAGCAGAACTGAGATAATGAAAACACTTATTAAGACTAGGTGTAAATGCAAAGGTCTGTGATGAGATACTGTATCATTAACTAGATAACACATAGGGACACATGCTGCATTTTGCCGAAGAAGGCGCATGCGGCGTATTTTACAGCCAGTAATGTGGCATATGCTGGCGAATCAACCGCAGCTGCTTCGTCAGAAAAGTCCCATCACTGCTGTGGCAACAATTAGAAGGGCAGCAGAGATACAATGTAGTATCCAGATGTAAACACTTTTTCCAGAAAATCTGACAAGTCTGAGTATAAGCACAACGTGGTGTGAGCTGCTTAAGACGAAGTCACATCCTGAATGTGACTTACGGACTTACGGTGCTTCCAAGATGTTTGTGTTTGCCAAAGCTGTTTGCTCACCCGCACCGACAGATGAGCACGGCAACTGTGTTTGCACATATTGGCAAAAAGTGTTTCCTGGTTCATGCAGAAAGACACTTAAAATTGAAGCACTTGTCTGTGTTGTTTGTTTGTGTTTGCTGAACAGTTAGTTTTCAACCAGGCAGCTGCTTTAGTGAAGAAAAGAAGAAATTAGGAATTTCCTTGATGAACTGACAATGACTAAAGAAGGTGACATTTTAAATGACTACATTTCCTCCTTATAAAACTTTGGGACCAGATCCCCAGGTCATGGATCAGAGAAGTTTGAGAGCCCTGCACTTTGAGCAGTTTATCTTTCTGTCATGTTCAGCAACAGTAATTTGTCACGGTGAGAGTTGGATTATAGCAGCCACAATAAAATAACATTCAGTCGTGTTTGACATTAATTTCCAACAAACCGCAAGGTTGTTGTTTTATAGACCCCCGACTCTGCCTCTACAATGCAGTTCTGTTTATTGTCTGGTCAGTTTAATAGCTTCTGACATTGAACAAGGATTGTTATTGTGTTAGTGTTTACATTCATGTAGCAGGGCAGCCCTGTGACAGGCTACGGCAAATATTGATTGTGGGCTGTACAGTAGCTTTTAATTTGAACTAATGACTTTAGTCACCCACAACACTACTCTACTTATCTCGTGTCAAACGTGCACAGAGACTCACCTGACAAAGACAATGTAAGAGTATCATGTTGTCAAACGTTACTGAAATATCATTAGAAGTGATTATTTTACAAATCCAAACGACTGTTTACTGAGCAGAGACAATTTCTAAATGTTTAGAAGCGTTGTGCTGTAAAAATGAAATGCTGTTGTACTTTTCGCACATTTTGCTACACACTGCATGTGCAGTAACACTTTTTCAGCGCGTGAACGACAAATGCATCATGTGACAATGATTTTTATAATATAATATATAAACACATGTTTTGATCTTTACATGTAGTAACTAAACTTCTTAATGGAAAGTATGTTGTGTAACATCATGTAACACAATATATATTCTTACTACTGATATTGATCTCTTCTTTCAACTAGACTAATTATTAAGTTACTATTGTCGACTAAAGTTGCTTATTCCAATAGTGAAAAATAATTAGGTACATTTACACGTTTACTCTTGGTCTTCACACTAACGTTTCAGAGAGAAGTAGATTACATTTGGAGCATTTTAAGGATTTATGCTAAATATATAATACATGTTATGACGATATGTATGATACATTGTTCAAGTTACAATTGTGTGAATCAATTAAATAAATAACATTTTCATCATATTGACCAGCTAAAACAAGGAATCCTTCAGTCATGTTTACGTATTACTATTAACACTTCATTAAAATAATATTGCGCAATTTATTATTGATAATATTGAGTCCGATTCTGAAGGCAATGCTTCACTTGTAAAGTGTTTTTTGCCTTTTTCATGCTGTAATATTGCTGAATACTCTTTCCCCTACTTTCCCCTAATAAAGGCAGCTGATGACACTTAAATATATTTATAATTGAAGTCATTTGTGCTACAAGTAACTTGAACTACCTTTTCAAAAGCTTAAAATAAAATAAATACATACAAACAAACAAAAAAAGGTTGTGAATGATGGTAGCATAGCTAACCAAACACACTGCTCTACGTCATCTGTGTTATTGAGGAGCTCGTAGAAACAAAAAACAGAAACTACCTTTTCAGCTTGCTGCACATCTAAGCACATCAGGCCATTCATGTACTAAAACCATCGGAACAGAGGATGTAAGTTTTATTTAGGCTGATGCACAACGTACTAAATTCGAAAACCAGAAACCAAAAAAGTGTAAAAGCAGCTCCACAACATAACTGTGAGGTTTGTAAGTGACTCTGTGTATCGGTGCTGTCATCTGTAACAGACCCTGTGCCAGGGGTAGGTTTTCTTTCCATAAGTCTGCTAACTGGATAATTCAGGGTGCTCTATGCACTCCAATTAGCAGGCGATGGTAAAGGGAGGAGGGATTGCTCGACTGTGTCGGAGAAAACAGTGTAAAACCGGGTGATACACATCAAATCACAGCGAAAGGCTAATGTGTGTGAGGTGAGGGCACCATACGTTACTGCCTGGAGGAGGAAATGAGGCAGGTTTCTAAATAAATGCTGCCAAGGTTGCTGCTGCATTGTGGTGCATCACTGCCAAACCTATAATCTCATACTGTTTATTTTCCCAAGTTCTCTCCCTCAGTCTCGCTTCACGCTCTTTTTTTGCCTGTCTTTCCTTTTATGCTTTAAAGCCCTCAAAGGAGTTCTGTTTAACACAACAGCCTGTGTGAGCCAGGAACACCTCCAGGACACTAAGTCAGGCTCCTCCCTTTTGCCGGTCCGATTTCTATTTTAATCATTCCACTGAGAAATAATGCGTCTCTGTTTTGGTCACCTCTGCTTGCTTTCAAAAATCTGTACATTGTGTTGGGGCATTCAAACTAAATCCAGCGATGCCTACACTTTCTACACAGTTCCGATTTTTGGTTATTATTTTAAGTTTGTTTTGCAGGATTTTTAGAATTCACCACAAGCGGAAAGCAGGCTGAATGTATTCATGCATCCTCGTTGTCTTTCCCCTGAGAGATGTGAGCGCGGATCAAATTGAGACGGATGAATCAATGGATTCACACCATCACCCCTCAAACACCCATGTCTTATGACTTCACTCCTCCTTGATTCTACTTCCATCTACTAAACGCAGGCTACATTTAAATCCGGGGTCATTAATTACACCTCCAAGTTCAGTTGAAAGCCCGGGGAAACAGGGGGAGGAGTAGACACACGGGGAGCAAGGCTGGAGCACGCAGGCAGGAACAAAGGCCTGCCACAAGGGTTCATGCCTCCCACTGCTACAGACCCACATACAACCGTGGATCTGCAGACAGAGGTTAAGACCACCTATGCAGATTTCCCCTGGGGGCTATTATCGCCCCAAAAGATAAAATGATTTTCACACAAAGGAGCTTCCACACGCACAGAAATACAGAGTTTGATATCAAGGATACTGAGGAATATAACATGCCAAGGATAGGTCCTTTCTTTCTAAATGTTGCATTTTAAATCAAAGAACTGGGGGTTCTGATTCAGGACTAATTTATTCATCAAGTCATCTCATAGCATGTTTGGCAAATGTACATTTCAGTTGTGATTTTATTGTAGGGTAAAAATGACAAGAAACAAATTCAATTTAACTCAATTTAGGGTTAAGGTGAAGTTGAAGACGAAAGCTTCGCACCTGCTATGAAAGCAACCCCATCTTAAAAGAGATAGTGGACTATACAGCGTGTTGACAGACTGTAGATGCTAATCTCTCAAAGCCAAACCAACCAATCGCTGTCTACTTAAACACCCACTTCTGTTGACACGTCTACCAATTTCTGATAACATACTCGCGTTCCACTGGCGCTTTGGGGCCTCTGTGACAAGTATCTGTTGAACTCCCCGAGTCTTTCCAAACTCAAGCTGTTGGTAAACAGTGATGATGTGACAGCTGCTGAAAGACGAGGTGGATGACAGAGTTTCTTGTATGTGTGTGTCTAAACTCAAGCACACAAAGGGAAAAGATATATCAGTTTATATTCAAACATTCAACTCACCTTCATGATTACAGTGCATGGATTGATTTTAAAAACAAGCAGAGTCATTAAAAAAATTGATTAATAAACCCAACACCACTTCTACTGTACACAAAATGACATTTGGATATTCACCCACATATAATCGTAAATATTTTAACGCTGACACTCCGTCCTATCTATTGCCAGCTCTCAATAAATTCATCAAAGTGTAGCCGTTAGCAGCCTATAGGCCTGTGTCACACAGCTCACCTGGAAGGGCTGCATGTGTCAGTGTAGCTGTCACGTTGTTTACTCACACCTAGTGCAGGGGTTGTTGATTCCTCCGTCACATTAAGTCATTTTAGTGAGAGGCCATGCAAGTGATCAGCTGATTTACTCATTAGTCAAGTTACAGAAAATGGATGTCTTTAAGAGGAAAAAACACACCAAACATCTACCAGTTCAAGCTTCTGTATGTGTGAAGAGCTGCTGAAATTCTTTCTTTGCCTTTTTATCTGTAGTAAAATAAATGTTGCAGTGTCAACATTTGACAGAAGGTGCAGCTTTCTACTGAGATACACCTTAGAATGGGTTTATATTTGTAACTAGTGACTTTTTTCAATATTTAATAAACTGTGCAATAAAACATGAAGCCATAACTTCTGCGTTGCCAAAATCCTTTTGACAGGTTATCTTTAGAATAAGGTTTTGTTAAGCTGAACCAAATTCAACACTCACAGTTGCAGACTTGATGATTTATAATCCTGTATTAATGACTTTTATTCATAGCAGTAACATTTCATTATTTCCTTCCTGACAGTGGAAGAGCCACAGATTATCAATATAACTGCACACACAGGAAAGTTTAACTGAGTTTTCCCAACCTGGCAACCCAAACTTTGTTCCTATGAATAACTGATCCATCAGTCAATATTAGATAGTTGATTAAACCACAATATAGCGTGATTACACAAGACTACAAGACTTTTATGAATGATTCCTTGATATCATCAAAAAAATAAACTAAGCTAAGACATTGTCTCAGCCTCACTGACGTCCAGAGGTTTTAAATTGAACCTTCATTTCATTTTTAATTCAAAGTTTGTGAGCAGCAGCGTGAATGAACGTGCAGCTTTAACTACAGAGGCTCGTGGAAGCAATGTGGCGCGCGTGCCAGCGTCGGCAGCCTGTGGGAGCTGTAGGTATGCGTCGCCAGCAGGCGGGATTTATAATGGTGATGAATCCCGGAGGTCTCAGTAATTATGGCTGTCGGTGGACGGAGAGAGAGGGGAGGGGGGGAAACAACCCGGCGGAGGCATTTTATCTTAATCACAGCTCAGCTCCATTCAAATTAATTTGACAAGTTTCCCCAATCCTTATTAAAAGACGCATCTGGCAAATGACAACACCCTCCTCCCTCTGCCTAAACGCCTCGTCATGAAACACGCTGGCTATGTTGAGGAGTATTTGGTGAAAGAAAGGGGGGAAAGGGTGCAACACGCGTTCCCGTAGCTGTTTTTCTCCCCGTTGGGCGCCGCGAGCCAGCCATCCCTCCCACCTCCCGAGTGTTTCTATAGTAATTTCCAGCCAATGATCAGTAGGTGTCCACATCCCTGCTTCCTCACCTCAGCACCAATCAGCCACACACAGCGACAGGAGACACGGACTGAGCGGAGACTAGGCAGACACACACAATACAGCCCGTGGATTAGGAGGAGAGGAAACACCTAACCCCCCCTGCGACTCCCCCCTTCTTTTTCCTACGACACCCTTCGGCTTATTTACGCACTTTCCAACCTGTTTTTTTCCCCTAACGTGATGAGAAAGTCGATCAAAATGGTCCTTTTGTTTTGAGCGCCCCGAACACACACACACACACACACACACACACGCTCTCTCGCGCTGCTCTCCTCCGGCAGCATATGTCTGCGCGTCTTTCGCATCTTTGCATTATTCCCCCCCCACACGCAGCGCCTCGCGGTGATGTGCCGTTACGCGGTCGCAGGCTGGTAGCATCTTGGGAGCTCTTCTCAACGGGAACCTGGTAGGTGATGCTCCGTGTGTGTGCGTGTCTGTGTGTGTCCGTCCATGTTTTGTCGTCCACTTGCATGCGGATGCCCCCCTTTTCCTGTCCCAGTTTATGTCCATGTGACTGTCAAGTGATCCGGGCAATGTCAGATTAATTCTGAGGGGATTGTATTCGCGGATTATCTATGCATGACCTTTGATCTGAATGTCTGCCACAGACCACGCTGGGTGTAATTAATAGCGTCGCGGTGCAGCAGCGGCACAATGGTTCCGCCATCGGACGTGGCTTTTGTTTTTTACTTTTCTTTCTCCAGTCTCCCTCTCACACTCTCTACCTTTCTCTCATCTCCCTCCTCTCTCGGTGTCTCTGTCCAGCTCCAAGTATTGAACATTTCTGTCTCTCTAAACTTTGTTTACAGGCTGAAAATCAATGTCCGTGACTTGATTGCCTTTGGGCTGCGTATTTAGCTCCAGGGGTGAATTGATTAAGTAATAATGACCCTGAGGAGAGCTGATCATTAAGCCAAGGAGGTTTTGTTTACTGGTGGCTGCGGCTTGTTTTGGATGCCACATCGACATTGAACCTCCAGATCTGGTGGCTTCACATTTATGCCATTAATAAAAACAGAAGTCCAAATGAGATAATATTGGATGTTTTAGTGCATGTTAGAAACTGTTAAGAGAGTTTAATGAAAAAATTTCCACAGTGACAATATTGCAATTGTACTATATTTATATACGATTTGGTATTTTCTGGTTCACAAGGCAAATCTTTACCTGGTAGAGCAGGTAGAGGGGATTCTGAGGACTTCAATAATGCCACCCAGTGTGATCACTCCTCTTCCATGTGCATATTTATAATTCATTTTTTGAGACAGCTGCTGGGTAGCACCATGGAAGTGATTTGAAATGCTTTAGTGTTCCGGCAATGGATCAGCTTTGGCAATTAAGAGAGAAAGCCCAGAAAAAGGTAATGGAAGTAGGGAGAGATGTGTCTAATGGGCTTTTATCTGTGGAAACCAAATCCAGACAGACTGGTAGAGAGAGTGAGAGAGGAAATGGAGCACCCCCCACATGTACACACACACACACACATCCCATCCTGAGGCAGCTGACACTGTAGTTGGTCTGGTCCATGGTCTGGATGGAAATTCACCAGTGGCTATCTGGGCTGTCATTGAGTAAATGTAATAGAGCTGGTCATGAATGAGTACCAGGTGCTAAGACGCTGGACACAGTCATGTTTACGTGGATGGGTTGCCTCTATTATTTGCACAAGATGAAAAAAGTAAACGTTGCTCCTGGAACCCAGCGAAGATTATTTTTAAGAACTTACTGTATGTTGCAGCCGAAGGTAAAAGTCTTTGTGTTTGTATCTACTGTTGTCATGATCTGAATTCTGATGATTCTCTCCTGTAACTTAAAAAGATATAGATTTTAATGTGTTTATTCATTCTGAGAAGTAGCTGATCGAACTTTCTTCTAAATATGTAAGAATTCGCTGACATGATTTCTTAAAAATATGTCATTTTCTGCCTGCAGCATGCTAACTCTTCCCTCCGTTATAATAACAACATGTTGGTCTTTCACAGCTATCGCGTTACTGTCACGAGATGAAGATGAGTTCTGACTATTTCTGGTGGTTCCAGCAAAAAAACGTCAGAGCATAAACAATGTGCCAGCACGTTCTTCAAATGTTCCACTGCTATCTTCAAGAAATAGTCCGAGCGGTGAAATGAAATCTGATTAAAATGAAAACATTTGTCTCTTTAATGTGTAACTGTTGTTTTTGTGCTTTGTTTTTTTTCTTTGCTTTTAGCACTGGGGAAGATAAACCAGGATGGTGAAACACTGTTCATAACCAGCTTCAGTTTGACCAAGGCCACTGTAACCTCACTCTCTTCTTGCTAAACGTTGACTTCCATTCCTCAGCCATGTCTAACATAAACAATGCTCTTTGCATTGAAAACGGACAGAACGCAGACGTGTCTCTCTTACAAAAGGATAATCTTCAGGATGGTGGATTAAGTCAGCTTTTGGATTATAATGCAGAAATGGAAAGGTACCGATCTTTTGCAAACTTTTATAAAACCAATGGGGCATTTCCACAGACTGCTAAGATTGCCCGCATCACAACACCCATTTTTCCCAGTGCTAGAATTGGCATGTCCCCTTGGAACTGCGATAACGCCATGCTCTGGGGAAGGAAATCAGCTGCAATAAACCCTAATAGGACCAGCATGCATAGAAATGACTCCCAGAGGCCAGGGAAGCCTGGCGTTCCGCCAGAGACGCTGCAAATGGCAAATAATAATTTCCTCTCTACCTTATCCCCTGAACACTGCAGACCTTTAGCAGGAGAATGCATGAACAAGCTGAAATGCGGTGCTGCTGAAGCAGAGATAATGAATCTCCCAGAACGCGTTGGAACTTTTTCCGCTATTCCGGCTTTAGGGGGCATCTCATTACCTCCCGGGGTCATCGTCATGACAGCCCTTCACTCCCCCGCAGCCTCAGCAGCCGTTACAGACAGTGCGTTTCAAATTGCCAATCTGGCAGACTGCCCACAGAATAATTCCTCAGCATCCAGTGGAAACCCAGCGAAGAAGAAAAGGAAAAGGTGCGGGGTCTGTGCACCCTGCAGGCGGCTAATCAACTGTGGTGTCTGCAGCAGTTGTCGGAACCGCAAAACGGGCCACCAGATCTGCAAATTTAGGAAATGTGAGGAGCTGAAGAAGAAGCCAGGCTCATCACTGGAGGTGAGAACCGGGGCTCTGCTTCCCCTTCTTTTGTTATTATCCCCCTTGCACTCCAAAGCATTAACCTTTTCATCCAGTCACGTTCTAAGCCCTTGAAAATTGTTTCCATGCCCACCCATGCCTGAACATCCCCCCGGCTTCTCAAATCTGCCTACCCGCCTAGCCTAATTGGCAGTAATTAGGGGTGTTTGTGGGGAGCGCAAGCTGAGCTTGGCTCAGACACCCCTAATTGCTGCCAGTCAGGCTGGGGCTGGAACGCATCCGAACAACCTCGAGCTTGGCTCAGCTCCAAGCAGGGCTGGGAAATGGTTTTCAGCAGAGAGCCATCCCTCTCTGCACCCGGTCATTTTAACCAATTATGGAAACCGTCTCTGGATGGGGAGAATCAATATCCAACAAAGCCACAGCCTCCGACCACCAAGAGTTGGTGAGAGTGATGGCACGGCTGCTGATGGCGTTTCTCAAAATATCCCCTAAGTTTTATGTGAAAAGGGGAGTGAGGCACAGCGACACATCTATCCCATGCTCTCTGATCCTGTATGAAATGCTGCGCACACACATATATGTGTATATATATATATATGTAGATAGATAGATATAGATAGATATACATAGATATGTGTGTGTGGAATTGAGATCAAATCATTCTATATTATATTTTTGTCGTTATATCCAATTGGGGATCTGTCCAGCATATGATGCCCATCATGAAGGGAGCAGGGACGTTAGTTGACAAGTAGCAGGAGGCTTCATTAGGTCACAGTCAGAGGGCAGTGCTGTTTTTAAATGTTCATTTTAATTGATTTATTTACCAGGTGACATTTTGATATCAAGGGCAAAGGCAGTATATGAATGTTAAATTGCAAATATGCTCGTCTTTACCCTGAGAGATTGAACTTGTTCGCTGAGTTGACATGAACTGGTATTGGATGAGTCACTGACAGATGCAACCTGAGGGTCAGATGATTTGCTCGTTAAGTAAGTGATGACACACACGAGGAGAAAGAGGCTGTACTGTAAAATATGACCTAATCTACTTATGGAAAAGCACCTTTGTTCCCTGTGAGTTCTAGTCAGTGAGTTTTTTTGCAGACAATGTTCATTTAGATGTGCCTTTACATCTGTTTTATCCTGTGAATATCACATAATGTGAGGTTTATTCAGGCTGAAGTTGGTTTATGGCGTTTTGTCGACTCTTTCAATCATATGATTCTCACCATTTATATCTTATGTTCTGCACACTTTAGTTCTTCAGTACGTCTTAGTTTCAATCATTTCACCCACAACTGATTAAAAATGTTTGTACCAAAACAACTACATTACACATGTTTCGTTATCTTTTTAACACGATTATAAAATTACATAATAGATTCCAAATGTTCGTATTGAAAATGTCATAAAGAATATATTTTCTCTAAATGTTTACAAAAACCTACCTACACCTATAAAACGTAGTAAGATTCAATCTGTATTTTATTACAATTAAGAATGAGGCAGGTTGCTGCGCTATAATAAATAAAAAGTTACGCTTGATTTCTATTAACCCCTTAAAACATTGTTGATGTGGCAGAAGTACAAGGGATCACTATATTTCACCTGCTTTAAGAAAATTTCAGACTGATCTACCGGTGGAATGGACGAACATTGTAGGATAAAATGAACATAACATGTCTAGATCATTTTCATTTGGTTCGGCCATGAAAACCCTGGTGTCATGGGCTTGAATATTTCATGCAGTAGTTTGTGCTGTAGCAGATATAGAATATATACAGTATGTGACTTGACATTCAACACGTAAATCTCTGATGCTGGTAAAGTGGGGAGTTATGGGAAAGCCAGAGTTTAGGAACTGCATAAAGTGGGTCACTGAGGGTTTGTTACACTCCTGAGATGTTAATCGGGAGCTCATTTAGTGCTCGCTCCGTACTGTTATGTACTAACAGGTGCCCCCGCAAACAGGTGTCCAGGAAGCCGGCCTCTCATTCGTAATGTATGGGTAGAGTCACTTTCGGAAAACATCCATTTGCAAAGACAGTTAGAATTACCAAGTGTGCAAAAACCCCCCAAAACAAATCCGCACTTGCTTTTAAAAGTGCCTTTACTAAGTTTGGGCACTTCATATTATGGACTCCAGCAGTAATTGTTGTTTTGGACTCTTCATCTGTAATTATAGCTGCACCTTCTGCTGCGGAAATGGGGCTGAGTTTAAAAGCATCTTAGAGGTGTGAGGTTGTGCACTTGCTTTCACAAACTTTGCACCAGAAACTATGAGGAAGTGCATTTTATCACTTAATGAATGAGGCTACTGGTCACTCACACTTCAGTGAGACTCGACTGAGGGGGAATCAGGTTAGAAGAGAGCTTAAGTGAGTTTCACAGAATTTGAAACATACACTGTATGTGACACGCACACTCGCTCGAGCTCTCTCTCTTCCAAACGCACATATTCACAAACAAACGCACACACCAGACATGAGACGAATGTACCTTTTGCCTCGAAAGAGACGATAAGCTAATGGCAGCCAGTTAGATTTGGCTGTCAGTGTTTTCCACATGGGAATCACCCTGAACTAATTATATCTTAAGCAGCGGTAGAAAATGCAAATCAGAATTTTACTCACACCCCTGAAATCGGAGAGCCAATTTAATCTAATACCCCCTTTAATTTAGCGCGCTAATGCAAGGCCCTAGAGAATTGCCCTGTGTCACTTCTGTGCTGTTCTGCAGCAGAATCTGCTTTCTCTCTCGCTCTCTCGCTCTCTCTCTCTGTCTGTGTGCTGCTCTCAGGCTCCAGAATGGATTAGTCTGACAGAGGAATCTCATCTAACCTAACATTTCCAGAGCAGTTACCTTTGCATAGCTTGAGCTGCAATGGCTCAAAGGTCCTTCATTAACTTTCATATGCAATAATACTTGTATGTGGGCAATCTGTGTCTTGGCCTCTGTTTACCTCACCTGTTTACCTCAACTTTACTCTTATTTCTGCTTGCCAGCTGCCATGCTTGCTACTTTACAAATTGATTAACATTGCGGCACTAATCCTGACAAAATGCGAGGTGTGAAGTGCCAGCGTTTCACAATCTTTTTGGCTTGTGACCCCTTTAAAATGAAGCCATGTCTGTGTGGATGTGATTTCCTCCTCAGACTGTTTCATTGCATTTTTAAATGTCTGATATGTAAAGAAGAAGCAAAGATTAGTGTAAAATACAAAAAAAAATCAGTTTTTCTTGATTTGCATGTAAATAAACGTGTGCAAACTGGCTGTCATGTGCAAAAAATGGCGCAAATTGATCTACGGAGCATTAAGCAGGACTTTGTGTGAAAAAATACAGAGAGAAGAAAATGCAAATTCAATAACTAGTGATTCAGTTTCGAACTGATTTGGAGCCAGTCACAAAAAGGAGTCACGCAAACCTGTCATGTGAGAACTTTTTACATCTTTGTATTTCTTTTTTGCGTCTGGGTCTTCTTCTTCTGCTGTCGTCTCCTAAAATAGGTTTCTATGTTTGTTGTTCCGAAGTTTTCCACATTACATTATGTTCATCTAATGATGCAGCTTATATTAAATTATAATATTATAATATTAAAATAATTAAACGAATACTACAGTAAGGACACAGCGTTAATGACCAGTCCAAATTGTTGAACAATATAAGTCACACATTTGTTCACTGAAGACAACAGGAGCGTGTGTTTGTATGACAAAGGTCTGACCAACCATTGCTACACGGTGAGTGTAAGATCTCACCAGATTTTGAAAACATTTAAAACGTGAATTTGACATTTATTCAGCTCATGCATAATTTATGCTTTTTAATGATTTTGCTTGTAAGTGATTCTCAGTACTGCAGACATTTCTTGAGGAATCTAATGTCTTCAGATGCAGTAGATGCATCCTCTTGCATTATACTGTACATGTGGAAAGACTCTTAATCACAGGATGCCATTTCTCCAGGTTGTTGACTATATTGACAGCAACAACAGGATTTCTCTTTTAGAATTCATACCATGTCCCAAAACAAAGCTAAATCCTTGAAATGACAACATCCAAAGAGGTGCCTGTTTGATTGGTAGCAAAAAACAGCTGAACAGATTCCTGCTTTTAATTAACAAATGTCAAAGGCCAGCATCAAGTTGTGCAGTAAAACAGCATCTTAGAGTAAGAAGATGTTCTTTCCACCCCTCTGTCCTTTGCGTGTTATTGATATGACTACATGAAATGGGTGAGATGAAAAGGTGGCATGGCTGCCTAGAAACCTTTGCTATTGTGATAAAAGACAAGGCCCAGAATGGTAGGAAGCAGGACCTTGAGGAAAATAGCTTGGATTCAGCCCCTTAATGAGAGTGCGAGAGCCAAATAAGCAACGGCAGCCAGGTCTAATTTGTTTTAGGTGTGCTCAGAATAGATAAGGACAAATCTGTGGCCTTCACCCCCTCCCCCAAACCTTTGCCTCCCTGGAGATAACACAGAGCGCTCCCAGCCAATCTCCATGGGCAAAAGAGAGGGGGTAAAGATATAGAAAAAAGCAGTGAAGGAAATGCCTGGGGGACAAACGGCCTTTAGATCTGCAGATCTCTAACTTACTGGATTTATTCAAGCTTTAAAACAGCAGATTAATTTGGTCACAGAGGTCTGGGGTGGAGTGTGAAAAAAATAAAAAATTAGGCCGTGTGCTGCTGCACATCTCAACCGAAAGGGCAACCTTAAGCTCCTGTCAAGACAATAGGATTTTGCCATCTGAACCACGATGCAGACCGCTTAATTATACACATCTTCCCTGCAAGCTGCCCTCAGCTACTTAAGCGCATGGGCCCCCTTCTTCATTGTCAGGCCTTTTTCTCCTAAAATTGGTTGTACCGTGTGGATTTTCTGTCAGCTTCCATTTGCACAGAGTAGCTGTCCTCTGTAGGTCTCTGCAGTGCTCAGGAAGGCACAACCTCACGGCGCTGTTAAAGAATTCATCATTTTTGCCACTGCCACCAATTAAGGCCAAAGTGTAAACTGAGGCGTCTGGATGATGCCCTTACATTACGTGGTCTGCCGCTTCCCCTGCCCCCGTTTGATTTAACATTCCCAGTTCAGTGGTGAAAGAGAACTCATTGTCATTGTCTTTACTATAGCGCGAGCAGAGAAGGCGAGTGGGCTGGGGGTAGAAAAGCAGCCCGGCGGAGGGTGGACAGCGTGAAAGAGCAGGTGCGTGAGGACGTTAATGTGTGGCACTTTAAAATTTAAACAGATGAGAATAAATTATTGATGCCGACTCTGGCTGAGAAGTTAAAAGGTATCACATCATTACCGAGCGCCTGTATGAAAAAGTGTGAGAGAAAAGTGTTGGGTAAATGCATCAGGGGATTGCAATGAGTGTGGAGCACTGTACCAAGGCGTTTTCTGTTCTCCAGAAAATGACGAGTGCTTGACTCATTTTGATTTTTGGGTGTGTTTTATGTCTCGACACTAATGTTGCAATTAAACCGTACTAGTAATTTCCACTAAGCTGTTTCTAGAAACCAACGTTAGCAAACAAGTTTTTGAACATGGCGTTTTTAATCAGCTATTACCTAACTCCTCAAACACCAACAGAGGCACGTACTTTGCGTTACATTGCGTATTAAGCTACATTATTAATACACCAAAATGTCATTAACATTATTAAACACGTAAATGATGCATGATCTAGATAATGGTGCATTTTCATCCAAGCATGTTTGCTAACATCTTTTTTTGGACAGAGGTTTTTTACAGTTAGATGATTTTTTTTGTCAGACACCATCATTCATGACCCGAGGACAGGAACAGACCAAGTCCAACATACTGGGCAGCTGTTAACAAAAGAAGAGGCTCCTGTAATAGGAAAGTCAAGTCAAGATACCAGCTAGAAAATCTCTATAGCTATGAACTCTGTCCATTAATTACATCCAAGCTACGTATTACCAACGTACAGTTGACACGATAAGGAACATGGGGGATGGCATATTGCTGAGTGATGAAAAATTTGGTTGCGGCTTTAGTTATCATTATGCGTATGGATGTTTGCTGACAGTTCATCTCAGTGGTCACCCAGGGCATTGCAGCAAAAAAATCTGGCAGCCCAACAAGTTTTTTTCCACACAGACCACCATCATTAAAGACACGTCGGGTCGTGACAAACGACACACAAAGGCTTTTTTGTGCATGAC
Source organism: Microctenopoma stevenorrisi (assembly GCA_032270685.1). NCBI lineage: Eukaryota > Metazoa > Chordata > Actinopteri > Anabantiformes > Anabantidae > Microctenopoma > Microctenopoma stevenorrisi. Next base: position 8,293,306 of record JAUMTR010000001.1, read on the forward strand.
AATTATGTATCCGGGAAGGGCCAGAGGAAAAATGCTGATGTGTCCTTGCACAAATAAACCTTGTTTAATCGTTCCCTCATTTTGGTCAATGACAGTTTCTGGTCTGATCTGTATTGTAGGACATTTACACTGTAATTTTAACAGTAATTCTATTTGATAAACATCAATTTCACGCACGTTTCTGCATCATTTACACTGAAGATACAACAGGACAAAGTCACAGCTCTGTCATCTTCACTGTTAATTTCTGAGAAGTTCGTGGATTTTCAACCTTTTGTTTAAGTTAACTAAGCTGCAGTGTTGATGATGGTCTCTTGTATTTCAGTGCACACTTTCACTTTACTCTATCTCTCTAACATAGATCTCTTTGACAGACCTCTAAATTACAGTTCAATTAAAAAAAAAAATTCTTAAGCTCATAACATTTGCGTCCCACAATTACTTTTACTAAGTTAACAGTTTATTGCAGACATTACCTTTCCTCAATGGCAAGGACTTCTTGCAAAGTCATCATAAACCCAGTGTCTATGTTCATCTTATCTTACCTAAATACCTAATATGTTATTTATATGATGTGTGATCTTGTTTATCTTGAATTATGCCATTCAAGACTCCCAAATATATACCGTGCTGTACTCAATATACTGTTAAATAGATTCATGCATAGAAATATCATTTTGTTGTAAATACATGTTACAATTTTGTGCTGCAAAAGTAAAAGAACGCCACTCTGGTTACCTCACCATATCTGGTGAAATGAAGCTCCTTGGATGCTTTAATTATTTTATATCTGTAGGTTAAAAGTCAGTAAGTGGCAGATGGCTTTGTGTTATTCATCCGAAATACTGACGCAAAAGTGAATTTGTGAGTGACAACTGGTGATGGGAGAAATCGGTCAACGTGGTATAAGCATCTCAGTTTCTGCAAGTTAAATCCTCGCATGCTGCCACCTCCTCTATTGTGGCTCTGCTCTCAGATTATGAATATTTCATGGCAAGCATCTGACACCATGCCCAGAAAGATATTTCAAGGGGTTTTTTTCTGATAGAAACCCCGGGGTTAGAGAGTGTCACAGAGGTGTGAAGTCAGTCTGTGGCCCCCGGGCTAAGGATAGGATTTATGATGCACTGGTTGATGACATCAGGCGGATATTTTCATTTCTGAGTGGAGAGCCTGTTTGTCCTCTTCACCTGATAAACCATTGAGCCTTCTCACAGTTTGTCATCGCTTCTCGAAAGATCTGTCTTGGCCGTTCTATTGAGTAGACAAATGATTTCAATCTGCTCAGAGTGCAAACTGTGTTTTGACAAACTGTGACCGGTTTCCCCATCTGATCAGCGTGGAGCTGGAATGACTAAGCAGGTGTGTGTGTGGGGGTCTGCGTGAAATAGCTGCGTCTTAAATGCGGCCTTTAGCATATTACGTTGCCCACTGGCAATAACTATAGCTCTCTCTGTCAGGTTTCACTCCCCAGTTAAAGTGAAGCCTCCTTATCCAGGTCCTCAGTTTAAGTGGCCTCTGGTGGAATATTAGTCTTATGACTTTAACTAGGTGACTTCAATCCTTGCTTTTTTGTGCATTTCTCAGCTAAAGTAAGGAACACAATTCTTACACAGATTTTCATTTTTCAACAGTATACACCAGTACGTTGGTGCAGTGGTTTCTATAGGCTTTGGTTTGTTACTTAAAATTTCATTTGGTTTGACATAGAAGATTGCTGTAAATACAAAATTATAATTCTTTGTCATTTGTGCGTGAGTCCATACCAGCATCTTTTGTTTCCCACAATAAACTGTGCGCACACACCTACTTCCGTTCATCTACAGATCGACTGGTCTATATTGACTGATTTAATGATTCAGCTTTAGTTATGTGTGTTTCTTAAATCTTAATCTAAAGATTGTGTTTATTTACAGTAAATATGCAGAACTCTGTGTATAGACCTGAGTTTAAGGGCTCCTACACAGATGCAGAGAAATCTGCTCAAAACAAGAAGGTCTGCTCCTACTTTGCATTTCAATTTAACATTTCAGAGAACTGGCAGCATGTTGCCTCGCCTAGCCCTCGCTTCGTTACACCCACATGGCTTCTCGCCGTGCTTGCTGATGTCTTCCACTGTTCAAAGGGCTGCAACTTGGCTGAGAAATTGGGGATTTCCATACCAGATCCCTCAGGTATCCACACTCAAACGTGTGTCCTGTTCATCTACCCCTTCATCCCTTACTTCCATCCAGCAACGCCTGCCCTTCTCCCTGCTCACACTGCTCGGATTTCCCATCTCTGAGCTCAATTGACCTCACCGCTGTTTCCCTTTGTTTTCTTTTCCTGAAATCTCAGCCGCATCTGAAAGACTCTGCACTGTATGTTTTGCTCCCAGAGGAGAGTTAGGTTTGTAGCAGCACCGTGTAAAATTGCTTTACTTGGACAAGGGTACTTAGGTGAAGCTAATTGAAATGGAGGCCACTGCTGTTGTACTTAGTAGCAGGTAGGTGATCCCGGCTACAGACGGCAGCCTCTGACCCAAGAGTGCTGCCTCAGCTCCTTCCTATGAGGGTTTGTTCAGCATCTGTCTGTGTGGGCAGGGATTTTCCATGCATGATAAATGGAAGAGGCATGGTGTCAAAAGCAGCTAGTCACTCCCTTTTTAACCTACATCTTTCACACTGTATGAGAAGACTGTGTAAGATTAGATTCTGTTATAGGGTGAGAAATTCTGAATAGATACTGGGTTGGTGTTACTATCAAAGCACACCAGACAATGTGTAAACACGTGGAGGAGATAAGTCAAAGGCCAAATTCTGATTTATTAAAGCATTACTTATTCATAAATGATATAGTAATAAAGAAATATTTCATCTTTAATACTGTAATTGAAATACTATCATTTCTTTTGCCACTCACTTTCTGATTAAGACTAAACTAATGTCACCGTTCTTGATTTGATTTTGTTTTGGTGATTAGAGAAAATTGCTAAACTGTGTAGAAGTTGTTCGGATTGGCTGAATTTGCAACTGTTGTTGTGATCACATCACCACAGATTTCTGGAGCTACTGAAGAAAGTATCTTTAATCCATGTTTGGATGTAGACAGACAAGGAGTGACAAGTTATACTTGGCACAAAGTCTTTGACATTAAAAACACTTTGAACTGTGTCATAAACCATGGAAATAGCTGTATCGTGTTCCATTGTAGCCATCGAGATCTTTCCGTCTCTCAGTTTATGCCACGAGTCAGATTATTTGCCATATTTTGATTCGCTAACTAAAATGCCTGTAGATTCAGGACCTTCTGGCTCATACATATGTCCTTAGACTGGTGCAGCGCTGTGTTGATCTCTGTGTTTTGAAGCATTCTGCTCCCCAGGCCACTCCCCACTTAGTGATGTCATCGGCTGGGCAGGTGTTTTGCTGTTGGCAGCTGATGGAAAACATCTGCTGTGACGTCTCAGATCGGGATTCGTCCAGAGGAGAGCCGCAGATTACAGTTCGTGTGTCCTGTGAATTTACCCTCTTTACCTGTTTGAGTGGAGGTGTTTCAGTATGTGCTACGTCCCCATAAAGTGACATATTGTAGGGCTGCCTCTGCTACGCAGCGCTTGTGGGGGCTGTTGTGCTTGTCCACCCAGTGGCTCCCTGATTGTTAGATAAAAGTGTCACCGAGGCTTGGCCCGTGCCACTGCAAAACCACTCCTATGGAGGGCTCGTAAAATATACGTCCTGCAGGAATACTGCACTGTAATTACATTCCCCCATTAGCATACGGAGGTTTGGACTCGCACTGCACTCAGCCTCCAGCAGCACTTTGCCATATGGTCGGTCTGTACTTCTCAGACGATATTTGGCAAGACTCTAGCAGAAGGTCAAATATCAAGTCAGAGGACTGTGCCAGAATTTCATCTATGCTAATTGCCCTATCTCTCTTCCTCTCCTCTCTCATCCATCTCCTCTGCCCCTCGCTCTCTCTCTCTCCTCTCATTCCCTCTCTCCCTCTCCCACTGAAGTAAGTAATCTGCTTTAGAATGTTTCTGAGATGGAGATGGATTTGGTTTTCCTTCGCTGCCCCTCAGCCTAATCTCCCCTCTGTGACCACCCTGCCTCTCTGAGGCGCAGCTCTTAAGCACACCATCATACATTCCTCCACTACCCTCAGTCCATACATGCCTAGTCGGCAAAAAACTGCCAAATTCCTCATTACTCACAAACATCCGCAATATACTTAGCTTGATTTGCTCGAACGGATGCCTGGTGCAAGGCTGGACCTTGAATTAAAAGATTGTAGCTGTACTCGCGTACTGGAGTGCTATCACCACACTGATATACTTGGGTTCTTTGTCTGTGTGCTTTAGTGCTGGGAAAATATTGAAGTGAGGAAGTTATCTGAGCATATACTATTTAGAGGAAACAATAGGTGGATTGCTTATGGTATTTCACTCCATTTGCTAATATCTTAGACTTAGAGTTCTTCAAGGAAAATCTGATCTGTGCAGGATGGTAAGCAGAAAAAGGCAGAAGACTGAAAACTGTTTGCTTTATATCATAGGCAATAGAATTTAAATGACTTTAAAATGACGAGCAATTAATAGGAGATGTTTGGCCAATAATGGAAGGAAGTTGTGCATATTAGTTTCAGCGTTAGGGCTGTTACACTATAAGTTACACACATTTGTTTCATACCTTCAGGGCATTTGACACACACGTCTTAGTGTTTTAGCTTCAGTATCGTTGTTCATTGTGTTACTATAATTTCGTGGGTTGTAGGTTTTTACTTTTTACCACCTCACTTGCTTTCATCTGAGGATCCTGGGGAAAATATAGACCTTTATTGGACTGTTGGGTTTTGTTTATTATCAAATACTGCTGGATGGACATATGGACATAACCACATACCAATATAAACCAAAGGAATGTTGGTCACATGATCAGATGGCCTGGTCACTCAATGGGTTAAGCGTAAGACTGGGATTTCGAAGGTCGCAGGTTCGAACCCCGTCTGACTCCTGGTCCGTCCCCTACCAGGTGTGTCCCTGAGCCAGACACCCAGCGCTAGCTCTCTGTAAGTCCCTTTGGATAAAAGCGTCTGCCAAGCAAAGTAAAGCAAAGTAAAGTAAAGCTGATCTTTGTTTACAGGTGTATAATGCACAACACTGACCTATTAATGTAAACGTACAGTGTGTTCCAATACCAATACTATAGTATCTTATTTCTCACCTTGCTTAGTCCAACGGTTTCTTACTCAGAGTAAAATCTGATTGATCTAATTATTGAACTTAACATTGAATGTATCCGTCGTGCTGCATGGCAGAGCTTTGTAATACCTCTGTACAGTTTTGTAAATTCAAAAGTCTGAAAGCAGAAGGATGATTCAAACACAGCAAGCGTTTATTCCATCAGTATCAGTTTACTCATTTACCCATTGTCAGAATTGATATATGTGATGATTACCATGTGTATGAGGAGTTAATCTTCAGGATTTAAGCCTGCACGTAGAGTTGGTAGGTTTGCATTATGGTGTTGTGGTGCAGGACTGGGGGCAGTGGCGTGTGGATGACTAGATGAGTGGTCTGTCCACGATAGTGGCCTTGGAGAGGTACCTTTTTATAAACGGCACTGGGTGGCTAGAATATTGGCTACAAGCTTGAGGATGAGATTTCAACCCCCACCCACCAGTCCTGGTAACGGTACAGATGATGGATTGCTATACCTTCCAGGTTTGAGCTTGGCAACGCCCCAATATTCCTGCAGAATAAAGTGACAGGCAATATATAACACATCAGTTAAGGCTGACTGCACTGCTGAAACTTTTTCCCCTCTTCTTTCTTAGACCTGGAGATCAGCCCCGAATGTTTGGCTGGCTCTCAAAGGCCTCCTTCCTCGACTCATTCCTCTTTCCCATCTCTTCCTAGTCTGATCACTAGTTTGCATAAGAAATCAAGGAATTAAATAAAGAAATAATCAGTCTTTCCCTCGTATGTTGTCACTTTACACTAAAACTATCACAGACTGAATTTTTCTGAAAGCAGTTCTGAGGAGTCGGATTTATTTGGCACTTAAAAGGCCCAAGGTGTTCATGGTAAAAAAATCAAAACAAGTTGGCTGACCTGGGTTTGAACACAAATTTCAGGCAGTCATAATGTGTTGGGAGAGTCCAGACAATCAAAGCAGTGTCAGCCGGAGTGTGTGCATGTGTGGCAGAGGTTTTCATTTATACATGTGTCTTTGCAGCCTGTCAGAGCTGCATCCAAAGGATTGTGGTTACGAAAGGTGGCCTGATTCCCAGTCTGTGAGTTAACAAATAGTCAGTATTGCCAGGGTAATATATGGGCCACATGTTATAGCGAGCATTCAGAAACACAGCAGCTACTCAACCTTCCCAGTGGAAACAATTGTCTGTCTTCCTTTCCTCCTGCCTTTCTGTCTTCCCCATATCTGACTCTGCCCCGTTTCTATCCATTCCGTCTCTACTGTGATTTTTCTTCCACTACACATTTTTTTCCAGGATTCTCTCTCATCTCTAACACTTTTTTTTTAAATGTCAGAGTCAGAGGAGATTTTTGAGAGTTCCTAGACAGAAAAAGAGAGAGGGAGAAGACAAGTGTGCAGTTGGCAAAAATAAAAAACATTCCACCCGTAATTATGGTGAATTAAAAGTTTTATGATGTTGTGTGTGTGTGTGTGTGTGTGTTTGCCTTGAGTGTGCGTGTTAGTGGGAGGGAACAAAGCGGGGGCTCTGTGACAAGGCTGGCTGGGAGCATAGAGCTGAGGGTTAGTGCCAGACATGTCTCAAGAGAAACCGGGGCACATTTGCAATCACCCTGAGTTCAAAAGGGTAATTTATTCACAGTCTGTGGTTAAAGTAGGGCTGCTCAGAATGCCAGTGGGATTGCGCTGAGGAGCAGAGTAGTGGAGACACATTATTTTCATTTTTTCTCTCTTTTTTGTTTTTTCTTTCTTTTTCCTCTCTCTCTTTCCCTCTTTCGCTTTTCCCCCTCATTGTCCTCTTTATCGCCCGTTGTTGTTTCTGCGAGCCCTGTGTGGTGTCTTTTAACACACGCCGGCAAGCATATTTCACTTTTACACTCATCCACATTGACGTCCCAGCGCTGATTGAATTTTGAGGCGCTGCAGCGTCTGCCATTATCATCCTCATTGTCTTGAGTGGTTTATCTCTGGCCCCAGCTCAGTGTGACGCCAAGGCTGCAGGGGTGAGGAGGGGCAGGGATAGGATGGGCGTTTAGGGACTGTTTTTTTTATTCACGTAGAAAAGATAGGAAAGATTTGCTTCAACCTGGGTCTTTAAGATTGTGGTAGGAGGTTTACGTTAGATGTGTCATTTTGCCCTCACAGACTCGCCCTCAGCCCGGCTGGGTTGATTATGATTCACCATCCTGTTCTAGGCAGCGCTGCTCTTCTACCACATCGTATCAATCAGCCGATGACGTGGCTTCACCATTAACTGCAGCCTGCCAGGTTCAGTTAGGATCACGGGGTGTCACGGCTGCCCAGAGACCTCACAGCGCCTCGCAAGAATCAGCAGAAAATTATTCCACCACATGTCAGTTGTACTGTGTTGCTATCACAGAAAGCCACCAGCAGACTCTCAGAATACACCGCCTACCTGTGGTGTGGTGGGGTTAATTTGAGGTCTGGAGAAATCTCTTCCCCCTCCTTCAGTCAGTTCAATACTCGGTCGTGTGCATTCATTGCCAGAGCGGGAAATTGTCTTTTCCTTGGTGTGTCGTTGTAGCCAGGTTGTTATGTATGCTCTGCTGCAGAGGCAGCAGTGTTGACGTGAGGCTGAGCAGCTGCCACAGCGTCTTGATTTGAGGTGAAACCTTGGTGTTTCTCTCGTGTCCCTGGTGTAACACTATCAACCCTTACCTCCTCCCCACCTTCCTCTCCTCTGTTTTTCCATCCTGGTTTATTCCTTGGTCTCCCTCTCTTTCCCTCGCTCTGTGTTGTTTCTGTATTCTTGCGTCTTTCCTTCCTCACCCTCCCTGGCAGTTGATGGAGTGATTTCGAAGGCACATGCAGGTGGGGGAGCAGGCAGTGCAGAGCTCTGCTAATTGAGCCTTCTTTGTGCCTGGTCACTGCAGTGTGCTGAGGCGAGGAGGCCTGGGAGTGAATCCAAGCAGCACTCAAGAGTCCCACTGGATCGATAACGCAGGAACTTAACAAAACAGAGACATGCCGAGTGCCCAGATCAGGGTCATTATTGTCTCTGGCGAGCCGCACTTCCATCGGGGACTGATCAATGTGAGAATATGGATCAAGATAAACATTCTCACCTCCTGTTTCTCTCCTCTTTGCCTCTTAGAGCATCATGTTCTACACCACGAGCACAGGATTTAAGCCTGAAAGTGCCCCTGTGGATGTACCACATCCAGCGTGGATGTGAACATAACTTCCACAGTATTTGAAGCACACACACACACACACACACATTGTTCCTGTGGGTGTGGGAGACGGACACATTGATATTTTCTGCAGGATGTTCTGGTAGATCAGTGTTCCTATTTTAAGAGAAATATGTTTGTCATCTCATCATCATTACAGTCTTCATCTACTGTCTGTATGTGAGGATGTCACAGAAGCTTTAATTTAAAAATGAAACATGGCTGTACCACATATGTCAATAACAGTGGAGTTGGGGATCATTTTCTTTTCTTTTGTGGTCAGTGGAGTAAACAATTACTGTTAATTACAGTTAGTACGTACACAAAGCTTTCAGTGGTACAAAGAATGTGGAAAACCACAAGAAAAAGTTGTGAGTTTGCGAGAGAAGACCGTTCACACAACATCCAGGGAAATTATATTATTATTATTATTATTATTTTTACATGGGGAGTCTGAGGGAATCATTTCCTCTAGTACATATTAAATTAATGGTACTGGTTTAAGAGCCCATTCGAATTTATCAATAAAACCTTTATGTCACGCGTCATGGTGGCTGACGTGATACGAAACCTCCCAGTTTGACCCGGCACCTTTGTTTCATGCTTCTCACCCCTTTTTTTTGTCTTCCTCACAAGCGAAACAACATAGAAAATACAACAATAAATATTTAGATGAATATACTGTGTGAAAAGTCTCATGGCTTCCAGAAATGGTCCAATAACTGAACACATTTAATGGAGCTATTGTGACATCTCACTGTAATTAGACACACAAAAGAGAAAACGTCAGTTTTGTGGGAGCATCTTGACCCTTCAAAACATCATGCTGTTTCATTTCATACATAACCCCAAATTGGTGACAGTGGCCTCCTGCTGTTCTGGGTCCCTCCAGTGCTCACTTGGATGATAGTAATTGCTCAATGTGGCGTTGCAAAATAGGGGAAAGGCTTGGTGCACACATAGGAGGGAATGTGGTTTACTGTATGCATTCCCAATGCCTGTGTCTGTGTGCAGCTGATGATTGTAGACTTGGTTTGGGCGCAACAACTAAACAAACCGATCTACACAACCACAGGCTTTTTCTAACCATGGCTGCTTTTGTTGCAGACGCTTCTTTCTCAGAATCCAGATTATGTTGTTGCCACTGCCAAACGTACTTTCTTGGAGACAAAATGACTCGTCTGATACCTCATTAAAGGATATTAGTTCACCGTAAAGAGTAATATTCTATATATAGTTGCATAAAGTGATTGCAGCTACAATAAATGCTGCACATGCAAAGTGTAAGGTGTGATGCAGTCATCATTAGTGTTCCACTGCCATCTACCCATTAATAACCCTAACTGCTTTTCCTCTTAAGGGTCGGGAACGCGCTGGAGTTTATCCCAGCTGTCATCGGGAGAGAGTCAGACAAATATTCACGCTCACATTCACACATCTGGGCAATTTAAAGTAATCAGTTCACCTAACTGTGTGTCTTCGGATGGTGGGAGGAGGTCAGTGGACCCAGAGAAGACAGACACAGGCACGAGCCGAACATGCCAACAGAAAAAGGCACCCAGCCGTCCCGAGGACTTGAACTTTCATCTGCTATGCAGTACTAGGAAGAATTGTTGCCCAGTTATTCACTGTGAATACGGTTTACATGCCGTCCATAAACGGTATAAGCCTGTCTGCTTCTAAAGTACTCATCAGTATGCCTTTAAGGAGCTACAGATGACACTTGGTATTAAAATGTCAAATCTGTCTCCACTCAGACTAAAGTGATTTTAGTTGTGATTATGCACCATTTCTCCCTGTCAACAGCCCCCCCAAAAAATAAAAAAATGTGCTAATTGGTCATGGGGATTGGTGGGGGACTTCAGTATTTTATGTCTCTGACTTCCAAATGAGTTTCGGAAGGCAGAGGCTGCCACTCTGGCATAGAGGTTTGGGGTAGAAGGAGGAGGGGCAGCTGCTGGAGCAGGCTCAAATTGAAATGATGCACTGTTCCCCCTCACTGCAGCTAGAGCTCACAGTAATTAAATGCCTCATTGTTGCTTCTTGGGAATTTGTATTGAATATTTCATCCAGTGTAATGATTATTTGGGTGTGGGTGGGGGGCGGATGTAATCACCTTGGCTGGCTCTTTGATGAAATACTTGGTTTGGTGTTTGTGCCTCGCTGCTGTTTTAAGTGCCCTTTCCGGGTTTTTACTTTACATAAAGTCCACCAAATACTACTGATTACTGGCTTTCTAAAGGGTTAGCAGTGTGTTTGTTGTTTGCTGGAAGGAAGAGGATGACATGACAGTAACATGACCTCAGAATCTGTAAACTAAAACGGGTTCTTGTCGTTCTGTCTCCCACAGAGGACGCCAGTCAACAACGGTGAAGCTTTTCGGTGGTTCTTTTAAAGCCACCCCATCCAGCAGCAGAAGGGCAGGTGGGACTCGACTCTCTGCCAGGAGCACTCGATGGGTTCACCGAACTCATTGCACCCGACACATTTGGAGAGGACGACAGAAGAAAAAGTGGACAGACAAAAAGATAAATGAAAACATAATGGTGTTGTTTTAACTCTGTAATTTCCTTTTCTGTGTAATTATTGTACTTTTGACAGTATCATAATGTATATTTTTGGTGTCTATAAATGTGTTTTCAGTGTTGTGGCTGTAGGTTCACAGCCAATCCTATGTAAGGGACTCAAACAGACAATCATACGATGACAGCGAATCCGTCAAACTGAAGAGGCCACAAGGATTGACGATATAATAAAACACCACACACTTTCCTCTGAAGCAATAATCTGTTCAGCTGATTATTCTTCAGCCTTTAATTTCGGTTGACCTTTCAATTCTTTTCTCAAACTCAATTGTCTAGTAGTTTTGGCTTTTATTTTATTTGAAAACTATACTTTTCTAAATGCCACGCTGGCAGCGTGGTGTATCTGGACAGCAGAGTGATGGCAGCAGTGCTCCCGTGACAGGCTTGCTGACGTGTTTCCTCATTTGAGCGGACTCGCTGCAGAACAGGGCACATTGTCTTGTGTGGTGAGTCGCACTTCTTTAAAATCTAATTGGTTGTCATTTGATTGTTACAGCACCAGACATTTATGAGTCAGACTGCTGTCTGGAGGTCATATTCTCAAAGAAAGGCTGAAGGAAGGTTTTTAACTATACTATGAAGATTAAAGAAGAGCGTCACTAGAGGTTTTAAGCGTAGGAAACAATGCCAGTACATAATTTTTTGGTTCTTTTAAAAACATGAAAATGTAGCTTTCATTGCAGCGCATCATACATATTTGACATATCAAATATTATTCTGGAGATAAGGGATACTCTGGACTTCTCTCCTGCAGAGCAAATAACGGTCCTTTTTCCTGCAAAAACGTTAACACATTCCAAAAATGAAAATTATGAAATAAGTTACTCATTGTCTTAAGCCCTATTGTTGCATGTGTAAATGTGTTTTGGTTTTGAAGATTACTAAGAATTTGTATATTGTTGTTGTGATGCTTTTATGTGTTAAAATAAAAAAAAAATAACTTCAGTAAAAGACATCTTGACAGAAAATGTTTGATGTGGAGGAATCGGCGAAGATAACGACAAAAATAAATCCACCAAGGTAAAGTAGGGGGGGTGTGGAAAGAAAAAACATTGATCGGTCACCTGATAAAATAACGTTTTCCTATGTTTTTCCCTCCTGCAAAGCATCAACAGAAATAACAACCAGAGGAGACAGGAGAAATCTAACAGCATTGGTTGCCTCCCCAGTCACGTATTCCCTAGAATACTAAAATGTTGCATGGAGAAGAGTGGTTCCCAGAGGCAGCAGACTTTAAAGGACTAGTGAAATCCCATGTGGTTTGTCATGCTGGAATGCACTCGGGGAGGGAGCACAGGGGGGGTAAGGGGAAGCAAGAGAACGGAGGATGGTGGGTGGGGAGGTGAAGCGAGGCAGGCTCCTGAGATAGCGCGAGCAACTGAGCGATTGCTGGGTCTTTGGGTTTCGGGGGTAGAGGGGGTCGGAGTAGTTACAGGAAGGGGGGACATCAGTAGGAGGGAAAAGGGAGGACAGTGCACATTTGGGTGGTAAGTGAGGTGGGGAGGGGTGTCACTGCTGAGGAGAATGAGCAGAGGAGGAGGAAATCATGTGGGACTGCCTTTTCCCTTGAGTGAGCACGCTTGCCATCATCCAAATTGAGCTCCAGACTGGTTAGTGGCGGCCATGTAGGCGACTTGAAGAGGTATCCAGCGGCAGCAGTGACGGCAATGTGGCCTCTGAGGCGCGTCCCCCACGGCGTCCCCCCGTGCTGGTCATCAGAGGCTGATAATGTGCATCAGGGGTGTGCTCGCTCGCTCACTCCCCGGCTGGCGAGATTAAATAACATCAGAGACAGCTCTCTCTAATCCACCCCCCCGTCCTACTCTGTTCTCTGGAACTGTGATTTATAGTCCTCAGGCCCCGGTGGTAATGTTGGGTTTCCTGCTTCAGACAGAGAGCGGCAGAAACAGAGGTAGCAGAAGCACATTAGCAAGGTAGCGGGGTGGTGGAGATATATGACAGCCATGAGCCTTCACGGCTCTACAGGTTCGACTTTTCATGCAGCAGCAGCTTACTAACATCACCGGGAGAGTACCCAGATTTTTACCTGCTCTCAACCAAACCCGTTTTCTCTCAGTTTCTGATCTTTATTTTACTGTAATTTATTTGAGAAATAGTTTTTATTTCTGAAATCAGCAGATTGATGGGGTACAGAGCTTGAACGGCGATGGCATTCATCTTAGCCCAGATTAGCCACGATGGGAAAACAGCTAGCCTGGTTCTACATGACTATGTTTAATGTCTGTGAAGGTTCTCAGCCATCCAGGTCACGGTTAGCTCAAAAAATGTTTTCTCTATTAGCAACTGGAGCTGTTTCAGTTTCTTCACTATGTTTCACTTCCATTTCTGGGGATATAATATAAGAAATAGGAACTGAGAAATAATAATTAGAAAGAATGTGGCACAGGGATCAATCTGCTTACAGCAGACTGCACGTACTGGAGTAGTGAGGGAATGACAAGCTTCCACAGCTAAAATAGCACATCGCGTGTATATGACATGAAAGCTGTTTATTGAATTGGGAATTAAGTGTTTAATCTGAAGTGATTGAATCATTCTCTATATATTGTGTTTTCTAAATATCGCACAATTGAACAATAACAAGATCCTGCTGCAGATGTGAGCATAAGTAGCTAAACGTTTCTTCGGAGCTCACTGCCTCACAGTGTCACATGCAGCTACTGGATGGGTCGTTCAAGTTCCAACTCATCAAAAGAAACGATGCACACCACAGTTTAGTGAGTTATGTACTTTTGAGTACTGTGAAAAGTGTTGGATGCCTTCAGGGAAAAGTGGATAAAAGTACCTGGTGCATATTTACTGATTATTATTATTTGTCTGTTAAGACAATACTGTGCTCACAAAGTTCATTGCTTAGAAACTGCAATGAGGCCACGTCTCTACAAAAGCAACAAGCCCCAGTCGTTCAGACAGGTGGTGAATAGCTTGTTATTTAGCCAGATTAACTCAACCATTTAGCCCTGAGGTGTGAAATAACGTGGAGCTGCACTTAAAAACTGTGTGAATAAACAACTATGGTGTATTGTAGGGAGAAAAGTTCACCCAGGAGGCCTGTGAACTGTGATTTACGTTGGCAGATATTTGATTGTCAGATATTAATGATTAGCAGGTGATTTATTGGATTTTTGATTTGAAGATCTGAGTTAAAATTTAAATTTAACAAAAATAGGTTATGCTTCTTAGATTAATAAGACCACACAGTTTTTCCCTAATGACTTGATTACTTAAAGTCAAATATATTCTGCCATATGAAATGTCTGTATTACTTTCTATTTGTACCTGAGTTTACAGACACAGTTTTCCTATGAAATATGCTGCGTGTGCTCATAGTGGAGTCACTAATGTAACAAGTATAACAAGTTAGATAGTTCGTTATTCTTTAGGTCAGATTAGGTCATCATGGACAGCAGTAAATCTTCATTTGTCTTTTTAGCTGAGTAAAAATACCGCTTGGTTTTCAGACTGTACCAGTAAACACAGATGTCTCTCTCTCTCTCTTTGGACTCCATAATGACTCACTGACGATCATTTTTCCAAAAGTAAAAGACTTTGAACATCAGCACTCGCTCAGATAAATACTGGGATGACTACAGGTTCCTGTCACGCTGCTGTGTGCCAGGGGTTAGTGGGCCAATCAGATGTGCTTACGCTCTCTGTGTCCTCTACAGAAATGCAGAGTCTCTGTGATAATCCCTTTAGGGATTTTGACTGAGAATGCTCCATAACTCTACTAGCATATTTTGTGGCCCTGAGTACTAGAAAAATCTAAACACCTTCCTGTGGGGTGGCAAGAAGAACACATGTACTATGTACAAAAATTACTGCAATGTTAAAGGAGTACTGAATAGTAGAAGTAAAATGTCTGATTAACACTTAAAAAAAACAAGGTTTACTTGGAGTTAGTTTCAAGGTTAATCCCTTCTTAACCAATGACATATTGTTTCACTGAGCCTTCAAATAATAAATGTTGTGTTTAGTAAATCAGAATTTGTCCCTTTAATCTAAACCAGGGAATGAGCTGTATTGCAGATTTGTGTTGCACATACAGTATATCCTTACACGACGCATATAACACTTTCCCACACTGAGTCACTCACACATGCAGAGGACAGAGAATGAGACGAAGAGAAAACGACACGTAGAGCCTCCCTCCCTACCTTGTCTTTCATTATTTATTTACTGTCTGCAGTTTTTCCATCGCACGCATATTGATGCAGAGAAAGCAGGGTGTGAGTGCGTGTCAGAATCATTTCCTGACGAGGGAGACAAGGTGGAAGTAATCAGCAGAGCGCTGATGCAATATGACAGCCCCTAGAACCGCTGGTACACAGTTAAGAGCAGGAGGGAGAAGAAAAACATCTCCCCACTGAGGAGCAGCAAGATTTGCACAAGCGACATTTGGGCGGAAAGTTGATTTACAAACTTCTGAAAGTTTGGGGTAAGAAAATCGGATTCCAGGGCTGTTTTGTCTGAGCTCAACTGTGAATAAAAAAAATCGGAACGACATAAAGCATAGAGACAGTACATTATTTATTTATTTATTTCTTCAAAATATATCTCCATAGGGCAAATTAACCAGCTACATTATCTATCCGTTTGTTTAGAAATTGCTTTGTGTTTCTGCTTCAGTTCGTTTTTTTGGTTGTACATTGAGGGAATTCAAGTCATTTTGAAAAATAATAAGAATATAAGAGCTGGTATCTACAATTGGAACTACATGCACTATCTAGATTTATTTTAAACGTACAGATTCTCCAAAGGCAGTAACGGTAAAAGTAGGATATTTGGTTCATTTTTCACTCAAAAAAAGTCACATTTTTTATTGCGTAAGCATTGGAAATTTGTTTTATTTCATCCTGTGGGACTGAGCAGCATGGGAAGGTGGGCACAGACTAACAGGATCTGCAGAGAAGCCACTAATCTTGTCTGACTGTTCCTCTCTCACTCTCTCTCTCTCTCTCTCTCTCTCTCTCTGCAGCAGGTATAGATTGATTAGTTATCCTGCAGACATCACTGAATGCAGTGAGACAGTGGCGCACGCCGGCTCTCCCCCCCGTTCCTCCCCATCTAACACACCTGTATGTATCTCCCTCACACATCCGTACATCTCAATCTCATACAACTCTATCTCTGTCCCTGTCATCACCTTTGTCTGTCTCTCACGTACATATAAACACCCTCACCCTCTCACACGTATATGCTACAGGTTACGTACATTCATGCACGGACAGAATCTGCTGCTCCTGACAGGCACAACCTTCCTGGGTGTAGTAATTGAGGACTGTGGAATATGCTGCATGAAGTGGTGCCTCTCTTCCACACACGCTGACCTGTGAGAGCAACGAGGTGTGCCGATTTTGCTCCAACACACACCAACGTATTCAAATACGTACAGAGAGGTGCAACCACGCTGACTGATTGATTGGGGCATTACGTTTCATGACTGCTACTGACATCTTTCCACATGTCAACACTGTGGCAGCAAGAGTCTGAGACAATCTCTGAGAATTAGGTTATCAAAGTCAGCATGGCTGGATTTGAGAAAAAAGCTGTTTACTTCTACTTCTACTTTACTTCTACTTTACTTTACATGACTTTACACTTTTATACAAAGCGACTTACAGGGTAAATGTACTGTTACCTTATTGCTGTACAGTAACAGCAACGTTGCACTTTCTGCACTGGAAAAAGCACGACTAACTATGGTAACCCGCTGATATATGACTAATAATAATAATAAATCATATGTATTTTACTAAGAAAATGAATTATCAATAAATGCAGAAATAGATGTTCCTATCATTCTGGTCCAGTGTGATAGACAGGGGTGAAGCGTGGAATTCACTTGTTTACACTTTCATCCAAAGGTCCAGAACATTAACAGTGTTTCAAACTACATTTACAATAATCTGTGACTAGTTCAATCTTTAAACACTTCCATATTCTCCTTCTGCCAACTCAGATAAAAGGATTTGAATTAATGAGAAAACTGCTCATTTGACAAAATGTCATATTTACTTTAATGAAATGTCAAAATAGGGTTAAAATATTATATAGAGCATATGTCAAACTCATGACTGATGTGTTTATGAGTTTTCCTGCAACATTTCAGCAAAGTGAACCAGTAGTGCAGTGTACTTTTCCACTTTTGCCTGACGCATCATTCACTACGTATCTATTTCCATTCTGATGACTAACAAATAAATACCAGAGTCATAACTTTGATAGAACAACGGATGCAGCACAGAACATCAGCTATATGCAGAATCAGAAGCTGACAAAGAAGCTCGTTAACAACATGCCGTACCTCTAAGGATGCTTATATTCACTTATGTCTGAAGGTATCGCTCATTCCTCTAGAGTAGTCCACCTGTCCAACATGAAACGTTCTTTTCATTATTTGTCCAGTCATCAAGAACTTCTAACATCATCTCACCTACTCTGCATCCACCCACAAAATCCCACTGTGAATCCATTACCTAGTGCGTTCAAGAAAACAAGCGCTTGGCTTTGTTGCTATCCCCGCCTCACACAGTAGTAACACCATCAGCATTTTGGTGAATGGGCAGAGTGTCGGAAGAGGGAGATGGAGGACAAAGGAGAAAGGACAGGGAGGGTCTAAGTGTCATGTCCCATTGGGGTCAGAGGATGGCGGCTACATTTACCAAAGCAAACAACCCAGAGGAGCAGAGTACTTCACCTGTCGCTGTGGATTACTCCATTATCACTTCCACCAGTCTCACAGTGTCCCGTTCCAACCACTCACTATTCAATATTCATTCAGCATGCAGAATGGTGGGTGCTATAAAATGTTAAACTGCAGGAGGGTTACAATTCTCAAAGAGAGGTGTTGAGATAGGTACTTAGAGGAGATGGCTGCATTACTGGGTCTGGGTCATGTGAATGTGCTGCACACAGCAGAACGAGCACGTTTCTAAACGCAATCTGCTCAAATACAACGCAGAAGATGTAACAGAGGCACAGCAAGTTTTATCTAATTATCCGTTCCTCAAAACCATGAACTGCAAAAATTATCCAGCTGCTGGATCAATTTTAATTTCAAGATAAATGCAAGAAACTGTTGAAGTCGAAGGTTGAGATTTGAATAAACCTACACACAGGCATGGTTAATGGAAGTGTTCAATAAAGATCAGTAAAAGATAAAATATGTTTCTGTTTTATCAGGTTAAATATTGTTTTTGTTGATATTTAAACACTGATGAAGAGCAGATCACATTTGATGACTATAATAGTTAAACTGTTTAAATATGGGTTTAACAATTTTAACCAGTAACCACTAAACAAATAATAATAAATACTACATATATTATTATCATATAATTAAATTGGGGTAATATAAATACAGTTCGCTCTAAATTTCAGCTGTAAATTCTAGAGTGCAGCCCTGGAGCTGCTGGTTGAAGGTGGACTACAGCTGCCCTTACACTACACCAGCACTGTGTGCCAGGGCGCTCATCATAACACCACTGTGGCTAAGCTGGGCAGCAAATACAAATGGAAATGGCACAAAAGATATATCCAGGGTAAAGAGCCATCCCTAGAGAGAAGAGTGACACCATGGAGTCCCACTTCTCCTTCTCAGCAGCATGATTAATAACCCCTGCGCCCCATAATCTCTCCATCATCTATCTATGTAAATGCCCCCGGACCTGCAGCGCCAACACACTTTGACTGATGGCTGTTCTACAGGATGGGGCTTGTGTGTGTGTGTGTGTGTGTGTGTGTGTGTCTGCAGGTCTTTGCACATCAACACAGGCATATGTGTATGTGTGCGAGGTGGTGTGAGGGGGGGTTGCGAGAGGAAAGGCAGAGATGAGAAAAGTCACATGGTCTGTCCGGGTTGTCACAGTGAGTATAGCCTCAGAAACAAAGACACACACTCTGGGAAAGGATGTCAAATTACTTGAGAACAAGACACAAGGGAGGTTTTAATTTAAACAGGCAAATAAGAGGTACAATTATATTTTACCAAACTAATTCATATATCTTATTTTATCCCCTTGGTGCCCTTTTCTTAACAGTTTGATAAACATGGTGAATAGCATTAATTAGGCATCTCTAAGCACCCTATGAGATCACATGAATTATTGATATTTGTATATTTTTCAGAGTTAATACACTGAGAGTTATCATGTTTTCTAACTTGGTGTGTGCTGAGTGCTGACTCTATTCATATTGTATGTTCTATGTATTGGCCACCAGGATGTTGTGTTTTTTATAAGATATGGGGAATACCCAATAACCAACAGGTCTGGTATGAGCAGAATCACTGGTGAGATACTGGTGAAATCTATTCCCAGTCCAAAGCCAAAATCTGCATCTCTCTTCCAACCTTGATGTTACACAAGAAGCATCCTAAAAACGTCCTGTTACGGTCACACAAAAAGATCTTAAACCTCTGAAGTGCAGCGGGGGCGGTGTAGTGATCGTGCTAATTTAAAGCACCCCACTGTGAAGTTATGTACTGTTGCAATCAAAATTAGTTTCAGTTGTTCACATCAAACAAGAACAATTTAAATAGCCCAACACAGCTAATGTTTCAAGTGGCTCCTCAACTTTTAAGGCCCACTGCAGTGTCAAACTTATTCAGACTCTTCATAGCAAGTACCTTCAGTACAGTGAGGACGTTACCATATCAGTACATTTTGTAGCAAATGTTCTTTGTAATGGTTCAGAAATGTTGACTATTGGTTTCTTACTTACAGGAAAACTCCAGTTTCATTAAAAAGAAATAACAATCACATTGGAAGCTGGTCAACGCAGTTCCATCGGAAGGTGCTAAACAGATCAATCACTGCGTTTGTGCATGCTGTTAAGCAGTATGTCACTTAGTTTAAGCAAGTAGTAGCAACCAGTGCAGTCTCAGGGGAAGTCGTATACAGTCAGGTTGAAAGACAGGGTTTACAACTGTGCATTCAGCATGTTTACATGTGTTTCAGAATTGCTTTTCCTGAGCGGGGGATAGTGAGAGCTGATGCAGACAGGCAGCATGCTCTGTGTTTTTTAGCCATGACAACCTGCAGGCACAAAGACTTATAACAAGAGAGTTAGGGAAAGGTCAAGGAGCAGCCTTGTCTTTACGTGAAAACTGACTCAAACAAAAACCCAAATAAATACGGTGATATTCTGTAAATGTTTCCAGTATTTATACATGAAATGAGTGTAAGTTCCTACACACAAAGATAACACACATTTCTATATTCTCAACATGTCCTTTGGGTGGTTTTTGGGGCCTTGCGTTAGCACCGACAAGAACCTAACAAATCTTGACCTAATTCTGGATTTAATGCCGAGGGTAAACCTGATCTGATTCACTAATTGTCAAAGCACCTCAATCTTGTAATTGATAATTACAGCCGACTGATTGTCGGATAATTACAATGCAGCTGAAATGAAAACAGACACATATTGATTAAATGCAATCTAGACTTTTGGTTATCTGTTACCTTTAATGATGCCAAACAAACCATAGGTATCGTCATAGGTACATCTAAGTCCATGTGAGGTATTACGGACACGTTTTCTTCAATAATTCAGTCAAATCTGCATTTTAAAATACAGTTTTTTGAGTTTAGATGAGTCCCTTTTTTCTAGCTGATCTATCTGTGAAGCTTTGCACTGATTTTGACTTTGTCTCAGACAGCATCAAAATATAATTGACTGCCTTGTGTTTTGTTTTTGTTTTTTTTGCCAAAATTTATAATTTATCACTGAAGTTGTGAGCATGATTTCTGCCCTTAGTTGACAAGATTAAATGAATCTCTAACAGCAGCAATTAAATTATTTATGCAACGTTTACAATTTGTCTAATTACATATAATACACTGGTGAATCACCGGGTTACCTTCCGAAAATCAGGACTTCCTGTCGCTCATGAAGTGAAGAGCCAATCAATGCAGTTCTTTTGAAGGCTTTCTACATGAGGCAAAAACATGGGCACAAACCATTAGAAGTGGTCTTCTTCAGATCTTTCACTGCCACTAAATGATCTGATGATGATTACCTTAATTTAAATGTGAGGTAAACTGAGTCACTCTGCTTTTGCTTATGTGTTTAAAAGTAAGCCTCAATTACAGTCCCAGGAATTTTATTTCCTCACACGAGAGGAAATAAGATGATAAGTATCTACAAAACAGCAACTTTCCCCCATATGCTGCCTTAGCTGAATAGCTTAGTATCCAGAGGGTAGTCAGCACCCACACTCCAAAGCACCTTTTTCAGTGAGCCGCCCTCACACAGCTCTTCAGAGGGAAGACATGTTGTTAATAATTAAGGCTGTGGCTGGAGGCACAGGGAGGCTAAACTTCCTCTAACAAGTGGCTCCCTGACAGCGCAGACATATGGCTCTCGCTTCCCCATATTCTCCTCAGCCCTCCAGACTTGAGCATTTCACACACGTCCAAGGTGGGGGTGAGAAACTTCCATCCTGACCGCCAAAGCACAATAAATCAAATTCCTAATGGTCGGCAACAAGCGGATAATTATGAGTGCGGCTGCGTGGCACGAAAGGGAATTTTCTCCTTCAAATTGAGTTAATTATTTAGCCTGATTCCTTGCCAGTCCTCAGAACGCTGGGTTCACTGGGCCACACTTGTTTTTTCATTTGGAACTGAGACCTCCCAAATGTATGAATTTTAATATTATGGGTTACCCTGCTACACTCTGAATCGATTGTTCAGGTTGTTACTGCATACAAAACCCATGATCTAAGGAAATATAGAAAATAAAGACGAATAAAGATAATAAAGAAATATTTTATTCTTGATAGAAAAGTTTCACCAATTTGGTTTGAAGGATGAAACTGTGGATATTCTGTGTAAGCTCTACATATTCTTAAGCATTTACATCTGCACAGGGACCACTGGGCCTGGGATTACAAGGTGTAGGACGTAGGAATGACTAAAACACGAGGTTTTCTTTGGATTGGCTGATAATTAGAAAACGGTAGAATAACATCAGTCTTAACCTTTAAAATAATCTGCTTTTGTGATACCGCATTACATAATCATTACCACTCTCTGTAACCGTGTATTAGCCTATTAACTTATCTGCTCCTGTGTCTGTAAGGCCTGCGCCTGGGAACTACAACCAGACTCATTAATGTCATGTCCATAAATAATAACTTCTGTGAGTTACAATTGGAACACCTTTGTTCTCTTTCTTTTTCTTTCTTTCTCTTTGCCACGGAGATACACGAGAATCAACGTTGGAACAATAACAAATCTTGCAAAACGCCAGAGATTTAATACTTTTTGGGACAAACTGAGGAGACAAATTGTCGTTTTTAGCAACAATTGCCTTTCCTGCTTCCTTCACCTTTTTCTGTTGGGTGGGGGACAGGAGGGGACACATTTTGTTTTGATGCTGGTGCTGTCAGGGGGCTAGCCATAGAGGACAGTAAACACTGCCTTTGCAGAACATTTTAAATCAATCCTTCAGCCACAGGCCTTCGAAACCCCCCTTGCTCCTCTCTCTCTTTCCCTGAGCCTTTCTTCCTCTTTTTCTCCCTCCACTCTCTGTAATGTGTCTGCTGCTCCCTGAGAATAGAGGCAGCACTTAAAAGCCAGGCGTAGGGGCTGAGTTTTGTGACAACAGCTCTGGCTTTTATTACCATGCTGAGATGTGACCAGCACCCACCACCACCAACTCCAACAAGCACACATACGGACGTTGACGCATGCACATCTACTCAGTCTCTCTCGCGCGCACACACGTCTCCCTGATGAGCAAATAATCATGTCATTAGCCAGTGCGCAGTAAAGGCAGTGGCTCATTTGCCAGCATCCAAGCCGTTACCTTTGCTCATGATTGCCCAGAAGATTAGTTGAAAATCATTTTCTTTCCACCATTATTGCTTGATTAAGTCACCATTTGCGAACCAAAAGAAACAGTCGACCGACACTATCAAACGATCACCGATGATGGAGAGGAATATTAATGAATGTATGGTTGTGTCCATACATAACATTTGAAATGTTGGGAGAATGTAAATCACCAGGAAATATTTCCTTCCGCACTTCACCCGTGGTTTTGTGTCTGTGTGCGCCATCAGATGGCTGAGCTCCGCTGTGGTGTTGAGCAGAGGGTTTACAGCATGTGGAATCTGACCCCAGGAGGAGAAACGTGAACCGTGGTCCACACAGACAGCACTCTCCCTGTGAGCCAGCCACCACGCGGAATGTGTGTGTCACCCACCTCCTCCTCGTCCATGGAGTGTTTCTTTCGTTTTGTTTTTTCAGCAGGTGAACTGAGCTTTATCACTATCCATATAAGAACGTCCATACATGAGAACAGGTGATAGGACCATCCATGTCTTACCACACGTTCTTATGTTAAACATCTGTTTCATGTGTGCATTTGCAGAACAAAAACATAAAGTCTCAACCAGACACACTTGCACAGCAGTGGCTGCCATGTACAGTAGAGGTTTATAGCACGATAGCAACAATAAAAACAACATCCTCCAGTGACGCAGTCGTCTTCAAGACCAATCACTGACAAATACTGTATGCCACCCTGCGACCTGTAACTCTAAATACCTCTTTTCTTCTAAGGTGAATCGCTGTAATTTCAGAAATGGTAGAGTGCAGTGGTGAAATGTACAGTATTCTGTCAAACTGACGGGCATCCAGGTGGGTTAGTGTCTAAGAAACAGACCATATAGCTGCAAATTCTGAGGTTCACTACCACAACCCCAGTTTCAAAAAAGTCAGCACAGTGTTTAAAATCTACATAGGAACAGAATGCAAAGATTTTGTATTTACAATAGCATATAGAAAACATGTCAGCTGTTTACAATGAGAAAATATCCTTTGGAATTAAGATTTTAAGAAAGAAAAAGACAATTTTGAAATTGATGGCAGCAACAAGTCTCAAAAGAGCTGTGTTATGCATTCCTAACGCTCTCCTTCCAAAAACCGTTGTCTGTGAACACAGTCCGATGTGCTGAAGTTAAAGCTCTATCAAAAATCTGCAAATCAGAAGCCACATATCCAGGGACTCCACAGTCTTCTCTCTAAAGCTCATTTAAAATGGTCTGTGGCGAAGCAGATGGACAAATTAAAATGCATCACCCAAACTAAAGAACTCTCCTCCACCTTCCAGCTAGTTTTCAGTGCGCTGTTCAAATGTCTGCAATGGGCAGCTTGCACATGTGGAAAGAGTGTTCAGGTTTTAGAGCAGCATGTGCTACCATTGCCTCTTTTTCAGGTAAGGGCTTGCATGTTACAGGGACAATGCTACAGCGTAGTTCTGTAGTAGAGTCCAGGTGTAGAAATGGTCTGTGTCAGTCCCGACTCTTTACCGGCTGAGAATTGGTACATCTTGAAATGCAAAGTTTGACAAAGAAGACCCAGCGCTGTTCAGGGTAATATGGTCAGTCATCGCCCCAAAACTTCTTCAGAGTTCCCAGAAGAGGGGTCAAGGTAACATTTTCCTAAAATGAGACTTCGTATTTTATATGTTTTCTGTGTTCTATTCTGAATAAAACTTGAGTTAATGGTAGATTTGGGGTTGAGCACTGTAGGCAGTCAGGTACAACATATATGTATTGACATTAACATAAATTGCCAATTCCTCCTCCTCCTGCAGTGGTAGATTTTTTTTGTTAGGAGACAGGAATTCAAACCATCAAAATGAAAATATGACTCTGGACGTTGGTGCTGAAGCAAGCTTGTGCTTTCAATGTCTTTACCCTCTTTACCCCTGAAAATCTAAATGGTCTTTCTGATGTTGAGTGGATAAACTGTAAGATTTCTATAGCGCTGCACATTACTTCAGCTAGGGGCAGTTGGTGGTGGGGGTAGGGACAGCTTTCTTGTACAAAGAGCCATAAATCATGGGTGTGTTTCAGGCAAGCGAAAGAAGCAGCAGCAAGGGCCAGCTTTTTTTTGTTCTCGAGGATACTCACATCGCAAGTACCATCAGAGTACCGATGGATTCATTTTATCAGGTGCACTGACCTAATAGAGGTTTGAGGAACCAACCATGCAGAGTAGATGGTAAATTCTTAACTGACATAGAAATCACTAAAGACTGAAAAAAAGAAATGGATATATATATATTTTATTTAACTCTGATATTGACACAGAAGAAGAGAAATTTACAAATGGTCTAGGTTCTTTTAAAATACAACAACAGACTTACATTAAATATGACCAGATCCCTGACCTCCTGCTATTACAGTAGAGCTTTATCTACTAAAAAACACAAAATAAGAAACGCGTTGTGATATAGTGATGGTTGAAAGAAGTGAAAAAGAGTAGAGTCCTTGGACTTTATTTGTTACTTCAACTCTTAAACTTTCTATAGACGCAGACTATGATTCAAGTTCAAACTTACTCTTGAAAACTCATAAACTCTATTTGTTAAAGCAAGCTGTCAGGTCTGACCGCCTCAAAACTTCACTTTCTTCATAGTTCTATATATGAAAAGCAAGGACACGTGCGAATGCGTGCCGTCATGCACATGGGGCTCGCTGCACGTCCTCAACAGGTTTTCTTTTATTGGACAAACTGTCCAAGGATGCAGTGAGGACATACCGTATCACACTTATAGGTCATAATGACTGACCCACAAACGTGCAGAAACAATGTTTTCTGACCTCCAGAAGAACAGGAACTAGAAGCTGGTTTATCTTCTACCGTTCAGTTGAACGTCTTTCAGACGTTTATAGGGTCACACAGAACAGTTGAAATTATTTTGATATTGATATTATCTGTCCAGTTCCTTAACACAGACATTAAAGTGAGATTTACTGTGATATAGCTAATAGCTATAATAATATCATAGAATAGGGTGAGTATGAAGTAGTAAAATTAGTATGAATACATTGTGTGACACAGTTTTGGAAAAAAAATATTGTCTTCAGTTGTTGTTGTTTTTTCAATCAGTGGAAGATGAAGTAAAACTACACTCATGCAGGAGACACCTCGGCTCGACTCTACAACTAAAAGAGATGCAACAAGTGGTGTTTGAACTCGTATGATCTGGTGTTCTACTCAGTATAGGATAGAACTGGTAGACAAAAACTGCCTTTTTGTGTTTCACAAATAGGTATAACCAGTCAGCCAAAATACCTGCACAAAACGAGATATTTTGGCCACGAAACAACCTTGGTTGACTCGTAAGTTAATGTCATTGTTGCCACCTGTTTGTGATGAACTCCAAACTGAAACGTCGCCGTCGAAACCTCCTCGAAATGTGGAATTCTTTTCTACTCTTTTTGTCTGTGAGAGGAAAGCTTTCTTCATGCATCGTTTCCGTTTGCTGCACAGCGAAGAATGTTGTTACCAGGCAACAGGCATAACAATGACACAGGTGCTCGCTCTCTCTCTCTCTCTTCTCCTCATCCAGTGTTCGTGGATTTTGCATCCTCTCATCAGTGATGGTAAATGGCACTCGTTGTAGGTTTAACATGAATGCGTCACACACATAAAGACGTTGCACCTTGATTATTCAGAGCATGCTGATATGGTCGCTCCTTTTTCTTCTCAAGAGCTTTGTTTTTTATTTTACTACCAATGGTTTTCCTATGTTGTCAAGAAAAACTTTCCAAAACTTCCATGGAATATAGTATATATATATATATAGTATTTTTGTGTGTCGTGACAAGACGTTCAGAGTTCAAATCATTTCTAATTTACAGATGCTTTCTTCAAAGGAGCTGTGCCAAAGTAGACATAGATTGCAACATTAACAAAGAAAAATGACACTTTGCCTGAGAAAATTCTTTATATACAATGTGTGTGTGTGTGTGTGTGCGAGAGAACCCGCCCCTCCTCCTCCAGCCCTGCTCGCTAAATCATGAATGGTCTGTGATTAATACAGGGTATGCAGCAGAACCATGATTTGCCAAACACACCAGCAAGTCCACCTCTGAACGGCTAAAAAAAAAAAAAGAAATTACGGTTCTGGAGTGGCCTAGTGATAGTCCGACCTTAAATCTGCTTGACATGCTGTAACATGACCATTCACGCTCAAAAATCTCAATTAAAAAAATTCTGCAAAGAAGAGTGGGCAAAGAATTCCTTCACAGAAACGTGAAAAACTCACTGCCAGTTATCACAAATGCTCGATTGCAGGTATTAGGTTAGGAGCCAATTAGTTTTTCACATAGGGCCAGACAGGTTTGGCCATCTTTTGTCCCTTTAATAAATAAATTAAATAATTTCAAAACTGGTCCTGTTGTTCAGGAAGCGTGCCAAATACATTCGTGAAAAAATGAGGAAAAGGGCAAATACTTTTTTCACCTTATTGTTCGTTGGCCTGTGTTGGGACTGGAATTAAGTCACTTTTAGTCTTTTAAACCTCAATAATGAAAAAAATTTCAAATAAATTTTACATTCTGCAGAAAAAAAGTGTATAATCAACAAGTTCTACAGCAGTGTTGTTTTTCATGGAAACCCACCAGCCTGCCGTATTTCTGTAAACAGATTTTCAAAGTTTCTTTCAAAAGCCCAGTGTAATCCTGGCTCACATTTTTCTAAACACCAAATCACAAACAAAGGGGGAGGAGAGGAAGAAAGGCAAGGGCAGAGCTAACAAGCTGTTAACACCAGCCTGAGCTCGGCCCGATCTCCTCCATGTCTGTCTCCTGTTTTTTTGCTTTTCAGAGATGGCAGACGCTTTGAGCTTCGTTAAATTGTCCCTCCTGCACCTCCCCCACCTCTCCCTCACTGTCTTCTTTCCCTCTATTGCCTCTCCACGTCTCTCTCCCTTTCTTTCTCCCTCCTCCTCTTCCTCCACCACCCCCACCACCTCAGCCGGCAGTCTTTCGCCCTTAATCAGAAGGCTGCGGCTCCCCTCGCTCCTCTGCCTCCTCCCTTCATCCTCCTCATCACCCCATTTTCCCCATCCCCCCTCCCTCTATCCTTTCACCACTAGCTGCCACTTCTCTCCCACAACTCTCTCTCTCTCTCTTTACATTTTTCTTCTTTCCTTCCATCTCACCCCAACCACCCCCACACCTCCTTCTACACCCCTGCAGTTAGCGTCTGCCAGAGGCCGCTTCTGTTCATCACTCACCCATGCACTTAGCAACAAAAGATGTGTGGTAATTTCCCTGTGCGTGTGGCAGACCGCCGGCCTGGTCACACCCCGGGGCGCAGTGGAGGGGAGGGGTGGGTTGTTTGCCTCTGCGCTGCTCACAGCTGACCCCCATGTCACGCATGATCGACGTGGGGGAGAGAAGTGGGCTGCGGCTGCGTGACTGGCAGGCTGTGGAGATGATGGTGGTGGTGGGTGAAAGCGCTGTCAGTGTGGAACTAGTGGTGGTGCGATCTTTGTGTGTGTGTGTGTGTGTGTGTGTAGGTGTGTGTGTATGTTTTGATCTTTGTGTGTGTGTGTGTGTGATCAATTTGAATGCATAATTAGTAACATCTACCGATGCTAGAGGCCATTCCCAGACTCTCTGATTTCTTG
>JAUMTR010000001.1:8321845-8353911 GCA_032270685.1 Microctenopoma stevenorrisi
CCCCCCCCCCCCCCCCCCCCCCCCCCCCCCCCCCCCGGCAAGGGAAGGAGCAGTGCTGATGGCTGCCACCAGCCCTGGCCGCCACAGCGTGTTTGTTAAAATGACTTCCTTGTGCACTATTGTCACCAGCTCACTGCTGCACCTGCTCTCTTCGTCCCAAGCCTGACTATCAACCACGGCAGTGCCTTTTACTTCCCACAAACACAGCTTTGCAAATGGCCATAAATTCTCAAAGCGCAGACATCATCACAGCTGCACATTTGCAGAACCTTTTACTGTGCATTTGAAACGGCAGCACCGAAAAACAAAACAAGAGAGAGCATTCACGGCGAAACCCAAAGAGATGGAACACACAGGCACGCGTGCAAACACTTTCACACATTCCAAAATACTATACAAACAAACACACACACACACAAATACGGAGCACACACGTGCAAGTCAAATCACAGCCACACAGCGGAAAGGCATCTTACTGGAATTCTCGGAGCGCAAAGTGAGAGAGTGAGGAGGGAAGGGAGAGTGGAGCGGGTGTGGGGACACCTCCATGCAATCTGATCAATGGTGATATTAATCTGAGCACAAGTCAGCCTCGCCACCCCGGCATTTGATTAAAACAGGGAAGAAATATGAAGTAACCAATAAATCTGTTTGTCAAAATGGCACGTGGCTCAAGAGCAAAGGAAATACAGGCACAGATAAGACGCAGTGAGGAAGAAGAAGGCAGGGGATGTTGATTGACAGGAAGAGATGGAGGGAGTGCAGAAGGATTGGGTGCGTGAACTCCCCAGAATTTCCACTGCATGAGTGAAGCACTCAGGCTGAACCAAATCTTCACCTGCTTACCTCCCAACTACCTTTGCCATCCCTCTGTTCCTCTCTCTCACTGTGTGTGTTGCTTTCTCCATCTCCCAGCAGCACCCATGGATAACACAATAATCCTCCTATCCCGTGCTGGGACTGAATGTGTGTGTCTCTGTTGGGTTGTTGGACTTTGGTGCCTCTGCAGCTCAATGTTGGAAATAGCTCCAGAGAACTAGTACTGTGCATATAAGTCAACATGCAGACCTGCCAATTCTTTCTTCTTTGATTGGTAAACTTAGAGAGTGACCTGTCAATATTTACTGTAGAGCTCACCAGCAACCTGTCATCGGTTTGGAAGACACCATTATAGACCGCATCATTCAAATAATACGTTTCTTGTATACAGCAATCAATCAGTGCTGTCCTCAGAAAATTAAATTCCTATGCAACTGACAACAAATGCGATTACATTTTAGAAGGAACATAGTCACATCATAATTATGTTGTGAAGAAACATATCTTTTGAGTGAACCAGAAACTCTGTTTATTAAAGAAAAGGGCTTACGAAGAGGTGGCTGGGGTAGACGGAGGGAGTATAACAAACTTTAAATAACTCAAAAACCTCAATAAGGTGCTGTCACAAAACCAGATGTTGTACTTCAAGGTCAGATATTTATATACTTATTATAGATATACCATCAAAACAGTGTGTTGTAGAAATTTCTTGTAGCTAGTTAGACTTTAGAGTACAAAATTAAAAATTAAATTCCAATATTGTCCAAACCAATGTATATAGCTTCCTTGGCATCTGTTTATTTAAATGAAATAGCTTTATTACATGTAAAAGTGTAGTGTGTATAATTCATACTGGAATAAAATGTCTTTGTTATTAGAGCCACAGTAAATACTCATCACGTGTCTCCATTTCTGTCTCCACTGAAGGTTTAGATTTGTTTCTTGAGGCATCAGAAATAAAAACAGGCATGTGAGTGGAGGAAAGTGAGTTCATTCATTACATTTTTCCACCCTCTTTTGATATAGTGGCACATTAGCCCAAGGGTCAGATTAAACTGCCACACCCTTCCTGTGCCTTATGCGGATAATATGGATTTAGTGAGATTTATTAAATCTAATCCTCAACGAAGTCCCATGAAAGTTTTCCATTTATCGTTGTTGTTGCCTTCATATATTTGCGTTTTCACAGACAGACTAGTAGCCTGCAATATCTGAATAAATAAAAGTAGCCCTTGTGCTGTTTCCTTGCTCTATCCGAGCCTACATAATGCAACCAAAGATGCTACTGTCTTTTTTTACAACTGTGTGTTTCTCGTTTAGAAAATTTCTGAGGAACAATTTATTTAGACAATGAAACAAAGGAAGACAGCAGATTCTCCAGAAGATTACCTTGCAGAAGTAGTAAAATGAGTGAGGGGTGAGGAAAGCATCTACTGCAAATGTAGTCTTTAAAGCCGAACAGAGACTGCTGTCTCTTTTATCATTGGAGCAGCTGAACAGCCAAGAAATACACATTAGCTAAAGTTGGTGCTGTAAAGGTACTGACAATGTACAACAAAAAAACATAGGGGGGGGGGGCTGTTGGGTTTTCCTCATCAGAGATGACATTTGTTGCTATATAAATAAAACTGAATTTAATCTATAATGGCAGAGGAATCTGTTATCTAATGCAAATTAGTCACATGCTTTTAACTGCTGATGTGGTACATTACCAGTATCCTTTAGTGCTAAGGAGCTTATAAACAACTTTCCTACACATACATCTACTAAATGATGATACTGGTCAGCTGACTGGAGGTGAGAGAGGAGCCAGGAACTGACCAAAGGTAGGACAGAATATGTTGTTGTGTAGGTGAGGCTGTTAATTAAGTTGAGGAGGAGATGACTCATGTGCAATCTACCTCTAAATGTCACTCCTTCAGTTCTGGCTTTGAGCTGGTCACTGTGGAAACTGTCTTGACTGGTGAACAGCGGAAGAAGCAAACTTGTTTATTTATTTTTCCTCCTAGTGAATGTCGTAAAGCATATCTTTAATAAAATTACA
This sequence comes from Microctenopoma stevenorrisi, assembly GCA_032270685.1. NCBI lineage: Eukaryota > Metazoa > Chordata > Actinopteri > Anabantiformes > Anabantidae > Microctenopoma > Microctenopoma stevenorrisi. The sequence goes on from JAUMTR010000001.1 coordinate 8,324,709, forward strand.
TTTACAAGACTTGACAGCGTTGATACGTTGTCCTGTGAGGACCTCCATGTCAAGCGGCTGTCAAGCATAAACTCCAATCATTTTGTGAGGCCAAATAAAGCTTTGTTTGCCTTGCTGACTAGCTATGGATCTCCACCATCTGTGCGCAACTCCACCATGAGCGGCCCCCATCCCTAATCGTCTCTCTCAAAATGAGAGGGGCGCAAAGCAAAGAAGAGGATTGGATGAAGGGATTAGGAGGAATGGAGAAGGATGATTGAGCGGTGGTAGAAACGGGGAGTGAGACCTCACAGGAAGTAAGCGAGGAGGGTGGCGGAGGACAGCAGACCAAGACGTCATGTGACCCCTACCTCCACTGACTGCAAGGGCAGTCAGCCAGACAACAGTTCCCGTCAGCGCGCGCGTAAAAAGGCACACATACATGCACACGCACAACAGTGCACCACTGCAGTCAGATAACCCTCAGTGGCAGAGGGTACGGATGAGGGAATGGATTTTTTTTAGGTCAAGCTAAACCTTTAAACATCAAGGTGCCTCCTATAAATAACCCATCTACCAAGAGAGATATCTGGCAAACACGGAGGAGGGCGGCCAGTTCTTAACATCTACCTTTATCAATATCACACTGCTGTGTGGCCAGGAGGGAAGAGGGAAGCAAAGGGGAACATTCGCAGTGTTAAGAAATGACCACATACAGCAAACGTGAAAACGTGAAACCTGAATCTCCAGCTTCCAGATGCTGACTCAAAGAAAATTACTCAAAATCACAAAATGACATTTGTTATCCTACTGTGATATGGGAATTAAAACCTGTCTGAACTTTTTCCTTCTATGTAGTGAACCGTGAATGCACTGTATATATACATATATTCACTATGTATGAATATATAGTGGACAGTGAATATATGCATGCATGCCATCCTGTTTACTTTATGTCATCATAAGAGATGCAATTATTAGCATTAGGATTGTTTTCTGTAAAACTGAGTTGTAAAATGTTCTTTAATGTTTTCAGCCTTTTATGTTTTTCATATATTACTCAAACAGAACTAGAGTTACGGAAGTTGGGGGGGCCCAGATGTGACATTCACACAGAGTCTCGGTGTGCTTTAATAGCTGTTCAGTTGTGTGTTTATTATCTTTATGGCCTGTCTCTTAGCATGCAGTTTCAGTTCCAGTTCAATGGTGGGTGAGAGGGGGAGAGCCATATCTGGGCCCTCTTGCTAATTGAGCGCAGCACTGGACCCCAAGGTCTGCCTCGCTGACGCTTTCTTAATCCATGGCTGTTTAACGCTGGCTGTGCTTGAGTAATTAAGCAGATAATCTTCAATTAAACCGAGCCCGACCTCACAACCCCGAGTCCTCATCTTGAGACAGATGGGCCTTGGAGCGCACAGCTCCTCTTCCCCAAGATAAATGGTCCACTCCCCTGCCATGCAGCCCGGGTGCTGCCATGCTTTATGGCAAGTGCGTTTGCCATAATCATTTTTCACCACTGGACTCCAATATTGCAACGTTGACACATTTTTGGCCTTCTTTGTTCTGTGTACAGCACGGCTAGAAATTATAGTAATCGGTTTACACATTTGCCTTTTAAAGTTCGTAGTGTTGATTATTGAATAAATGTAGATCATCATTTCCACGACATTTGCAGATGCAATAGGTAACATTTTGAACAGGGAATATCATTCAGATCATTCAACCCAGACCAGTGTACAAGTATAAACATTTTTTTTATTTATTTAACAATTTTACTGAATCAAATTTTAATTCACAAATGCTCAGGTATAGTCTTCCTCGGGTGAATTGATTGATTTCACTTTTCCGCGGCTCATTTTATTTGTAGCAATAATAGTGTGTCAAACCAGATCTCCCAAGCTGTGTTCGAACATGAGGTACAGCTAATGTTAAAATATCCTTTAACCTGTCAATTACTGTATTTATATGAGACCTAGGAGGAGAGTTAATGCCTTTAAGATAACATACTAGGTAACTTTTCCTATCAGTTAAGGAGGGATAAGGGGGGAGTTAAGCGACAGCTACAACGATGAGTGAAGAATTCATCACTCTTGATAAGGCACAGTCAACACACAGAAAAGAGGCTTTAAGGTGAAGGGACAGGCATACTAGTAGTTTTCACATTGCCCTTCCAATCACTACTAAAAGAGAAGCAAAATCAGTTTTTATATAAAAGCTAGTTTTAACCTTTGGTTTGCTTGTCCCATAGTTCCTATAAGGAAATCAAACCATCATCCTTGTTGTGCTTTTAACTCATGTCTATACTTTACATTATATGGAGGCCACATTCCAGTCATAAATGCCTTGGGCTTGACCCTCATTCAAATTCACATGATGCTAATTAACACGGGCTACTAAATGCCTACAGTGAATTAAGAGCCCTAAAGAGAAAACATCAGGGACACCAATTTGACTGTGTCTCAAGGTTGAGATATAAGTGTGGATCTTTGTCTCAGCAGTGATTTTATATGTAAATGATCTTATAATAGGTTTAATGTTCTAATCCTTTGAACCTGTGGGTGATTTACAATACATGGGTTCCAATGCCTGTCTATGGCACTATATCGGCATATATGATGTTAACAAGTAGTGACCCCCACATATAGCACGTATATCACTGGCGTTTCTGAGATATTGCTTGATTGAAGCTTGACACTAACAATTGCTAATTGATTACTTTAGTTAATAACAAGCTTGCAAGCAGGCAATGAAAAATAATGCTGTACAGGTACTGTACAATTAGCTGTCCAGACCTAGTTTTCATGACACGCTTTTACCCAGTAACAGCACATGGCTCTGCAATTCAGCTGACATTTACCAAAGTCAATTTATTTAAGTAGCATTAGCACTTTTTAGTGTGTAATGTCTTTGTATAGCTTAAGAAACTGTTGTGGTTCACCTAATCTTCGCTGCCAAAATTACATTTGTACATATCAATGCACATGTACATATTAATGTTAAACAGTGCAATAGATTTGCTTGCAATGTTTTTGGAGTTTTGGATAAAAACTGAGCTCAGCATTGGGAAATAATTTGATTTCATTATTGTAAAATTACAAGAGGAAGCAACAAGAAAACATGTGATCACAGAACTTACAAAACAGTAAAGTAAATAAATTTCCCTCATCCAAGTATGTACATTTAAGTCACTTTATGGGCCCTCAGTGCCATTCTAGCCTCATTCTGAGTCCTCACAAGATTAGCAGTGCTGCTAACACTTGCACATAACCGTCAGCCTCTCCCTCTCTTTCCCTCCGTCTTTCTCCAACCTCTCCTGTTTCCACAGTGATAATTAAGCCATCAAAGCGCGCAACCATGCCCATCCTCTGTCTCTAAGGTGAGAATATGGGCGCACATGTCAAGTGGAGCGCAGCCACCCGTGTGTCTCTTTAAAGGGGAAGGCACAAGGGACAGGCAAAGAGAGTGTGAGTGTGTGCTTGTGCATGGCTATCACCACAGCATGTGCAATGTGCTGGAAGGCAACACAGTGTGACGAAGGGTGGTTGTCTGATGCCTGCTGCCACACTGTACTAAAGAGCCACAGAGAACTATTTGTTTTTCAGGATGTTGTCTTCAACGATGATCTACAACACCCTGTTTTTTCTTCATGTTAATGATAGTGGCGCGTTATTCAATTTAAAAATTCCTTTCGCTGTTTGTGAACTATGCACTTAATTTTTAGGAGATAGAGTTTCCAAGCAAGAACCCTTGAAAACATTACAAAATTCACATCTACTGGTTTGGAAAAACCACTGGATGAAAGCTGAGACACTGCAATAAACATTCGCACGTGGTTCTCTGAACAGGTTTATCAACTTTAACTTTAGGATTAGCTTGTAAAGACAGTAAGTGTGCTCGTGTTTGTGTGACTAGCATTGCTAAGTTCACTGTACGGGTTCACTTTTAGGTGGCCTGGTAGCAGAGTGGTTAAGGCAGAGGGCTGGGAAAGCAGCAGACCCGGGTTTGATTCCCAGCTGAGGCACCCAGTCCATCCCCCCATACCAGGTGTGTCCCTGAGCGAGACACCCAGCGCTAGCTCCCAGATCGCTGTTTGTGGCTGCTCACTGCTCCCCCCCGGGGTGATGGGTCATATGCAGAGAACCAATTTCATTGTAACATGTAAAAATGTATCAATGACAATAAAGTGGATTCTTCTTCTCTGTTGTTGTTGCACTGTTTGGCATCAGTTCAACCAGAGCTAGGTACACACTCACTATTGCTTTGTTGCGAAACTGGTCACAGTCAACTTTTTGCCATGTGTGAATTATACCTGTAGCCATTTAGCAATATAGCTTGTAAATTTGAGTGGCATCATGCTACCGCATCAGCCTAATTGTGAATCACCCCTTGTGTGAAGACCTAATCAGGTAAAGACCTTCAACTCGTCCGCGTCCTGTGACTCAGCTGAGCAGCAAAGACAAACGTAAAACAGCTTTGGAACTGTTAGTCAGCAGTCAACAAAGTTGACTTCATTCCCGCCTTTGCATCAGAGCAAAAGCTCCCAGTACTCGCACTGACTGAGACCTGCATCTGCCCTTAGGACACAGCCACACCTGCAGCCCTCTTCACAAACTTCTACTTCTCTCATACTGCCTCATTGGTGGTACAGGTTTTCTTATTTCCAAGAAATGGAGATTCACTCCAGTTTAGATCTTGTACTCCCACACAACTGCACCACAGCGAACACATCTGTCACTCCTCTTCATGTGTCTGACCACTCTATCATTCAATTCAGACTGTCTTCCTAAGCACCCGACACATCCACATTGCATTTAACCTATACTATACTTCCAGGACAAGGTAAGCAACTGCACAGACACTCGCAAACTATTTTCTACCTTCAATCGCTGAAGTTTTTGGCACCTTCTTCACAGAGAAGGTGGCTGCCATTAGCAAACAATTCTCACCCTCTAACCCCATATGCCCCTTTTCTGCTACACCTGAAACTTGATTACTGTTTGGCTTCACTCCTCTCTCGAATCCGGACGTGTCCAAGCTACTCCTAACACCCGAACACCTGCCCAATCCCCTTACACGTCCTATAGTCCAAACAAACCTACCATAACATCCGCTCTGAAGTTACATTCTTAACTCTTCAGTCACAACAGTAACATTTCCAACTGTATTCAAACAGGCTCTCGTTGCGTTCTTGCTTAAAAAGCCCAAATAAAAGCCTTCCCTATTGGACAGTTACTGCCCAGTCTCCATCTCTCCTTTTTCTTTCAAATATTCTCGAACAAGCTGTCCTGGCACATCTTTACTACATATTAGCATGCACGTGATCTACTAGACCCTTTATAGTCTGGTTTCAGGAAAGGACATTTGCCTGAGATCTCCCTCCTGGCATTGGTAGATGACCTTCAAGAGCTGCTCATAGATCATCCATCCTAATTCTTCTAGATCTGTTTGCTGCTATTTGATGTGAATAACCACCAAATTATTCTCACCATACTGTCCGATTTAGGAATTACAGGAACTGCACTCAATAACCTTCAGTCTTCAAGACAGGCCCTTTGAGGTATCATGGGGAGGTGAGACATCTACACTCTCTAATGCAGCCACAGGATTTGTGCAAGGCTCTGTCCATGTCCCCCTTCTTTTCTCATTGTACACTTGCTAACTTGGTCACATCATCCAATCCAATGGCTTTTCATATCACTCCTATGCTATCCTAACAGTTCTGTTAACCTCTGTTAGTTCTTTCCTAACAGGATACAAAACAAAACTTTTGGCCTGTCTATTGGACATATTGAATGGCTGTCCGGGCAACTGAATTTACCCAACACTTCCTAAATTGGGTTAAAATTACTCTTTTTTGGGGATTTTGACATATTTTATTTTCTGCAAATAAATTAATTTGGGAGTTCTGTAGTCAGTAGTTTATAGAATAAAACTAAAATATTAATTTAACACAATACCTTTAAATAGCAAAATCATTTTTGCAGATGTGTCTTAATTTCTTCCAGGGCTGAAAGTTGCTTTAAGTTAATAGAAGTTGTCAGTAAATTAAGTAATTGCGTTCCACAATATTTCACTATAGCAAAGCATATTCCCACAATAGCAAAACATGAAAACACACCAAGCCTCATTGATCAGTAACACTCCAATGTTTCACAATGTTCCAGGATTAGATGTCAGACGTCATGTAGACAGATATCACTAACAACTAACACATGACCTACATTTAATTAAAATTTACATGGGCTGAAACTAAATCAAAAACAGCTGCCAAAACGATTGGTAGCAATATTCTTATCTTACCAATGGCTAGTGTAGTAGTATTTCACCACCACTGTGTGCTAGCTCCTCTTACATGGTTTGTTTGTAGATTCAGTGAACAGGTGCAGGTGTTCAGCAGGAGCAGACCTAGAGACTCCCTTGGCGTGTTTCCAGGTTGGTAAACTTCACCCCATCCCAGCTGTGAGTGAACATCAGAGCGACAAAGCTCCACAGCCCTCGTCCAACAGTTAAATACGGGCTACAGGCCATGCACGTGGGGACTATATGTAGACAGACGTAGAGTGGACACTAACCTCAGAACCAGACAAGAGTGCAGAAGTGGGATTGATCAGTTCTTGTCTCTAAAATACTCACACATAGAAAATCAATCTAAAGATAAACCTGCAAATTGAACTTCCATGCACAAACCTGTACTCATAATATTCCAAAATAATGACGCTATATAGTACTTCGGTATATATAAATCTGTTTACTGTCAGTGATTCTCATGCTGTTCTATTATTAAACACAAAACAACCAAAAAAAATTTGCAAAGCCTTGCACAATACACACACACACACGTCAAAATGAGGAGTCCTGTTCTTTAGCGGCTGGTCATGCCCCCTCGTGTTACTGACAGCTTCTAATCGAGAGAGAGACCTTGCATAATTAGGAGACCGTCAGCCTGCCATGACACCTGTCTTTCAGAAGCCAATTCCCCCCCTGATGCTTTCCTATGCAACCCCCCCCCCCCCCACACACACACACACACACACACACACAGTCAATCCACCCACACACACACATCACACCACTCCACCACTTCCACCTCTTTTTCTCCTGACTGCCCCCTGAATGGCTGCCGTCTGCTCTCCCTGGCGCAGTGCCCCCGGTGGCAGCACGTGTGTGGTGTATTCCTGTGTACTGGTACCTGGGGGAGGTAATTAACGAGATGAGCAGCATGAGGGAGGGGGGCCTAGTGTGTTTGAGTGTGTGTGGAGCCGATGGATGTTCATGTAGTGTATCTGAATACCAAAACTTAGACATGGCCCTTCAGAAATCCCCCTGACTCCCCAAATAAGCAGACAAAGATCTATGTACTGTATTACCTTAATTTCAGCCGCTTAGTGACAATGTTTACTGGATTGTTCCTTTTCTTTCATCCCTCTTTTTTTCAACGTACTTTGTTCATGTTTTGTCTGTCATTGCTTTATTTAAATTTTTCTCAGAGATTGAGCTATTAACTGAGCAGTGCTTTCACATCTCCGCCGAGCATTGAGGTTTTATTGGCCGACTTACCACCAAAGACCACATCTTCATTAAGCTGGGTAAATCTGTAATCGCCCCTTTCTCTCTCTGCTTTGAATGTCCATTGGGGCTGGTGGTTTTCTTCCCATAAATCAAACCACACTGTGGAGTGTGAGACAACCTGAAAACGCTGTTATGCCCAGACAGGTGGTGGCAGTAGTGTGCCATTTTACTCTTCAAAGTAGTCTTTGTCTGGATGAAAAATAAGTTGATTTGCTTGTTTCCCAATACAGATCTCTGTTTGTTCTGCAAGTAACCCAGAACTTTACAAAATCTTGCAGTGTGCTTGCAAAAAAACAGAAACGGCGTACCTTTTCTTCTTCACAAGTTTTCTTTGGCTGCCTTGTTTTTCAGTAGTCTACGCATGCTCAGTGGGAGGAGAGGTATCCTTTTTTGTCATGTGGAAGGAGGTAATGCAGAATGACACGGGGACACATGTTGTATTTTTGAACGTACTCATGTAGAAGTAGACCAGCTTAAATGAAACTTTCACCCCGCGACATTGCACCAGACACAACGCTGCATTAAATGTGCTGTAAGTTTATTTTTGTAATTCCATATTTAGGATTGATTTGTCTTCAGCAAGACAGGAGAGTCTGCAATGGCAGAGAGGGAGTAAGGAACTAGTAATTATTCCTATGGGTGGCCACAGACAGTGGACTTGCAACGGTTCATGAAAGAGATTAGAAGACTTTGTGAATGAGTGGAATGATTAACAAGCAAAGCAACATTTCTATACCTGAGGATTGCAGCAAAGCTCAAAATGCACCACAAGACATATGGGCTTGTCCTAACAGATGCATCACTATGTCTCCAGATTAAATGCATACACAGTACACAATGAATCTCTGAAAAATGATGGCCATTGGTGTGATTAATTCTTCACCACAGGGGCTGATAATGTGGTGATAATAGAGCAGGTTTGTGGTCTTCGGTCAGCAGCCGTGTGTCCTGAAGGAGAGCGATATAACCTTTGTCTCAGCGACGGCAGATATACGAGCCAGGCGAGGGCCAAGGATTATACACGGAGGGCCTCGCCAGGAGATGGAGAGGAGGGAAAAAAGCCTGTGACCGTAGAATAATTTCAGGCTCTCTCCCTCCCTAGAGACCACACGCTGTCTGAACCAACCACCCCTCGCCTCCTCCTCTTCCTGCTTTCCTCACCCACCCCCCTCCATCGCTCCCCTCTCCCGCCAATCCCCTAACTGCCTGCTGATTCCGGATGTCTCTTCTTCTCCTCCTCAATGTAGTGGGGAAAGAGGCGGGGAGGTGGAGGTGGTGAGGGACTGGGGGATTGTACGGGGTGGAGGGGAGAGAGACAGAAACTAGAGTCAGGTTCCTGTGCTGCTGCAGCTAAGTGCTGCAGCAAATCATCCCTGCATTAGGAATATGGGCAATTAGCACAGTGGCACATCCCACCAGCCTGCACACACATGCGCTAACACAGTGCTAACCAAAATATGACTCTCCACGTCACGCTGATATGCACTAACAGTGTATTTTGGTGGTAAGGGTGCGTTGCCACTTGTAGAAACCATTTGTGTTTGGTACAGTATAGTTTTCAGAATATATTTGTATATTACATATAACATAAAGGCAAAAATCAGCCTGAGATTCAAATTTTCACTGAGATTTTACTTCAGCACACATATGTCAAATGACTAAAAACCTTTCCAGGAAGGCGGTTCACTTCTCAAGAAGCAAACTGATCACTCTGATAAACATCCCTAAACAATGAATCCATTTTTAGTACGAAGGCGTGTGGAGGACGATGCAGAGCAGGAGTTACCGTTCCACCTTAAGAAAGGTACCTTAAAAGATTATCTCGGTTATTTCACCGCCACTGAGCCGGCACTAATAGTCCAAGGCAGATATTGAAGAGCAGCGCAGGGCCGCAGAGATCTATTAGAAATTCCCATCTACGCGCCTCATACATATTGATTTCTGACACCAAGCAGCAATGAAAGGCCCAGGGGAATAATATATTTAGCAGGGTTTGCAGTGAGGAGGTCACAGAGTGCATAAAGATTAGCTGCACAGACCCCTGACAGGACGACGTGTGAGCCCAAATTGTAGACAGACAGGCACGCGCTTCTGCACACACCTAAATATGCACATACATACATACATTCACTGTATACACTCCCACAGTCCAAGTGGGAAGATTTTGTGCATTTCTAAAATGCTGGAACAGGGCAAACTGCATCCTCTCTGATTGAAGTTGTCACAGGATGGAAACATAATAATGAAGAAAGAAAGAGGTGCGGTGTCAGACCTTTTTTTCTCATTGTGTAACCTGTTGTCTATTTCTGTGACAGAATCCACTGTTAATTGATTCAGCAAATATTAAACACTGTGTTCAGAGTGATGCTTATGCTTCTCATGAACCTGAAGGGCTACCAGTGAATCCTGTTTACAACGGTGTCTGCTGACATACGTGCAGTGAGTTTACTCTGACCAAGAATGAAATGAGACAGGTTCGCTAGATCAGTCCAAAAATACGGTATGAGCTCAACGTTTCCATGAACTGAGCTAAAGTCACATTTATTCCTGTTGCCATCAATTTTTTTTTTACGTGATCTCCATCATCACTGAACAAATCCGTAGCTTTCAGCTGTATATCTCTGCTAACTGATAACTGAGAGCACAATTGTCACGCTTGGAACTAAAAGACAGTACATTGGTTTTGAATAACTTGGTGACGTGGAAGGTGAAGTTTTTACCTGCTACTGAACGGGGTGAAGCACTGTATCATTTTCAGGTACATCTGAACATTTGTCACAAAGTGAACAAAGACGTTTAAATGATTCATGATTTCTCTACAACAAAAATACAAACAACATACACTACCAGTCAGCAGTTTGGACACACGCATCCATTAAAAGATGTCAGCTGTGTTATCATCATAGCAAAAAAGGTTTATAATGGTTTTATCATGATCACCTCTAATCTTTATCTAATAAACACCCATCTGAATATAGGCCTCTGTATGTTTGTGTAACTATTCCTTTAAGAGACAGTTTCTGTATTTTTTCAGATTAGAATTTGATTCCTGTGCGTATCCAAACGTTTGACTGGTAGTGTATGTGCAGAAGGTGTTGATTCATGTTGTTTTTTCTGTCCTTTGTCACGGCGTTGTTGTGTCTACACCCGCTGAATGTGCCTAACTTGTCCTTCTCCTAACTCCTGCATTGCTGGAGTGGGGGTGATGTGGTGGTGGCGGTGGTGACGAGAGTGATTTTGCGATGAGCTTGTCCAGGTGAAAGGGTAATTGCTTCAAAGGGGATCAGACTGCCGAGAGCCAGGCTGCGACCAGTGAGGGGGAGGGCTCGACTCCTCCGTGAGAGCACTTAACACCGCCTCCCCAACCATCCATCCTCCACATCCCTCCCCACACTCACCTAGCTTCTAGGTCCTGCATGCTCAATGCCATTGCCATTACTGCCTCTTCTATTTTTTCCAGTGCTGCTCTCTCCCCTCCTCCTTCCTCCTCTCCTTCAAAGCACCACTCGGCAGCCTCTTCAGAAATTACAATCACTCAGGGTTTAGGCAATTTGACCAAATGCCGGGCCTGCATGTAAGGATTGGGAAGGCAAGGAGGGGGCGGTTAGGACTGCAGGGTGAACCTTGTGGGGTATTGGAATGAAATTACCAATTCAGTAGCTGAAGCACCGCACGACAGTGGCAAACTGTGGACATAAAATGAGGATTATCCAGTTTTAGGAGGAAACAGAAAGTGTCACCAAGAGGCTCGAGTTCACAAGCGCTAATGCCCCCAAGTTTGTTTTGATTGTCTAAAGTAAAATGCATTTTTTTTGCCAAACCTACTGTTGCTTGTAACAACTAGTATTTTAGTAAAAAGCACGGAGATTTGTGAGAATAATGACCTTCAGTCATGTTATTCCAATCGCTTCTAATCACACAGACCTTATGATTGTTGTTGAATTGTTCTGTGGAAATGAGTAGGCAGAGAAAAAATATGGATTTCTGGCTGATGACATTTGCTCATTTCAGGAGGAAATACAAAACTAAGACGGAGCTGATTTCATACACCGCCTCACTAGGCTACTCACGAGTTCATAATTTAAAAACAAAAGAGTTTACCGCCATGGTTAAGACTAAGTAAGACAAACTACCCATGAACTGTAAAATAAATGCTGATTTTAAATATTAAAAACAAAAAAATCTAATTCCCCAAAGAGTCCCAACACCCAGGACCATGTGTCATAGGTGCCTTGAGGAAAACGTAACCCTGGTGTCATTTGAAACACTAGAGAAAGTATTCAGAGAGCAGTACCTGCTCTAAGGGATACACCTGATTTCCCACTCCATCATGGACTGAACGGTAGCCTGACAGTCCATTTCAGAGTTTCTTTTTTATCTCACTTTGATAGAGTATAAGAAGTGAAAGGAGGAATTCCTAAATCACACATGTGCAACGCCATCTCCGTATACTCTTTTATGCTGACCACTGGGAAAAGAAGATCACAGATATTTGTCCAGCATTCACACTGATGCATGTGCGCCATAATAAAGCTTAACTTCAGCTCTTGTAAACCCTGGAGTTGTCTGAAAGCACCAAGCACAACCTAAATACATTTCTGTCATTCGTCAGTACCTGTCAAGGCGAGGTATGACGGCCTGATGAGCATGGCCGTCACACCTCGGTGACAAGCCTCACAGTTTGGATGACGTTGAAACAAGCATGAGCTAATCCTAATGCAAACCAGGGAATTTGATGAATCACAATCACTCTCCGTGCCGTGATGAATGGCGATGATGCTAACTACAACCATTCATCAAGCCACCATCAGTTATCCTAAGGTGGCTTAATGTTTCATCCACTCAGACCTCAGAGAGCGCGGACAGCCATCCCTCATCACACCCGACTGGGAGAGCTTCACACACATTTCAATCTTGTCTTGTCATCTCCCCCTGAGGCGTGCACACCCACCCTCAAAATCTGAATTTTTATCACAGCCCCAGTAAAGCTGGGACCCTATACAGCGCTGAAGATGGAGATTTTTATGGACTAAAAAAAATTTAAATGAGTCCAGCTGGCGGAGCTGGGCTGTTTACTTATGTGTGTGTGTGTGTGTGTGTTTGTTGTGTATTTCTGGTGATGGGGACAGCTAAGACAGGGCTGAAGAGGTAACTGCAATGACAGGAGGTCTTTCGGCATGTTGGTTAAAGTAAATTAGCATTCGAGCTGCACCGCACATTTAGCACTTTGCGATTGGGTTCAGCAGAGGCCTCGCCCAGACCGTCCCTGGGGGAAACGTCGGCAGCAGTACAGCGGCATGATGGGCGGGACTGGGCTGTCAAAATTAGATAATAAAGCACCGCGGCCCTGGCGGATAAATGTGTGTGAGAGGGCATCCATCTTGCAAGCGTGTTGCTGAAGAGGATGCTGCTGAAGACAGTGAAGGGTTTTGTATAAATGTGTGTGTGGTGTATGCATGCATGCATGAGATGGCTTTAGGAAATGAATGAGAAACCAACTTTTTTCGTGCAGCTCAGCTCCCTAGCACTCATAAAAGCAGTTATGATCCAAGTGTAGAAATGGAAGGAAACAAGACAGGGAAAGGGGGAGGAAAAATGGGAAAGGGAAGGACAACAGAAGACACGGCGCAGGAGGAGAGGAGGGAAGGAAATGAAATGTCGGCTTGGCACTTAACCTTTCCCTAATAACGTGTGGCCTGCTGAACCAGCAGAGTCCCTGATGTTTTATCAATACTCCTAATTAATGTGCAGCTGCCATATTTTTGACAGTATTTATACAATACGGCTGAGTAATGCAATCGATAATAGCCGGAGTCATATTCTGTATCCTTGTCCCTTTAAAATGTTCGTGCACTTTACCACTTCAGCAGCCGTGGCAAAGATGAAGAATAGGCCTGGTACTCCTCTTTACTGTCAACAAATCCCACCAACACACCAACAATGAACTGATCCTATGCCAAGTGTGTACCTTATTCCCCCGTGGCATAGAGCTCCATTGTTTTCAAAAAGCTATTAAGATGCATCCATACGCCACCCTGTTGTACTGTGTGAGATGACACTTCACATACTGTATGCCCTGTACATGCCCTGTAGGGCTGACCACTGTTAGAGAAGCGCTGTTTATACGAGCGAGCCCTTGAACCTGCACATCAGGTGATACACAGTCCAAATGGAGGTTTTATGCGGGGAGACTTAAACGGAGGATGTAGCAGTTACCTGGCACACGAAGAAACCATTCAATCCTGTCTCCAAAAAAATGCGTAAAGACTGGGTTGAGTCTATTTGTCCTAACACGAGGTAGCACCAACGCTTTTCTTCAGACTTCTTTCTTTGTGTACATAGAACCTGTCGTTGCAATGCTTCACGTCTATCTAGACCAGAGAGACACTTTACAAATAGAGACATCTTTCATTTAATAATTCCCTGCTCATTCTCCTTGGTGTACATTGTGCTTGCCATTGTGAGTGGCACTGCAGCTTCTTGATTAATGGCTTTTTCAGAGAGGTGCCACTAATGGCTCTTTAATTGCTCTGACTTCCTTTCCAAGCTTCTGGGATTTCTAGTTTTGCTCCTTACACTGTTCATATGACATGGTAAAAAAATTCTTTTCTATGATTCTGTCGTCTACAACGGACGGTCTTACATTGGTACAATAATAACCTGTGACTCATCTGGGACAAAATATCCAAACGCTAGTCTAAGGTACTTGTGTTCATCTTGGTGAAGACGTTAGTGTCTTTTACATGTGCTTTTAATCACACAGTCTGAGAGTTTTATTCACAGAAGATGGATATACTGTATGTACACAGCAGCAAATATTTAAATGTCTGCTCAATAACAAAACAAACACTGACATACTGTGCATGTGTGTCCTTTGCATATGTGCCCACGTGAATCAGCCAGTAGGAATCTCGTATCTATGCTGAGTTTAGTAGAGAATACGCAGCAGGTGCTTTGTGGTGTTTTACACAACAAACTTTATCTTATCTGGAGGTCCATAGTTGTCATAAAGTGGAGAGAAAGGATACGAAAGGGAGGACATGGTGGTCATCTATCACCACTGGGCAGGCTCAAAACTACCACCTGTAGAACTAAAGCCAACAATAACTATGAGCTCTAACAATGATTTACTGTTATTAAAAGTGTACTTTAACCACACGTACCATCACGCAGACTGAGAGGTCTGACAGCTCTGACAGATACACCTAAATGACACAAAAGTTTTCTGCTCTCATTTAAAAAACGTGCAGAAATGTTTTTCCTGCAGTCCAGTTGAATTTGTCATCAGTGACGTGAGGTGTTTTTGGTCTGTTTGGTGTTTTTGTTTGTACGTTTTATGATTATGTTGCTTCTACCCAGACCCCCAACCAGCTTGTGGTGGTCTGCCAGTGGGCTCAGAGGAGTGGACTGGGTTCACACTGTCTGTCTGATTTGTACGCGTGTGAATGTAAAAAAAATCTGTTCACAAACTGTTGGGAACATTTTGGAAGGGGCGAGAGAATCTCTCTGAGAGCCTCTGCATGCTCAGATCAGAACAGATATACGAGTTTTTCTTTATTTCTTCGGTATGATCACTCACATTTCAGAACTTTGGCATCATTTCACATGGACGCCCATAAACAGTGAAGGTAAATACTGAAATGCCATAGCTGTGACAAACTTGTGTCTCAAAACTGGATTCATTGAGTCACTGATCTGTAGCTTAATTGTCTCCATTGACAATAAAGGAAACTAAAGAAAAACAGGACTTCTATGTATAAATTAATTAGATTCGCATCAACCTGCAACAGTGTTTTGCATGTGTCTCATTACAGTTAGTTTCCAGTACAACCAAGGGTTCGTTACAGCACATCTGATCTTTGCTTCTCTGGTTTGTAATCGCTGACTGTTCCTGAACTACGGTTCTAACTAGCTCTTATATATATATATTTCTTATGCAAATAGCCTGATCACAATGCAGGGTGCAACACAAAGTTCAGCTCCAGTCGTTCTCTATGGGACATGAGCTACTCTTTGCAAAGTGTTCCAGGTGACAGTAGAGTACAAGCATTTTTTAAGCTTAAGTAATGTAAATGAGGTTGCACCTGGTGACTGTGCTGTGTTTTGCCAAGACATATGGAACCATTTTATTTCTAACTATAGTGATAAAACTAATATCTACTACGTTTAAACATGAAGTGTAGATGTTGGGTCTAAAAGTTTGTATTATGTGTTGTATTTGTTCCTCACATATTTACCTTCAGCCTTGAATTAAGAGTCAGCTGTGTTTCCTTAACTTGTGATGCAGTGAGCGTGTAAACCTGTCCTACACTTTTTATTCCATGCACTCTTAGTAAACTTCTAAATAGTGTCCCCCTAAGCTGCATGGCGACGGTGAATGTGAGGACTCAAAGCATGTTTTTGCTAATGTTTTGCAAAATGAGTAACGTACTCAATAATGTCAAGATGTTATTGTAGGTAATACAAACCTATCACATACTGCACTCCCCTAGCAGGCCAGTAAATGTTATGTTTATTGTTTACCTGTATGGAAACTTTTTGCTCTTAGTAAAGGAGTTTAAAGAAAGTTAAATTCTGATATCTTGCCACTAGATGTTGCTAAATTGTTCACATTTTACACATTGTACCTTGAAGTAAGCAGGTAACAGGAGAGTTCATTAGGCAGACTGATGTCACTTTGTTTTTAAGTCAAACCCTCCCAAAAGTGACAAATCCCTGGGCCAGCCACACAGATACAGTGTTGTCATTCAGTACACCTTACTGCGTGAGACAGTAACAGCAACACAACCGAGGAAAGTTGAAGAAATGTGTTTCACACATTATAGAACATAAGGCAACGACTTGAAAAACATATAACTAACAGAATCAGAAAACAACTCTCACAGCATAGAGTCCAAAGATTTGTCATTTGTAAAACTAAAACTAGCACAAAGATCGCTCTATAACTGTCCGTAAGGTGCTTCTTCACTATACACTAAATATCTATAAGCATCTACCTGGGGTAGAGGAAAAATCTGATTATTTATCTGTCCAGTGTATATGTGGGTGGGTTTACAATAATCGGGTTTCTTAAGTGCATGTAAACAGTTTGGTTTCAGTGTGGTCATTACAGAGAGCCAATAACCTTTCTTTAAATCTTAATGTCATTATTAGCAACACACGCACACAGATATAGAGTATATCGAACTACTGTATTTATCATCTGTGCATGGTTTTACAGACATTTGGTGTAATAATGTGTCACGATTCTATGTATAGAAAACCCTGCAAACCACTGAGCGGGAAACTAACACTTTGTGTGCAACCACAACCCTGTAAAATAAAAGGACCAGGCAATAAATTCTGTATTTTTCAGTGGCCACAATGCTGGTGGTCGTTCATTTTTCCATTTCCATCTTTTTTCCCTTTTTTTTGGTAACAAGGGAGGTTCGGGTGGGCATATCGTTAATAACAGAATAGTGATTCATCATTTAATTATGATTTGACAAATGCTCGCGCCTTCCCCATTCTCGGCATCCTCCTCCCTTTCAATTCTCCGCTCTGCCAAACTGTCACGCACTCCCCCCGTGGGATTAATTCGAGCTGTCTGTCTTTGTGAGGCTGCCGGCGCTCTCGGGGCGGCGGGTGCACGACACTGTCAATGAACAGAGAGCCTGACACTTCCAGGGAGCCGCACACAGACGCACGCTCTTCGCTCCCCTTGTTATTGTTTTCACCTTAACCCTTTCCTGCCTGCTTCCCTGCCTGAGTGTGTGTGTGTGTGTGTGTGTGCACCTTCCTCCCCTCCCATCCCCTCTACTCTGTCTCTTTCTCCTGTTTTCTCCACTAGCTTTCTTTGCCCTGTCTCTCCCTCCCCTGTCCTGTCTATCGCTCCTCATCAACCTTCCCTCTCATCCACCCACCCATCCTCTCTCCTTCTCCCACAACCGTTGCAGAGAGACGGACAGCAACATCAGGAAGGAATATCACACAAAGAAAATGGTGGCTGTAGCTCCAGCGGAAAGGCAACGTGGGAAAAAGTCATAAAAACCAATTAAAATGTTAATCTGCATGCCTGTAAAAGTTCAGGAAGACATTAAATACATTCTTATACTTTTTAACCACAGCACATGCTAAATAGATACTAAAAACTCAACAGACGCATTTTTAAACCACATCAAGCATCCTGGTGACAAGTGATGCTAATGGGTGGCCATTAAAACACAGCGTGTTTGAGTTCAACTGGAGCGCCTGTGTAGCCAAATCCAGAAGGCCTTAGCCCCAGCTGGAGAGATAAGGTTTAATACCAGGCACAGGGCCCAGCCTTATCTCTCCTACTGATAGAGAGAGCACGGAGGGGAGGGTGGGGAGGGCAGGCAAGGAGAGAGAACAAGAGGGACAAAAACAAGTGTCTTGCAGGGACCCCGGCTGGCTGGATGCACGAGTTTGCCCTCCCGCCGTTGGCATAGAAACTAATCCACGTTCACATTTAGCACCTTGACATGTTTTTTTTTCCACCTCCCTCTCTCCACGGCCGTGATGCAGTGGGACTTGGGGGAGGAGAGGTATCCACGAGCATTCTCCCTCTAATAATGAGACTCGTAGGAGGCAGAGGAGGGGGAAAGGAGGGAACAGCGAGGAAGGGAGGGTGAGTCACCTGCGTGGTTGGCTGACTGACACCGTTGGCCTGGAGGATCTAGCTGTGTCTCTCTGTAGGACACAAACGTGCTCACGCACCCAGTTCTGCTGTACTACATCCTCACATCACACACCTGCAGGAAAGCAGACAGTATTGGCGACAGTATTGATTGTCGCAGCTAAATACACATAAACTAGCTGCTGGAAATAATGAATTGGTAAGGGCCAGCATTTGATTTTCCCCAGAGGTTTTGTCCTGTCATGTCTCACATTTGTTCTACACTACACACAGTAGGCGTTCTTAGCACTCCACACTTTACACTCAACTTCTCAGGCAAACAAAAGACTAATTGTTGTCTGTACTTGTCTGTAAGGTAGCAGTTCACATAGCCCCGTATATATGTCTGTACATTCCTACGATATATTTTATTTCCATCAAGCCACCATAAGGACTCTGGAGGGACTCATCTGTGTTAGGATCTTGTTATTTAGCTATTTGTCATGTTGGCTCCCTGTGGTGTTAGTCTACACATGAAAGTAGTTT
Source organism: Microctenopoma stevenorrisi (assembly GCA_032270685.1). Classification (NCBI taxonomy): domain Eukaryota; kingdom Metazoa; phylum Chordata; class Actinopteri; order Anabantiformes; family Anabantidae; genus Microctenopoma; species Microctenopoma stevenorrisi. The sequence continues at coordinate 8,343,418 of JAUMTR010000001.1, forward strand.
TCCTGCTAAGCTAAATGCCAAGTACATACATGTTCGCTGTATGTGTGCTGCAGAAGCAGAATTAAGACATCCAAGGAAACCAGCCTGGATTTATGTATGCATTATTACAGTGGTGGCCAATCCTGGTCCTCAACAGCCGCTGCCCTGTATTATGTAACAGAATGTAACGCGAACCACTAAAAATGTACTGCTTGATTAGGGTTAGGGGTAGGGTTAGGGTTAGGGGTTAGTTTTAGGAGACACGGTTGCATAAAATGACGTATATGTGCCGTAGCTGTTTTCACATTGTGCCAATGTTTCACTGGGAACTAATATCTCAACAAAAACATTGGAATCTAAGTGCAACTGAATTTGAGTCACACACAATGTATAAAAACATTAGGCTTACTGAACAAAGACCACTTCTTCCGTTGTGTGTGTGACAACATAAATAAATGAATGCGCACAAATTCACCTGTGCTGTGGTGATTCATTTATCCGTCTAAATAATGACGGATAAATGAATTGCTATTGCTTACTGACCAAGCATCATTGTAACATTAAACCTAATGAGGTGTAACTCCATAACCACAGAAATAGCAGAGCTGTACGTGGAAACCTAAATTAACAGAAGCTCTATATGCTGGAATCCAGGTTCCTAAAGAGAACAGCAGGCAAATGAACTGTCAATCACAACTGTCAAGCCACGCCCACACAGCAGACATCAAAGTCTTCTGTAACCCTCCAAACCTTATCAATGGTTCTAAAAGTAACACCGGTGGAGTTATTAGAGGACCTGGATGAAGCGACTGAATTCCTAATCCCTCCTGTATTTGTGAGAAATGCATTGACTTATTTCTGGAGAGAAATATTTGGAATTTTTTTTCATTGGGATTCAAACAGAGTCAAGACTTTTTGCATCTAGAGGGTTGACGCCATACAACAGGCAAGTCAAACTCAATTTCATTGCGGGCCACAACATTACGGCTTTTGTCAATGGGCCACTTGTAAGAAGAAGAAGAAGAAGAATCCACATTATTGTCATAGATACATTGGTACAACAAAATTTCTCTTCTGCGTTTGACCCAGCGCTCGGGTGTGTCCCTGTGTGTCTCACTCAGGGACACACCTGGTATGGGGCATGGGCTGGATGCTGCAGCTGGGAATCAATCCTGCTATCTCTGCATCACAGCACTCTGCCTTAACCACTGAGCTACCAGGCTGCTTGTGGCCAAATGCAGACACTGATGCGTTCATATGGAGCATGGAGGAGCACTTTGGCAGGTGCAGAAAACTGTTGCACCTGAGTCCTCACATGTGAGCAGAATGTTTCAAAAATAATGAACCAGGTCAAATTTAAGGGCCTGGTTCATTACAAGCCGTGTAATTACAGTCAGTTACCGTCACTTTTACATTTGTGCTTTGTCTCTAGGGGCCACCGTAGTTTTTAATCATTACATCATTGTATACTTGAGGCTTGAGAACCTTCAGATTAATCTGGCATAAAATGTTGTTTGCTAAAAACAAAGCAAATCCCAATGTCTTCTTTGATCTTACAGGTGGGCACTGAGGACAGACAGATCTCTTATTATTAAACACATAACGGCGTTAATTGGGTTGTAATCAAATTAGAGCGCTTCATGATAATTCTGACTCAAACTGATCACAAATGTCAAAAAACTGAAGATGGCCTGAAATGTTTTAAACCAATTAGTGTAATGGAACCAGTATTTAACTGTCTTTCAGCACTCTCTTGGCAGTGTTTTGATAGTCTGTCACGCAGACATATTTCCAAGTGAACTCGTTAAGCTGCAATATGGCACAAAGACGCCTTTTTGACAACAACAGAATGTGACGCGCACATAAACACAGACCAATTTAATGTTGTGTATATACAGCTCCAAACAGACACACATAAGCACACCACCACAGTCTGTTGGACTTAGCAAGGTGTTTATTTTCTTCCCTTGACGTGGGTTGCACTCTCACGTCACTCTGTTTTTTTCCCCAGTGGCGCAGCTCTCCCCTCTCAGTCTCTCCCCGTGACATCAGTCAATGAGCTGGAAGAAGGAGGAGATGAGAAGAGGCTGCTGGAGCGCCATCTCGCTTGTACCCTCTACCCCACCACATCCCACCCCACCGCTCCTTCATTTGTGTGTGTGTGTGTGTGTGTGTGTGTGTGTGTACGCTCGTACACTGACACAATAGTCTCTCAAGGCTTTTGGAGGATGCCTTATGAGAGGAGTGTAAGGTGCTTTCCTGCAGGCTGTCCTTCAACTCCCCACTTACATCTCAGAACAGCACTCTGCTTGTGTGCTGCCCATGTCACAGCCATTGTCCCTCATTAGGAATTCAGGACCTAGGCCCATTCAATGAATGTGCTGCCACAATGCACCACAGATTCACCCCTCTCTTCGCCCTTTCACCCACTCCCTCTAGCCCTAAAAAGCCCTTTTGAACCCCTTTTTTCTGCAGCAGCAGCAGTTTACAGGGGCTGAGGTAAAAGGACATTAGTGTTGAGAGTGCAGGGACAATTTTCAGTCAATTCAAAGGACCAAATTAGAGCTAGTATGGCAAAGAAATAAAATACACCTGAAAACGTAAAATATCAAACCACAATATCAGTGTCACTAGTGATGGCAAAAAGCTCACATGGTTACAAAAAATCTGCACCAAACATGCTACTTTACCTAAACTGTAGGAGGATACGGACTTTTCTGCATTTCACAGTCCATGATAATGACTTAACGAAGTTGCCAAATATACACAGTTATACAGTATTTGCATGAGGGCAACCTGCGCCATGACACGCTGGGAGCACAAAAGAAGAAGGCAAATGGGTCTGTGTCCAATAAGTCATCAGCTTACGTACCTGGAGTGTTCGGGCAGCTAACTGAGAAAGTGTCTGCAACTACAGTGCCATTATTTTGCCTTCCAGCAAGGCACTTACTGTAACCCCCAGCGGCTCTGATAAAAGACAACTCCACACTGATGCACTGCATCAGTGGCCTGGTAGCTCAATAGGTTAGGCGTCAGACTGGGATGTAGAAGGTTGCAGGTTCGAACCCCGTCTGACTCCTAGTCCATCCCCTACCAGGTGTGTCCCTGAGCCAGACGCCCAGCTCTAGCTCCCTGTAGGTTGCTTTGGATAAAAGCGTCTGCCAAGTAAAGTAAAGTGCATTACTCATGGGTTTTTTGTGATGGACAGCAGGGAGTCCAAAGGTTTATTAAACAATTCATTTAACCTCATCCTACCCGCCTGAAGATCTTTGTAATATAAATTCACATTTTGGGTCAAATGTCAACTGCATCCACACGATGAATGTGGAGTGTGGACAGCCCCCCCCCAAAAAAAATAAGAGTTATGAACAACATGGATAACACTTGTATGGTTGTGTCAAGTTATTTATAATTTCATTCAATCAACCGTTTTCTGTTCCGGATGTTACAGGACACACACCTTCCAAAGACTTCTTGTCTCATTAGTCCACAGAATATGTTTCTAAAAGTCATCACGGTGTGGCTTTTCTCCTCAGACCTCTCCCATGGATGCATTCTCATTGTTGAATCACCTCATAAAGCTGATTCTACTAGCAGCTGTTAGCTGGGATTTTTCAGCCTGAGCTAAAGTGGACACATGACCTGATCAAGGCCCTGCGGTCGGTCTGTCCAACATTAGCAAAGACCTCTCATAATACATTGACTATACACTAAAATCTTCTGCCACAGCTGCCCGGACTCTGTAAAGACACCTTCAGCTGAGTGATACTTATCTCTCTTCTGTGTCAAATGATTCAATTACTTATACTCACCCAGACAGGAAATTAGGGATTTTATGTATGAACTATTTCGCAGGAGTAGGAGGCGTGAACGGGCTTCTTAATGAAGCAAGTCTGTCTGAGTTCATAATGAAGATCTCTAAGAAATGGGAGGATTATTATAACCTGACCTGTGGACCTTCAAGAGACATTTACAAACAGCGCACAGCACAAATGATGTCACCCTTGAGCACAAGTGGGTATGTGTCTCAGGTAGTAATATTCAGACAAACACACTGATATGAATTAATTTATGGGATGAACAATACATTTGAAGAGAGAAATATAACATGAATCAACTGTTAGTGTTCCAGGTGTAGCTCTACTGCTGTTTTAACTTAAATCTATTATCCAATCATCATCATCTTACCGCCTCTCTCTTCCCACGTTTTCTGTCTCTAGCAGAGAAAAACGCCAAAGAAACTTAATGGCACATTTCTTAAAAGCCTAAATATGTTTAAGATCAACTGAGCGGGTTCAGGTCTGTTTGCTTCATGTATAACTTCACAAGAGCTGGAGTAAAAATACTAGTCATTGTATAGAATCTGCTGCTGCTCCCTTTGTTTATTTGTGATTTATCAAGTCTTTTTTTTTTACATTTAAAGCTGAGGTGAACATCGTCACTCTGAGTTTTGAAGCCTGTGCACATGCACAGTATGTAAGAGCGACGAATGAATATGAAAATCTACTGAACATGATTTCTCATGATGTTTCACTCAAAAACTGTGCAATTGGAATAATTTAAATCCAGTATTGAATATGAGGAATCTAATGGTTTATGTGACATGTGTGTATAACATAAACTAAATGATTCATTTCAACCGGGGATGCAGTAAAGGGAACATGGCTGAACACGCAGCCTAATGGCCGCAGTTGTTGCGTCGGCTGTCATATAATGCTAATTTATATATATATATATTTATTTTTGCCACCACATGTGGAAGATAATCGCTTCATTCTAAGTGGAATACAGTTATCCTTCACAAATGTCAAACTGTTGTTGTCACAGCATCGTTGCTACAACAGCCATGGCATGTGGCAAGCCAATTGCCCTGCGGGCAAGGAAACAGCCATGCATGCCCACACACATGCAAGCACACCTGTAAACATATACCATTTGCTTCAATGTCAACAACTGTCTCTTCCTCTCATCACATCCATATACGCATCTCCTCCCTCTTTTCCCACCCCACCCTGCCCCTTAGATCCGCGCGCAGAGCCTCCCCCAGTGTTGTGGCCTGCCCATGACAGTAATTGAGGGAAGCTGGCCAGAACAGTGTGAAAGAGAGGGAGGTAAAAGGGAAGGGTGGGCGAAGAGAGAGATGAGGAGAGGAAAGGAGGGGGAAACCATTCATCTGAGACCCATGGATGTGGAATGGCATATTACAGGTCTAATGTGTAATTAGATAGATAGGGAATAAGGTCAGTGTGCTTAGCGAGGTTGACATCAATGTCGGCCCAGTGCCATCTAGTGGTGACTTGGTAAAGAGGAGACCTCATCCTCAGGTGGACAGTTGTTGCATGAATAGGAATCAAATTAGAAGTTGTCAATGAATTATGACATATTTTTCACCATCTGCAAGAGGAATTTCTCTCATGATTGTGTGATTCTCACACTGCGTTCCGTGCTGCTGTCGCACACATTCCCAGACAATAAGACACTTGCTTATTGTGTCATGTGAACATTGTGCTTTTGGCCAGCTGATTATAATGATTGACAAAAACATATATTTTTTAAATGATGTCAAATGAGTGTCTGGCAAATCATTCAGATAGGCAGAAAGAAAATGGCAAACGTAATCAGTTTCTCAGGACAGAAAGCTGGAGCCACACACACGAGAGACGGAGCGGTGGACGGTGTTGCGTGTCCTCCTGCCTGTGTTCATGCTTGTGTTTACATGTTTGCTGTGATAATGCTGCAGCCTCTAATGAGCAATCCAGGTGTCCCCTGCCTGCTTCCTGACGACAGGTGTTTGGCCAGACCTCTTGGAGACAGTCAGATCACATGACGGGAATCTACCAAACCTGCTGGCTCAGAGAAATTACCATCCTACATGCAGGGAAGTATTCCCTCCCTACATTTACAAGCTCCACATAATACATGTTTGTGCAGCTTTAAACATTCTGTCTGCAAAACTACAGATATGTGCTCATAGACGTTATTATTTCAGTAAAGTCTGTGGTTTCCTAATGATGATGATGAAGATGTGTGTCTTGGGTGGCATGATAGCTCAGTGGGTGGAGAAGTCACCTTCCAACCCAAGGGTGAGCGAGTTCGATTCCCAGTCCCACCAGGTTACATGTTGAGGTGTCCTTGGAGAAGACACGGATACCCTGTAGTAGCGCAGACACGGGTCTAGCAGCTGTCCAAACAACTATTTCCCCAAGGGGATCAATAAAGTATTTATTATTATTATTATTTTTTGTTAGGAAACAATAAAGGCATATGCAAAGCTGCATATGTGTTTTAACTAAACATTTCAACCAGTAACACTGATGTTTTGTTAACTTTACACTTTCTAATTGTGCGCATGTTGTATGACACATTTTCTTTGTGTTTTTCTGAAATGTGTGAGATAAAGCAGGCTTGCAGACTCTACAGAAATCAGGTGCTTAGCGTGTGTGCAGTGTTGATTTTAAACATATATATACCATACACTGACTGACACCAGCTTCAAGTATCACAATTAGTTGCTCATTTTCTTTTTTTTTATCAAAAATAATACTTTATTTCAGGCAAAAGATGTCACCTTTGGTTCTGAGAAATCATGATGGGATATAATGTGTCAATTTCACACTAGGTTGCGATAATTGTGAAAAAAACATAATAAGTCATTACTTGTCTGCATTGTTTTAATCTTTGCTTTCATCACTGAGACACATTTTGTATTCTCACTTATTAAAACTACCATACCCCTAAAAAGCTTATTATGTGTAGCCACGCACACAAATTGCTAAGTAATACATTTTAAAATGATATAATTACTGCTAAAATTAATGCTGGACTGTAGTTATTTGGCTGTCTAAACGCTGCCAAATCATACCGCTCAGCAAGTACATGTGCAAATGTGTGTGCGTATGTGCATGTCCACGCTGGCAGAGTCCTCTATCGTTCTATTACATGGGCCAGTGACTGCGCCATCTCTCCAGTTTCACCCCTCTGCTCTCCCAGACGTCTCATATTGCCCAAAGGGATGGTGTTGATGTGGGAGGCAGAGGAGAAGGGGGAGGGCGGGTGACTACGTACATTAGCTGTCTGGAAACAGCTCAAACTGCCCAGCCACAGCCTCTATCTTCACTCTGCTGACTTCAACATCTAACATTGGGTCCAAATAATGTCTTCTTGTCTAATAACTTTTTTTCTTTTTGTTGTTCAATTGACTAGCCAATAACTATGTTATTAATTGTGGGAAAAATTAGTGAAGCACTGCTGAGAAATGTTGCAGAATCTTGCAGCTGACAGGCTTATATCATGCTTCGTTATGTTAAATGAATACATATATCATAACCAGTTTTAAAGCATTTAGACCAAAGACTGACAACTCTAGTCTATTAGTCAGCGTCTCGTCACCTCATCAGCCCAAAAGCATAATCATGCCTCTGACCATATAAGTGCATGTCAAAAAACAGATGGAAGAAATAACATATAGTTTAATTTCGATTCAACAGTGCCCCCTGGTGGTGACACATAAAAACATACAACGTCAACCACAGCAGAACAGGTTGCCCAAGGTGTCCGATGGTGGTAAAATAATCATCATAAATATAATTGCTGTTTAAAATGTAATAACTGTTGTTAAGAAGTTGTATACTTATCTAAATACGTGCTATTATCACAAAGCAAAGGTCTGTCATTAAAGATACAAGCGATCATAGTGAAGGCATGAGACCTATGAGTCACCTTTACAGACAATCACAGAACTACTGTGATGTTAGACTGGTTCTGTTTAGACTGGTAAGTTTCTCTTTCTGTTTTTCACTCTAAACGACTACAAGGAAAAAGACCAGCTAACATCGTAGTCCATCCATTTTTGTCTGTAGGTTTAAGGTGTATCTGTAGGTTTGCAACATGTTCAGCTATAGTTGTCTTGACAGCGAATACTTATTTAGAGAGTTATTTGGGGATTTTAAACAACAGATGTGTGAACGGGAAATATTTTTTCACTGTTTGCTAGCTTCTTTTAAAAGTCTAATATCTATATTTCCTCTGTGTCTGATGATGTTTTTCGAGTGATAGGTTTGTCAGGATCACGCCACACTCTACACTCACCAAGTATTAATCTCAAATTCATTCAGTAAATGCTTGTGCGCCCCCGCAACCAATGACAAACACACAGGAAGTCTGCATACTCTACTTGGGTGGCCATCCCAAGTCCGATGGCAAGAAAAGCAACATCGCAGAGACAACCGCTCACACGCTCAGTACAGAGCAAATAATTCTGCAGGAGTTCTCCGACCATCAAAGCTGCATTTGGCCCCTCCAAGAGACTGTGGAATTTGAAGTGTTTGGAATATGGGTTGAGGAACTGTTGACCACCAGCAGCATGGAAGAACTATGTGTTCAACTTTACAATGTTGAATGCAGATTTATTAGGTTTAATCTATAACCTATGTTTAGACCTGGAACAAGGGTTAGGGTTAGGGTTAGGGTTAGGGTTGCAATGGATGCTGAGATCACTCCAGCATGTGATTTTACATGTGAGTAATGCTAACCGCAAAGGCAAGGTCAAAAAAGAACTTGTGAACACCATAGCTTTCTTTTTCTGGTTAAGACTTGGTTGTCTTTTACAACATGGCTCCACGTGGTCATAAACTTGCCACAACAAGTAATAGATCAGGTCGTGAGACTTCATGAAGATGAATGATTATGTGAGTACTACAGTCAGCATCTGAGAGAAAAAGATTGTCAACATAATGACACGTAATAAAAGTTAAGCTGTGCCTGTGAAAAGAAGCCTGATGAATATTATTCTGTTCATCAGGTGAAACAAGAATGATATTCGAACAGTGACCTCATACTGCTGGCCATGTAACAGGGACATGATAGGGTCTGGGGGTGCATCAGTGCAACATGTACTGGGGGGGGGGGCATTTTTACAGCTTACAGTCTTAAAGCTCAGAAGGACAGGGGTTTTCCTACATGACAATCTTGTAGAAATCACACATGAAGAAAAAAGTGTAATTTGTCCACCTGAAGTCCACAGAGAGTCCACATTTTACTAAAAAATACTTCCTATTAAACGTTGTGCTGATTTTACTGGGTTTTGTTGTATGCTATGTGTATATACTTGTTGTTCAACATTTTATTAAGCCACAGGTTATGTTTGTGTAAGCATATCTTAAGGTGCTGCCAGTAATCCTTGTCATAATACAGAGGAATGATGTCATGATGTGTTAATCATTATCCAGCCTGGTCCGTCTCAAATGCTGCCTTTATTACCAAAGCTCTATGAGTGTTGTTATCATCCTGTTCATGTCCTGCAATAAAAAAACAGTTTAATGTCTGAATAAACTGAATGCAAGCTCAATACAGCTCAATACATGTTTTCAATGCACAATAGAGTCCTTGTTAGGGCTAAAACTAAGTCAACGGTTTAGCTGCTACACAAACTGTTAGCAGCCATTTTTAATTCTTCTCCCTTTTGTCGTCATCATTTTTTCCATTTGTTTATCTATTTCAACTTGTCTATCGAGGTGGCCCAGTGGCAGCAGCCATAAGTATGTGGGCGGTGGCTGCTCTGCGTGCATGTGACTGGCACAACAAGAAAGACATGGCAGCGGAAGCAAAGCCTGTACGCTCCCTTCCTCCCTCCACACGCTGCACTCCATCTGCAGCCGGGTCCCTGGAAATCTGTGGCCTATTATGCCTCTGACACACTCACAAACAGCTCATTGATATCATGTGTGTGTGATGAAATGAGACCAAGGGTGGTGTACACACTCTTCACTCAGCAGCTGCTCTGCAGAGTCCTCTGCCTTAAACACTGTGCTTTTCATGTTTGACAAGCAAACACCACACATCCTACACGGCTGTTAAGACTTCAAATAAACATGACAATACATTTTACATTTAGGAGCACAACACTAGAAGCCATTTCAAAAGACACTGCTGAAAACTAGCTCTGAGCATTTGTGAACATGATAATAACAGGCAAAGTGCATTTGAAGCTGTCATTCCCACCAGAAGCATTTATGAAGCATCTTACACCAAATCAGCGATAACGTGTTATGAGAGAGGCGTTTCCATAAACATGAAACCACTTCAGTTATCATAAAGGTACGATCCAGGTTTTACCAAGAGGACAGATAACCTTTTCACCATGCTTGACATTTGGTGCTTAAATGATGATAATATCTCAAAAACTTCCTGTGGATATTAAATGCGTCATTCAGCATGCATTAACATTTTCAACTTAATTTGCCATGTATTATAGGGAAGTAAAACATTTTAATATATCACAAACACAAAATAGCAAACTACGATATATAATATTTTAATGATATTTTTCAGACTAAGAAGATTGATTATTATGATTAACTGGTAATATCTTTCATTTCCAGATCTAGTGAGGCCTCCAGTGGAAGTGTCACATGTTTTTCTAACAAAAAAATTGTAAATGTTATATTTTTGCAAGGTCCTAAACCTTGCTATGTAAAGTGCCCTGAAATGACTTTTGTTATGATTTGGCGCTATACA
>JAUMTR010000001.1:8354011-8380270 GCA_032270685.1 Microctenopoma stevenorrisi
GGACAGAGGAGAGAGAAAAGAACAGCAGGTAACACAGATCACAACAACAACAAGGAGCAGCAGACGAAGCACCGGCACGTTGGTAGAACCAGCGGCCACAAGGTAAAATCACACAACTGCAAGGTCAAGGACACCTGCAGAAAAGCACAGAGAGAAAGAGAGACAGAAGGATGAAGCACAACTAGTGGAGAGAGGAGACACAATGTTAACAACATGTAATGATGTCATGGTAAGAGAGAGAGAGAGAGAGAGAGAGAGAGAGAGAGAGAGAGAGAGAGAGAAAAGGAGGCGAGGAGCTCAGAGTGCCAGGAAAGTCCCCCAGCAGACTAAACCTATAGCAGCTCAACTAAGAGATGATTCAGAGTCACCTGATCCATCTCTAACTATAAGCTTTATCGAAAAGGAAAGTTTTAAGTCTAGTCTTAAAGATAGAGAGGATGTCTGCCTCCTGAACCGAAAAGCATGCTAAGGCCAAACCGACCCCAAAAAACTATACAAAGTTTTTAACTATAGAAAGATTATTAACTCTTTGAGATAATAATCTTTACCTATGTACAACTGTTAAATGACTATGAATTGCAACACAAAATTGTACATTTATAGTAAAATAAATAAATGCATATAAAGGAAAACGTTCAATGAATAATGTAATTCCTGTTTAGGGTGATTGTAATTATCTCTGCTGACCTCAGGAAAATGTGTGAGATGAGTAAAAATGAGAAAAGGCTAGCTGCGTATACTACAACTGAATGAATGGATCAGTTATGTGTGCTAAAAAAAGAATGTCCCTTGAAATGTAAAACTAAACCCCCCTCTGTCTCTGCTCATGGAAAGTGTTCTGACAAGAGAACTTCAAAGCAACAATACTAACACAGCAAATGCTCTATCAGCAGCGTATAATACACTATACCGAAGTGTGTGTGTTTAACCTAAGTCATGGCTTTGGATGTGCCTTTGATGTGCGGCCTGCAAATAGTTCAGGGCGGGTTGGATCACTGTGTGTTGGTCCTTTAAGGATACACGAGTCAAACTGAGCTACAATATTGAAAAGTTGCACAATTTAGCCGTCACGTGAGGATACGGATAAACAGCACGTCTGACAACTATAACTTTAATCTGGACCGTGTCAGAGAAGGTTAAGACACAAATAACACCAGGCAAAAAAAAACAGAACAACGTGAAAGGACAGTGTGTAAGTAGGGCAGCGCCTCTATTAATTACAGCACGGTGAAATACAACATCACTGTGTAGAATTGCTAACCAGCAATGGGAAGCCATCTATAAAAGTGTGTTTCTTCATCTCGCTCCATAGTGTCGGCTAACACCAAACTAAAGGATGACAGCAATACGCATCTAAAACAACTCAAATATAACATTTCAATAGCCTATATTATGCTATTTGACTTTAACTATCTAATTATGGTTTACAAAAATGTATTTTTTGAGTCAAAAAGCCCTCTCTTTGATGTGGCAACAACAGAGAAGAGTAAACAGAAGTAGAAAAAAGCAAGTTACACAGACTTGAATGTGTCCTGTCGCTGCACGTTGTGCATTTCAAAGTAGATTTATTTGCAGTGTGTGTAATTAGACTAATAATTTCGTTTGTGTAAATAAATGAAGTGCCAAGTGCTGGATTCCATAGCACTGTCAGCTTTCAGCAATCAAAAGGACAGACAGTAAAACCATTAAAACGAACATTAAAAGGGGGATTTCAACAGTCAGCGGGATGTGATTTCATTTACCGTGAATCAGGGCGTAGGTATTCCCCTTTTCTGGTACAGTGGTTTGGATTGCAAAGGAGCTAAATGTGGTACAAAACATAGTGTGAATGATGTGAATGATAAGAGAATCCAGCATATAAACTGAGGCATGTAACTCAGAGGAGGCTCTGTGACAAACCCCATATAACTGACAGATTACAGTGATGCCCACATGTCTATTGACCGCTTTGCTCCAAACTAAGCTGCTAAATTTAGCAAAGAAGAGGAAGACTTTCTTCCGAAAGCATTTTTCTCACCAAAAGAACGTCTCAAATGCAATGATGTCATGAAGTGGAGCCCTACAAAGAAAAAACGCCCAGTAGGACACGTTTGATGATGGCCTTGGCTGTTATTAAAAGCAAGCTTTTATTGTCCCCTACAAAGGCTCTTTTTTCGACAGTGTAAAACTGTGACCAGTTTACTTTTCCATACTTTAAACAGAAAATGAATAAGCCATAATGTCTGTTATCGTTCACAGAGCACTTTTTCCCTCTCTGACACACACACAAAAATGCTCCGACATAGATGCGCGCACACACTCAGGGGACTTCCAAACCAACACACCTCCACCCACACTCAGCCTCACCATCACTACACACTGCGAACCCTGAGATGAACACACATTCCACACAGGTCTGCTCACATTTACACAAATAGACTAAGAATTAAGACTGTGGTGACACACACCAACACAGTCCTGTACTGTTCACTGCGGGATACGCCGTGACCTGACGTTCAACTACTTCATGCAGCTGGTGTCATGTCAGGTCTACACGCTGCTGACGACCTCAGATGTCTAATACACGAGAGATTTGCATCATTTAATAGTTGTACACTGGCAAAATATTTACATGTTATGCTACTTTATACTACTAGTAGGTAACAAATGACTACTTTACAAATTCAAATTTTTCATCACAAAAACATATGGCCATCGTCTTGAAAAAAGAATAAAAGCATAAATGTGTGTTAAATGTATCATTTAATGTACAAATATGTGTAAAGTGATCAGCTTTAACATTAACATGTGGTTTATCCAGCAATACATCAGTAATAATAGTCCAATAAAAGAATATATAACATAACTGACAAAAGCCCTTCCGCCAAAAAAATAAATTAGTAAGTTTTCACTAAATTATTTTTTTATAGCTTTATAACTTTGAAAACATTCAATTTTAACCTTCTTTAGTGCTATTTTTACACTGTGATAAAAGCAGACAAAAAAACTAAAGAGTAGCCTTTGAATGGGACATATAGAATCAATAATAATATTAACTTCCCACCCACAAAAGAGTTTAGATGACTTTTAGAATATTAGAATATCAATTATTACTGGCTGCAACTGCTTAAACTTGAAAATATTCTGTTCTGTTTCAATTTGGAACTATGAGTCATCCTGGATGTCACAATACTGTTCAAAGAATGAAATCAGGAACTTCTTGACTAAGCATACTGATTTTTATTTAACAATTACACATCAAATCATAAGACTCAATGTGTGTGTCAACATCTGTATTGCTAAATATGTCTGTTTCTCAAACGGAAAATTTTCCCAACTTTTTCTTTAGATCACTTTGTTATGACTGAAATTACAATGAGTGGCACGACTTTTGACACTGTGAGTACATACGTGCAGATTTGAATAAACCAGGGTGGTGAGTTTCTGTCTCAATCCTGAAGTGAAGATCCACACTTTAGCACTAAACTTTAGAATTGTAGACCTTCACTGAACATTTGATACGGAGATGTTAGTAGTAACCATTATTCCATCCATAACAAACAATGACTCGATCCATCCTCACCTCACACAACACGCGCTTCATTTACTGGCAAACGATAGGCCACATCTCTATTTGCTTATGTGTTGGTCTCGCCTTCATTGGGGCAGATTATATACATATTTGCACTGCATTAAACTGGTAACATAATGGTGGTGCATGTTATTACAGATTCACTATGACTTCACAAATGTCATTATTAGCACTTGCATTTATTTTGTTCCTTTTGAGACACGAATGAATCCCAGCCATTGTCCTAAACACACAGAGTTGCTGTCTCTTCCGTTGTAGAAACTCACAGGTATTGCAGTCGTTTTGTGAATCTGACCACTGTCAGCAGAAGCCTGTTCTATACAAAACATAGTCCAGATGACATTTTTGACTCTTCTCAAAATCATGGTCTGGCTGAAATCAACAGGTCACTTTTGGCTTTTGGTCCTCCAGCGTAAGGAAACTCGTCCTGTTTGCACTTTTCACCTCTTTTTAACCGACACTATACTATACCATCTCTGTTGTCTTATGGTCCTGTTGTTTTGCAATGTCAGTAAATAATTAATAAGCCTACTGATCTTGGTAGCTGTCACACTTGGTCGACTTCGGTTACAGTTGACAAATGAATCTCACCCCAAGGTCCCATGCAAAGCTGAACTGGCTGAACTGTATATTTAAATTCCTATGATTTCTTGTTCATATTGGAGGAACATGCAGAGGGGAAAAAGAAATCAAATGCACGCTGACCACTGTAATGTTATACAATGCTCAAAAACTGCAACTGAATGGATCAACATTGTGACAGTTCACTGACTTGACTTGAAACTTTAAGACTATGAATTAGTTGCGGTGTAAATTATATGTGCAGCCATCAGACGCGGACGATTGAATCTTCAATTCATTTAAAAATTCTCAAGTAAATTCTCTGCTTTAAAATTAGTTCTTATATTATATCTTAAAAAATAATAACATCCATATGTACTTAAGAGTACAAAAATGTCTATCATGCTTTTTACTAGATGTGTATTAAACACACTTGGCTAAATTTGTTTCAGCATAATACATCAGTCCTACAATAAACCCTCCCCTCATGTACCTTTTAGGCTGATGTTCAGTTTTTAAACTATTTTGAAATGCTGTGTTGTCAATGTTTAGGTCTACTGGACGTTTCTTTGAGTAACCACGCACAAAAAAACAGATGATTATTGTGACTTTATCAGATTTGGTCCCCGGTGTCTCCCAGCTCGGATATTACGGAACAAAAGCGCTGTCTGTGCTGTCAAGGCCAGCAGCAGCAGCGCATGCGCACGATCGCGCCACTGCAGCAACGGGCAGTGACGTCACCCATTCAAAGTAAAGACAAGCCCAGACACACACCGAGGGACCGCTGAACAGGCGATGCGGGGACCGCGCACCGGACCCACACGCACGGACGGAGGCCAGGACAAGCTGAGCAGCCGGGGGACAGCAGAGGATCGACCGCCACGCGTCGGCATCGGCTCGTGATTTTTGGACGCGCACTCTCCGGTTCGTCTCGGAGCTGTTTCTTTTCCTCAAACACGCAGCAGCAGCAGCAGCAGCAGCAGCAGCCGCGTACCTGTCAAAGCATCTGTCACCCAGGGCAAAGCTGCAGCTCTCCGGACTCACTACCATGAGCCTCGCGGATAAGCTGACAACAGCCGCAGCGAACGGGAACACGGCGGCTGTGGAGGATCTCCTGCGGGCAGGAGCTCAAGTTAACGGGGTGAACCGTTTCGGACGCACCGCGCTCCAGGTCAGTGCCACCAGATGCGCGTTACCTACCGATACACGCCAGTCGTTAAATGAACAGTTAAGATCAGTGGCAGGTTTAAAAGTTAGAGAGAGTACTGCGCACAGGAGAGGGATTTCCAACCAGGCAAATTCAAATATTGTTTATTTGCTGAAAAAGCGACGCATCTCCACATGACGCGCAGTCGCGTGCATCGATGGCCATCAAACTTCGTCTTATTTTCATTGAGGAAGAACCTTATCAAGCTTTCTTTTTCAGCCAGTGTCGCATAATAGGATTTTTTAAGCAGGCTAAATGAAACCAAACCAGGCCTGCAAGTTGTTTTATGGACAATAGTTTGTCAACAACAGAGGCAACGTTGCGCCTTTTACAGGAATACTTCTAACTTTCAAATGTCTGAATCAGGCGTGAAAACGCCAGGCTCTATCTAAACAGTGTATATGTGACACTAGTATTTTGTTATGGTTCAAAAGTAAAAAAAAACATTTTTGTCATAATGTTTCCAGTTCCTCAAAACCTGTCCAGTCCACACAATAGTTACGTCTCAGTCATATGAGACACGCGTTCATCTGAAAAATAAGCCACTACAGCAACGAAGGAGCCGCAATAAAATCCTACCACATACATACTGCTTGTACTGGCGCGCATTACAGGACACAGCGCACGTCTAAACAGATGAATAACCTAGCGATGGATTTATAAGACTGGCACATCTAAGTGTGTCCATATGAGTCTGCGTTTCTGAGAGGTGATACTGCTCTCGTTTCCTAATCACAGCGAGCAATTCATTCATTTTCTGTGTGATCCACGGAGATCACAGAAAATGAAACTGCATTTTAAGGAGCCGGCTGAGCAAGTCCAACTACTGTAGAACTATGTGAAGTTGGATTTCGTTTTCGCCCTGGCACTAATGCAGTTAGATGTGCCTGTGACTCTGTATTATTAGTTTAGTAAAGTCAATTAGAGTTCGTGTGGGGCATTGTCTTGCTCGTCTCCTGTGCTTCTGCGAAGGTTCACCGGGGGTTGAATGGGGTTGTCCTGTGGGGAGACGTGCCTTAAATATTTCGTAAAAGTACAAATATTATGCAATGTTATTATATCAACTTATGAATGAACTATGAATTAGATTCTAACACATGGTGATGTTCCCATGAAGGCGATGATGATGGGGAGCACTCCGGTGGCTCGTGTGTTACTGAGGCACGGAGCGAATCCCAACATTCCGGACACGCACACGGGGAGCACCCCCCTGCACGACGCGGCCAGGACGGGCTTTTTGGACACTGTGCGCGTGTTGGTGGAGCACCAGGCTGACCCGCAGGCCAGGGACAACACGAACTGTCGGCCTGTTGATCTGGCCATAGAGAACAACCAGGATGATGTGGCTGCTTTCCTGAGGTCTCTGGAAAACACTGTGACACTGTTTTAGAGCGTGGACACAGGGCTCCGGGAAACGGGGCCTGAAGAGGCCTGTAGGCTACAGCCAAATTACGCATCGACTGTCGCACAGATAAGGGCAGTGCTATTTATTTCTTTGTTTCTTTGCTTAAGCATCGTTATTGTATTTTTTAACGAAATCTGTGGTGTGGATAGGAATGCTGCATTCAAGGACAACGTTATCCTTACGATCTAAAACTGGTTATTCTCTACCGTATTTAACGACATATCATGATCACATTTTGTTAAAATCATTATATAAGCCAGCAATCCCGAAAGTGTGCATTTGTATATTTAACTTGATTATTGTTCGTTCCTATTATTATTTATGAACGAGTTTTGAATACGTTTTCCTGTTAAAGTTAATAATGTTTTGCACATAGGAAAATACATAAAATATTCTGAAGCAATATTCTGTAAGCATGATCTCTGTGCTGCAAATTATTCCCATTTCCTGTTTGCACAATTGTCATCCCCATATGGAAGATTATGCACTTTAATAAAATGTCACTTCTTAAATTAGTTTTTTAGTGTTTTTAAGGCAGGACAGCAGCAAAAACTGTCAACTGTCATGCTCCACACCCTCTGATAGATTACGGTACCCGATTTATTTATGTGTAGTTCTCAATTATCTGATTTCGTGTGTGATCTAGCGACGACAAACAGAAATCTGTCTATATGCACAGCGCCGAAGTTTTAAGGTTAAAAGTTAAAAGGTTTTTTTTGTAAACTTGATGATTTCTACACCTACTCTATTTTTTTTGTGTGTGTGCAAAGTTTGAACACACGCAGATCAGGCACAGAGCGGCTGCGTGGTAAATAGTAAGCCAGCCTATACAGTTTCAACCTAATTCTGGTTGCTTTATAAATAATATTATGGCTGCTGCATTTTTATTTAATTATTTAAGGTCGTATAATAGAAAACGGAACATTTTCAAGTATTGTGCTTATGCGTAATTTAACATTACAGTTAACGTACTTTTCATTAAAGTGAATTAACCACTAACTGTATGTACTGTTTGAAGGAAATCTGGATACATTTGCACACAAAACCCCATGAAGTGTTGATAATGCAAGAAGACAACAAATCAAAGAAGAAAAACTAATAATTTACTGAATAAACTACGCGGTGCATTTAGCATTTATTTTATTGAACATTAGTTTAGTTCGCTTGAACTTTTATTCCTTGCATCGTCTGATCTGAGAAAACGCCACTGCATCTTGCATCGCAAAACTTTTTAGCATGACTTTATTGTCTTTAAACATTACAGTCAGTCCATCTGAAGTTAAATATTGAATTATATTGTGTGATCAATGCTCAGAGACTAGAAAGTTAAATGGTAATCCTTCATTCTTCTTTCACATCTCGTTCTCCCAATCGGTTTCTTTTTGCACATGCTCAGTAAAATGTCATTTTGCTTTTGTAGGAGCATGCAACAAACAAAACGCATTAAGATTTTATGAAATGACAATATGTTTGTGAGAGGAAATGCCAGGCCAGGACGCAACGCTTTTTTTATACTGCAGTGAAATAATGTTCAGGTATGAAAAGAGAAACAACGAACATGCTTTAACATAAGTGGTAAAAGAAGAGAAAAAAAATCTAATTCATTGACTGACCATGAATCTTAAACATTTACTAGTGTCAATAAATGCAGTTAGTTATTTTTTTGCATTGTTATAAACAATGTGGATGAGCTGATTGATAAACAGGTAAAATGTAAATCTAATCTATGTGTAAATTAAATGTTCCGTTTTAAAAACCCGTAAAAGAAAACTTTAAAAAGAACCCAAATACCAATAAGACAGACGCAAAGTCCAGTTCCAGAAAAGTTAAGACATTGCCTGAAATGCAATAATAACTCAAACCTGAACTGTTTATCTGATAAAAGTACAAAGTACAGGGTTATTGTGATTTGTAACTAGTTTTCAGTTTTCATTTCATTATATTTCCATCTGTTGTTTAGGAGGACACTCCTTGTTGCACGTTATATTTTAGAATATATCAAATATTTGGCTGCCATTCTGCTGTACAGTATGGTTTGTTTCTTTAGTCTTAAGTGACAATAATTTTCCGTACAAGTACTCCTGTACTGTATTCATCTTGGTAGCCTGCAGGCTGCATTAAGCACTGTTTTTTTGCCCTTGACCTCTATGGATGAAGAATAATTATAACAACAATGGTTTACAGGCAACAAATATTTATTTTACCATTAATTATTTGTCAGTTTCATACTTTGGACTGTCTGCAAAAAGTCTGCTAGTGGTGATACTGGTGTGTGTTCCAGTGAAAACATTTAGTCAAGAAATAAAAAGATGAGTCAGAGAAAACACTAAAATTCAAGCTGAAGACACACAGCACATGCATCATTCATGTGAGGCACTTTCTTGAGATTCAACGATGACAAATCCACAGGCAAAGATTGGTCTGTTGTCGAGTCTGTGTCGAGTCGATGTGGGTGGTGTCAGGGATCCATATCCTTTTCTGCGTCATTTTCTAAACATTCAGTGTTTTGGTAACATTACTGAAGACTGTGCCATTGACTGTAATAAAAGGAACAAAAAACGTTTTATTTCCGCCCAAAAACTAAGCAATGACCATATTTAAATTATGTGAAAAGGTGTTCGTTTCATTCCGACACCAAATGTTTCTATTAGGTAAGTTAATGTCTGCAAAAGGTTGAAGAGACAAACTGCACGTAACTAACGAAAACTTTGTAAAAGTTTAACTCAAAATAAATGTGCCCGTCATCACCAAAACTCAAACATATAATATTAAATATCAAAGCTTTAATTTTTCCCAAAGCCTGTAACTTGTATAAACCACGTTTTAAGTTGAAATTCTTTATTGCAGTTTAAAAGTTTCTACATAATGTTCAACTATGCTAGCGTTTGTTTTTATTGGGTAATCAACACATTTTGAATGTAAAATATTTATTACCACATGCACTAAGTCAAGACAGAAATCTGCGTTACTGTATCTATGATGGTGCATATCAACGTACAACAGCAGGTCCTTCTCACTTTTGGTGGTAATAACCGCTTCCATAATTGGATGTTGTTTTGAAAGTGGTCATGCTCCAGTTTAAAGTGGTGCAGTAAAAGAGACACGGAACATCTTCCTCTCGATATATTTTCTGAAAGGAAATAAATCACAACTTACTTTCAAGGTCTTCATTGTCTGAGCCCAGTCCATCTGACTAATCTGGGGTATTGCAGTTAGCAGGATACTGCTGGCTTTGTTGGCGTTCTCCTTCATTGTCTTCAATACATTGTCAACACAGACCTAAGACAAGGGGGTGTGGGTGAGGGTGGAAAGCAAACTTTGATAAGAATCGCGGTAATCCAGATTCAACTTCCTTCTGTTACATTCACTTAGCCTTTCTGGCCAAAAATACGTTTTAATGTGTACAACTCCCAAACAATCCTGGGTATTGAAGAAACTACTGTAAAACCCACACAGTCTAAAAATCTCATAGTACATTTCTGGCAGCAATAGTTTACATAATGTGGAGGAAGACACTGCATGAAATGTGTTGCTATTTGTGTGCATCTAAACACTACTTAATAACACTTGAGAATGGTATGGTTAATATTAGGGTCAAATCATCACTGTAACGGGCAACTGTGACTTGTCTGCTAATTGCAGGTTTTATAATGCATATCTGCGCGGCCAATTTACCAACATTACATAATCAATAATATTTATTTACATAAATGTAAATATTATAGAAAATGTCTCAAAACACAAAAATGAAAAATTTAAATACATTTTGTTCCAATAACAGATGAAACTTTGCTTGGAATAATAGAATTTTGGAAAAAGTGTTATGACTTATTGTCACAGGCGTGAGGGTAAGCCACAGAAACAATCAAAGTTAGGAAACAATTCTCCTGAGAGCAGACGTGAAAAGTGGTATATTGCTTTCCTAAAAAACAGCTGTCCACTGTAGGCTACTGAGTCAATATATGATATTATAGAATATTTAGTGATTTCATCTGCCTGGGAATCACCACATTATTCATACAGTATTAGAAAGAGTAATAGGAACACCACATCAAACAACGAGGAGGTTGAGGGGCAGGAGTCTAAATGATGCAACAAGCACGCTTATTTACAGTATCTGTGTCCTGAAGTGAGACCGCGCTTTTAACAGTCAACTGTCAAATATTCTCAGTGAAGCTATTTTTGTCCTATGTTTAGGAAAAAGAGTAAGAGCAATTTATCAATGTATTCATCATCTCGAGGATGAATACACAGAGTATCTAGTGATCTTCCAATCAACACTGGTAACTTAAGAAGTCACTCCTATCGCCACTCCAGACGTGTCCTAACTAGTTAGAAGCTACCAGGAGATATCTTTCAGGCACAGACAGGTGCAGATTCCTTGGGTGGAGAGATGTTTCCAGACATATCAGGGTCTTGTGTGGGACAGTGTAATTATGGTGTACACAAAAAACAGTCATTGCAACTTTGTTAGTTTTCAAATAAGAAAGATGTGGCTGTCACAACAACAAACTACACAAAAGCTTTTAAGCGCTCACATCACCATATAAAATATGCAGATTCATTACTCGATGCTGCAGCACGATATTAAAATGATCTAGGTTTAACTGCTGTTGTTGAGTCATTAGTGATATTAAAATAATCAGGGGAACACCTAGGCGGATCATAAATGTTATCACAGCATCAATCATTATCTAATGTGACCGGGTTTGGAACCTGCAACCTACTGCATCCCATTCTGACGCTTAACCCATTCAGCTACCAGGCTGTTAAGCTAGAAGGATAATGTGATAAAATAGGGCTGACAAGAATCATTTTAGCCAGAGTCACGCAACTATGTCATCTTCCTTCTACTATTTTCTGTAAGCTTAAAACTTTAACTAACTTTAACTTAACTAACTTTAACTGTCAGCACAATTCCTAGGAGTGTCTGTTAGGTTTCATAAATATGGGTCTTATCTTTATAATGAAACTATATTATTAAGTGTTAGACCCACAGTGTGCAAATACAGAAAGCCATCCCCTGGCAATTCCTGCTTCTCGTTTAGGAGCTGTCCTACATTTTCGTAGAGATATGAGTGATTTCCTCAGTTAAGAATGCTGATAAATGGCACTTAATTCTTAATGTTAAAAGCAGTACCAAAAAAGCATCATTAAGAATGTTTGGCAAATTAAAAGCCTACCCTGAGATACCCTAGTGTAAATTATTATTTTTATCTACATTACAATGTGTCCAAATATCTAAGCAATACTTCTTATTTACTTCTCAGCCAGACACAGTAGTACAGTGAGTTAGGTTACATTATAACTTCCATCCTGTGCTGATGTTTACATCCTGTAACCTTCATTAACCTTTTTTCATGCCACAATCAATGACTCGGTTCATGTTTTTGAGGTGTTTGCGAGGAAGAAGACACAGTGAAGCTGATGACTCAGTCTGAGTCAACCTCCTCTGGCTGGGCTTCCACCGGAGGCTGGCAGGCAGACTGACTGACTGGGGGTGTGGGGGTGGGGAGTGTTGGGGGAGGCCAGGAGGTAGTATTAGGCTGGGAGAGAGCAGAGGCAGCGGAAGGATGTGGCGAATGTTCTGCAACAGGAGGGGGAAGAGGTCAGCTGGAGAAACTCGGAAGTAGAGTTGTGAGTTGGGCTGGATCAGTGACAGATAAGCCAAAACTCGCCCACACGCCGTATATCAGCTGCATTAACCAGTGTCTGACAGAGAGTAGGTCACTCGGAAGCCACAAGAAGCCACAGATTCTCTACAGACTGCTTTTAGAGCACTGATGAAAAAAACCTCTGTGGGAAATCCATCTTATAAACATTTAATCTCTAGAAACACTCAATTCGGTTTTACCGGTGTGCTATCGCACATCACACACAACAAAGCATTCACAAAGCTACTTTAGGCAATTTAACCTCTTTATAAAGGCACTTTTGCTCAAAGTAGGAATGTTTTGAACAGGACTACATTAAAAGACTTCTAACTAAAAAAAGCTGTCCTGAACTAAGAAATGACGTTTGTTAACTGAAACAATATGCAAAGATTTATAAAACCGATAGATTCACATTGCAAACTAGTAGGCTCTGTGGAAAACAGTGAGGAGCACCCTTAGCACCCAAAGCACCCAAACACAAGCAGGCTCAAGTTAACAAGGTCCTTTTTTAGAAGCACTGCCCTCGTGGAGTCTTCCTAACCAAAGTGCCTCTATGTAAGGCGGTACATGCGTTTTTGGTTGTGACTGTCAGACTGGCTTCATCTACATTTTCCGTTTATGAAAACATTAATCAGGACCCTAATGTGCTGAGTCGCAGTCTTCTCAGAGCACAGCGTGTAATTGTTCGGCACAGGTGCTCCACATCTGGGCATTTTGGTGGCACGGTACAATTTGAAGTGATTCATTTGCAGAGTCATTGGCTGTGCACCATACAGCGATAGGCATTACAGCAAATAGTTTTGGGAATTACCGATGTGAAGTGTGGGGGCCAATGCTGTACAAACTGTTTTTAAAGATCTGCTGTCTGTTGAAATGGAATGAGGTAAATAAATCCCTCAGAACTGTTTCACAGTCATGTTTGGAAAGTACTAGTAACAACATGCTGACACTTATTCCTTTAGCTCTGGCACAGGTGGATGACGTCCTACTTTTGCCTAAAAGGCTCTTATTGGCTTGCTTCTTTTACCAAATGAAAAAACAGTCGACGAGCACCACATCAGCATCACAAGCTACTGAATTACAAAGACGTGTGCAATGCTTCATGCTTGATTTCTGGTATCGGGTAATAACTATCAGCTGGGTAACATTTGTAAATAAAGATAACAAAAATGTG
This sequence comes from Microctenopoma stevenorrisi, assembly GCA_032270685.1. NCBI lineage: Eukaryota > Metazoa > Chordata > Actinopteri > Anabantiformes > Anabantidae > Microctenopoma > Microctenopoma stevenorrisi. The sequence goes on from JAUMTR010000001.1 coordinate 8,367,584, forward strand.
TGAAACAATTAATCTGTGCTTGTTTAGCAATGAAACAAAAAAGATTGGACAGGATGTGATGTCACTCAAAGGGGTCAGAAGAGAGATTAACTGTGGCCCACACTGACTCACAAAAAACAACAGAGACTCTAGAAACTTCAAAGCGATCAAGACGGGTTGTAGGAGCGCCATGCTGCCACTCACCGCCTCCTCGTGTTCCTTCCAACAGTCATAGTCCGTTGCCATGGCAATGCTGGCATAGCACAAGCCAGCCTCCTTGGCGAGGACTACCTCTGGCACTGTGGTCATATTGATGACATCAGCACCCCACTGACGGAACATCAGACTCTCTGCCCGCGACGAAAAGCGGGGCCCCTCAATGGTCAGCATAGTCCCTCGCACATGGCACTTGACGCCCAAACTCCGTGCCACCTCGACCAAAACCTGCAAAAGATAAAGAGTTAGTATCTCACACTCTACTTCATAAGGACACACAGGAAGTGAGAAATGGATACGTGTACAGGAATTTCACCTCTCTGGTTCTGTTGCAGAAAGGCTCAGCCATGGGAATGTGACAGACACCTGTAGGACTGGCGGGCTGTCCATCATACAGTGTCTGAGCTCTCTTGGTAGTCCTGGCAAAAGATGCACACATGAATAATATCTCAAAGTTAAGATAAGCACAACTCTACATTTTTAAACATAAACATTTAACTTTCTTTGAAGAGTAACTAAAAACGAGAAGAAGAAAATGTCCAAAAAGAAAATAGCAAAGGTGAGTCAACAGATATGTTCTATCAAATATAGAGATATAACACAAAACACTAATGAACTCATGAGCCAAGCAGTCTTAGTTGGTCTTTTGCAAAAAAATGAAACACAAACAGCTTTTGAAGAGCAACTTATTATAGAGCCTTGCACTGCCTCCCATTAAGAATGAGAATAAGCACAGCTTTATGTTGTTTTATGTTTAAAACAACAATGTTAATGTTTATGTTTTTTTATGTTATTTATTCATAGGGGCACAGATGTCTCTACCTTATAAAGGGGATTGAAGTTAGGAGTACATAACTATAGCTTATGATGACAAATAGAGTCGCAGCCTAACTGAGGTTCACAACCGAAGCCAACAACCTACGCACATCTGTGCACCAAATTTTCCAATATGTACTGGTGGAGTCCATTATATTAAGGCGTCTATAGTTTTTTGGCCACCTTATTTAGAGAAATTAGGGCACAAGCATTAGAAAAAGTAGTAGACATCAAACATTTCTGAAAGTTTCTACAAAAACTAAAAAGTTAAACCTTGTAAAACCTTGTGGGAGTATTTTGACACAAAAAAGTCAATTTATTTCAGAATGATGGTAACAGTTCTTTACCAGCTATCACAGACTGTAAAAGCAGTAAGAACAACTGTCCTTTAGTTTTCCTGCTCTGCCGAGTCAGCAGGGTGAAAATGGCCCTCTTATTCTCCTACTGATTCACTTACCCCAGTGATCTGAAAAAAGATTCTGATTCTGTGTGCTCTCCTCTAGACCCAACGTTTCTTCAATACAGACAGACTGCATGTTCATTTACAACAAGGCATCATATTACATAAGATCCCTATGTTATATTTAAGTTTTTGCAGATACTGTCAGTACTGCCGTCCATCTTTCTTCCAGGGATTAATGAGCCACAACAGGAAGTTATCTCAGACATCTAAAAAGTGCACACCAGTTGTCAGTAATCTTTTATGTTGTAAGCATATTCCTAGTTTAATATTTTCTGATAGCCACAGCATCATCCTGGAGGAGGAAAAAAAACACAAAACAATAAACAGTTTGTGGGGTAAACAAAAGCCAAGTACAATGCTTTTTTATGCTATAGAAATTGAGAGAGCCTGACATTTCATTAGCCATGTCAATTCAGATTCAGTGTTGCAAAGAATGGCTCCCACAGTGTATAATTGTCAAATATTTAAATTATTCCTAAAATGCCAAAACCATGTGCTATGGGCAGCTACACGCTAGATATATATACTGGAAATTCTCCAACCATTTGCACCGTACATCCATTTTTATCAGATTTCAAATAGAACTTATCATGTGGAAATCACTGTTTTATTGCTTATGACATAAACACTAATATAGTTTGTAAGAATGTACATCAGTTATGTCATGAGGAGCTCTCACACAAATCAAATCGTTATAATATTTAAAGACTATTTGGGCAGATGAGTCCGTTTAGTTTATTCAGCAATTAGCCCATAGCTACTTTACTTTATCTAGAAGCATCATACTGTTTCAGTTTTTAAATTAATACACACAGAGAAACTAGAAGTCAGTTTTGTTTTATATTCTGCTTCGTCAGTATCACTAGTACCTTTTTCCCAAATGCCAAGAGGTGGAAAAGAAAACAGAATCTAAACAGGTGGTCAAAGAAGAAGGATTTGGAGGCTTGGTGCAAAAAGCATTTTAAGGCTATTGTGAGACAGTAAAAGTCACACATAGCAACTTAAGCAGAGGTTATTATATAACTAATAAAGTGAAGCCTTCATAAACAAGTCGTCACATGTTGTGTGACAAATCTGAGCAAGTCCTAACAAGGAGCTTCCTCATTTCTAATAAACTGCTCTCGCCTGTGCTTGACACCAGTAGTAGGACACTGGTAGTCAGCATGGGCACGAAAAGCCACAGACGATGTGATAGCAGAGTTCAGTACAGGGAAAAACACTGACATGACTGTAGTGAGACCATTTAGTACATTTTACCATTTAACCAGCTATATGCCAACTCACTGCATATATTGAATTACTGAAAGTAATTTGTGCAGTCAGTAAACAGAGAGCATAGTAGTCTCACGGGGTCACGCTCCTTGCAAGCTACTCATGAGAATTTCTGTACATGTCCTGAGGTCAGAAACTGTTAAAAACTATGCCAGTGATTCCACTGAAGAGTGAAGATGCTAATAGTAGCGAAACATGCAGTTGCTGTGACTCAAGTTACAGATTTAGTAAAAGTATTCATGACAAGCCATGAAACAAAAAGACAGTGTCTGGTTTAACAGACGGGTGTCTCTAAGATAAGATAGCCACTACATATGGTTTACCAACAGGTTAATTAGCAAGTGTATTTACAGAAAATTGATAATCACTTGCTGCAAAAAGAACCACTGAGATATTGTACAATATGACAAGGAACTTGCTATAATACAATAATTATAGCAAGTTCAGCTAATTAAATGATAACAGCATAAATACAGGCAGAATTATATAATAATAATTAAAGGATTATTAATACACATATAAACATAGAGCAGATATTATCCATGTAAATTTGATGATTGAGAAGTGATACACTGACACATGAGACAGGATGGAGCCATGATTATTTCCAAAAATATCTCTGTAGCAGAGACTATGTGCCTTTTTGGTGTTAACCATTTCCACAGTTTGAATGTCACATTTTTTTATTCTCATCAACACCTGAAACAGGCTGTGACACTTAAGAGTCCAACAAGACATCATGACGAGGAAAACAATTCTTCAGACTGAGCGGGATAGTAAATAAATGCTGGCTATGACGAATGTTTCAAACATGGTGAGTCAAGACCTCCCCCCTCTCACTCAGCTGGACTCCTGTCACAGAGTAACATAAATCCTGTCAGCAATATGTGTGGGAAGATGTTCGAACTGTTGCAGATGTCTTGTAACATTATAAGTTATCAACCATTGTCAGATACTCAAACTATTATAAAGCTAAATTTTAAGGCAGCTAGGAAAACCGGTCTTGATTTATGGAGTTTTACCAATAAAACAGCAATCCTTGTAAATCATTGTTGCCGTTTCATACTAATAAAGTCAGAACACTAGCTCAGCAGATTAAATCTCATAAAGATCGGTTTATCTTAGCAGTAACACACATTATGTCATGTCATAAATTATATTACGACATGAATGCTAAACACCAAAACAGCTAGAGGAGAATATCAGCCCTATGAGTTAGGGGAAATTCCTACTGATAAATGGGCTGTTCTGCCCAGTTCTAACTTTTTCTTAGCATGGCTCCATGTATTCTGCAAATAGTTAATCATGATCAAATATTTCCCACATTTATTCAGCTGAATGGCTCAGATCACACGTGGGTGTCTGGATTCTTCCTCTCCACAAACTTAATTGAGCTCACACGAGCGGCTAGCTCTGAATGCAGGTCTACCTTTTTTGACCAACAGATCTGTCCTGGTAAGTCCTGGGAGTACATAATAGCGCCGTAATCTGCTGTTGTGGTTACATTACACTCACCTGTCAATGAACTGATCTATGATGACGATGTCGCCTGGCTGAATCTCCTCTCGAAGCGAGCCACAAGCCGTGGTAACAAGAAGATGTGTACATCCCTCTTCTCTCAATGCCCAAATGTTGGCCTGATAGTTGACATTAGAAGGCATTATAGTATGCTGTCTCCCATGCCTAATGATTGAGAAAGAGATGGAGAGAGATTGATTGTTACATTAGTACCAGAAACCTAAAAATGTACACCCACATTTAACATCATTAATAAAGGGGTTGATGCAAGGTTCTCCACTAGATGGTGCTCACAGCAAATACACACATCTTTCACATTTCTGTTTTGAGTAAAATCTTCCTTTTTACCTTGCAAGGAGCACACACTCCACATTTTTTATCTTCCCCAAAATCAGAGCATCAGAGGGCTGTTCAACAAAAACAAGCAAACTGAACTTTAAATTACTTCTAATAATAATATATAACACACCAATAATACATTGTCAAACACTAAACTGTTCGACAAGAAACATCTCTGAACTGCAAATTTACAATACAAAACTAACCTTTCCATATGGTGTGTCCACATAACGCTCAGTCCGCCCCTCCAAGATATCTGGATCATCAAGGCCGGAACCACCAATAATTCCAATCTAGACAAATTGTTTTAAAATAGAAATCATCAGCAGTGGAAGTCAGAAAGTCACCATGACGGAGAATACCAAACCATTCCCCAGAAAAACCTCACAGCAACATATTAGGATATGGTAGATGTATTTTGAGAGCAAAACTAAAGTCTCATTGTCAGCGACACTGCGAGCATCATATGAGAGAGAAAGAGAGAGAAATTAAGAGTTTTGGGAGTAAAGCTTCATACAGTTTATTACCCACCTGACATAGCCTGGAATGGTGCATAAAAAGTCTAGTTAACAAGTAGTCCGGGTGTGACGGTGGCTAGTACAGCGCTGTTCTGTATGGACAAAACTCATCTCACTCACGTCACTAGCTGCATTAGAAATAAATAAAAACCCCAAACCGAGCACAGCCAAGAGTTTACGTGACTTTGTCCACAATACCATGCAACCCTGACAAACATAAGACAATAACTTAGACAACGGCGGGTAAGTACCTGGATGTGGAGCCACATAAGATCTCATAATCACTTTACATAAAAGGTTATAGCAGCTCTTTTCCATAAAACCAAAGCTCAGACAACTTCCACAATGAGTCGGGCAGCGGTTAACGTGTGATTTGTGGATTTCAGTGACAACAGAGTTCTATGTTACAGTGAGAGCACATTACATTAGCGAGAACTAGCAGATGATGTCCCGTCTGCTGCAGACGAAAGCTGTGCATGAGTCTCACGCGGCCCGGCATCTGGCAAAGAAAGATCCGCTCACACACCGATTCACCTTAAACACCAATTCAAGCATGTTGTTGAATTGGTGTTCATGTTCAAAAGTCCCAAATGCAGAACACTGGCTCATTTGTAAATTTGTCTTTGTAATGTGCCCTTTCAGGAAGTGTTTACATGTCACTGCTTGTGAAGTAATGTAGAAAGATTGATGGGCTGCATCGTGATCCATCACAATGCATCGGGTAGCGAGTTGAATTGAATAGTTGACATGATAATCAAAACTGAATTGAATCGTGAGACTAGTAAAGATTCACACCTCTACAATTCATCAGATACAACAACATCACTATTCAAAAGGTTTGTGGTCACTGAAAATGTTCCTCATATTAGAAAGAAAAGCAGATTCTACAACATCAAACTGATTAACAAAATCTATGTTTTCACGAAAGTTGTGGAAACATCACGCCAAACTTTTGAATGGTAGCGTAGCTTAGTCACAAACCTTAACTATTAATGAAACATTCAATAACTACACTTCACATCTGTAAAGGTTTTCATGTAATCCAGGACAACGTTGTCTGGAAGTTAAGTCATGGGAACTGGACTTCTTTGTTTAAAGAAGTCCAGTTCCCATGACTCAACTCTCAGGTCCATTAATACAGCTTCCTGGCTCTTTTAAATGATGTTTGTGGTGCTGCAGTTGATCTCCACTGAATTACAGTGAGTGATCTGTTATTTGGCCTGTCCAAACTCATCTGAAGTAAAGTGGCAAAATAATAAAAACTGAACGTTTCAATTATCATGAAGGTAGTATTTATTGCAGACATGTTAGCTCTAGTTTTAGTAATAATAAATAATCCAAATAATAACTTTATAAAATTCAATAAATTCAAAGTAGTGATCATACGGACCAGTCCGTATCTACGTGACTACTTTCAGTTTTAATTGAGGGCTGGTAATACTTACGGTAATGTTAATTTACTACTTCGTAAGTTAAGTTAATGACTACTATGAAGGTACAAAAAGAAGAGTTGGTACTGACCGATTCATTGGTCTACTAGCTGGTTGCCAGGTTTGTTAGCTGTTATTTCATTCTGGATTTTAACCATTTAAGCACACTTTTGACTGGTGAACACGTGTTCCTCGTGTAACTACCGCACATGACATAGTCATTCTTTTAGGTGCTTCTCACTAACCTAACACACGTTACGTTATACACAAACCTTGCAGTTAGCATGGAGACGTTAGCTTCTCGCCTAACAACTGTCGCAGCGCAGCCTAAAGGAACAGTTGTGCTCGTGCAGTGCTCACGTGTAAGAGCCATTTCCACATTTGTCTGCACCGTTCCACATCCGACATAAGTCTAAGCTAGCTGAACTTTGTAATTTATCTCAGCGTCAGCGTATGCAAACACACAATGCTCAGTTTGTAAGACTTTAAAGACAGTAAACTCTAGGTTATTACCTTAATGGGCACGGTGGAAGCCATGGCGACTGTACTCTTGTCTGTAAAAGTGAAGATTTGAAGGTTTCAAATTTTGGGTAAGATGCTTATTTTATATGTAGGTTAACATTTGTCTTCCTAACGGATATTAACGTTCACTTCCGTGTACTCACTTTCAAAATAAAGGAATGACAATAACCCGAGGCCCATGAGGGGCCTTTCAGGTAGGTTTAGTCAAATAATCGTAACATTTTCCAGCACAAGTCGTCTACAAAGCAAACAATTTGTACACTTTTGTATTTATTTAGCACAAAACCGTTCTTTCAGTTAGTTACGTTAGTTAAGTTAAAACGTGAAATGCTCACAATAATGTAAAAATGAATACTCTGTTCCCATTTATCTCTCTACAGAGTAGATGATCAAATATCCATGATGTATGCAAAAATAAAAAAGCTCTGCAACCCTATAATGAATGTTGTCATTTGTAGCAACAGAATCAAAAATTAAAAGGAAATAGTTGTTACTTGTAAACTAACTGTTTTGCAAACTAACTTTTCTTGACTATTAAGGAAATGGCAGGATGGTTGAAACAAGTCTTATTTTAGACATTTTAATACAGTTTTAGACCATTTGATTTAATAAGGACTTGAAAACCACACAGAAAGAAAATATGAATTATATGTATGACTTACCTTTCAATCTGAAAAAGTATTTTATTATATCTATATCTTATATATATTTCGAGATGTAAGATCCAGTAGTCTTACATCTCACACTGCTTTTCATAGTGTAGAGACACTAAGTGCACTGTACTAAAGAACACAGCAGGTTGACAAAAGTGTTGTGAGTGGCAGCCAGTAACAGATATTTTATTTAGTTTTGGGGTTTTTTTCACCAAGCATCACATAAACTCCCAGCTAAGTAACTGTAACATTAGAAGTACATTTTCAAACATGCCAAAACAAGTACTTAAGGCTATTTTATTTTATTTTTTGATTGGCAGGCTCTACTGAGTTTTCTTCAAAGCCCTGTGGGACTCCATATCTAACATTTATTTTGTGTTGTGGACTCATCATTAACATTAACAAATTGGGATCCTAATGACATGTTCCAGTCTATGTAATAAAAATGATATGATCTATATATATGTGAAGGTTATCTCAAAAAAGTCGTTTTCCAATAGTAACTGAATTTGTATTTATTCCTTGAAGACATTTCACCCTTCCATTCCAGAAGGCTTTCTTAAGTCTGACTGACTGGTATGAGTAGCAGGTTTATAGACCTGGTGGAATTCTCAAGTTGGTGATTGGTGGTCACTTGTGGGTTGTCCCTCCCCCTGGCTTGCAAGAATGTTATTGTGACCACCTGGGCCAGGGTGTGAATGACTGCAAACCACCTGGGTATAGTTGAAAGAAATGATCTATAGTGTCAAAAGCAGCACTAACATCTAACAAGGCGATTATGGAGAGAAGTACATTGCCTGAAGCCAAAAAAACATCATATGGTGACTTCAACCAGTGCCATTTCTGTACTATGATTTTCTTCTAAATCCTGACTGGAAATCTTCACACAGCTTCCTGTGCAGGTAGTTAAAGATAATAGGAATTTGCATATTGGTCTATAACTGACTAAAATACCAGAGTCAAGAGTAGGTTATTTTAAGTAGAGGTTTAACCAGCAGATACCTTAAAGGCCTGTGGTACATAACCCGTTAACTTCACTTGGCAGATTTATTAACAAAGAGAGACTGATCCAATATGGATGTACTGATCAAGGGCAAGTTATCCTCGAGTAGTCTTGTCAGGATGGGGTCTAAGAGACAAATAGATGATTTTGCCGTCTTGCTAACAAATCTAGACCTGCTGGACACTTTCCATCCATGCCAGTTGAATGGAGGATCTGATCAACTTTTTCTCCTACGAGCTCATCCTTAGTAGCATGGTGACATTTTTAAATTAGGTGTACAAAAATATGAAATAGTGTGATGTTTTGTGATGCTGTATCAATCTAAAAAAACTGTATAGTTTTTAAAATAATAAATTACATGCAATGGGTTGTTTCAGACATTTGTTGACTTTGTCTTGTGTTTCAACAAAATAGATAAAATACTATATTTAAAACTCACACTGTATATTGCGGTGTATTCTGTACACTAAAACAATTCAAAAATAGATATTTTTAAAATGATAACCCTGCCTGCAGCAATATTGCATTGTAACACCTGTAACATGACACGTTTCATATTGCCAGATTCTTGCCAATACACTGTCTTTATAGAATTCACAAACAAAATAATTAACAAAATATCACATAAAACTGATCATAACAATTTATTTTAAAATAAATTTCAATACAAAAAAAAAATTGAAATTCAAACACCATCTGCAAACAAGTAAAATTCCATGAAATTATCTGTATCAACATTATACCTGAGAGCACATTGGAAATAAAATACATCCATTACAAAAAAGAATTTTCAGAATAAGAATTGATATTTGAGATGTGCAACTCTATTACTCAATGCTGCTTTACTCATAGTGGCACGTTGCATGTTAGATGGCAAAGTTTTACCTGTTAATTAACACAAACTAGACGACACGGTTTTAAAACTGTCACTGTGATCACACGACGACCACTCGCCAGCTGAATTGACCAATATCTGCGTATGTCACTTATGCTAGTGTCCAGTGATCTGTCAGCAGAAAACAATCACATTTAAACAGATATTTGTGTTTACCATGTTGTTACAAGTCTAGTGGCCTAAAACATAGTTTTGATTTAAAATACTGCTAGGTGGCATCATGAACTGAGGATGATTTCATTCCTGCTGTGAACCTCTATTTAACTACACTGCAGAGTCTGGAGGAGTGGGATGTACTGGGTTATCTGTAGTATTGTCAGCATGGTTAGCTTTATTAGTGCTGCTTTTCTGGGTCACACTGTCATCAGCATTAGAATCACTGTCACTATCAATAGTTATAACAGTAGGTGGATGCTTCTCCCTGCATTCATTACTCTTATGCCTTTTGCTTTTCTTCTTGTGTTTCTTCTTTTTCTTATGACGCTTGCTCCGCTCATGTGACTCCTCCTCATTAATAAGCTCCACACTGAGGCTCCTGCTAATCTTTCTCGAGTGCTCTTTGGATTTTCTACGGTGCTTCTCTTTGCTCTTTTTCTTGTGTTTCGTCAATAACATGGAAGAGTCACCTTCATGATGTGAGCTGGAAGGAGTGTTTTTTGATGGTTCCTCCAAATGTCTTGTTTTGTATTTCCTCTTTCCACCAGGCTTGTCATGGTGAGATCTACTATTTGCTAAAGGGGAGCGACTACTGGAAAAACTCCTAGATTGAGAATGTCTCCTGTCATGTCTCCGCGAGTCCCGGCTGTGGCTCCTGGAGCGAGAGTATGAAAGTCTATCTGAGTACTTTTGGCTACTGTAATAGTAAGACTGCCTCTCTGAATAATGCATCCGACTGTCATTTCTCTCTTGGCTGTAATGGCTATATGCCTGATAGCTATGATCTCTGTCACTCTGTTTATAATTACTTTTGTGTTTTAAGTAGGCTCTGCTGCTGGAGTAATAATAAGCCCTTTCTTTTCCACTGTGGGACATCACTGGGCTCCTGCTGGAGTGCCTGCGATCTCTACTTCTTGACCTCCTCCTCCTTCTCCTGTGGTCTCTGTCCTTTGACCAGTGCCTCTCCCTAGATCTCTCACCGTTTGATTTACTGGATGTCTTGTGCTTGCTAGATGTTGGGGAGCTGGACCTTTTTGAATGCAACTGACAGTGGTCTGATTCCCCATGTTCTGGCTGTATAGCACCATTTGGATCCCTAACAGGTGAAGCTAGAGGACTCAGACTGGAGAAGCGAATATGCTGTGAAGTAAGAGGTACTTCTTTACTCTCTTCACTAGCAGACTCATCAGAGTTAGAAGACAGCTGAACCAACTCGGGGGTCCTCTCTGCTGTTGGCCTGACAAAACCTACAATAATGCAGTCATCACTGTCAGAACTCAAACACCCATCATTGTTATTTTCATTCTGAGCAACATCTGTTTGGTTATGAGGGCTCATTTCTGCTGGTGAAGCCTGTAATTCTGGTGTCTCCTCTTCTAAACTGCTATCTGAGTCTGAGTTTAGGACTGACAGGTGGTCGGCCCTTCTCTGTTCTGCTGTCGTAGAATAGGACGGCCCAGGTGTCTCATCATCCCACATTGAGTGCCTTAGAGTAGATGCGGGGTCTCCTGGAGGCTCTACTGAGTATTCTTCATCCTCTGAAATAGCTATGACAGATGAGTTGGAACTGCCGTCTTCATTTGAGGAAGGGGCTGGACACTCATAGACAGCATATTGATCATAAGCTTCCATATTGAAAGGAGACTTTGCAAAGCTGATGAATTCATGTAAAAAGTGCTCAGTCCGTCCTTGAAGGAACGGCCTAAGCTCTTCCTGAATTGCTACATCCTCCACATCATAATGTGTAATACGTGACATGATGATGTGTTGGACTATGTTGACCAAAGAGCCGTGGGCCCCATATAGCACAGTAAGTTCTCTTTTTAGCCACGGGATCAGTCTATGTAAGCAGGCAGGATTTCTTCGGAAGAACTCTGCTGTGGCGTCTCGAGAGCGGCCACCATCTTGAACAGTCCGAACCCTCACTCCTCGTCGGTACAGTTCCCTCCTGAAGTTTATTATTTCTGGCTCTCCAATATTGTTCACATGCCTCCCTTCACTTGCGGCTTTCCTCCTTGCAATCAGCCTCATCATCATGCGCCGGATGTACCGGTCCTGCTGTTGCTGGTGAGGGTTTGTTGAGGCTTCAAACATAACTCCATTGTCTGGAGGTGGAGAAGTTCTTCTTTGCATCTGACGATGGACTCCAGTAAGAGTTGTGCGGTATCTAAACCGTACACCACCAAAAGTCCCAAAAGAACCATTTTCTGATGGCCGCAGGTCATACTTTTTGAAGTCCTGCTCTGATTTTATACTGTGATAGATTGAATGAAAAGCCTGCTTGCAAAGAGGACACTCCGCTTTATTTTTGGACCACTCGTGAATGCAGCGGAAACAGAACTTGTGCAAGCACAGGTCCAGGTAGGAAATGTTGTTAAATATGTCCAAACAGATGGGACACTTGGAGTCTGGCGACACCTGTGCGGACATTGCTTCAGTTTTTTTCCTTCTGCCACTCTTCTGTCTCTGCTGCAAGGCCATCTTGATTGCTGACATGATCTGAAATGATAAAAAAAATTCTTAGATTTACCAAAAAGGAATGTTAAAGCAGCAGGACTGTCATCTGGTGCAGTATCTGTGACATAAAGTCACGCCTATAATTTATAAATAGCTGTTGTGATTTAAGACTTTACCTACTTTGCCCAAGACACAGTGAGGTGATCAGTAGTGGCGATACTGAAATATTTACTTTACAAATACATATATATATATATATATATGTATATATGTATATATATGTATATATATATGTATATATGTATATATGTGTATATATATATGTATATATGTGTATATATATATGTATATATGTATATATATATATATATATATATATATATATATGTATTTGTAAAGTAAATATTTGTATGTATATATGTATGTATTTGTATTTATATATATATATAT
>JAUMTR010000001.1:8385762-8433374 GCA_032270685.1 Microctenopoma stevenorrisi
ATCATCAGTGGTCCTATAGACCTCAGGTTTTAATCGAGGCCGTTTAAAAACCGGAGAGCTTCGGATCAGGTGAGTGACGTCCGCCATTTTCCTTCCACACGAGGCCCCGTTTGTTCGAGCACACCACAACCTGTAAAATCAGATCTGTGTTTTCCGTGCCTCTGTCAAGTTAATCCGGCAGAGATCAACTAATGAAATATGCAATCAAGTTGGGAAAGGGATAATCCTGTGTTTTGGAGCTTGATTTAAACAAGAGCCTAATATACCTGCGCCTGTATACCTAATATACCTGTGCTGACGGAGCACCATTTGTCTTAAGTAGTTTTTTTAAGAAAACGCAATTAAAGACATTAAAATGTATGTGTATGAGTGAACATGGTTGTTGGTCCTTGTGTGTCGGATCGGCCAGGATGTACCCCGCCTCTCTTCCGATGACAGCTGGGATAGGCTCCAGCACCCCCTGCGACCCTTAGGAGGACAAGCGGTTAGTAAAATAGCTGGACGCAATAAAATATTAGGCCCAATAATTCCTTTCCAAAAGTTTTGACGAGTACACTCCCACTTTAATGCAAGTGTTTCATGTTTATTTAGTTGACTAGCGTCTTCGCCTGGCAGTTCGCCTGCGCCTGCGGACTGCAGTCGATTTTGCAGGTGTCCTGCGTCTGCGTGCAGAGCGACAGGCGTACCTGCTACCGTGGCAGGGCATAGGCAGAATACGATCTTGTGGATGCAGGGGGGTCTATTTGAAACCTCACATCGGCCTTCACGTGACACCACCGAGACGGTCAGTGGGAAAAACGTGAACACCCATCTTGGCTCAGGTTCAGTCCAGTAGACCTACTTGACTAATTGTATGTACTATTTCAGTCACGTAAAAAAAGTTTTCAGTGACTTAGTATAATTCAAAAGGTAGAACAAAATATAAAAAATAACCATTTGTATTTCACTGTCCTACATTTAATATTACTGGGACAGTGTAACACGTTAACACGCCCATGATCAAAAACAAACCATGGACCTTAGCTTGTTTATATGCATTAACAGTTTATTCACCAATGAGGCCTTTACTTTGAAATATTGTCCGGAAGTAGGGTTATTGTAGTGCTGACCAATCGCTTTGCTCTCGTGTCAGTCGCATGTAGCATAATGGATATCATTAGCTAACGTTAGTTAATTGTGGGCTAGGGGCGCAAGGACAATTTCACTAGATTGATTTCAGGTAGGGTTAAGAAATTTGCTGTTTTCTGACAGACAAGGGTGGTTTAAAATATATTTACTCTCCGTCTAACCCTAAGTCCAGCTAGCCAGGTAGTTAACATTAGTTAACAAAACCTTATGTTAACGTTGTTTTTGGTTAGCTAGCTCTCAACGCTACAAAGACACGAATAAGCTGTAAAATTAGTCGTGCTCTGTGCCGCTCTTGTCACAGTTAACAGTTAAGTGTCACACTGTTGAATGGACTATTTTTAGACGGTAGCTAGCTAGCTGTTAGCTGTCAATTGAAACAACATTTTGTTAGCAGTAACGTTAAGGAGAGCCAGTGAGTCAAGTCGTAGAACCATTTTTGGTCGTTGTAAGATGAAGAATTACACCTTTCAGGAATATGTTTTCCTCTGTGAAAAAAACACATGCATTTATCAAGTTGTTTGCTCTTTATTGCCATTATTACAGTAGTGGTGAGACACTTTGTCGAAGAATTGCAGTGGGAGTCGACAATATGAGTCTAAAAGCAGGGCTTTTAATCTAACATAATTTAACATAGGTAGATATGGCCCTGAAGTACATTTTCTAGAAAATCAGTAGAGAACCTTTATGGTTTAAAACAATAGCATACACAAATACAGTGCTAACATGAAGCAGTACTCGTTATGTAACATTGTCTGTTGTGACCTGATGTACCTTGATAGACTTTACTTGGCAATAAAGTATTTCTGTGTTATAAATTGCATGATCTAAATTGTATGGTAAAATCCATATTTGTCAAATATTTAAAAAGTTACGCTCTTTGTATGTACCATATGTGTTAATGTACAGTGTAAAAAGTTCAACGTACATATATAAAATGTAAATATTTGTTTTTCTGACTTTGTCAATTTTGCAGGACTGTGCCTGCAGGACTTTGGATGGCGTCAGCATCCAAGTTTTCATTGTTTTGTGTAGACACAGTAAGGAGTGAAGAATGGTCAAATATTTCTGTAATAACACAGACATATGGAGTACATGGGACCATGTCGTCTCTGCTTTTTGGCAGAGGTACCCTAACCCATTCAGGTATTGTAACATTATAAAACATGTAGCTTGTATCAAATGTGTCACACCCAAGATATTTTAGCACTTTTGATGTGTTCTTCGAATGACCAAAATTAATACACTTACCTTTATATGTATGTATGTAGAAGGAAAAACCATACTACATTGCAAAGTTTTGTTTTGTTTTGTTTTTTTTGTATCTGCTTTTAATGTGATATTACACTTTAACCTGATGTGCAACCATCTTCCAGCATTTGATAAAAGCTTATTGCAAAGTGTTCCCATTTTGCATAATTTGTTAAACTGTCAAGTATTCTGTGTTAAATTTCAGTGATGTATTACTTCATTATAATGTAAGAAAATGTAAAATTAAAACAAATTTTTAGACATACAGAGATCTTATTATTATCATAGTTTATTGTCAATGGTGTGGGACATTGTTATTCATTCAATACATACATATAAATAAGTTATTGAACCCAAAGCTCTAAAAGCCTGTGGTCGTGATTATAATAATAGAACTGAGATAAGTAAAACTAAGTTTAACCTATTTGCAGATGTGTGGTCAATCTGTTTATGACTAACAGCATCAGGAACTTGAAAGACCTTTTTCTGCAGTAATTTATAAACATCAAAGTTAATAGTAACCATTTGCCTGTTTTTTTTAATCAACCAGCACCCATGTTCTCACAGAGGATGTTGTATATCGAGAGGTAACTGTGGACCATCGGCTCCTCACCAGACGCCTCCTGAAGAAGACCAACCGGCTGCCTCGCTGGGCAGAACGGTTCTTCCCCTCTGGCATGTCTCGTTATGTGTACGTCGTCGAGGACTCCATTGTAGACCCTGTCAAAAGGAGCCTGACGACTTACACGTGGAACCTCAACCACACGACTCTTATGGTGCAGCATCAAATTCTCTGTTGTATTTTTGTTTTTTAATTTAATTTCCAGTCACTTCAATATTTAGAGCAACTGAAAAAATTCTCAATACCAATGACATTTTTATCTTTATGTCTAATTCTGATTATCATTTACTGGTTCTACATTATAAAGCTCTTTCAATTGACTGAAGCATATTTTGTCTGCTTGAGTTATTTTTGCAGCTGAAAATGGAGCTTGTGCAGACTTCCAGTTGATATTGTCATCTTGTCTGGTCTGGTGTGACTCTTAGATGTGGTGGAAGGTGAATTAAGTCACCCCTCTCTCCAGATTCAGACTGGATCTGAAATCAGTGTTTTAGGCGAGAAAATTATGAAAAAGATTATGTTAAAACTGTACTTACTTAACCCTTTATTCCATCCATTGACTTGTGTGAAAAGCCTTATTCCGTTGTTATTATCTGTCTCATATTAGTCTGTGGAAGAACGTTGTATTTTCCAAGACTCAACGGAGCAGTCATCCACAACCCAGCTGAAACGGGAGGCATGGATATCATCGAATGTCTACGGCTTCTCTAGACCTATTCAGGTACATTTTGCATGTTCTTTATGTAAGTCAGTTGTGAATCAGCATTGGCTAGTAGGATAATAGCTAAGAGGTATAGACCATACACACACAAAGTTCTGGTTTCAACTCTTTACTTAGATTTGTTGGTGAGAGTGTGGGCAGCAGAGACATGGGAGTCAAAAGAAATGATCCGTCACTGCCAAAAACACGTCGTCTTAACATTTCTATAGTTAGATGTAGAAGATCCCAGGCTTTTTATTTTAGATCTCCAGAGAGACAAAGAGACTCTTAATTATGTGTTATTTTGCAGATGATCTCTCATGTTAGGTCATTGCCTGTTCTGTCTTTTCCCAGGAGTTTGGATTGGCCCGCTTCAAGAGCAACCAGGTGAAGGCCACGAAAGGACTAGAATACGCACTGTCTAACCTCCAGGGTATGTCCACTGCACCGACACAAACAGAACAAGTACAAGGAAAAGGAAAACAAAACTGTTTATTTTTAACTGGTGCTTTTTCTTGAAAGAAGAAAACAAAGCAGGGAAGTTGGAAAGTCTTTTTTTTTATTCAAAAACTGGGCAGTGACTTACTGTAAATGATTTCTTATTTTCTTCCTAATTGTTTTGGTTTTATAAAAAAACATTTTCTTTTGGCCAAATCCATTGAAAACCCTTGAAACATTTCTATTATGTGTTGTCATTAATTTAGTGGAAGTAAAAATTTATGTTGCTTGCCTCAGACCCAATAAAACCTTTTTCCTTTTTTATTTGTGCTAAATCTTACCACTAACTATTACTTTGTAGTTTGTAGCAATAATGTTGCAGTTACTGGACAGCTGTGGCAAGAAATGTCAGCCTGAGGTCCTTGTCAATGCTGCTTAGAAGCACCATGTGATTGCAGTGGGATATGCAACCATGACAACTTGTCAAGGAACACATGACAAATAAATTAAACATAGAAATATATATATATAAAAAAGTCATGAGTGTGTCTGGGCGAGGCGTTCCATGAAAAGTTGCGTCTTGTTTGGCAGTGAGCCCTGACCACCAAGGTTTGTGTTGTTCTACAAGCTGTATGTTGTGCTGATGCAGCGTACTGTTGTCTGAAAGGACGTTTTCCCGTTGTTGTGATTCTGTCCCACTGCTCCTTTGTTGATGTCACTGCAGGGATTGGCATCAGGCTGAGCGTTGTGGTAAGTATTGTAGCAGTGGGGCATCCATCTGCCATCCCAGGCCTTTGCCCGGGGCTGTCACATGATGCCACATGAGCCTCACACAGCAAACTGTGTAGCTGAGGTAGTGACCTTGTGTATTGTGTGTGCAGACACAAACTGTCTTTATCGTATAAAGCTGAGTAGTAAAACTAGAAAAAGAGGCTCAAATGTTGTTAACTTGGTGTCGGTGTAGAAGTAGATTGTTTAGTTGACCCTAGTGTCTAATGATAAAAGCTGCGTGCTACTCGTGACACGATGAAGCTTTGAGGGAAGTTGTAAGTCATTAATGTGGCTGTTTGATATATTTGGAGCACAGCATCTGACTGGACCAGTTGGGGGAGAACAGAAAGGTTGGAGAGAGGACAGTGCAATGCACCTGGGTCTGTGTGCCAATAATGCTTTTCATAGTTTGTCAGACACGGTACAATATGTCATAGGTAGATGTACAGCATACGACATTTATCTCACACGTCTCGTCAGTGTGTCGTATACTTTTTTATCATTACCGACTAGAACAACATCTCGTAAAAGCAGATTTGTATAAATAAAGTAACTTTAAATTCCATTTTAAAAGAAGGGTGGTGCTTCTAATTACCCTCTTTAACTATAATTACATTGCAGCTGCCTGAACCAATAGCGTCTGAGAAATCCCACTACACAGATACTTTTATAACACTATTGCATCCCAACACTATCCTTTTAATAACTGTTACTGTGCAGTATTAGTAACCATCAGGACATAGACTGTGGCAATGCTTGGACTGTACTGACGACGTTAAAGTGCCTGCATTCACTTTCAGCGTGTGAAAGGCAGACCGAGTAACACCATCAGGGAAGCAAAATGTAGAAAAGAAATCTCCTGACTTTAGAGAGGAAAAGGAAATCTGGTATAAACCAGTTTATTTAAATATGATTAAATCTGTTTGTTTGCTCTATTAATTCCCCAAATGCTCTAGGCATCAACATTTTAAAATCCACTGATAAAGGTACTAACAGAACACATAACCCTTTTCTTCATCTCCTTCCATATTTCATCACTGGTTTCTAGCAGTGATACCTCTCTCACACTGCAGTGGCCAGATAATGCACAGGTACTGGTACTGTAAGCTTGTTAGAGTTAAGCTGTTATGAACGCTTATTCCAGAGACAACTGTGGATCATAGAAGTCAAAATCTAACCGTTTAACGAAGCCAACTCATGGTTGTCTGTCCGTCCATCTCTTTCTGGACTTTCTGATTTCTCAGGAGAGATGCCCCAGCGGCTGCTCAGGGACACAGTGAAGGGGGCGTCAGAGAAGGCTAGAGAGGCAGCCAAGAGCCTGGCTTCAGCTGCTACTGTCCCCCAGAAACCCCAGCACTACGTCTGACAGGACTGCTACTAGAAAAGCGTCTGCCGAGCAAAGTGAAGTACATGTGAAGAACGGCACAGGTGACATGACCTCAGCACAGCGCCTTTGAATCTTAACTAGACTAGAGACTGTGCTGGGATCTTGCCAGTCCCAGTTCTTTCTCTCTGCTGTTTCACGTCATATAAACCATTCTGTGAGATTACTTTTACTTGACTATTACTTTATCCTTTGTCTTCTCTAGTTCTCTCTACGTTTGATTAGATCTCAGGTCTTGGCTCTTTGTATGAAACCTGCCTTTGTGTAAACGTTCAGAGCAGCAGCACATTTTAATGCTGTTATTGCTGGAGAAGACAATCATACAGTGCCGTTCAAAAGTTTGGGTTCTCTTAGAAACGTCCGTGTTTTTGTAAGACAGGTAGGTTGTTTAACATTGACGGGATCAGAACTACAGTTTAGATATTGTTGACATAAATGGAACGTTCATTTTATTTTTAAGAAATGTCTACATAGTACAGATGAGGACAGCAGAAACTCCTGTGTTCTACGAACATGTTCTGTTTAATAATGCATGCTTATCATTTTAAAAGTCTGATTGATCATTAGAAAACCTCTTTGCGTTTTCTAACAGCTAAAATCATGTTTACATGGAAAACGGCAAGTGACCACAGACTTTTGGATGGTAGTGTATATTGATGATCAGTATGTGTGCTGTTCTTTGCATTATGTATTTCTGCACAGTGATGACATGTTTTCATAGTAATTCACCGGTTACTCTTTGCCTATGCAGAACATGTATCCGAAAATACGATCCGTTATTAACATAAGTTATCTTATGTAAAATCACAAATCAATTCGTCTTTATATTTAATACACCATTGAAACATTCACACTGAAATAGGAAATGTATGTTAACCATCTGCTGGGGCGGGAGTTAGGTTCAAGAAAAGTAGATTTTTTTCATGAAGCTGGAAAAGGTTAAAAATATGTAAACTGAAAAAGAAGACTTAAAGGAGACATTGGAGCAGTTATTGAATATATGCAAATACTACATAATGTAACTGCTAAGTTTAAATGTTTCTTGAGCAAGGGATGATTTCATGTGCATGCAGGGGAGGTTTAAACGGTAAAACTCAATAGAAAACTCTTACGACACATCAGCACGCAGTGTGGATTACTAGAGTCCACACACTCACTGTATTCTGTAATATTTGTTATATTATGCACCTAAATATGTTTATTTTGCTCCTCAAACTCTAGTGTAAATGCTTTTGGTTAGTCGCTACCAGCATGGCCTATACTGCACCGTTACCTGATTACAAGTTACCAAAGTGACTTATATCTTTAAAAAAACAAACAGAATTAGCAGTTTGCTCACCTTCATGCTAAGATTAACTGAATAATGTGAAGATGAATACTAGGATCGATTTCAGCCTGCCTGTGATTATATCGTAAAATAATAAGTGATTGCATTCCATTTAGGTGGAATTAACTGAATATTTATTTTGTTGCAAAACTTGAATCATAGTAGAAAAATACTTTATGTGGTGTACTTTGAAGAATTATTTAGCATCCGACATTTGTGACTTCAGTTCCTGCCTGTTTGAAACCAGGTGGGAAGATGTAAAAGAAAAGCTATGTACACAGAAGTCTTTGAACTGTCAGTGAATGTTTTGTTGCACATCCAAAAAACTTTTTTAAGCCCAGTGGGTGATGTCTTTTTATTTGTGTAATTGAGCTCTAATAAAGTACATCTAGTTATTTATTATTGAATTAATAGTGTGGCTTTGTTGTTTTTCTCAGTTAACCTTTCTCTGTTATAGCACTGACAAGATATGAACTCTGACCTTTAAAAACGAGCTATTATTCCAGACTAGTTTCACAGCTGCACAAACAGGAAGCCAATAACATTTGAACATCTCTTTGCATATTCCTGCTGCTTTGTTCACTCGAGGGTTGTCGCACTGCTCTGCTTCCCCCGCTGCTTTGAAAGGCAGTAATCAGACATCCACGGCTTTATTTATAAAACATTTTAATTATATTACAATGAGATAATACACAATACCTTAGAGTGTTTGCTAAGATGTAGCTAGCACCAGGTACTCGTGTACACACACTCACACACGCACAAAAAAAAAGGAACTTATATAACATCTTCTGGATGCATATCTGATAAAGAGGAACATATTCACAGGTCTCTGGCACAGAACTCTCCCTACTCTGCACAGTTTGTCAGCCCAAACTAACTCCGCACCATCCTCCTTTCCAACTTCCTCCCAGCCAGTACACCCCCTGGGTTTTTGGGTTTATAACTCCGTGACACAAGACTCCTCTCATGAACGGTGTCATCTGATACACAGAGGTTGAAAATAAGGAGTGAAGACATAAAGGTTGGAGTCCAGTGAGTGGAAAGCTGCACTAAAGCCTACAAGTAGTTAAAGCTCGTCGTGTAATTACATAAAGGAACGTTTACTCATCATTCAACATGGATGGTTTCAAAGTGACAGTTTGTTTCGCAGGAATACTATCTAATGGAAGTCGTGTCGATTTTATAAGCACCATTAGTCAGCAGGCTCAGGGATAAGGAGGTCTCGTCCCTGCTCTCTCTGCACACTGTCCTTTGTCTGTGCTTCACCCTGATTTCATCCCAGCTTCTCTCTGTGTCTCAGCCTGCTGACTTCCCCAAACATCACACTGTGCTTTTGTGCTTTTAGAAAACCCAACACACTGAAGTAAATCTCTGTGCAACAGCAACATGAAAGCAAAAATCTAACCTTATCTCTACTTGCTCTGATGTCAAGTTTCTTTTTCCTCCGAACTGAGCCCCCGTCTCTCTGATGACTCGA
This sequence comes from Microctenopoma stevenorrisi, assembly GCA_032270685.1. Lineage (NCBI taxonomy): Eukaryota > Metazoa > Chordata > Actinopteri > Anabantiformes > Anabantidae > Microctenopoma > Microctenopoma stevenorrisi. The sequence goes on from JAUMTR010000001.1 coordinate 8,394,861, forward strand.
AAATTGCGCTTTGATCTAAATGAGAGTTCAGTAAAGAGCCCCTTCAACTTCTTGACATGTTTCTCATATCAGAATGAGAAATGAAGTGGTAACATCTTCTGCTGTCTACGACTGAATTAACAGTCCTCATTAATTGGTACAATCTCTGCTTGCTTTTTTTTGTTTTGTTTTTTTAAAGAAAATAATTTTTTCCAAGGCACATCATTAAAAGAATTTCCATAAACACTATCCATCCAGCATTCAAACAAAATGTTGCCCAGTCCAGTCAACTTCTCAAACACAAACTCATTCCCAGTGTTGTGCTATGTACATTTTTCAATGATGCCACTGAAAAATTATAATCTCGTTTCTGGCCCTCTATTCGGTCTGTCTTTCTATTACCGGGAGGTTCTGTGCAAGAGAATGACTTTGTGTCATCAGTATGGTTCGCTAAGGTGTTCATTCGACCAACAAACTGACAGTTTTGCTACAGACTGTCATGTACAAAGCCTTGACATGAATGTAAACTCTCAATGACACAAAAAAACAGCTTTTCCAACAAAACAAAACAAAAAAAAAAAGCTTTTTTTCCTCTTGTTTAGGAAATTTGTTTTTGCTCTTCTGCAGTGGAGGAGAGAGTGCAGATAGGAGGTAAAATCAAAACAAAAAAAAGAGTTGGTCATCAAGAAATGCACCACAGAGTCCAAAACAAGACCACCTGCTTGTCTTTAAAACCCTTCCTCAGAATGCACAAGATGGTAATATTGCTGTGTCTCAACAGGTCCCCTGATCAATGGGTAACACTATTTTTGGGGCGAAACACTGGGATCGCGGAGGATAACACCTTAAGCTGCCATTGATTGTACTATTCTTTTATCACTCCTCTCCCAGTGATTTCTGCTTAACAAAACCCATATCCAACATACAATAATAGTCAAATGACAAAAAAGATAAACACGCTTCATGTCCAGAAGTTCTGAACCCCACTGGTGACCATTTGGGGCGACTGGAAGCTGCCATGGGACTTTACCAGTGTGTGTGTGTGTGTTTTTGTTTTTTTTTCCCCGTGACAGGCGGCACTGGCAGACGGGCATGTAGGGAGTGGGTAGTACAAAGGTGGCTTCTCAGTCAAGACCAAGGGGGCTTTTTTTTTTCTTGCTTTCTAATGAGGTGCTCTCTTCACGTGCCCCTTGCTCACAGAAGTGTTTTAGCATGGTAAGGGGTAAAATCAAAGCATTCAGCCCCGCCAGAGCAGAAGACGAGGAGAGGATGAGATTACGAGGAGGGGAGTGTGACCTGAGCAGGGACTGCGGGTTAGGGAGGTAGGAGGAGGACGAGGAGGAGGAGGAGGAGGAGGACGAGGGAGGTTGAAAGCTTGCCAAGGCACAGAATGACAGCAGAAGCGTCACCCAAGGGAGAGGGGCCAGTGTATCAGCTCCCCTGCCCCCATTCTCCCTTCAACAAGCCTGGCCCCCCTGTCTGAGATACACATATATACCTATGTACATGTGCATACTCACTTCAAACATTTAGGAAAATATAATACAAAATTTTATACAAGAAATATAGACTACACTGGCTAAATCACTTAAAGTGACAAGTAGCTTCTTCTGTATGCAACTTTTTTTTGAAGCCTTTTGTAGTTTTTTATTTTTTTGGTCAGACCTGCCAGGCGGACGGGCCCTTTTTATTTTGAAGTGTCGGGGCGCCAAGCTCTAAAGGCTGCCAGAAACATAGGTCTAATGATTACAAAATGTTCAGAGAGCGACAGAAGCACCTCCTCCGTCAATATTGACTAATAGTGCATAAGTTACAGACAAGTTACAGAAGGAATTTGTCTATGCTGGTTTTCAGCAGTGCTCAGAAGCTTTAGAAATAGGTGACATTCACCAGAGAGGAAAGAAAATCATTAAAAGCGCAACTGAATGTGATTAGTTTTCTAAGCTAGCTAACACGAGCGCTGCTATAGTGTCATAGCATGTTCAGCTTTGACTTGTTAATCATAGGGGGGGGAAAATCCACACACACATAAGCGATGCTCAACTTAGTAACAGAGCTGTAGAGAGAAACAAATTCTGCGTAGATGGCATTGTGGGCAAAGAGAGGGATCCATTAGTGGGTAAGAAAAAGGAGGGCTTCCCCCTTTTTCTGAAGGTCTACTCTCTGCTGTTACCCACTTGGCATCTACAGGCTAAAAGCTAAAGGAAAAAGTCTCCCATAACACCTCATGCTCCACCAGAATCATTGAAACACTCCAAGGAAGCACCCACCTCTCATATTTATTGCTACATCAATTCGCTACTGAGAAGGATTTTATTCAATCTTAAAGGAATAGAGTAAAACTCCTTTTGTCATCTGATATAGTAGTCCATCCACACCATAGGGTGGTATAGTGTAGTGGTCAGTAGTGTGGAGTAGTGGTTAGGCGACCCAACCAGCGGGAGACATGAGGGTTGTGACAGTAACTGTACATCTATTTACATTATTTCTTCTCCTCTACAGCTCTGGTACCTTTTCGTTTTCTCATGTCGTTTGGTAATGATGATGTAGGTATGTATGAAAACTCACTATTAGGTCACAGAGTGGCAGAAGCACTGACTCGCATTGACTGCTAATTCTGATTCAGTGTGAGCAAAAGTTTAGATATTTTTGGGAAACGCACTTATTCACTCTCCTGTTAAATGTTTACACGAGAAGACTGCTGCATCTCCTGCGTCTGTGCAGTGAGCTACAACCAGGTCAGCTTAGCATAAAGGTTGTTTGTTCCTCTGTCCACTGCTAAAAACATCCCCATTTCCATTTTGATAAAGATAAAACAAACATTATAAGGTGAGCTTTGGAAGCTCAAACATGCATTTCCTGTCTTTATGCTCAGCTGTAGCTTCATGTTAAATGGATCGTTCCTCAGCAAGTAAGCGTGTTTCCCAAAATGTCTTGAAAATTCATTTAAGCTACGACCGTTTTTCAGCAATCAAACTAACAATCAAAGAAAGATACTGTATGGTGACAATGAATTGAGGTCCCAGTGTTGCATATATTGCAGAACAAACAGAAGTGCTTTACCTACAACAGCCCATATTTAGTGCATAGCCTTCTTTGTGTATTATTGCCAGAGGATGACATGAAGCTTAAATTTTGTTTGTGAGTCTTGTGATCCCTCACTTGTTTTTTCCTTCTTCTGCATATGCAGACACACGCGTTAAAAGAAATCCTGATTAACAAGTCAAAGCTATCCACACCACAGAAGCCGCGAACTCTGCTCTGCTCTCTCTGAGCCTGCAGCAACACTAGGTAGGGGTTGTGAGGACAGCGGGAGGGCAGGGTGTGTCAGGAGGGACGGGTTTTAGGCATGAAGCAGTAGGGTGAGGTAGGGTCAGTGGTCAGGGGAAAGAAGTATACCGGCTCGGGTTTACTGCCGTTGTGGATTGGGCCGATGTAGGTAGTGGGCGGCGCTGGCGTTTGCAAATAGTCAGAGCAAGTAGAGTGATGGGAAGAAAAGACGTTTGAGGAAACTGATCGGGAAACAGATGGCCGCATGGTGTCTAACAGTGGTGCGGCTGTAGTCTGTGGGAATGTGTGGCTGTGTAGCTGGTGTCGCTGGAGCTGCTCTGGAGGCTGTAGTGGTCTTCCTCCTCGCCATCGCTAATGCTGTCCACGCTGTCTGCCTCGCCGGGGGTGAACTCCATGCCCTCAATGTCCACCTCTGCACACACAAAGAAAGAGAAAATACACTGGGTTATTTTCAGTACTGAAAAACACAGCAACAGAGAGAAAACTGTTTATTTCCACCCAACCGTGAGCATTTATTAGGGAGCCTGCTCCTCGTGTGGATTAGAGCTGGATTTAGGCAGCCATTAACTCGGAAAAAACAGGCAGATCTTTGTCCTGCCGTATAGCTAATCCCCATCCATTGATAAACAACTGCATGTGTGTTTACCTCATTCGGAATTAGTGAACACAGAGTACAACGCTTCCAACCAAGCACCTTTAAGCTTTAACGCTGGAGAAGAACAACAAGAACAAGCGCGCTCGTACTACAGCTAACTGCAAGCGTGTTGATAGACGTTCTGATCGGCAATCGAAATCAATAGTGTTTTTTCTTAGAGGCACTTGTAGTGTTGCACTAAACATAAAATGTTTATGACAGAAAGCTACAGAGACAGTCAGTGTGTTTCATTGGTTTCTGTTTTTAACCAGTGTCTGTTTGTATCTAGGTCATTTCTGCAGCTAAAACATGACAAAGCTGTTAAGCTGCTATAACCTGCAGCAGTGCACAGACCACATGACATGAAAGCTCCCACCATCAGTAGCTAAAGAGGAGCTTTCTTTATCTGCAGGCTAAGGTGTTAACCTTTGACCTTGGTGCATCACCTGGCAAACAAGGCCAGGGCGAAGCACAAAGTGGCTTTTCTTTGCAAACACAAAGAGCAACAAAACAGCTCTGAGGGAGTTTACATGTGGATACATGCACCAATAATGTTGTGCTGTTTAAGCTGTGTTTTGCAAACAGATATAAATGTAGCTTTACGGTAAACAGCGTACGTGTCGAGTCCAGGCCGAGCTATACCTTGGTCGTTACTGATTTGCATTCAAAGTGGAGATGATCTACATTCTATTTACATCAGTGTCATCGATAGATAAAGTCAGACCACAACCTCACACACACAGACGAGGTGGCGAAGCAGAGCAGATCCTTAGAAAAGTGACATTATGTATGTTTTAGTGAAAAACGAGAAGTGGGTGTACCACAGCTAAACTACACACAAGGTTCGCTAGTGAACTGATCCCTGTCGTCGCACCTTGCTCGGAGTCGGTGGAGATGGTGGAGCCCATGCTGTCAGTGCGGATGCGCTCCACAGACCCCGACACAGAGAGCTGCTCCAGGCGGCGTTTGAGGTAGCGATGCTCTCTCTGCAGCTGCTCCTTCGTGTTTAAAGCCTTCCTGTCCTGCTCCTCCAGCTTCTGCAGACACACAAACACATAGAACAGAAATAAATGATAACGTTCTGTGTACACATTATCTGTGTTTCCTTTGTCTTTTAATTGTATACCATTAAAACATAACTGTGGACTATTTTTGCATTCACTTTGGCAGCTGCAGGCAAATAACACCACATTGATTATTGATTGTTATACATATTTGTTTTTTGACATTAAGTATTGCTATAAAGAAAAAGACAATGTAAGACTAAGCAAATGATCTATCTTTATCTATCTATCTATATATAACAGATATCCATTTCTATATCCATTATATATATGTAGATATATATAAAAACTATGTTCTTACAACATGTTATTGTTTACATCTGACAAATATATGATTAATAAAGTTACAATACAGTACATCAAAGTGTCAACATGTTTTGAGGAAGTGACTGTGTTCGGTTTGTAGGCTAGAAAGTAAACATTAAATATAAAGTCTTGTAAAGGTTTGACTCAGTGTAGCATCACATTTTGTACTTCTTTGCCTGCGAAAGTTTTCGGTGGTGAATCAAAGTGAAGTCAGACCCATGTGGTCCCTGGCAGTACCAGAAGACGCGACGCAATGACGAGAAGCAGTGCAGATCTAGTCTAAGGACATACATGATAAACAGGAAATGAAGGGTTAAAACTTGCTACATCAGAACTTTCCACCAACCACACTGTTGCTGCTTGTAAACAGCAAGATCAGTCTCCACTCCACTTACAGTCACTTGTCCTGCTGCACATTTATACACGTGTGTGTGTGTGTGTGTGTGTGTGTGTGAGAGCTGCAACAAGTTTTTTTTTTTTTGCATTTTGACAAACTGTGTCAACATTTTGGACTCACAAACCAATATTTTAAAATATAAAAACCACAAATATGCTGAAGAAATTATTTTTTGCAAAGTTGGAAAAGTAATACGACCAAACAATGGTAAAACGGACCTGCAATAAAGCCTCATGTCGTTTTTATCTCCGTGTCCGTCAGCATCTACAATAACTGGCGTTTCATTATGGTTTTTTAATGCCGGCACTTTTGACTCCTAAGAATTAGTGAACGAGGGAGAAGGAGTTGGCCTTAAAGAAACTAAACATCCAGTCATGTCATTTCACATATCTGCCTTCAGCTGTGAGAGATTTCTTTTCTAGCAGAACTGCACTGATTACCACTTAAAGTATGCAAGGAAAGGACATGTAGAGAAAGGTTCAGAAAGGTTCAAACTTCATGAAAATAAGTAACTTTCATCACTGACACATCTTTACTGCTTTATATGCAGCTATTGCTTGTTAAGTCCGGTTAATTCAAAGCTAATACATCACTTTTAGTGACTTTTAGAGTACCTTGATGTGCATCTTGGCCCTTTTCAGCAAGCTCAGTGTGGTGTGTCTTGTGCTGTCTGGGCCCAAAGGCACCAACTTCTTCAACTGTTCCAAGTACAGTCGTAGTTTGGCACGTCTGCAAGCACACAAGCACAGAGTGAGTCAGCACACATCACCAGCAGAACAGTGGACTACACAAACACACCCGAAACAGTTTATCCACACTTCCCTGGAGAACAGAAACAGATGTTGCTCCTCATGCTTGCTCTGACAGATTTCTCGTACTGGACCCAGTGCGACTTTGGATGTGACCATGAGATGCTGCACGCTCAAACGGTTTCCACTCCGCTATGTTTTGCAAAGCCTAGAGCAAACCACTTTCTAGACAAGTTCACTACATGTCTTGTAATATCGATATTTATGAATCGATCTGCCCGATTGTCCACAGAAATAACGAGTCTCACTGTCCCAGACACAGGAAGGATCTGTGGACATATTTCCTGTTGTCACACCCACATATGACACAAACTCAAATTGTGACACAAGGCCTTGAACTGGACACTTGTCTGAAAAGGGCATACTGTAGGTGTCTAACCATCTTTTCTTTCTGCCTGTGACCTAATGTGTAAAAAATGTAAAAATAAAAAATGTATATTATCTTGCATTGCACAACCGTCACTGTAACTTATGCATTTGCAGAATTCCTTTGAGCTGCACGCTGACCTGAATATCATCTCAGCGGTCTATTTGACAAATCTCGTGTGAGCTTGATGCAGTCCTGCTGCACTTGAAAACTGAGGGCGAGTTCTTCACACAGTCGCCGGGTGCAAAAATTCATTACCGACCAAAATGATGGCCATGAGAAGTTTCACATCTGTTTTAGTGATTCTGTTGGATCAACCCAAGACACAAATTATGACTCTGTGTTCCTACCAAAGCCCTGCAGGCCAACAACCCTGGATCCACAAGTAAACACTCGCTGGATGCAGCATTTGGATGTTTAATTCAGTGACGACAAGGCAAAGTTCATCTCGGTGTGGACTTAGTATGGATACTGTATGTTCTTTCAAAGCTTTTATTCACAACATTTCTATCAGAGGACTACCTCCCCTCTCTGTCCATGGTCCATTCAAATGTGTTCATAAAGGCCTTTCAATCCTCCATTAGTCAAGCTAGTCCATGAACCATTTCTTTGTTCGGATCTAGCCTTTCCCCTTTCCTCCCGTTCCTCTGGCTAACTCCGGCTGAACGGTAAACAAACTCAAACAATACAAGGTCTCCACCGGCTATCTCTGCAACCACAATAAACCTAATCAGAGAAACGAAGCTCTCAGCGAATGGCTGCAGGGACGAGCACAAACAGGAGACCGCAGCTAATGCTCAAGAACACACACACGCACACACACGCACACACACTTTCCCTGTTTTTCCTCTTTTTTCTTTCATTTTCAGGAAGGGTGTTGCCTGTGTTTTTCACATGGAGTAAGACCCTCTCACTAGCCCCGTCTGTTCCATTTAGAGGTCTTCCAGAAACAGCCCCTGGTCAGCAAGAGTCTCAGGGACGAGACATAATTATCCAAACTCCTACGTGCTTCTAGGGCTTTTAGGGATTGGATCAGGGCTATGAAAATAGCCAAATAAATATCATCTACCTCTTCACAGGTGCTTGCTGGTCTGCACAAAAAGGGCGTGTGAAAGTGCTCCCCTTCTTTTATTTCCTCCTCTCCCAGGGGGCAAACTCCCCCCCTTCATCCGCTGAGCCCCTCCACCCCATTGCTCCACCCTGCCAACACCAACAGACCCCTCATGCCACTGGAAAACAAGTGTCTTCTGAGGACAGGGGTGGGGGCCCACCTCCAACCTGCCCCAGTCGTGCCACATGAAGCACCTGGAGTCCAGCCAGAGGGAAGTGGGCAGGAAGGAGCTGGGGGTCTGCAGCAGAGGGGGGTGGAGGGGTGTTTTTTTGCGAGGGAGCAGGGTCCGAGTTAGTGGATGACTTTCTCTGGGGTTGTAAAAAGGCCTCTTTGAGTGCAGTGTGCTCAGCTGCACTCCATACACATCATCCAAAGGGTAACTTGAGCCAATAGGCAACCATCTTGTACCCCCCCCACTCTCTTGTAATGAAAAACAAAAACAAGGCGTTCCCCGAATACCCTTCTTTCACCCCCGAGAAAACTCTTTTTATTCATCACAGACCCCACCTGTATGCTCACGACATGTTTCAGCTGGTAGGAATGTGCACCGAGCACTTTCATCACTTCTTTTACCAAATATACATAAAATCAACGTCTCTACTGTCAAATAAACAGATTTTTCATTACATTCCAAATCCAGATTTTGCTTGTAAATGATGAGAAAGCTCTTGACTTCATGCTGAACGAGTATCTCCTTTAATGCTGACAACAATCCACTTGCTTCTTAAGATCCAACAGAGCTTTCCATACAATCTGCTGCATACTATCAGTCCTCAAAGTGACTCGGTTTCAGAAACGCTTCATGTATCTGATGCATCTCAACAGGGCGGGACTTTGTTAGACCTGGCAGTGTGTCAGTGACGGCTCCCTCCTGTCAGCATGTGCTCCCTCGTCACGAGACACACTCACTATTTCTCTTCAGGAGTGTACAGTCGATACGGAGCGGCATCAGGAGCCTCCCTCCCTCACTCACATTTGTTATTTCTAAGCCAAGCCCTGGTCACGCAATGTTTATCAGACTGGCTCAAACAGCCGAGCGAAGTGTGGCACCAGAGGAGCGTGAATGTTGCGCCCATGACAGAAAGTACATCCTGGTCAGCGTGGTTCTCAATCACAACACGCCTTCTTTGAATGTGTGGTGTCACAGAAGGGTTAGGACAGTTTGCTAGTTCCTTTTCAGTACACACACACACACACACACTCAGGCAAGGATTCAAAAGCAACAAATCATCACTTTTTTCCCCCTCTACTTCAATTTTCATCTGAAAGTTTGAATAGTTCAAAATGCAAAAACCAAACAGACATGTCTCTGTGCTGCAGGGCTGAATAATACATCTACGACTTGCTTTGCCCTGCAGTCTGCGGGTAAGCAACCACCTGACCACTTTCACGTGCAGAGTACCACGGGATGATTTGTGTCTGATCTCCGGCCCTCCCTCCCCCCCCTCCTGCCTCTCCATCACAGGCAACGAGCCAAAACAAAGCAACGGCCGAGCAGAAAAAGAAACTTTTGCTCAGAACGCTGCACGCTGCTGAAACTGGAACAAGCTATTTAAACTGATGACTTATGCTCAAGGTTACTGGGTACAGACCAAGACTTTCTCACAGATCTGCTCATTTTGGGCCTTGGAAGGGGAACAAGCATGAAATATCTTGTTTTGCTGCTCGTGTCAAAGGAAAGCAGTGTCTGTCAGATGCATATCGAAAGGATATTTATGTATACTGCACCAGGAGATGGAAATAGTGACCATGACCAGTTTCACAGGGGCCACACACACACACACACACACACACACACTGTCCTGGTAACATTAGTGTGTCCTCTACAATCCAGAGCTCTGGGACTGCAAATCTATCGACCCACAAGGAGCTGCAGGGCCTGATATGGTAAGTCAGTGCAAACAACAGGCCTTCACCCCTCACTCACTGCACTGTTTAATGAGTTCGCTGCAGCCCGGCGCATTCCTCAACCCAAACGCAAAGGACTGAGTGGCTTGTCTGGCACAGAGCCAGACCCGCTAAACTCAGGTCAAAGGTCACCAGAAGCACCACTGCAATAACTCCTCTCGCTGCTGGAGCTGACTTGGTTTTCTCCCTCGTTGGGTTTAAAGAAAAGAAAATGCATTGCCAAGCCCCTGGTGTTGTTTTGACTCGAGCCCAGCTTTAAACATCCAACATAATGCAGTAAATTAATCTCGAAATGTTACTTGTAACCTCGGCAGATGATCTGATCTGTGTTTTTTTATGACTTAAAGGATAATTCTAGCTAATTACAGCGTGGAACTAAATGACAGCTAAGGTTGTCGTTCTTATCGGTAATAAAAACACTGCACACGGCAGGATTGTCCAACTGCTTGTGACTTTTTAATAAAGCTACTGTGTCGTGCTCGGCAGTAAACATGGTGAATGCTGCTGAAGTTAGTAAAACTAAAGATAGTAAAAATAATAATACGTTTAATAAATAAGTGAAGGTTTCATACACAATGTGTGAATTTGTTCACAGTGCAGCTTCACTATATGAAGTGAGAGAGTGTGCATCACCAGGGTGAGGTGGAGGAATTTGGGGTGGCCAGCAGAGTGGCTCCACATCTGGCTCGCAGGTGTCCAGAGAGTATGAGGCAGATGTAGTAGTGTTTTAGGTGGCGAGGGACGGAACCCAAAGCCCAGTCAACAAATACTACACACACCTCGAGCATGTTTACATTTAGCAGACAGCACGCTGTCTCCAAAAATCAAGTGGGTAGAAAAATAAGACGGCACTGCAGCAGCTCATGTGAAACTGGTGGTTTGATTTGCTGCCCACGCGAGACATGAGACGCGCCGACGGGACACGCGAAAGGCTTTTATCGCGCAGGCAAGAAATGTCATTCGTCTGGGACGAGACGTGTTTGTTTTCTATCATCAGGGACGCCACGCCCCCACCCGCTGTGTGCAGTGACAACTGCAGAGCGAGGCAGACAGAGACAAGTCCCTCATAAACACATTTCCTGATGGCAGGACTGTGGAGCTTGCCCTCACATGATTCTGCTCTCACACGCAAGCGGCAAACAGACACACACCACAGCAGCGCAGGCGAACAGAGCCGTAGACACCGCATGCTTTACTGGTGACTAAACGCCAGGAAATTACACACTTGGACAGATTTGTTGTTCACCCGCTGTAGCAGTATTCCCACCAAACAAACGGAGACTTCCACAGGGCGTGTAATAGCGTAAGAGAGATGCCTATTAATTAGATTCTTTTGATTTGTTTCATGCACTGAAACAATCCCCTGTATGAGCGTGGATCATTACAAAACCCCTTTGTCAGCACAGCCAGCTAACAACAGTGCGAACAGAAAAACAGATGTCAAACAGACTTTCAACAGGGGAGCGTGTGAGCGAAGCAAGAGAGAGGTGTGTGTGTGTGGGGGAGGTTTCCCTGTGCATCTCTGACTCATTTCAACACAATGTCAAATGACAGACCTGGACATTAATTGCCTTCTGCTCCATGCACTGAAAGGTACACGTGCAAATGTCGGACAAACTAGCGGAGACAAGTTCAGCGAGCTCAAAAAAACACATTCTCCTGACACGCGGAGCTGTGGTTTCATAAGATGAACACGCAAGAAAGGTCCAGTCTCCGTGCAGGCGTAGTTCTGGTGTTTCTCTAAACGTGTTTCAAGTAAATCAGCAGAAATAAAGTTGACCTAATGACATCCTGCGGGTCACATGGCAGCATGGTGCAGAGCTGCTGGTCCTTCAAGGAATTCAACTAAAGGCAGTGAAGGGGAAAGAGCTGAAAGATGAATGGCTTCTCATCTTAAGAAAACAAGCAGCACTGATCGTGGATGCGATTGCAGAGCATTGTAGTGATTCGTGTCCTTCTAGTTCTGTGACCCCAGTCCACCCCCGCTCTCCCCGTCCCTCCCTAAACTGCCTCTCCTACTTAACCCCACATTCCTGTGTACAGTATGTGTGCATTCTCCGCTGACTTGATTTTCAGGCTGCCTGTGCGACACACAGAGCAGCCATGTCCTACACTGCCTTTCGTCCCTCCCTTTGGCAGCGCTGAGGAATGAAGAATGTCTTTTCCTTCTCCTCCTCCTCGGGCGCACAAGAGCATGGGACGAACTGTGAATGAATGGGTCGGTCGACACACTTTTGGTCCTGCTCACGCTTCAGCACTGACACCTGAGAGGGAGCAGGGACGTGCTTATATAATAATAAGAGGTTCTCCAGCAGTCGTGTGCACATACTGAAATAACGCAAAGCAGAAACACGATGGTCCACAGATAACATAAGTGCAGCAACACGGCCGAGCGCTGAAGAGCTTCTCGCTGCCCAGTGACCTCAGGGTGGAGAAATTCCATGTGACTTCTTGCTTATTCTTTGTGTACATACCGCTGTTCAACAAATACAGCGCAGGACGGCGTCTACCCACTGACTACATTAAATGTAAAACAATTTCGATAGATACCAGGAAGTTACAGAGGTGTCAGTCATCTGAGATTTTGGCTCACCGTTCATACCAACCACTCGAACTTCATCACAAACCATCATTAGTTCCTGTTCTATTTATATGACAAGAACAAAACGGAATCACGTGGCCCAACCCGAGTCATACTACAGGAGCCTCAATGACAAGGCCACTGTATTAGGTACACCGCACTAGTACTGGGTTGGAGCCCCTTCTGAACTAATGTAACTGGCATCAACGAGGTATTTTCACCCGGGGAACTGCCGCTCACTGTATTTCAGACCATACTGGTTGCGTGTGAAAATGCTAATAGATCAGCACATTTTCCTGAATACTCAGACCTGGATGTGGCTCATTAGACATTTGAATTAATAAGCAGTTGAACAGGTGTACCTAATAAAAGTGGCCAGTGAGTGTAAAGTATTACTCATGATTACTAATAATTACTCTGGTTTATTGGATATTGACACGCAATAAATGACCATAAATGAGAAAAGCAGGTGACTGTGTGACATCTGAGGAAGTTAATTGCTAAAGACAACTGCAACCAGATGAGCAGATGACTAATACAACTACAGTGGAAGGGAAGCCCATAAAATGCAAACAGCACAAAATGCAGAAGACTGTTAGACACTAACGTAACATTTAACTCAACCCTGCCCTTTTTTTTAAACATCATGCATATGAAACATGACGTCACCGCGGCCGAACATTAAACATCCACATTAACACACAGGCCCTAGCGCTGAACCACATCCTGCTGTCTTATACATGAACTCGCTGTGACAAAGAGGAGAGATGGGCCCAGATGAGTTTTGGCAGAAGGACCAGTAAAGAATGATAAAAGCTTTCTGTGAGAGTTTGCCTTTCTCCTCCTTACTGCTCCTCGGGTTTCTGCTGACTCAAGACTTTTTAAGGGAGAAAAAAAAAGACTCAAAGACATAAAACAACAGATGTGGTCTCCTGAGAGAGGAAGACAAAGAGTAGAAGGTACAGGGGTGAAGTAACAAGGCTGTGGACGGCTCCCTCCCACTGACACGCCACCATAACTCACAGTGCTTAGTGAGGTACCGCCACTGCCCAGCAGCCTGCAGACATACACACACAGGCGAGCTTCACTGGAGGGGAAAGAGACAAATAAGTCATCCATCACAGCTGGGAGTGCAAGGCACTGGGAGAGTAAATTTAATTAGAGATATCACACTGTGACAAACCAAGTTCCTGCTCTCACGTCCAAGTCAACGTAAATTTAAACTTCAGCCGATGTCACGCGGAGACTTACGACTATTTGTTGCCATCAGCCCGCACTCAGCGCTCAGAAATGAAACCGAGAGCACCTGACAGCCACTGGTGGTGCGTGTGTCAGGAGAGATAAAAATAGATCTGTAAATCCTTTTCTCAATCAAGGGAAGCTCCGCAAACATACCAGATGCTGGGCGTTACGCGACTCAACTCAGATTTCCTGTAAACAGGTGATATGTGGGAATCGAAACATCTAGAGTTCTGTAATTTCTTGGCATTGCGTGAAAAGGAAACGTGTGGCAGGGATACGTCGTCATAGGCGCGATCAAGAGCAGTTGACCTCAGAAATGGGAAGGAAGCAATGCCATCAGAGACCCACCACACAGCGCCAGCGCTCGGTTTCAAAGAAACCTCGAGCTGACGTCCTGATGCCAGTGCAGAGAGGAGATAATCAAAAAAAAAAGCAGTGGAGTCACACACACTCGAGGCGGCCTACACAGAGCCTGCAGCAGATAAGCAGGTTGTCAGGACAGACGCCCCAGTGGGACAGAGCTGGCATCCGCCCAGACGTCTCACTCTGATAAGAGGACACAAATATATGCAGGGTGCCTCCTGAACTGCTGCCCAGAGCCAGCAGTCAGCTTCATGAGAGACACCTAGCATACATACGATCACTGAACAGCCACCACTGAGTCTGGAGTCCACGGGTCAGGGTCAGGGTCAGGTTTCTGCTCATCGCCACGCAGCACTAAAGTGGTAAAGTCTCACTGATCTTATGTGTCAAAGATGGGACTTTTTCTTCATTTCTGAGTTGAAGGAATATTGAAATAAGTATTGAAGGGATTTTATTATATAGGTATTATATAGGTTTATAGGTTTACTGCTACTATAATTAACTAGACATTCGTCAGTCGCTTCATCCACCTTATGAACATGCGGCACAAGGGTGTCTCTGTGCGCCGTGAACCACACGCAACAACACACAGAGACGGTGAGTCAGGGTTCAAACATCAGCGCCTCCCTGGAGGGTGTGAGGGACGTCGAGTTCGATGAAGCGATACCAAAAGTGCTGCAGATTAAACAGGGCTGAGGCTTCACGCACTCATTAAACTAGTTTGACAACACAGAAGAAAACATTTGGTTTTCTTATGAATCACCAGGAGACAGACAGGAATCAACCAAGGACAATGGCCTAATTCCTGTAATCAGCAGGACTGAAGCTACTCTAGTCATGTTTGGCATTTCAATTTCTCTCTTCTACCTTTTCAGTTATTAACGAATCGTCTGGGAAATAAGAGAAGATGCCTAACAAGGCCCAGAGAGGACACAACGTGACCTCTTCAGAATGCTTCCTCCCTCTGACCGAATGCGTCAAAGCAAGACAAATATTTAAAAAATATATTTTCAGTGATCAATCCAAACACAAACTCAGTCTTAATATTTGTCTCGATCCTTATCTAAAACAACACGTGTGTAAAGATTACAAGTCAACAATGACCTGTGAGATCAGTCTGAGTTGGACTTTTTCAAACTAACCTTAAAAATGTTTTTTTAAATAGTTAAAACCAAAAACAATGTCAGAAAATGTAATATCAGAGCTAAGTTATATACGAGTAGCTGGGAAGTGTTTAGTGTCAGTTTAGTGTCTGAATTGCTGTTGGGTAATTTTCCGTTGGTGAACTAATTCAGCGTTACGAATCAGTTGCTCAACTATAGAATAACACAGTTGAACAGCTGTATGTCGGAGTAATAGTCGCGTAACTGGGGCCACAGGTCCAGACAGGGATTAAACCAGGATGATAATAACTTGATTATTCACCACAGTCACGACACAACTTGGTAACAACACGTTTTTTACTACAAGGGAAGTGAGTAAAGAGATTATGGAACTCTTTACTGGCACTGTCAGTTTGGCTGGACACCGCTTCGCTGGCAACCGACCGCACCCTGTCATCGGACATGAGGTAACTGTTGTGTCTCAACACCTGCAGCGTAACCAGCCGGGACCTTTCCTACGTCTCAGGTCAGAGAGGAATTTGTCTGTACTTGTTTCCCTCGGCTCTGCGCTCATCCATTACTCACCTCCAGACATGTGACTGGCGTTCCCTCAACGTGGGGCACAGTGTGTCATGCACATGCAGCCTAACTCATCCTCACCCTTCTGCTCGAACGCTGACGACTACGTTTCCTAAATCCTCCCTGGCAGTTTTTTTTTAAATCATGGTGACTTTATGATTAAAGTCATCAAACTGATTCAAGTAAACTGTTCACTTCCTGTCTGTAAGACATAGTTCTCAAAAGCAGCCAGACTTTGTTGTATCAAAGAAGAATTTTGCTTCCTAACAAGAACCCCCGTTTATCTGTGAACTCACTTCCCCTGTCGATGAAGTCAAAACATGACAAAAACACACGTCTGAGTCTTTAATGACCAAGGATATCGCGTCACCTCGAGCTGAGAGTTGTACTCCAAAGAGAGGAAACAAACCAAAGAGTTTGTGAACGGCAGTGAGACGCACGCTGGTAGTAGTAAAACAGCATTGTGTGTGTGTGTGTTTTGGATTTGGAAAGCTGACAGGAGAAGGCCGGACTCAGCCTGCCTCTATTCACAGCATCAGTCTGAGCAGGATTATCACATTACTGACAGGATTCTCTCCCCATACAAGGTAACGCGTTTCACTTGTCTTGACTGACAAGACAAAATCTGATGTTCACTGGCAGCCAACGTCTGCTCACTTAGTATCAGACGGGAGTCATGGAGCAGGTTAAAGAACACTGGATGACGCCTTACCTGTGTTTCTCCAGCTCGTTGTGCGATGATCTGAAGGAGCAAACACACAGAAACAGGTGTGAGAGTCAAAACAGCAAGTGCAAAAGAAGTCTACACCGACATCAAACTACATGATATGAGAGTTAGATGAGGATGTAGCGGATAATCCGGGTTTGTAAATGTTTTGATTCAAAAGCAAGACAGATAAAAGCATAAAAGTGTGACAGCAAGTGTGAGAAACATGCAGAAAAATGTGTTGATAGATGAAGGAAAGTCTTGAGTCTTATCGCCTTTTACATTTCTTCCCGCCTCCAGGTGGCCATAGGACGTCTGAACGCCGTAGCTGCCGCACAGTCACAGATTTCACAAGAGCAGTACCGATTTAAAGTTGTTTGTTGCAGAGCGGCTCGGATTTGCTGAATTAAGGGCACAGACGCACAGAAGCCCGTTCACACGTTCTGGAAATAGACATTGATGACACGTGTGCAAAAACTGAAGCCTGATTTTATAATCTGACATCTGTCTGAGTGTACAGCGGCGGCCGTAAATGGCCCAGAGAGACTGAAGTATCTGTGACACTGCACACACTACGCCTTCCCTGCCCACGTTCAAACAGCATGCACACACTTCTGTTGTTGCTGCACGCTGGCTGAACAGCACTGTGGACATGGGAGAAAAACAGACTCGTGCATCTGGAGGCCGAGACGCCACAGAATTCCTCAGCGTGTGGGCTACTCCGAGGAGAGTCCCTATTATGATGTGCAGCCGGGAGCAGCGAGGGCACAACGGTCCGTCTGAAACAGGCCCGCTGTTCATGAGACTGCCGTGGATACCACAGCAATAAAAACAAAAACAACAACAACAAAAGGCCAGACTGACAACAAGCCTTTTGAGATTTTCCACTGTCTGAAACAGCTACTAATAACACGATCCAAAAGGCAGACAAGGAGCTTTATTCTATCATGGAGGACGCCGTGCTATTCAACCCTGCACAAATTGGGGAAACGTCTCGGTCGAAGCAAAGGGCACGACCAGGAAATCATGCAGCAGATTTCAAACATTAAAGTGTGGTGTGGCAAACAAAGGACAAGGTGATGATAAACTGTCCAAAAGAGCACAGGCCTGTAACTAATCATTCTGTTAAGTCACACACACACACGTACAGCACTTACTCTATGTGAACTGGGCCTTTCGTGTCATCTGAGCTCTCAGGCAGGTGGCAGAGAGGTGAAGCAGGAAAACCGCCATCAATAACGTTTCAGCTCTCAGACCAAGTGTTTTCACTTAACAACAGTCTACGAGTAAACAAGGAAACTCCATCTGAGTTCCTTCTCTCTGTCCAGAAATAGACCTCCAAATGTTTTTTTTCCAACATGCCCTAAATACGGCACCATTTCAAAAAGCGTTATCTGTTTTAATTTGCTGATTTGATCACGACATCAGAAACTATAAGACTGACTGTTCCTTGGACAAAGCGAGCACTGTGCTTTTTATTTTAAACCAACAGCGAGCTTCTGTTACACAGAAAATGCTGTTTCAGTTCAAACGTGTTTTTACTTCACTACCATCCAGTATCCTGTTGATGCTTAAAAAAAACTGTAGGCGAGTATAAAGGGAGCTGGGGAATTTGGAAAAGCAGGTCTGGTGTACGTAGCTCAGTGGGCTGGTGTTTGTCACAGTGTATGTCTGTTGAGGCCACCACACCCACCTGCCACATCCTCATACACACCCCTCACCCACGCATTCACAAACATAGTGTAAATAATTGTGTTACTCTGTCTTAGACTATCAAGGAATGTGGTGACGACTGCATTCGTTGGTCACAAACGAACGCTACGGTCTCTTGTAAAAGCAACTAAACTCTACACCTTATGTAGGAATGTAATCTCAATAGTAGCGCTGCAGGTTAACACGCTGTTAAGAACATGCAGTGACGTAACTTGGAGATTTACTAGTGGAGAAATCAGACTAAGTGTGCTTCCCTAAATGAATATTAGCCAACAGGATATGTTTTTTGTTTCATCAGAGCTTGACGTACAAGTGTACATTTGTACTCGTGTCAAGGTAATATAAGGTTATCTTATATGCCAAGCAATGAATGACTTCAACGCTTAGTCATGAAGCTTATTATTGTGGGGACTGAAGACGTGCTGACGTTTACATGACCTTTAACCAGCTGTTACCTGAACTCAAGAGAACCAGAGCTGGACTAAACCGAAAATGAAACCTACATGTATTTACTTATGTAATACAACTGCGTGCATGCAGTCTGTGTATATTAGCTACAGACTGTGGCACAAAAGTGGACTCTGGAGCTTTAAAAACCAATGGATGTGAGCCTCATCAGCGGTTTCGATCTGTGTGTGTGTGGACAGAAAAGACATGTACTGTACTTTCATGTAACATCAGACACACACATGCAGGTCAAACCAACCACATGAATAAAAAAAAGAGAGAGGGGGGGGGGAGACGCGAGACACGCACAGGTTGGAGAACGATAGCCGCGCGAGACAGGCTGCAGAAACGAAAGGTTACGTGCGTGCCGAGTGTTTTCTGTCTGCGCGGTGCGTGTGAACCAGAGAGAGAGAGAGTGGGAGCAGCAGAGAGTTGACAGTGTACGCGTGGCAGTGTTTACTGGAGAGACCAAAACAGAGAGCCCAGCCCAGGCTGCGAGAAACACGGCAGTTAGCGTGAAAATAGCTGCGCTTTCACGGTGTGCGTGCGTGTGTGTGCGTGCGCGCGCATGTCTGTTTCCACGAGCCAGCGCGAACACAAACAAGCAAACAAACAGAAAGCAAGAAAGATATTTACCTATTGTTGTTCTGAGCTTTTCTGGATATTGGCGAAGCTTTCGTTTTCTTTCTGGAAAAGTCGCTACTGTACGGTAAAACAGACGCATAACCGTGCTCTGCCTCTATTGACAAAGGAAACAAAACGCATACATTAAAACAGCACAGTGGTGTCAGTAAGAATATAAGGTAAACTGTCATTCAGGGAAACTGTGACACAGCTACTGACTGTTCATGTCATTTCGAGAGGAGCGGTACCTGTCACTTTGCTACTGGATAATATCTCAATGTCAAACATTTCCCTACACAAAACTGAACCCAGAGTATATACATATATGTATAAGAAATGATAACAGGTCATAAATGCCATGACACCGTTTGAATGACGAAATTATCTCTGCTGTTCTAGCACACAAGCTACTAGGTCCAGTTGGTACCCATCGTCTGGTCTGTGTCCCGTTGTCTGTAAAGTGACATCATACCTGCACTATGTCAGGGCACGTCAGAACTTCACAAATCACAGACTACCCTAAAAAGATCCTCCGTTCACACGACACTCGTCAGCGCAGAAATGCTGTCAATTTGTCAATTTAGCTCGAAATACCTCTGTCTCTTCTTTCCAGGTACTCTGCAGCCTCCAGCAGAATTAAAAGAGAATTAAGTTCCATCTCGCTGTTGTCTTGATATAAAAATCGAAACAGTCTATTTACACAAATATACAAGTCATAGGATATTGGAATGGCAATTGTTTAAAATGTTTCTGGCGATGTATATATGCTGCTATATTCCGTTCTGAGTCTCAGTGACTCCAAACTACAGTATCAATAGCACCTAACTAAAACTCAGAGAAGTGAGTGATCGCGCCCCTGTCCAATCAGAAAAGCGCAAAGGCGGGTTCAAGGTCTCTCCTGGCACATCTCACCTAATCATCAAGCGTTACAGCGTGAGCAGCGACGTGATTGGTTTGACAACGCAAAAGTCATCATGGACATACCCTAGCAACAGCCTGAGCATCCCGCCTCCTCTGTAGCGGATTGGTTGACACGCAGAGAGGCCCGCTCTGATTGGTTGGGATGAAATCGCGGGGGGGGGCTTAAGTTGTACTTGGGTGTTGTTTTGGTTGCTGAAGTTCTCCGAAGTATACGTTTGGCTTGAGACCGTGAAATAAAGCACGTATACGGTCGTTTAGTTAAAAACATTTAAAAAATATATAATAAATATAGGTGAGAAATGTGTCATAAGCGGGTGCAGCATAACATAATTACAAACATCTGGTGTATTTCTTATACGAGTGATTATGAAAGTCCTGTAAGAGGCTGCGGAAACTAAAGTGACTTGTGAGTAAGGTACATAAAATTACCAGGCCTTATTTGCATTTTTAAAAAATGAAAGCTGTAAATCACACGTAAGATTCATTACATCCTGTTTGAGTAGACTGGGATGGCAACATGGGTGTAACAAGCTGTCTCTCTTAGTACAAGTACAGCAAGAGTGATCATTTTGGAAGTCTTGGCTATGAAGTGTAAGTTCAGTGTAAGCCCTCAACATTGTGGTTTGAGTGTTAAACAGCTCATCCTATGCGGTTTCCCGAATCCATTTTAAATTTATGATTACATAAACAAACCTGCATGAAAAAATCATTTCCACATGAAAAAATACACTTTAAAGCATTTCAGGTGTGCCATAACCTATGTGACACAAGAAAAGCTCTTGCATTTATTTGGCACATGTTTGCCGGATGCCTTTCCTGACGCATCCCTCCCCAATCTCTAATGGGACTAAGGCCGGTACGCAGAGTGCAATGGCTTGTGCAAACCTCAGTGGCTGGGGTTTCTGGACCTGATAGGGGTTCAGTGTCATGTCCAGGGACACATCGACATATGGCCAGGAAGAGGCGGGTAGTGAACCACTGACCCTAAACACCCCAGAGATAGGACAAACCACTAAAAGGACAAACATGTCAGCATCACATCATCAATCATGCCTTTATCGTGGAGAGGCTGGATGGAAACCATTTTTTAAAAATGTAATATTACATATTAGAGTGTACTTAAAACTCGCTAAACAGTATTTAAAGGGCTTTGAGCCTATGATGAACTAGAATTACCAAATTATGATTGCATGCCCCACACTAACCAGTGGTGTTTTAGTTTACATGCAATTCTGTCCAGACTCATATTGTAATAAGTTTATATGTAACTCTGAGATGAGTTTTGTGCCACATGATAATGAAATTCCTCCTAGGTCTTTCTGAGCTATAGCACCGATGAGAATGAACCTTGAGCGTATAGTGACCTTGGCCTTTGACCACCAAAATCGAATCAGTTTATCCTTGACCCCAAGTGACAATTTGTGCGAAATTACACGAAAGACAGATCATCTTGATAGAAATTGGACATTCCTAATAATAGGATCAACATGAGGTTACTGTGACCTTGATCTTTGACCTGTGGCCACTAATCACTTCATCACTGACTTCAATGGGAGTTTGAACAAATTCGAACAAATTCCTTTAAATAATTCTTCATATATGGCATTCACAAGAATAGGCTGCATGTCTGATTTTGACCTTTGACCTTTAGCCTAAAAAATCTAATCTAATCTTATCTATTCTAAGTTGACAGCTGTGCCAACTTTGACAGAATTCCTTTTAAGCTTTCCTAAGATACATTCACAAGAATTGATGGATGGATGGAGAATCTGAAAACACAACGCATCCGACCCTGGGTGGCATCAGTGTGAAGACATAAAAATATCCTGTGGTGATGACTCAAAATTAAACTCTTTGGGTAGATTTCAAATCCCTATGTCTGGTGAACAAGAGCCAGCGCTCATCTCATGGCTGATATCATTCCTGTGCTAAAGCATGAATGAATGATTGATGACTGCTCTTGCAGAAACTTTGCTCTAGAGTGCAGGAGACCTGAGAGTGGGGCGATGGTTAATCTTTCAGCATGACCATGACCTGAAGCATACAAAAATTACAGTGCTGGAGTGATTTCAGGAAGTGTCTGATTGCCCCCAAGTGAGCTAGCAATTGGGGACTTTTTCTAAATTCTAAAAACATGTTTTTATTTTGTCAAGGTGTCATTGAGTAGATTGATGAACAGAGGGCAGACATGGCAGTTTAATTAATTTAAAACGACTTGTTGACCTGAGTGTAAAGCCTGAAACAACTTGCTAGATTCATTGTGCTTCAATGCAAAAGAAAGACCTCATCAGAGCAATTAATTGTCACTTCAAGCCCTCGGTTTTATAATATGCTTGAAGCTAAACTGTGGGTGAGAGCAAGGTTTCACAATTGCTGGAGCAATGTAACTGCTGAATATCTCAGAAGGTGCCCATGCAGAGTATAAATGTGGTTTGCTCTGCATCACAGTCAATTTATATTTCTAGCAGCCAGATATTTGTGCATCAGCTTGTTATATTCTTTACAATGCGGGAAGTGACTTTTAGTACAAATGATGCTGATGATGAAAAAAATATCCTTAAGGACCAGAACAACAAACATTGTTTTTGTTGTAGTTTCTTGGAAATAAGGATACAGGATCCTTATGATACATATTGTGCAGTCTAATTTCAGACCGTATAATTGCTGCATACTTTTGTAACTGTCATATAAAATAAAATTGTGTTCAGTCAACATGTTGAGTGAATGCTCTGCATTTAGTTTAGTCTGTTCACGCTGAACATACCAACTTTTATTAAGTACACCGGGTGTGCTTAATACACAATTGCATAATTTAATATAATAATCATGTGTCAATAAATACATTTCTTTCTTTGCAAAGTTGTAAGAGACATTCAGGATGCAGGTGACTGTAAATGATTCGACATTTACTGAAATTGTGATTATATTTGGTTCACACAGCTGAAGCCATGCAGAAACCACATTCAGCTGCAAATGAAACTGTGCACACATTTTGTATGTCAAGAGCTTTTATTTCCTTGTTTTGCCTGCCTTCATTTTACATTACTTAATTTCATCTGGAATAACTCCTGTTAAATATGATATTATATTTTGCATTAAGATCAATTTGAGGCTTTTCTTATTGTTGTTTTAATTACTGCTCATGAGGTTAGCTGTTTGGCAGTTAACTCTCTCCCACACAGTTTTTATTGATCGTGTACAGCTCATAGTGCAGATACAGATATTAGATCTTTTTATCACCCTTTCACGTTAACAGAATTTGTTGATTCATTTGTGATGAGATTTAATACATTTGTACAGAGTATTGTAGAGTATTGTTTTCTATCATGCCCATGTGTACGTGCACTTCATGGTGATGTGGACACACAGTAAACAAGGGACCAAATTAGCCTTGATGCATGCTCATTTGAGACAGTGCAGCAGCACACAGTCATAATAAGAATGTAAAAGTCACACGTTCAGTGCAGCTGTTTCATAACAAGCAATTGCATTTCTCTGGTAATGTCTGATGTTGTATTTGGGCTACACCTCATGACTATTCCTGGGGTAATTATAGAGAAGTTATGCAACTTGTTCACTTCTTATCAAAGAGCCACATGTGCTGTGATGTTCCACTGAACGCTGTACATCTGTAGCTCATTTTGGATTGTAGGAGCATTTGTTTGACCTCACTGGAGGTCAGCGTGATAGAGTAAATACCAAACTTGACCCTGACCCTGCACAGATTTTTTTTTACATAAGCAACAATTCATGCATTTCTGAATGTTACCACCTCTGAGCGTTTTTACATTTATTTGCTCCGCATGGTTTTGGAAACATGTTTCCTCTTTTACTCAGCAGGGCTGCAGTAGAAGTATGTGGCTCTTTGCTGCTGAATGTTCTGTAGGTATTTTGTGACGTGGTTTGACAATAATTGCATTTACAACACATTTTTTTTAAGTGGTAAGTGAATGTTGTTCAAGAAGACACAAAGGGGAAATAGATCCAAAGTTCTGTTCATTAAAAATGTAAAAGACATCTGGTTGATCTGCTTGGACACTTTGGATTTCAGCCTGTGTAACATTTGAACCATTATCTCATCAACATCTGTGATTTGTGGCTGTGAAAAAAGGAAAAAGAGACAAAATGTTTTACTTAGAAGAAGTGTTTTTGCAGACCATGGAATCCTGATTTGTACATAAATGTAATATTAACTATGCGTCGTCCCGTTTGATGATTGGTCATTCATGCATGTCTGCAGCATGTGTGAGTTATTGCTTTTTAATAAATAAAGACAAACAATACTGAGATGGTCATCACGCTAATGCGTCATGAGTCAAATGGGTAACATAAAATGTTCTCAAGGGTTAATTACAGTATGAAAATTCAACCATCCTTTTCTTTATTATATGAAAGGAAATAGCCTTTGTCCCTCATGCTGCATGTTTCTATTTATAGACTTATCTGCATGCTCTCTGATCGTAGTGGCTCAGGCCTTGCAATGCTCATTTCCTCCGGCCTGTGATCCAAATGACTACTCTCTCCACTCAGCATTTGTATTTTTCCACCCATTGCTCCATCTTACTGAAATATCTAAGTCCTGTCAGTGCATCGATTACCAGCCGACCTTAACTGTCGCAGATCATCAGTGACCAAACTCACAGTAAACAAGCGCATTATGACTCAGTTTGGGAAATGTAGGTCATAATATCAACGGAAAAGAGGTTTTGGTTGTGATTTTTGTTTCCGTGCTAAGTTGTAGTCTTAGTCTAAATAATTATGAAGTAGAGATCCTACCCTGCTGCACATGTTCTCATTTCTCTATTCTATTGTTTAAACACATCGCATCAGCGTTTTTTTTGGACTCACAGTTGCACTGCAGCTCTGCAAAAGCCTTCTGTCCTGTGTAGCTGAAAACCGAGACAATCATAAATAAGAGGTAATGCAAGTATGTGAAGCTGCCATTCAGCCTCATGCACATGTCATCAGTGAAAAAAGGAATCCATTTCACAAAATGCTTTATTCGACTGCTTCATTCAGTTTCCATTTTTAGGCATGACTGAAGAACAAAATATCAGCAACATGTGTTTTCTGCTTCCTGAACCACAGCAGACCGTCTCAAAGTGATAATCCCCCAATCAAAGTGATATAAAGTAAAATAACCCCAAATGCGTTCAATATGTGACAGGAGGGCGGGTCCTTTTTCAGTCAGTCTGTCAGTCTTCTTGCATCCAAATTTCATGCTTGTGGCTCATAAAATATCTTTTGGCAAAAAACTATGTAACAGCCGGAACCTGGACAATCTGAGGGAAATGAGTTTGTGTTTATTATTTATCTACTGGCCCCCTCTAACTTGATGAAAATGTCGTGTGTGTGTTTACTAATTGTACTGTGAAATCACCTAATTGGTTCTAAATGGGACCTGTTTGCTGGACGTTCATTTTACACACCCTTTCCTGTGTTTCCCATCTTAAAATATCTTCATATGCTCAACGTGGCTTTAGCGTAATTGTCCAAGAATTAAGACAGCTAATGAGAGATGAAGGAAGAGATTGCTGTGTTGGGGAGCTGTTTATTTTGTTGACACTGATTGTTTACTGACTACCTTCCTCTCATTGGCAACCACCCTCCACTCTATCCTTTAGGCCAAAGGTCAGTTACTGTAGTCTGCTTTCCACCATTAAGGTTCTCATGTAATCAGGGTTAGGACAGTTAATGCCATGTCACTCTAGTGTAATAAAGAAAGCAGATAACCATGGATACGTTTTGCATTTTCTTTTGACAGGCCCAGAATGAGATAATAATACAAAAAATACCTTAAAAACAAAGCTACAGGTTGTGGCATTATCAAAGCAGATGCTAAAACCCTGGGCTGATCGAGTTAAAGCCTATTAGAAGACTAAGATCAGAAATCCAGCGTTCATGCCCATACTGAACAAAAGGTCACATGGTATTAGTGTAGGAACGCTCTGATTGGTCTTGAGCTACATCTCATGTTCACCAGACTAATTATGTCCCATGACAAAAGGCGCTCCTACTTGTTTTTTTTCCGTTCAGCTCGAGCTTGATGCAATACCCTACACAGTTTGCGAAGCAGACACCGACAAACGAAGCCTTAGTCATTGAAATGGCATGTTGCTTCCACTGTGCATTTTCAGGAGCATCCTGTGTGTCATTGTGGATGTGCCAGAGAAATATCAAAGAGTTAACCGTCTGGAAATGTTCCAAAAGGTTAAGGTGGGGTCTGTAAGCAGCAGGGGTTGCGTCTGTACTGTGTACAAGCATGCACAGCACAATCCAAACATCCAGTTGCATTGTTACTTTATTTGCTATTTGGCTTTAAACTAAAAACAGCTGTTAGATGATCACAGTGATTTGCGTGTAATATTTTTCTGTCCAAGAGAATAGAAGACTAGCACGTGACATGCTGTTTATTTGCAGAAGTCTCCTCACATATAATGGTGAATCTAAGGCAGGTCACTCTCATGGTATAGGCGGAAGTTTTGCTCACACAAACCTGAAACCCCTCTCTTGAAACCGTTTCGAGATTGCTAAGCGGCAACCTCAGCCCGTGACTTCTACGTCTTTCTTTCAGCGAGAATATCTCACATCTAGGGCACTCCTCTCTCACACACACACACACACACACTTATACATCCAGTCTACATTTTCCTTGCACAATCACTGTGTTTGATCTTCACGTTTATGCTTTGCAGAAACATTTGTGGATGACCCAGTTTGGTGACTTTTGATATTATAGGCCATAATTTCAGCTCATAAACACGCAGCCTGCTGCATTGAGTCATATCTTATACAGCCATGCTTATATCAGCATGAGTGATGATCATATGATGGCGGTAACAGTTTGACCGTTGCAAGAGGAAGCAGTGAAATACAAAATAATATTGATGGCAGTGAACTCAAGTCACAAAACCATGAAATAGTTATAGGGAAGCAGCTTTTTTCCCTTGTACAGTATGTGTGTGCCTTTTTTATATGGTGATTTTGGAAGCTATTCCTCCTATTAGCATTATTCTTTCCATGTTTTGCTGTTGATATTTGCACACAACTGAGTTGGGATCTTAAGTGTTCTCTATAATTTACTTGTCACCCTAGCAGCAGTTTGTTCTGCATCTATATATATGTATACATATAAAAGACCTTTTCTTTCCTTTACACCTACGCGTTCGCATCCATGTCCTATCACATGTCCCATTTGCTCTATTGGTGTGTTTCTGCCTACAGAGCTAACGGCTGTTGACACAGCAAGAGGCTGAAAGGTGGCAAACTATTCGGCTATCCTGTGCTGTTCCACTTCTGTTACCCAGCCTTATTTTCACTGCTCACAGGGATTTCATCCAGGTTCCTGCATTCTTCACTTCCTCTGCCATCCTGGCATGGATGCTGCTGTAGAATGACTCCCTCCCTTCTTGTGCTCAGTGGCAAGTGATAGCATCATGTTGCTGTGGCATACGTCCTCCATAGGACCTCCAAGATCCCACAGTGTGGATATGGCATGTTGGTTGTGGAAATCTAAGAAAACCAGTGAAACTGATAGAAAACATCCTGCAATCAGTGTTTTCTGCTTTGTTGAGTAACTAGTGAGGAAAAATGAAACCATGCAGGCTAAAACAGAAACACCAAATAAACACGCCATACAGCCATAAAAAGTCAAGGAAGCCTGAGGGGGGCAGGGATGTGTGTATGTGAAGTTGAATGAGCTCAAATAAAACAACCATATCCGTGACCATGGCAACTGGCGAACTTAAGCCAATTCATACACTCAAACAGCGGGTCTCTAACAACAAACATCCTCCCTATAAATATGCAAACCAGGCCTATCTTCTCGTGTGGGTGGGCAGCAGAGAAGGACAGTGACAGACCACCCACCAATGGATTTGATTCTCTTCTGATAATGGATGAATTGTAGAAAATAAAAGCAGTCTCTCAAAACAAGAGAAAACTGAAGCCCATGGTTTGAGATCCCAGTGAGAATCCTTGTCAGGATGTCTGGATTTACAAACCCCTGGGGTGCCATTGCTTCTAACCTTTGTGACTTGTTTACTGTGCATTTCCGTGCATTTGGTTGAAGTGATTCTCCACCCAAAGTCTTTCGTCCAAAGTAGTTTGAGTGTCAGTCCCTGGGTGCTTGAAAGGTGGCTTTAGAAGTTTCAGGAACTGTCTTAAACTTGGATGTGGATGATTCCAACGCTTACCAGATATTAGATGTCAAGGCAACTGTTCTCATTTTTATGGTGTTGATATTGGACCAGAAATGTTTTATGTTTATCACATTTCACTGTTTATTTTTGTTCATATTTCATACTTGTGTTCTGCAGGATATTTCACTTTCAATCGATTGTGCCAGTCGTGGTAAGACATTGCTAAACAATCTGCAAGACACTTCAGAGCAAGTTGTAAACACAAGACAACGCAGGAAGTCAAGTCATCACACATAGAAACACTCATTTAATTCCCAGTTATATCACATGTTAGAGCGCTTGTGTTGGAGACCAAAACACATAACTTCCTAACTGGGAAACTAACCAACTGTATGAGTGGGTGTGTGTGGGTGACTGTCTGCATTGATGAAATATCTAGCTTATGCTTTTCATCAGCGTGCACTCCAGTGGTCAAAGGGGGTTGCAAAGACAACTGTCAGAGACAACATGCCACTGTAATTACTATGCTTCAACAGGGTCATGCATACAGTGCTTGTGTTCCTGGGATGACTGTATGTGAACCTTTGTTTATACTTATTGTGTGCTTGCACGTACACTTGCATTGTGAGTGTGATATATGCGGATATGTGAGTTTGGGTGTCTGCATTTCTTTACATTGTTTTGCCCATCTGGCATTTTAGTCCCACAGCTATAAAGCACAGAGTTGGCCTCATATCCCGTGGCTTGTATGTGGAAGGAGGGGTGTTGAAGGGTCTGGAGTGTGAAGAGTCATCGACTCCCTTCCTGCCGTGCTCTTCCACTGCTTTGCTTTCCTCACATACAGCTCTAGTGGTATGTTTTTGTGCTTGCGTGGTTCAGTCTCTTTGGGGAGGAGTCTCCATATGTGTGTACTTGTGTAATATTGACTGTAAAGATTTACATAAGAGGCACTCCTCTCCTCAAAAATAATACATCTTTCATTCCTACAGTGGGGCCCCTGACAGGTGGTGTCCCCACGGGCTTTTGCAGGTAATTGCCCCCAGGTGCTGTGCATGTATATATGTATGTAACAACCCGCCCTGGTGAGGAGGGCAGATCTAGGGGGCCATCGAGGGCTAATCCAGACGTGCTAGTACTGGTGTCACCTTAAGGACCACTGCAGCTTTGATTCAGCCCAGGCACTTGCTGGTTAATGCATGCTAGACATCAGCTATTGTGCAAAGCAACAGGAGGGAAACACATTTTGCAACTGAACAATGTTTTCATCAGCAAACAATAGGCAGAACCACAGATATGTCGTCTGTAGTTAAAGGCTCAGAGAAAAGGAGGGCAACAACCCTCCTGGGGTGTTTTTGTGAGGGAACCTAAAGAGCAACAAGAGAGAGAATTCTGAAAAATAAAAACATGCTAACACATTTTTAAGTTTCTCAGAGCATGGAGTCAGTAGAACAGCACTATAAAATGTGACTGCATAGAAAACCAGCAGCACAGGTCTGACCAAACCTGCGGTATGTTATGCATGGCCCTTATTCGTCATTTCTGGGGAGAATAAGTTTCAGAGCAGGGGGTCATATGAGCAGTGAAGTTATAGCTGAGTACAGCTCTGCGATGGCTGCAGGCTTCAGCAGAGAATGGCCCACAAATGCACAGCTGTTTCTAATCGGTAACTCAGCACCAATGGCTGACCTACATTCTGGTGCTTGCACGTCTTTGAACCCATGGCCCTGCCAGACTTAGCCATGGGGGAAGGTAGAGGGAATAAGGGAGAAAAACAAGAAGGAGGAGAGGCTGGAGTTCAAGAGGGGTGAAAAACAACAGGGAGAAAAAAGAAACTTTTTTTTTAATCTAATGATTGTGCAGGTATAGACTTAACACAGGTTGCATGTAATGCATGCATGTTTAATGACAGACAGCCACAGATCTTTGACTGCCTAAAAAGTTTCCACAGCCCCAAAGTGCAGCTGTGCACATGTAAAAGAGGAAAAAAAAGGGAAAAAATAACTCAGAAAGTCCTCCTGATGGTCAATTTTCTGGTCCTCTGGATGGACTTGTCACGCTTGGAAAATCCTCATTTTTCAAAATTGCTTATCTTTGTCAACACCCTGCTGTCTATCAAACTTTCATAAAGTTCTGCTGTCTGCATCTGAATGAGTGTCCCCTTTCATGACGGCTGGAGTGCATCTAGCTAGCATTCCTTGCATGCAGAGGAGGGGCACAACTAAGTGCCAGGGGACCCCTGGTAATGATTCATGGCAAAGATCCCTATCCAGTCCCCCTATCCGTCCAAACAGGACGCTTCCCCGGGTCATACTGAGAGAGGGTTAGTAGGGATGGGTGTGTAGTATGGGAGAACGAGAGGAGAAAAGGGAGGGGTATGAGTGGGAGAGTTTAGAGCTAAAAAATGCTGCAAAAACAAAAACTGTTAGCCTTAACGTTTGCACACACTCCACCTCAGAGAGAGGAAGGAACTGGAAGTGGGTCACTGTGTCTCAGGACTCCAGAAAAAAAGAAAGAAAATAGAGAGCACTAGAGCGGGGGAGCAGGGAGTAAAACAGAGAGTCAGTGGTGGACTCGGGCCAGCCAGGAATTCATCGGATGGAAATGTGCAGCAAAAAGAAAAGAAAGAAAGAAGCAGCGGCAGGATAGACGTAGGCACAGGACTACTTGAGAAATGTTTTTATTTGGAGTCACACAAATAATGAATAAGGGGTGTACGCCAAAACAAGACTTCACAGGCCCACTTTCATCTTGTCACCAGAAGCAGGTGTGACACAGAATAGTGCGAGCCTCAAAGCCGCTTGCAGCAGAGCACAAAGGTCCGTCCTAATAGAAACCATACCGACAGAAAATGTGCCTTTTAGTCACCACACTGCCGAACGAATAAATGCACGCTTCTCTCTTTGTGCACGTTCATGCTTTGCAGCGGTGTGATGCCTGTGGAATCTGGAAGCAGCAGTGAGACTTGGAAACTGTGTCAATGAACGCAAATAAGGTCGGCAAAGGGGAAACGGGCGCGTTGCAGACAGGCGCGGGGGAACCAGCTATTCTGCTTGTGCCGGAGTTTCCTCTGCTGAGTGGCACTGCCACAGTCAGTGATGAAACTATGCTCAACGTTTGTTGTTCTGCTCAGATTTTTCTGTTCCTCTCTGACCCCTGATGGTCCTAAATGTTCCACTCTAAAGAAGATGTTATGTAGTTTGCTTCTGCTAGACCGACTGAGGCTGGTTTTAACATCAGTATGAGATTTTGATCTATGCAGCTCTTGAGAAATGATGTCTCCTTGTCCTTCACTGATCTGTCTCTATGCCGTTCAAATGTTTCTGCCTTTTCCTCACATATTTGATCTGAAAATACTACTAACTCCCCCCAAAAAACTTTATTCAGACTTATAAATACTATCAGGTTTTATTTGAATTCAGGTCCTTACTTTGAGATCTACATACCAATAGTCTCAGCCCAGGGCAAATAGGTGTCAGCATTAAGATCCGGGGTTAACTGATGACTAACAAGACACATTCAAAATGCACTTCAGATTCCAGAGAACCAGGCAGACATGTGTTATCTCCAGATGGAAAAATAATAGTTCAGCATTTTATATCTGCACTGGCTACCAGTTGCATGGCCGTTGTTTCACTCCCTACTTCTGCTGAGGCAGAACTGAGAGTACATTGACAACATGAACATGATATTCTTTCAGGAGACAAAGTAAAGACAATTGCAAGCACCGCCGTTTTGTTGTGGGTCAGGGCAGCAGCAGGAAGAAAACCACCAGGTTCCAGTGGAGAGAGTTGACTCAGCAGAACAACTGCAATGCTTTATACAAAAAGATTTGTGATTTCTTTCTTTAGTTTTTCACACGGGCTACTTTACTCCTGTTCAAATCCAGCACATCAGTTATTCCAGTCAGAGGTTTGTCTCACTCAGCAACAGGTTCAAACCTTTCCGTGGATAATTTATTTGGAAGGAGTAGATGCTTTGCATGTGTGCTCCTTTCGCAGGTTTGATCTTCTTTCTTTTGATAGATCCTTTTTTCCAGTCCCCAGCTGGGTAACCCTCTGTTGTCTGTGTGCTGTACTCACGCTTCAGAAGTGAATGTGTAGCAGCCAAAAACAGCACAAATCCCATGAGATTATTGTAACTCCCACTGACTATATCAGGGAAACATAAACATTATTGCCCAGTGCATGAGTGATGATATGTTGTCATTTGCAATATTTTCTCATCACTGTTATAATGTTGACTCTATAACATGTGCGTTGGTGTGAATGTGCATGGTTGTTTGTCTCTATGTGTCGTCCCTGCAATAGACCCGCGACCTGTCCAGGATGTACCCACCTGCCTCTTGCCCAATGACAGCTGTGATAGGCTCCAGCACCCCAGCATCGCCCCCTCGACCCTTACGAGGACAAGCAGTTAGTAAAATGACTGGATGAACGGATGTTATGATGTTACGCTGATTTATTCCTTGTGTTTTTGTATTTTATCATAAATATGCCTTTTTCTGTGACATTTCTAAATGCTTGTAATGGAGCCGCTTGATTTAGGAGAAAACAGAGTTGGTAGCACTTTGCTTATGAGTTTAATCTTTTTGAGCATGCAACAAAACAAAAATTAAAAAAACATTTTGTTTGCTTTCTTTGTTTATTATGCTCAGATAGAAAGAGGCAACCTAATCTTCTACTTCTGATGATGATGTCACTCAACAGTGCGCTAGGCATGTTGGAAAACATGCACTAGTATGTATTTCTATGTGTGTGTTTGTGATGTGGTCGCTACTACCCTTATTAAGGTAACTATGGTTGACTTGCCAGGACATGTTATAAACCTCTGTGTGTGTGTGTGTGTGTGTGTGTGTGTGAGATGGGGGTGGGGGTGGGGGGTTTCTGTCAGTTTAATCAGCTGTCTACAGAGAGGATCAGAGAAGCAGTAGTTCAAAACAGCCGGTCATTCCTGTCTGCTTTCTTTCTGTATGTAACCAGCATTTCTCCTCTTGTTTAAGTTTAGGAGTAATACATTATGTTTCTCTCAACTTCTATTGTGTGGAAACCAAAAAAATACCAGTGCAGGAAATAGGAAGGTCAAAACAGGCAGCTGTTTGTAGCTGTGAGAGTTTTGCATTAAAGTTTCTTCCCAACCAGCAACCAGCTCTTTGCTACCAGCTCAATATTTAGCAGAGTAAGGATGTGCTCACTTCTCAAGAGTTAGTGACTCACAATACAACTGTCGCGTCTCCGTGGAACCAAACACCACAAGGCCCACACTAGCAAAAATGTGTTTCCTATTGAATATTGCATGACACAAGATGAAGACGCATCCTGAAGTGATAAAGCAGAATGTTGCCTGCTGTCTCCGTGTATCGACATACTGTAAATAGCCATGTATTGTGTTTTTCTGGGTTTGATTCGCATGTGGTTGGCATAGGGCTGCACATAATGACAAATGTTTGCACCCAGATTAGTCCTGTGATGCTTCAGCAAACATCAGAGGAATTGTTTGGAGTCTGCCTCCTTCTAGTTTTGTTTAACAGCTGTAGTATATTAGCTCAGGGACAGCTGATTTACAGTGATCATGACAAAACACTGCCGCTATACTTCAAACAAAGAAGCCGAAGAAACTGCTCCGGTGACGTAGGCCTGTCTTAACAATGTGACAAGTGGTGAAGGAGGATGTTGAAAGGCCTCTTGCATTGTCAGGGCCGTTTGAGACGAGCCAGGCCTACACAGAATCGATCACTTGCAACCAACACACGAACCGGGCAGTTTGTGATGATGTCATCCAGATGTAGGCAATGTTAACCGCATGAGATCAAGCACATGATCTATTACATTTCCAATTTACATTGTAAACAATAATTGTTTAATTCTTCTATCTGGTCTCCTTAAACTTTACATTCCATCCCCTGCTCTCTACTCTCCCTATACAAGGCTCCTGTCAGTCCCCAGAGTTACAACGATGTCCGTTGCCTGCATTAACTTTTCCTTTTATACTTTCTGGATATGGAGACCTCATTTTATCAAAATGTACAGGAGCTGTTTGACAAGGCATGTAATGTTGGACTGTTTTCATAAGAATAAACATCTGAAGCAACAATTAAATGAAACAAAATGTAAGCATTCTGAATTTATCTGTGTGGGTGTTGGTAAATTAGACTTGAATGGCAGTCATCTCCTGGCAACACAGGCAACAAACCTGAAAAGCAGTGTCAGACTTCACTTTTTTATTTGAGTAATCAAAGCTCCAGGAAGTACATTTCAAGTGTTTATTTCCAGGTTAAAACAAAATAGGGCTGGAAAATAAATAGAATTCAAACTTTTTTAATTTCCATATCCATATTATTGCTAAAATTTATTTTGTGTTCTGACTAAAGGGTGTCGTGAAAGAGAAAATAAGAAAGGTCATTTTGGATATTGTAATATGGCTTTAATGTTAAATACTGATTTCTGCTTTGTAATTTTAATTATATATATTATCTTTACTGTGCTGCCCAATTCAAATCATAAGAGGAGGGTGTTCAGATTTATACCATTAGGCAATTTATACATTACAAGCAATGTTCAGCATAGAAAACAAATATAATATAGACAGTAAAACCTTCTTTGTGTGTGTTTGAGTTTTATCTGAAGATATCTGGTTTGGTATTCCAGTAAATAAAGAAGCCGTGGCTTTGCATGTTTTAGAATACCAAGTCAAATACAGTGCAAAGCAGGCCTGTCTTGAAGGTGCAGGGAGAAGCAACATAAAGAGATCAGAAATTTACTATACTTGCATGCAGTCAATGTAAATGCTGAGTTTTCCAACCTGCACATATTAGAATGGCACACACAGAGAAAAAGCCAAACACTGGTTAACAAGAAGCTCAGCGCTCTTTAACTGCCTTTGAAAATGGAGGATAATAATGCACAGTGTATGGAATTTTGCTCTTCCCTTCAGGGACTCGTTGTGCACCATGCTGTCATTTAGAGTGGCATTTTTAAATGTCACATGTCCACGAGGCACAGGATGTGACTTGACAATGTGGTAAGGGCAGGCAGATGCATGTTGTTTTTGCAGCACCATGCCACTTTGCATTTCCCAGCATTGGCAAATTAGTAAGCTTTCAATGTTGCATTGTGGCCTGAAGAGGAAGAAAAAGGGAAGTTGAAAATTGCTAAAAAAATTTTACTAGTTACTTTCCAGAGTGACATCATTGCCAAAGCTTATGACTACCATTCAATGGGTATGTTTCCAAATATCACGTAGCCACAGGAAACAAGGACACACCGCTTACTAACAGTGAGGACTGACAATTTATCCCTCACTTAAAACTGTAAAACACAAAACAACCTGTGTTTGGTTGTCATCCAGCATACAAACATATATGCATACAGCATCCACTGAGTTTGCTGCTGCACTGCTAGAAACGTGACTTTATCATGACAACAACAGTGTATGTTAAAGCTCTCACAATATGTCTGTTTATCTGCAGGTGCAATAAAATGGACTGCATTGCTTTAATGTATGCACGTGAAATTTCCATCCATAGATAGTTTAGTTCAACTCATAACAGAAAGCTGAACATAAATTACCCTGTGCCAAGATATGGTTTCGTGGTTGTCACCGAGCATTTTTAACTATGCGTGCACCTGCTCTCAGGAAGTCAGGAAGATCTGGTGCCAGATGAACTTTAAGTTTCCCCCCGAACACCCGAATTTTCTGTTGTATGTATTTATAGATGTGTATTTGCTGAATTGCACAGTAGCCAGTCCCCTCCTGCAGACAAAAGTTGTGACTCAGGTATACGTGTTGCACGGCAACATCTCTAGTTTTGCTAGTTTGTAATTTGTGTAACAAATGCCTCGAGCCACAGACAGTCATAAAGTAATTAGCAAGAGTTATGACTACATACTGTACATCACATGTCTAACCTCACTGTGGAAAACGAAACGAAAAATCATTTGGAATTTCCTCCTAAATGATATCGGAGACTTTGTGTCGTCCTCTGCTGTGTTCCTGTTTCTATCTTTTCCACTTATTACAGTAAGTGCTGACAAGCCCCGTTTGACACAAAGGTCTGCAGCTGTTCTGAGTCCGTCATTCTTTGTTGATTAACCGGAAACACTACACATTTACCTGTCATAAGGTACATTTTTGTGCATTAGTATCCACTAAGACTAAAAATATAAGATCACAATAATATTTATCATTAATGTGATTCATTTCTGTGTGTGTGTGTGTGTGTGTGTGTGTGTGTGAGTACACGTGTGTGTATGTGTTATCTGACGTGTGGGTGAGCAGACAGGTTGACCAAACGTCTTCTGTATGATGCTTGGTGATACCACAGTAAATACGGGTACAGTAAAGTGGTGGAAAAACAGTGGAACATCAAAGCAGACAAAATCTACCAGATGCAACATTTAGAGAGAGGACGTTTGTTAAATGTCAGATGTAGTCTGTTTTTAACAAGCAAACATTTGAATCCTATTAGGCATGTCATGTATTAACGTGTATCATTGATATGGTATGAAACATGGCGTGGTTACCAACCAATTAACGCCCCTTACTGTTAGAACACAGCACCTCGGAAACACACCTTGATTATTATTGTTTCATTTAATCCACGTGACTCAATGGCTTTATATTAGAATGTACTGTATAACCAAAACACCTGAGCCTGTGTGGGGAGACAGTGAAACTAGTTTGAAGCTTTTTTGTTCCTGTTTTGTTAGAAGTGGTTCAAACACACATACATACAGTGAGAGAACGAGGCAACTATTGTAATATTAATAACTACCAACTACTAGTAATACCCACTATCCAGTTTTATTGTGCAGGAGTGATTTCTTTATCCTGCTACGTATCATTTATCATACTCTAAAGGGCAAGTTTTGAAATTACTCAGAGACAAAACCTGTAGTCTGCTGCCCTCTGGTGGTTTCTCTTCTTTTCAAAGTTGAGTGTGTAGACTACCAGACAAAAATGTTAGACAAAGACTGGAATATGTACACAGACATACAGAGGCTCATAATCAGCAAACCTGTAAACTGTTCATTAATTGAAACCATGATGGTAACACATCTGAAAATACTTATGGAAAACATGGTCATTTTATGTGTTTACAAACTTTTCAACAGGCTCGTGTGAACATGAACAAACATATTAGGTATTATGAAATTATAAAAATGCATCTTTATATTATGCATTATGAAAATGAAATCTACATTTTTCACTCATTAGTATCAGGCTGCAGGGAGAATCCTGGTTCACACTGAGGAAAACTGACTACTAACCAATGCAACACTGTCTAAATATTATACAAATACATATAAATATAATAAAAAGTTTGTGTTTGAACGCGTTTACCCAAAACGCGGGTGCTGTAGGTTGCACACAGGCCATGTGAAGCAGCCTCTGTGCGTCTGTTGCTGGGAGCTCCGGCGGCCAATCAAAGCCGCAGCGCTCCCATACAAGTAGTTTGGGGGCTGAAGGAACATGACATCATGCAGAGCCCCGGCCCTGTCTGCGAAAACATAGATTGAAACCCCTTCATCCCACCGCGGCCGGCAGTAGTCGAACTCTCTGCTGTCTCCACTGGGATTTCACGTTGCTAGAATTCACCGGGAGTTTGCCTGTGGTGCCTCCGGTGTGCGGAGCGGAGTCTGGGCGGCGCATCCGCGCGTCCATCCGGGGGAATGGCGGATGTGGAGGCGACCCTGTCTGCGGACTGGGACAGCGGTGATGGGGGCATAGCACAGTAACATCCCAGTTGTGCATGCTGTTCTTTTCTCTGTTTAGCTT
This sequence comes from Microctenopoma stevenorrisi, assembly GCA_032270685.1. Taxonomy (NCBI): domain Eukaryota; kingdom Metazoa; phylum Chordata; class Actinopteri; order Anabantiformes; family Anabantidae; genus Microctenopoma; species Microctenopoma stevenorrisi. The sequence goes on from JAUMTR010000001.1 coordinate 8,432,921, forward strand.
GGTATTCATCCGGCGCCATGGATCCAGAGAAAACGCTGACGTTCTGCCTGGGAGTAAAGGTGAAGGTGGAGGAGGTAATGCGCTGCACGGCTTTCCTTTGATACGCACGCTGCTGTCAACAGCTGGCTCCAGTGATTCAGCAGAGCAACATGCTGCCCTCGGCCTGTGTTGTTGTTGACACGCAGGGGAGCCACTCACCGCTGCACCTTCCTCAGCTGGAGGTGTTGCATCTTTGGCCATATTTCTAAAAGCAATAGCTGCATTTTTTTTCATCACTGCAGCTAGTGTGTGTGTGTGTGTGTGAGTGTGTGTGTGTGTGTGTGTGTGTGTGTGTGAGTGTGTGTGTGTTCAACAAAGTCAGTCAGGTATGGTTTGTGCTTCTTTGGTTGTACTCAGTGATTAGGCTATTTTCTGGGATTATTATACAGATATTTAACTGCATTTCTTTACAATA
>JAUMTR010000001.1:8433618-8492593 GCA_032270685.1 Microctenopoma stevenorrisi
GAGGAAACTTGCTCGGCTGGTTGCCATAGTGACCGTCTCCATGGTGCTGCTGTGTGTGTGTGTGTGTGTGTGTGTGTATTTGATAATACAACTGTATTGTGTTGCAAATATTTTAAAGTGTAGTGTAATATTTGTAGAATAATCCTTTACTTTACTAATAATACAACTCTAAATAGACATTTTCTCTGTGGACTAGTAATGAGAGCCCTGGTTAAACTCCAATTACACATAGAGGAAACTCTTGTTTACAGCAGCGTTGACGTTTGGTAACTTGGGTTTAAGGATTTAACTTTAACCTGACTCGTAACACCTAGAAGGTAGCGTACATTTCTCAGTTCAGCAGAAGAACGCCATGCTGCAGCTTCGGTACACTGCAGTACACTGCTGCAGGTGTTTCTTGTTTCTGTACTGTATTTACAGTGTTTACACCACAATGGAAAGCACATGGCTCACAGTACACGTTACACGCCACCACGGGAAAATTCGGATTCTTCCAACACACTGTACTTGTCGATGATTGTTAAAAATACCGAGGTCAGTCAGTCACACGTTGGCTTTTGCTGTTCGGTTTCTTTGATGGCGGTGGCATTGTCATTCTGTCTCCTGTGTTAATTTTCTGTTGGTTAAAGAGTGCATTTAATTTGTGTTTGAGCCCAAAGGACTTGGGTCACATACGCAGAGGTGCTGACAGTGAGTCTCACATTATGACAGGAGTTTGCTTCACTGTTAAAGACCTTGGTCTCACCTTCATTAACATTTATGGCAGACGCATGATTCAACATTCTTGGTTATAATTATATATTATATCATATAAAATCACTGCTGCAAGTTGGCATTGGTGCCTATTATTATACATCCTGCAACTTTTTCGCTTCACACATGATTTCTGGTGCAATGCTATGCAGACCTGTGGGACCCCAAAGGAGGAAGCCGTTCGTGGTTAGTCCGTGGTCTTCAGGGAAGCCCGAATGCTCTCCTCACACTTGTGCATATACTCTGTAGTGCTGTGCGGTGAGCTCACCACAGGAACTCAGCTCAACATCACTGATGCCAGAACGTTTCCCCTCCTGACTCTGACTTTTAGAACAGCGTAGAAGCTTATTGATGATCTACCTGAGGTTATGTCTGACAGCGCAATATGCAGCCGCATGTTTGTTGGGGTTTGGTACGCTGTATTCCTTAATCTGAATATATGAGAAGCAAACACACAGTTCACATATTTCTTCATGAGTAATTAGTTGCAGCAAACTGATGAAAATGTGAGGCAAAGTTGCAAATAAACCAGGTCTGTCTAACTCCAATGCCCTCTGAAAAATATCAGCACTGAAAACTGCACTCATGTGCATATTCTCTGATCTTTGCACGATTTTGTCAGGAAACGTGTATTTTTTGTCTCATGCTGTGTAGACTGCCAGTTGCATTTTCTGCACTGTATGTCCTTGAGTAGATATTACTCTTTAAGTCCCATGTAATGCCTGTACACACACACACACACACACATGCTTACACACGCTGCAGTCGAAGGCCAACGTTGTTCCTCATGCTGTTAACATCTCATTTACACAGCTACTGGCCTGGTACTCAACAAACCAGTTGACCCCCAGTCTAACCACATTGTTTTCTGACAGTGGCCCCTAATCCACCAGGGCACACACACACACACACACACACACACACACAGACATTTTTTCCTCTTACACACTGGGACTGCATGACATTTGCAGGAGCATGAGTAACACACTGAATCTTGAAATTGACAGAATGGTGAATGTACATGACTCTCATCTTTTTCTTAGGTAGGTCAGGTTTCATTTCCATACTACACAAAATTCATTTATAATAACCATGTTTCATATTTACATGTGATGGGGTTTTTAAAAAATGAATTAGGAGTTTGTCTGGGAACCTGTCTCTGTCTGATTTCTCAACTCAAGGAGAAATAGTTTTTCGTTAAATAGCCGTCGGCCTTCACATCTCCTTGGCGTGTTTAGCGACCAGCATCTTCAGATGGTCTTTTGTTGTCGTGTATGATTAATGGAATTAATAGAACAGAGTATAATTTGTTTCTTGTGAAGCATGTGCCCTCGTCCGTTGAAGACAATTGTTTATTTCTGCTTTTTCTCTGCTCCGTCTTTTATCAGATGACCGTGTCTCTGCAGGGCCTGGACAGGACTGAAACTGCTACGGTAGGGAGCCTGTTGGAGCCTATTAACCACAGCTACACATTTCATACCACTGCATGAAATAAAACGCTGTCCATATGACTAAAACAGCCTTTGTAAATACATTGGTTGCCATAGTAACACACAATTATTTGTTAGCACCTTTGAGTCCCGTGCAGTAACTATGTACAGATAACACATAGCAACGCCTGCCTGCCGCGTTTGTTCGCTTTCTATGATGCATCAAATGTGAAATGTCTGGTTTTAGTTCCTCACTTACTTGTCTTGCTAAAATGAAACTGAAAAATTCATAGAGGTCTTTTTTTATTTCTCATTTTAGGCGACAGTTTCTCCTTCTCGGAAGGGGGCTGACATGCAAACAGTGAATAAGGTTTGCTTTTTTTCTTTAACTAGCTCGTTTAGCTGCTGGTGAGCATACTCTGATCTGACAGATTATTCTTAAAGCTGTACTAATCAATGTGACATATTGACGGTGGATGTATGAAGTGACAGGGATCATTCGAAATAGACAGGTTGAGGGAAAACTGAGCTCTACAAGAAATATCTGTGACTTTGCTGTGTTATCCATGACACTTCGTAGACATGTAGGACATGCAGTCTCCCTCCCCACTATGTCAAATAAACTAAACTAAAGTTTTAATATTTGATTATTAGGTGAGCATAAATATGACAGAAATGCTAATGTTGCTTTGTACTTGCTTGACGTGTAACTAGGCAACTATTTGCTAATGTTTCTGCCATGATATAGGGATAACATGTTGCTTGTTGCGCAGCCCTAAGTGCTAACAAAACAGGAGTCAGGTTTAGGATCCACATCTATGTTTTTTCTAAAGCTTTCAACTTCTCATGGTTGTCATGAGCAGATGGAGTTTGCTCAGTTGTCATGGAGATGTTGCAGTCCCCCATGGCCGAAGTATGAGAAGTCAAGGTCTTAAAACATGGTCATATAAATGGGGACATTATAACCCTGCCTCGTGTCAGATGTGGACAGCCTCCTGTTCTGTCTTAAACTGTGTCCTCTTGTTTGAGGCTCTAAAAGAAAAACTTATCACTAAAGGATTGACGACTTTGAAACAACTCATCCTCTGTCCGCTTTATATTGTGCTTTGGTGTTTTGTCTACCAGGTGGTGAAGCAACATGAGGGTTCTGGTAGCCAGCCTGTAGTCAACCACAAGTTCTGTCCTGGAATAAACAGCAATCCAGGTTACCTGTGTGAAACAGGACACTGCTGTGGAGAGACAGGCTGCTGTACCTACTATTATGAACTCTGGTGTGAGTCAACAGACTGACTTCTTGTCCACTGTGTCACTGTAGACAGGCTCTTGACTCCTGTGGCAATGGCATATTTATCATCCAGTCGTCAGGTGACGGCTGCATTGACTGAATAAATCCAGCTCTGTGTGAAAAGAATCTGCCGGGAAATTTGTCCAAATTTAAAATAAATTCAGTCACTTGTTGAGTTGTTTTTCCGTTTTTCTTACACGTATACTACTACTTATTTATGTTTTGACAGTAGCATATTTAGTTTTTCTATATTCTGCCATTGCTGCAAACTTCAAATACACATTAGCTCTTTGTTAAATGTATAACAGTTAAAACAAGTCCAAAATGTTAGTGTATGCTACATAAATAAATAGCGATAATATGAAAAAGAAATAATACATCTATAACCAGTTGTGCTGTCATTTTAGATTGATATGACATTGAATTGGGATCAATTAAATGTGATTGCTTGTATTCTTCAGGGTTCTGGCTGCTGTGGACAGTGCTGATCCTCTTCAGCTGCTTCTGTGCTTACCGCCACCGCAGAGCCAAGCTGAGAGTCCAACAGCAGCAGAGACAGAGAGAGATCAATCTAATCGCTTATAATGGAGCCTGCAACTACCCTTCCTCTATGCTGGACCTCAGTATGTTGGCTTCATTTGATATATTTACAACTACAGGATGTATTTATCTGCATGTTATGTGTTTTCTGATGAGACAGATAACTAAAACACGTGTACTGTATTTATACACTGCTGTTTTAGTAGTTATACTGTTATACTAATTAGAATTATTTAAAACAAATGCTAAATAAAAAACATATATTAAACAGAACATGAAGCAGTTAATAGAAAACACTGTTTAATGTTTAATTTCACTACACAAAAGTTACATGCATATTATCAGGTGCATTAGTTAGTTTGTGCTGTTTTGCTCAGTCTGAAAAATGTTCATGATAGCTCCCAAACGAATTAGCATAATTAGTTGACACTAACTTCGGCGTTGAAGAGTCCGTGTTACTCAGATTGTTTGGTTTTGTCAGTAGGTTCCACACAAAGAATGAAATCAGCAGTGTGCAGCTTGTCTGTTTCTCTGTTCCTGTTGACTACTGCAGCCTGTCTGTGGCACTCAACCCATTTGGGGCCTAAATCTCAAATAATTTACAAATATGCAGTGAATGATTTTCTAAAGAAGCTGGGCACGGTTTTCAGCAAACATGACTTAGAAAAGGAAAAACGTTAGATTTGCTGGGGACTATTGATTGGGATTATATTCTGTGGCAGGGCACTAAGTGACACCAACATTGATGTGTTGTTATTGTTTGGGTGCCGTGAGAGCTCAGTGGGTAGAGCGGTCGCCTTCTACGGGTCAGCGGTTCGATTCTCCGTCTCCACAAAGCTACATGTCGACATGTCCTTGGACAAGACACCGTTATCCAGTAGTAGTGCAGACACAGGTCTAGCAAGTATTCATTGTTATTATTGATACAACAGTGGAGGTCTTTCACCCAGAGGATAAACATTGCTCGCTAACGTATTTAAAAACATATTCATTATCGTCAGCCTTGTCCTAATGAGCAAGGCAGCAGATTCCACATCTGATGGTTGTTTTTTTTCCTCACAGGTTTTCTGGCTTCCTTCAAGTTGCCCTCCTATGAGGAGGTGGCTGCGCAGCCCAGCACCCCTCCTCCGCCTTACAGCTCCATCTTTGCATTGCAGTGTGGTGCTATGGGTGGTCCAAGCTCTTCTTCCCGTCATCACCACCTCCGTCACCCCTGCCCTCCCTATCTGGGCCCTGGCCCCAGTGCTCTGACCTACTCCCAGAGCTCCGACAACTACACCAGCTGCTCCTGCGAGTCGTGCTCTCTCACCTCCCCTTCCAGCACCTCCTTCTCTGTCCAGGTGACAGACGAGACATATAACAACAGCCGTGTCTCTACACCTAGTGAAGCAGGGGGGTATTGTGTTATTATGTCCAGACTTGGTGCCACCTTCACACCAACAACCTCCATGTCACTTCCATCACAGGTTCCACCTGACGTTATCACTGCGGCCGCTCCCGATGTCATCCCCATACAGAGGCACTCTTCTAACGGCAGAGAACGACTGTCACCTCCGGCTCCACCACTTTCTCTTCCTCTACACTCTCGTCCTTTACACCCAGCTCGCCTCCCACTCTCCCCCCTCATCCTGTTATCTGCCCTCCCACCTGGTCAGGTCCATCCTCTCGTCCCCTCAGACCCACTTGGGGTCATGGCTGTTCAGAAAGAGAAAGAAGAGGCCTCACATCATGGTCCAACCCACAGGCTCACACCCACTCCGCCTAAACGGGGTCTCTTCTCCTCAAATGTGTCTCTTTTGATGCATTGTAACAGCAAAGAGGAACAAAAAGTGTCCGAAGAAGAAGAAGACGATGAGGAGGATCATTTCCGGCATCGGCGACTCACTGGTGACTCAGGCATTGAGGTATGTCGGTGCCATGTGAAGAGAGAGGAACAAAAGGAAGAGGTGCTGCAGAAGGGACATTTTAGTCAGGGACAGAGGGGCGAGGAGAGGGCAGACATGCTGCATGACAGCATGGACTGTTCCTTCCGTGCAAAGGCGGCTGTGCAGTGCCCGCTCCTGGATGAATGCACAGAGAAGCGTGGCCATCTCTCCTCACCCCCTGGTGTCATCCAGAAGACAAGAGAGGCCGTCATCACTGTGGAGACCTCGTAAGGTGATATTTAGGGAAACGAGTGGGGAAAAATAGGATGTTTAGGCCTTTTACGGATCAAGACTAGTAGGTGAAAAGATGAATCACTGAAGGAAAGTCTTGTCTTCATAGTTTCAAGCCGATTGTTGTAGGATCCTGGTGTCTGAGAGTCATATTTTGTAGTTAGCTGTAGTTTGGTTTGTAGTTTAGGAGGAGGCACATCTTCTCTCACATGCTAACCAAATCCATTTTACACCAGTGGCTCTGTATCGACATGCCTCTACTGTTTACTTTTTGACTTTTTATATCTCTTTTCTGTGCATGATGCAGGATTTTAGCTCTTTGAAATCAAATAGTCACTGTTCTAAGGGATCAAATGGTGAATCAGAGGGATCACATGAGGATTAAAAGTTTACCAAGGAAGAAAACATAGTTCTGCTACACACAGTCGATGCTTCTAATAATAATAATAATGTCATACTTTATTGATCCCTTTGGGGAAATTGTTCTTTGGACAGCTGCAGCAGATGTCAGCAGTACTGTGGGCTTTCAGAGTCTTGTCTAAGGAAACTGCGACACATGGCTAGGGGGAACCATGATCACTGACATTGGGGTTGATAGGTGACTGCTCTACCAACGGACCTACATGCTGCCCCATTTCTATAAGTTTAGCTTGTTATGTAAAAGTATGTCTAGGTTTACCTCTTTAACTTTCACAGATAATTTCAGCAAAAACCATGAAACAAATCATTTTCGAAAGAGCAGCTCTAAAATAAATGCAGCGTAATATGTATTCACTGAATTTGAAGAACCTCTGCCTTTATTTTTAATGAAAGATAAAAAATAATAGTTATTTATATTGTCTTTATTCTGTTGGGTTTTGCTTTCACCAGCTTATTTCCTTCTGTTTAGCAGAGGAAATAAAGAGAGATGGCAACTATTATACCATTTTCAAGGGGTGGGTGTTTTATACATTGTGTCTTACTAGGTCCCCTTAAAGAAGGGGAATGCAAACTGATTAACGTGTAGGTGGCAAAGCTTTACAAAGGTATTATTATTAAACATTGTGGATTCAGACTGTTACACGAATATACTGTACTTTATGATTACCTGACTGTTTGACTTAGGATTTGACCTGGTTGAACACGCTCCTGGTTGGCCGCTGCCATTTTTGCTGGGTAATCTTAGGACCTCTGTGAACAGACTGTTGAGTTTTTACAAGGCAGAAACTTTAAGCCTAATCTGATAATGAATGTAAAAGTTAAGGGTCACACAGTTGTTACATTTTTATAGACTGATGCTTGACTGAAAACCTCTGGAAAAGTGTCCAACAAGAAAATACAATCTTCCAGATGTGGGCTTGAGAAGACACTTTAAAAAGAAGAGCCCATAGTGATGTTTGTCTGAGTCACTTAATACTAGTTAAATACCAAGTGTGTAAATGTAGGAAGTGAAGGTTTTAAGTCGCAGTCAGAGTGATGCTTTATTGATTGGCTGAACATCTGATCACTTCGCAGACTTGATGCTTTTCCTTTAAATGTGTCCCAGTTGATGTCCACTCCGTTGATTGATGCTCGGTACTCAGTGCTCTCTCGGTAAAAAATGGACTCAAGAACAGATGTTTAAGAAAGAGAGAAGGTGTCAAATCTCATTTTGCACGTTTATCTTATGTCAAAATGTCTTTGTGGGTCATTGACTTGAAGCCACTTTATTGTGCTCTCGCCGACCTGCAAAGGTGACTTGGCCTCATCTGAAGACAATGCTTTCACCTCATGTATAGTTCCTTCAACAGAAGCCCAGCTCTATAGGAACTCTTTTGGTCAAAGACAATTCACTAGGGAGTGCAACTGGGTTTGTGTCGCCCCTAATCTTTTTTTATGAACGTCACCTTGCATCCTCTGATCATCTCTGTTCAGTCCTCTGACATATCAGAATAAAAGCCTGCATTTTTTGGCTAAGGAATGGACAGGTATTCTCAATTTCATTACTGCTAGCAGATGTATGTTCTTCATCAAAGTATACGGTGCCTAGATGAGAAGTGACTTTGGCATTCTGCAGTTGATTTCTGCTACGTGAGCATGTTTTCTGTAAACTGTAGTTGAACATCACACGAGCAGGCGTTTTCTAGCAGTGACTAGCAGTCTCTAAAAAATATACACAGTACCTTGTACAGTACACGTGAGACTTTCAAAAAATAGTATTTAGCAATAGTATTCACACTTTTTTCCTTATTCTAGTCAATGCTGGTTGATAGGGAATTAATTGTTGTGAAAAAAGACATTTACCTCTTCATTACTGATCCCTGAGCTGTGCTGGGCTGAGACCCGTGATTGTACATAACACAGTATTTTTACTGCCTTTGGCTTGTGCAAACTCGGATCATCTGGTTTTATCGTTTTGTGCCTCTTGTGTATTACCATTACATTCAAGTCTACACAAATAAACATTTGAGTTTCTGAAAGACAGAACCATAATTACAGGCTACTCGTTTGTACTCCGTCTGTGATTTAGAACTGTTATTATCTGACATCTTTTTTTAATTTATGAGTCAAAAATATTGAGTTGGATATCAGATAACTGTGAATCTTTATTCAGTTTGGTAATTTTTAAAATATCCATGGGCAAAACATGTGAACGTACCTTTTCCTTTGGTATTGTACATACTACGATGAATTAGAAGTCAGTGCATTAAATATCTCTCTAAATCCCCAAATATTGTGTAGTAATGAATTTACTTTACTTCACTCTTCAACACTTCAGTATAATATACAATCTAAAGGGTTCACAATCTTTCGTGCACCTCGCATTGAGGTCAGAAAAACTTGAAAAATCCCAAACTGCGTAACTACACAGCTGTGCTACTCTAATATAATGGTTGCATACAAGCGGCACAAACTGGGGCGAGTTTTACACCTACTCTGATTTCACATTGAAGCCAGATTGATCTGAGTTCAGTGTATATATATATTGACTTTTCTTTCTTTTGCCTTGTCTGCAGCTAGTACAGTTGTACATACAAAAAGCCCAAACTCTACTCTCATTGCCACTGTAGGCCAAGGCCTGATATAAGACTGTTACCTCACCGAGTTTTGACTGCAAAAGACTGTTTACTCCTCCTTATTAAGATAGTATGTATTCTATATTTGTACTGACTTTATTTTTAATGCCAAAAATTGATTAATTGAAATAAGAAAACAAGCCCACATTGTTACAGCTTAACTGGATTGCCAGGAAAAAAAAACATACCCTGTTGATTCAGGATAAGTCCAAACTGTTTTGTCTCCCGGGAATCAAAATGTTCTCCTTTTCCTCCTGCGGCTACGACGCAGCAGGATTTATAGCAGTATCTATATGTGACTGTATGTGGAATAGTTCAGATTATTAATAATACACAACGTGGTGTTGAGGGTATCTTTGTGCAGTTACCTGCAGCCCTACAGTGCAGTGTGGTGTACACGTGTGTGAGAGACTTAGCGTCAGTTGTGTTGTGTTGTTGAAGCATTGTCGCTTATTACGAGTGTTGTTGCTATTTGTTAACACGATATTTGTCGATATAAATATCCAGACATTTTTATGTCTTCATGACTATCAAGTTGATTTTGTATCTTGTGTATAGCATAGAGATTTACGATGCATACTCTGATGTTGAAATGCAAACAATGAGGTTGTATTTTTTTTTTGTCGCACATCTTTTGGTGCTTTTTCAGAATGTTGGTTTTGTTTAGGTTTCTTCCATTTGAGATTTTTTCACTGATGCTTATTGAGATTTGCCCTTGTTGGCAATCTGTGCTACTTTATTTAACAGAAAATATGGAATTTGTGTCAAAATAAATGCTAACAAGTGCTATCAAGACCCTGTTTGTACATTTGTGTACACTACACAAATATATGGTTCCAGCAATGTTCTGCTTTGAAATACAACAAATGTCAAACATTTATTTGGGCAGGGGATGAGCTAAAAACACCCACTCGTGACAAAACAAATCATCAGGCTGCACTCAAACTCTAAAAGCTTCATTTTTTTAGTGAAACGCAAAAAATGTTTGAGTTTGAAATCTGACTTTGTGGAGCTGACAGCACTGACAGTCAGCACGCAGAATCATGTAATTCCAACTATTTATATTATTATATATTGTATTATCATACTGTATAACTCCTGACAAATACCCTGCTAAAACCTGTCTGTTCTTGAGCTTCTATTGCACAGGTGTGCCCACAATAAAAGGCCACCCTGAAATGCCACAGTTTTGCTTTATGGGGGGGTGGTGGGGCAGAAAACCAGTCAGTTTCTGGTGTGGCCACCAGTTGCCCCACGCAGGGCAACACAGCTCCGTCGTATAGAGTTGATCAGGTTGTTGATTGTGGCCTGTAGATGTTGGTCCACTCCTCTTCAACAGCTGTGCGAAGGTGCTGAATATTGTCAGGAACTCATATACGCCGATGCAGAGCATCCCAAACATGCTCCATGGTAAGTATGATGGCCGTGCAGGAACTGGGATGTTTTTTTATCTTCCAGGAATTGTGTACAGATCCTTGCAATATGGGGCCGTGCGTCATCATGCGGCAACATTAGGTGATGGTCGTGACTGAGGGTTACATGCACCTGTGTCTGTTGTCCATAACACGCGCCTGCCCATACCAGAACCCCACCGCCACCATGAGTCACTCAATCCACAACGTTGACATCAGCAGACCGCTCACCCACGCGACGCCACACACGCTGTCTGCCATCTGCCCTAAACAGTGAAAACCGGGACTCATCTGTGAACAGAACGCCTCTCCAACGTGCCAAACGCCATCGAATCTGAGTGTTTGCCCACTCAAGTTGGTTATGACGATGAACTCCAGTCAGGTCCAGCCCCCGATGAGGACGACGAGAATGCAGATGAGCTTACTTGGAACAGTTTGTGCAGAAATTCTTTAGTAATGCAAACTGATTGTTGCTGCAGTTGTCCGGGTGACTGGTCTCAGGCGATCCTGGAGGTGAACATGCTGGATGTGAAGGTCCTGGGCTGGTGTGGTTACACGTGGTCTGGCTGGATGTACTGCCAAGTTCTCTGAAACGCCTTTGGACACGGCTTATGGTAGAGAAATGAACATTCATTTCACGTGCAACAGCTCCGGTAGACATTCCTGCAGTCAGCGTGCCAATTGCACGCTCCCTCAAAGGTTGCGACATCTGTGGCATAGTGCTGCTTGATCAAACTGCATATTTCAGAGTGGCCTTTTATTGTGGGCAGTCTAAGACACACCTGTGCAATATTCATGCTGTCTAATCAGCACCGTGACATGCCACACCAGAGGTGGGATGGATTGTGTGTAGTAGAATTTTCGTTTTTTGTGTCACTTTAACAGACACTTGGCTTAGCACAAAAATGAACTAACATAAAGCAGGACTTATACATAGATACTGTTTGACATTTTAATCTTGAAGCTTGTCTAATTTATCGACCTTTATTGTTTTAGTCCTGAGTTTACATTTGACAGCCAACAGGGCAGCTCGAGTCCAAGACTTTTTGAGCTTTGCTGTGATCGGGAACAGTCCAGGAATTCCTTTCTGCCAGCAGCCATGACCCTGTACAATGACTATAATATGACGGAGAACTATCTATCTATCTATGAAGAAACAGGGTCTCTATAGTTTCCTAAACAAGGAAGACGTGGGTCTGCAGGGTTAAAGAACAACAGGAGGCTTACATCATGGGTTAAAGTCTTGTATTACAGAAACATATTGTACTGTAATTCTTTAGATCACGTTTGGCTTTTTCCTGATCTTAGTGGAGGAAACAATCCAAGTTATGTTAAAACAGAGAGTGTGCCTAAATGTACAGACATTTGAGTCAAACGATAGCTGGGTGATACGGATAAACACAATGGCTGATTGACCACCAGCACACTCAAGCCCCTTGTGGACATATACTCCTTCCAATGAATCTGCCAGCAGCTCATCACACAGGTTTTTAGCACCACCAGGTGGTGCAAGCTTGAACGACAAAAATGCTTCAGCATGAGCTGTGCTCACCTTGAGGCACGAACACAGCTCATGTGAGATTCAGCTTTATGTTTATTTTTCCCTTCTGAGGCATTCTGTGTGACCCGAGAGCTAATGGATGAGGTCACCCAGCAGCACAAACAGGTCCACAACTATACACAAAGCAGCGACAATGTAATTGTCTGTGGGGCAACGGTTGCATTAGATTACATGCAGTGTCACACATAAACAGAAGACATTAACACAAACTGTAATTTTCTATTAAATCTGCAGGCAGCAAGCTATTTTTTTACCAATCACCATACACACATTATAAATAAAGACTATAATTATGTACATGAGAGTTTATGACCTAACATTAAGTAATCTTGGGGTCATACACGACAAGTCATAAATCACACTGGATCACTTGATACAAATTGATGTAATAATATGCTGTAGTGAATAACTAGTCCCTGCGTTCAGCTACTCCTTGTAATTAGATCATTCAAAGAAAAAATGATCTATATGTTGCTGAATATTTTTTACAGTGGTATAGTTAATTCTAGATTTGACGTTTTGTACGTGGATCTCGATCCTGCTTTGTGATTGGACCGTGTGGACCAGCACCCACCCCCCGACGCACCACTCCCCATTCGCCTTTTCTCCACGTGATTCCGCTCGCTGCGCTCTCCAAAGTTAAAAACAGACTTTGTTTATGACACAGTCTGTTTGCTGAAATGCTCTCTGAATAATTAACCTGCGTCTTTTTTCTAACCCACCGTTTAGTGCTTTTACTCTTCTCACGCGTAAACGCTCAGAAGACTGCTCCACTCGTGCATTTATCTGATCCACTCCTAAACATTTTGTCGTGTCTTTGTGATTCATTCTCATCTTTTTTTGTTGTTGTCTCAGCTGAGACCTTGCTGCACGACATTAAAGAGTCGGGAGAACTTCGCCTTCTCTTTTTTTACGCGCGATCCGTCGAAGGACCTGGTTTGATACACAGCTGGTTGTGCAGACATTTGCCTTGCAGGTTTTTTTTAGGGGGGCTGTTGCAGCTGAAGGCAGCTCGACAGGAGGAGCGTGTCGTGAGGATTTTTAAATCGAGCATTTGAAGAGAGCCATGGCAACAGAAGTGGATACGTGGTCCTCCGCGCCACAAGCAGAAGGTGAGCGAATCGGTTCTGCCGTGCGACGTGGATTTGTTTTATTTTCCGTGCCAACACTCGGGGAGCTACTGGGCCTGCTGTAGTCTCCGTGATCCATTGTCCGTGCAGTCGCCACCATGTGCTCTTTTCTAAGCACACACGCGCACACGGAGCGCTGGTGCAACAATCACTGCACATTGGCGCAGCTTTGCACCGTCGCTGCTGCACCCGGAGCCAAATCCCTACTGTATTTTTCTGTATTTTGGCGACTTTGACACGACGTTTGCCGTTGAACTGCTTTTACATTTAACCCTTTCGCGTTTGTGATTGGACGAGGTCGGAACGCTCACTTCCGCTTTGCGAAGTCGTTGTTTGCACACACTGGCGCAGCGCCTCGGAGCATTTCTATACACACAGACTGGTCTTTGCAGCTAAACCAGTAAATGCACGAAGCACAAGGAGCTGTTTTGGTTCCTGCTCCTTCCCCAGCTGACTGTGAGCCCTGTTGTTACGGTTGTCCAGCCATGCATGTCAACTCTCGGACATATAGCGAACATTAAGATGCTGCACACATTGGACGCACAGAATCAGATATTTCTCCGTGAGTCGAGCTGACAGAACAAACCAACCTTAAAACAGGAGGCAGTTTCGGTTCACTCGACGAACACGGATGTTTACTTCTGCTCGGTGGCGCACATTCGTCACGATCACATATAGAGCGCGTGAACAGTGATTTGAAAAGCCTCGCGCTCGCTTTGTGATCGTGGCGCACGCGGGGCTGCGAGTCTGTCTGGCGGGGACGTGCACATTTAACATAGAAGAGCCAGCAGGAGAGCTTTATATAATCTCTGCCGTGTTCTCTGTGTGTGTGTGTGTTACATAAGGCATGTATGGATGAGTCTGCTGGCCTGTGTGGTAAACACACAGTCAGTCACTGGTGCCTTGAATGTTGTGTTCCTGGTTAGAAATGGGGTCAAACGGAGATAACGGGGCGCGTGTGAGGCGCCGCCTTTAAACGCAGCCTGTGCACAGATGGGGTGCTCTGCGGGAACTTCTGCGACCCTTCTCTGGGGAGCTCGGCCACGCTTGAGGGAACAGATGGCTTGGTCCACGCACAGTGTCAAAGACTCTATTGTCTGACCGGACAGAACAACTCTTTAAGTTCAGGGTCAGTCTGGAAACAAGACGGAGCCTACATCACCCACTAAACTCTGGTGTGGCTTGGTCACATCTTTCCTTATTGTGATAATTAGTCTGCTTGGCTGTTAATCTGCTAGTCGCTGTCCTATCTCTCAATGCATATTTGAATTATGAGAAATGATGATGATGTATGGCAGCTTTGTCCATAGTACTTTCTGTTATTAGAGGCAACTTCTTGGGCAAGAATTTAATAGGGTGCGTTTCTTTATATTTATATGAAGTATAAATCTAAAGTTAGAACATAACAGAGACCTGTCGACTTGTTTAGTAATGTTTTAGCACAGTTAACCTGTTATTAGGCAGATTTAAAGCCCGAGTAGACTCCCACCTGTGAAAACACTGATAGGACTCTGACTGATATGTGTACAAATACGTTCAGTAATCGCGATGGAAGTAATGAAGACATTTTTGCACACGCCATGTGTTTGCATTAATGAGCTTTAGGAGCAGAACAAACCACCTGTAGGATGTGGTGCTTTACAGTACAGTGGAGGTGATAAACTGATTATTTAGAGAAAAAAAAGTCTCATCAGACTTAACTATTTATCGGAGTAGCTGTAATCTCTGTTCTGCACCTGCCTTTGCACTTTATCTGTATTGTTGCTCTGCAGCAGTTACAGATTGTGATTCAAGCACAAAGTCAGCAACATTTACAGTAAATTCAAAGTTTAGCTCACATGCAGCAACAAGCCTTTCAGTTCCTCAGCTGCTGTTACTGCACTTGCATGCACTTTGCCATATGTTTGCAAGTTTAGGATACGGTTCTAAGCACAGTCTTGCCGGGTCGCCTTTCATTAAATAAAATGACAGTTAAACCCCTAGCACAACCACACCCTGTTCCCCTCCAGCAGATACTCACCAAGACTGTATACAGTTGGCCAGTTCTCCATTTGTCCCCTATATCATTTTGCAGATCTTTATGTGTCTTTAGAGACACGTGTTTTTGCTTATGGGGTTGAGAGTCAATCAATCAAAGATTGCGCCATTCGTATCATGAACAAATGAACATAAAACTATGAAATACAGAAAAGAAAATGTATAAATGACCATCAAAGTAACAACAGAGCTTTGTAAATGCAGCGTGTGTCTGTGTGTGCCGGCCTTGCTGCAAACCGACAAGCTCCACGGGTTTGCTGATGCGTGCATGTTAAATCAGCCACATCCACCTTCTAACTATTTTTCTCCCAAGTTTCATCTGAACAAGAATCAAAGCTGTCTGTGAGTTGACTTTTCTTAAAAGAGGAAATGAGATACCAAAATTTCCTCTTTGCAGTGACTGTTTTAACATATAGTAACCAGCTTGGAGTAATAATTTCTACCCGTGTCTTTTTTCTAACCTCATTCTTCCACTTTGCAAATTCACTATTGCGAATATTGTCCCCTTCAGATGTGTGCGAAACATTTTTAGTTAAAAAACATGTTTTTCACTTTGTCCACTCGGTTTGAATTAGTGGTTAAATAATCTGTATAATGTAGTAAAGTTCAGCAGCTGCTCAAACTACATGCAGGCGAAGAAGGAAAAACAATTCAGACTGTTTTTGTTTAATTTAAATTGCCTACTGTTCCATTTACAGTCGTAAAAACTTTGTCTGTCCCACTGACCACCTTGTCATTCATAAACACTGCTGCTGTATGAACACCTAAAACTAACCACGTCGAAGCTGCTGTTTAGCCTCAGGGGCTGTGAAAAGCTCCCACGCAGCATGCAGGGCAGAGGTCCTCTGCTTGCCTGGATCTGGTGTGGTTTGGTATTCATTTTTGTGTATTTAAGTAGGCGTGCAGGCTTAAAGACTGCAGGGCTGCAGAGACTCTTAGCGTGGCTCTATGGGACTGTGACAGTAACGTACAGATCTACATTTTGTACGACTCTTACAGTACGGAGTCATGCTCTCTCTGAGATGCGTGGTGTGCTGTTTAAAAAAAAGGACCTCACTTGGTTGCATTTCGTTGTGCTTGTTTTGCAACTCGGGTCTTGGCAAACTGTTCTTCCTGCCATGTCATTTTTCTGCTCTTTTCCAATTGGCCATTCATGCGTTTGGCAGGCTGCCGTTGGTTAGTTCCTAATTTACAGTGCTGGCAGTTTTGCGGCCTGCAAAAGGGAAGGAGGAGGAGGAGGAGCAGGAGGAGGAGGTGACACATGGTCGGCTGTTTACAGATTTTGTCAAGGCCAAGGGTGTGGTGCAGCTCTTACAGGTTAATTCAGGGAGGTATCCTGCTTTGGCTCAAAGTGCTTCCTCCCATTTGTTTTTCTGGAGTCGACTGAACCCTGCAATAGTTCGAGCACCTTTTGAAGCCGGCCACAGAAATATGATCATTAAGATTATTAATAAGATTAATACTTTGCAGCTTTTAAGATATCTTGGATGTTGCATTTCTCCTTGTTTTCTGCATCCTGTAATCTGTAACTCATCTAGGTCCTCGAACTGCCTCTTGAGTTTATGCATAAGGGATCTTGGTATTCATTTCACCCTCAGGCATTCCTCCTCCATCTGCTTTCCCTCTCTCCTACAGCCACGTCATGTGATCACTCGTGGACTCAACCATACCATATGTAGTCACGTCCAATGTATCTGCCGTGCAGTGATCGCGAGAAGACGAGAATAAAAAAGATTAACTGGTGTCAGCATTTCTCCAGCATGTGTTTCCCTTGGCCTCCCATCCCTCCTCCCATGCCTGCAGAGACACTGCTGCCCCACTTCTTGTTGTTGTGTCTCTTTCTCCACACTCCAAGAATTGTGGACTAGAACCTGAGGTTACTCGAAACTTTGACCCACTTCATCTGCTGATGGTGTGTGTGTGTGAATTTAAACCACCATGTACCTGTGTTATGTTTTCAGTGGTATGACTGACCATTTGGATTTATAAGCACAACACGGCCATGACAAATGAAGGTGGCTGGCGCTCACACACACAGAATGTATTTTTGCTCTGAGCTACAGTCCTCGGTGTAATGTTCACGCTCTTCGCGTAATGCACACTAAATAATGTGTAGTGAGCAGACAAATCTGTGGCAAAACGAGATAAAGTTCACCCTCCGTTTGCAGGGAATGCTGAAGCCGTGTCTTGCACAACACCAGTAAGCTCACCTTCCCCCATCCACAAAACTCTGTGTGCTGACACACAACAGCAAAGTAAACTTTAGGTTTAGTGGGCAATGCTGATCTTATTCTAGATCAGCAACTGGTCCTGAACCAAGAAAAACAATAGTGGAAACTGGCCCAACCCGTTCAATAATACTTCAAGTATTTCTTTTACATTTAGCAGCACTGTTCTATTCTGGCTCAGTATAAGTCATGTTAACAGCAAATCATCTCCTCCAACTCTCTAGCATCAGGCATGTTCCCACTCGATGACAACGTAGCAGTGGCTAACCATCCCTACAGTGACGACGACGACGCGCTGAACGAGGCGGAGGTGAACGGCAACTGGACGCCCCAGGAGAAAGCACTCCACGAGGCGCGGCTCAAAGCCAAAGCCAAGCGCCGCCTGCGCAAGTCCTCATCCCGCAACTCCACCAGCGAGTCCTTCTCTGAGTCAGGAGAATTGGCAGGAAGTGACCCACACAGTCCAAAGGGCAAAGTCAACACCAATGACCGCAAATCTAGAACGGGCAAAGGCAGAGGTCTGCCAAAGAAAGGTACAGTTTGTAGTCACGGGCCACAACAAAGCTTTGTACTGTGGCAGAGCTCTTAATGTGCAGGTTTCCTCCTTTCTTGATGATCACAAAGAGCAATCTGCTTCAGCCTCAGAAGACATGGCTGTGATCAGGAAACTGTGTATGTGCTAAAACGGTGTTCTACGACCTGCCTTTCATTAACGCCACAAAGTAGTGCATGTTTGGAGCAATACCTTTCAGATGTTATGTACTGGAACCTCCCTCATGCTTTTGTACCTGCCTGCTTGTCTGCAGGTGGAGCAGGTGGCAAAGGAGTTTGGGGGGCTGCTGGGATGGTTTATGAAATGGAGGAGCCTGATGCACGGGACCCCAACTATGATGAATCTGCCCAGGTGACTGAGCATGTATTACAGTGATGTGCATGTTTTATTAGGAAAGGATGATCATGTTTCTCAACACTAGCGGTCATCATGCATTTTTTAAACATTTTTACGTTGAAGGGGATTTTTCATTCTTTAGATCTTTCAAAATATTACCAGTACATTCGTATCAGCTGTCTGTGCACACGCTGAACATCACCAGTCGCAGGTGGAGACCGCTGATCTCAGCTGTGCAATAGTGGCCACGGTTTTAAATAAACATGCGAACTGATGTTGGAGGGCTGCTGACGATGGGATGCACTGAACATAAAAGACCCTTTTCTCCGTAAACAAGATGATGATTGTCCACATTCAGACAATAATCATATCCACTGTGACATCTCTAATGAATTACACAATGTATAGCTCTCTTGTGCTGAGAGGGAAACACATCTGGAATCATGAATGTTCGGCCCGCAGTCTCTGTGTGTGTCTGTGTGTGCGTGTGTGTGTGTGTATATTAAAAGAATGTCAACATGACTTGTTCATCTTAACATCTATAAAACGAGCCTGCTCACATGATTGTTTCATCCATATGGCTCTGTCCCATGACCGTCAACAGTATTTTCAATCTTTAACCCTGTTATCAGGCATGTGTGGTGAGCAAGTTTGCCTGTCTCCTGTTTCTGGTCACGTTGACTGAATGCAGAGTGAGAACGGAGCTTCTGTGGGTGAAAACTTATTCGGCCTGCAAGGGTTGTAGAAACGCAGGGGAAAGATGTCAGTGTGTTAATAAGGAACTGGGACACAGTGGCACATGGGATGTTTGCAGACAGCCTTTAAATCGGGCAGAGGAGGGTTTTGAAAAAGTCAAAATAAGTTCTGCAGCCTTGTAGGGAATGATAGCCCCACATTCTCCTGCTCATCCTGTACAGTCACGCTAGACTCTTTCACTTCGTACTTTAGATAAATTTCATTAGCGTTTACTATTGTTTATAGTACTATTATAGTACTATAGTACTATTGTAGCGTTTATACTGTTTTATGGTCAAGCCGAAACGTGAAAGTTAGTTGAACCGGTTGTGAATGATATTCTTGGCATCCAGGAGTGTAGATGTTGAAACACAAGTGAAAAAGATGTCGTCACAGAAGCACAGCACAGGGGCTGATGATTCCTTTGACGGGTCAGATCAGGGAGCAGTGATTAGTGCTGATATATGATCATTCATGTTGAATAAAAAAACCTTTGTGTGCACGGTTGGACATTTGCGAGTTGTAATGTGTCTGTGCTTGCACAGGGTGACACCGTTTATGAAACGGTTGTTCCAGAGGTGGACGAGAAGGAACTGGAAAAAATGGTCAACCCAATAGTACAGGAGTACTTTGAACATGGAGACACAAAAGAAGTTGAGGTAAATGCTTTGGTTGAGTTTTTTCTATTCTAAATGATTGATTCCGATTCAATGTGTTTAATTTACCACATTTTTTTATGTCCTCCCTTTCGTCAGATGTTGCTGAAAGAGCTCAACCTGGGCCACCATAAGTATGAGTTCTCCTCCTTGGCTGTGTCCCTGTCCCTTGAAGGAAAGGCCAGCCACAGAGAGCTGACATCCCGCCTGCTCTCTGATCTGACGGGCAAGCTGCTGTCACAAAGTGACATGGGCCGCGCCTTCGACAAGATGCTCAAAGAGCTGCCAGACCTCATACTGGACACGCCGGAGGCTCCTCAGGTAGACCTGCTGAATGATGGAGTGAGGAAGTGGCAGATTTCCGTTGTGGATTTGTACCTAAGCTTGTGGTTGGGTGGCGCACACATATGTGATGAGGTTCAGCTTTTAACATCAGCTAAGTTTTTAGTCTCACACACACTGTGGAAATGTTTAAAAATCTGATACAATGCAGAAATCTGACTGGGCCACCATAATGTAGAATGTGTTTTCTCTGGTCTCCCTCAGATGTTGGGTCAGTTTATAGCCAGAGCCATTGCAGATCACGTCCTGCCCATGTCTTTCCTGGACTGTTACAAGGGCAAAGTGGACTGTGACCATGCCAGGTGAGCAAAGAAAAGAAAGTCGAACTGTCAATGCAGCAGCTGTAAGATCTTTCTTCATGGGAAATGTGTCCAGTTAATTGTGTGGTAAGATGATTAAAGAAGCAACAGAACCACACGATTGTCGCTTTCATCTTTTTTGTTTAAAAAATCTGCTAATTTTCCTTTTTTTTTAAGATTAACAGATGTTCCCATTTCCTGCTGCGCGCTGTGGTTGTCAAATAATGTTTACACTGAGTAAACATCTGTGTTGTAGTGTTATCTTGGCAGTTCTGGGCCTCCCGGAGTAAAACTCTCTAGATCTGTTTACCAAAATAGATTTTAAATGCACGCTTTTTTTTTCCAGAGTGGCTTTAAACCGCGCTGCAGTGCTGCTGACCATGAAGAGGGAGATGGTTCGCCTGGATAATGTTTGGGGCGTGGGTGGAGGCCTGAGACCTGTCAAACATCTCGTCAAAGAGGTCAGCTCAGACCACAGAGGCAGAACATCGCACCTCTAAAAGCAATAAAGGCGTCACATGCATGTTTGCATATGGAAAATAACCCGTGACACCTGAGGCTTGGGTGTCTTGTGTGGACAGTCTCTGCTGCTTCTGATGGTCTATAATTTAAACAGAAGGCAGAAACGCGGGCCGCGTAGAGAGCCACAGGCCAGCCCTCTGCTGTGTTGCTGTGTCAGCAGAACGCTCCCCCCTAAGAAGAGGAAATAGCAATAACCAAGGGTGCAGGAAAGGCCGACACAAACGCACCCATGCGTTGAACTGAAACACGCCTCGCGCACACATGAGCTCACACACACAGTTGTTCATAATTATTGTTTCGCGATTTTGATTTTCTTGTTTTTTGTGCAAACGTGGGTGTGAATGATGCGAGGGTTTTAAATAGGCGGTACACGTTGCTTGAAATTGTAGGTTATGCAACGTTTCGAGTGATTATGTGAATGTTTCGAGATGAGAGATTGTCAGTATGTACACAGTCACACAACATTTTCTAAGCCTTCGCAACCGTCACACCCTCAGGCTCTCGTGCCCAGTTTTGATTTCCTGCCTGGTTGTATGCAGCCACAGGCAGAACAAATCACAAGATTGATGTTCACTCACTCTTTTCTCTATTGTTGTCCTCTTACTTGTAGCATAAATTTCTCAGATCTCTTTTTTCCATAATCCATTTTGTCCACATGACATTTTCCTCCCGTTAGTCTTGAATTAGACATGGTGGTGTAGCTCAGAGTTTTCAGCCTGTTTCATTAATCACACTTCTCCCAAACCTCAAGTGGGGTGACGAATTGTTCCATAAATAGGTTTAATTGAAGCGGTGCCTGTTGATGTACTTAGCAGCGAGAGTGACATAACCAAGCGATGTGAATGAAGCGAAGACGTTGAAGAATAAAAAAAAGAGTTCGGGTTATTGATCTAGTGAATCCCTTTGTTATATCTCGCTGTCTGTACTTGGGAGGGACAAGTCATTTTAGCTTTCTCCTGTGTCTGTCTGTATTCAGGCCTGAGAATTCAGACATGATACATAAAAAAAAAAAAACATTTACTACATAATACATATTAATGTGAAATGCATATGCTACTTAATAATCACAAATACATACAGTGGTGGGAAGAAATGTTTTTTTTTAAATCTTATGCACATTTGTAATTAAATGCAGTAATTAAAGACTGGAACAGTGTTTTAGTCGAATCCCAGCTGTTTCTGTTTGCACCTCTTACACAATTTACATTGGAGGCAGCATCGGTATTATTGTACGGTCGTGTTAGCAAAACTCATTGTCGCTGAGGGTTCTCCAGTTGTGTTTATTTTAGTCTAAACTGACTGGTAATAACTTACAATGCAAAAACAAAATTCATTTTACGTGTGCATTTTCTTTCCAGATGAACCTTCTGCTTAAGGAGTATCTGATATCAGGAGACGTGTCGGAGGCTGAGCACTGTCTGCGGGACCTTGAAGTGCCCCACTTCCACCATGAGCTGGTCTATGAGGTACAGAAGAAGGCTAGAGCTCTATGAACGTTACCATTATCTACAGTCCAAACCAAGTTTTCACAAACCTGACCAATCAGCATGGTTTCCTGAGGGTTTTAACAGTCACAGCAGGGCCCTGCACAAAATGCTGAATCGTAGGTCACCAAAACGCAGCATGGCTAGAAATGTAGAAATGAGAAAATACTGCTGATGACCCTACATGGCAGTTTAATTATGATGCTACGCAAACGCTTTCCTACTGCAAAGAACACCTGGAGAGTGGCTGAAACTTATGACCATGCGACTTTCAGGTACATGTGAGCACTGGAAGAAAGGGTAAATAAGCATGATGAGTGAGAGTGTTAGTGTAGTGTAGATCATAAATTGATAGAGGCCTCTTGTGTTCTTGCATACACCACTTGGAGCACTCAGGACGGTTCTTACTGTGATAAGCCACCTGTCTCAGGTCATATTTGCACCAATGTCGAGGTCTAAGTTAGATTTCAACACGCTCTCCCTCTTGGGTTCTAGTGTTTAATCAAGTAAACTAATGTGTGAAACAAAGAGAGATCTCTTCACTGGCTGTTACTGTCATTTCTGTTTTCTGCCAAGAACAGTTTGTGTTGAGCATCGACTCTCATTTGCATTACATGTAATGTTTACCCAAAATCAATTGGTATGAAATAGAGAAGCCCATTGCATAACGCAGAACTGTCTGTGTGCTGCCGACATGTAATCATTGTGTTGCTGGATTTTTTTGTTTTGTTTTTGTGATACTTACTTAATTGAATTAATTACTAAAGATTGACTTTAAAGTTATTATTAAAATTGATTAGCTTTCATTGGTAGCTGTTTTCAGTTGGTGAAAGTTCTCTAAAAGTATTTGTATGGCATCAATTTGTGCAGAGAGGGAACAGTTGCTGCCGTGTAGCTTAGCACGATGTGCAGCATGTCCTGCACGTGCTGCACTTTGAAGCAGCATTTATACTTTCTTTATTATTCGGATCTTAGTTGCATCTTAACAAGTGAAAGTTATTAAGTATTGCTTTTATATTTACCATTTTCTGAGGACAGCAGAGTTGTGCTGTCGGCCTTACCTACACCTGGGCCTGCCTCGTGTTGTGAAAATGTCTCATGACCAACATGTGGTTCCAAACTCTGCCACCATGTGGTAAAAATGGCAACCTTCATATCCCTGGAAGAAGAAAAGACATTTTTCATTCTGTTAGTATCTGACTTAAGAATACACACTTCCAGAAACACTTGTGTCTAATACATGGCATTGTATGTTGTTGCTGTTGTTTCTCAGGCTGTAGTGATGGTGCTGGAGTCGACAGGAGACACTGCCAGTCATATGATGATTAAGCTGCTGCAGTCCTTCTGGAAAACAGGCCTCATCACTGTGGATCAGATGAACAGGGTCAGTTCCTCAGCACACTAGTTTTTAGTCTTACAGGAGTTACAATATCTTTGTGTGCATGCATTTAGTTTGATATCTTCATATTGACCTTTAAATTGAAACCCCGATGTTTATTTGTTGTTTTTCATGCAGGGTTTCCAGCGTGTCTATGACGAGCTCCCTGAAATTAGCCTTGATGTGCCACATGCCCACTCTATTATGGAGAGCTTTGTGGACCTCTGCTACCAGGAGTCCGTCATCACCAAACAGCTGAGGGATGCCTGTCCCTCCAGGTTAGCTCGGCATTAAGTAGCATTTCACAACATTTAGTTTGCTTTCATGTTGTCTTCTAAATAATAATATCCTAAAGATTACCTCCTAACTTCCCTACTCATCTTCTCACTTGTTTGTTTGCTTTTGCTACAAATGCTAAAAAGGTTCCAGTAATTTCCAAGAGTAGTAGTTTTTTTTTGAGTATACTAGAAGCAGATAGGAGTGGGAGTTAAGTGTGCTGTTAATGGGGGCTATTCAGATGGGGAGAAATACACAATTGCTGCTGTAGTGAGTATTTACAAAAGGATGGGATTGGTTTGATATTGTAAGGGGCATAGTCATACTAACCTGTCTCTTAACGTCTTTTCTCCAACAGAGGACGTAAGCGTTTCGTAAGTGAAGGAGATGGAGGCATGATCAAGAACTAATCCACAGAAGAAAGAGGAAGGAGCAGCAGCAGGAGGAGGAGGAGGAGAGGGGGGTCTACAGGTTCTCACACCCTGTTTCTGCTGCAGCATGTTTTTGTGAAAGGAGACACGCTGTCAGTCTAAAGTTTCCTTGTTCCTCTCCTGATAGTGTTGTCATTACACAAACCAGCGTTGACGTTCAGTGAAAGCGGACTGAGGAGTGGCCTGGGTGTTCAGTTCTTTTCATCTTGTTAATCACTGTGGGGTTTTTTTTTCTTTGTAAGGATATTCTTTATTTCTGGGGTTGGTGCGCCCCTCTTGCCTCAGTCTTTGTACACATTTGTCAAAAATAATGGAAATCAGCGCTGCAGAAAAAAGACAGGTGGACAGGTTGGGTTTGAAGGAGATGAATTTGGTCAGCTTCCCTATTTTCTTTATCGTATTTAGCTGTTGCCATGCCTCTGTTTTACATGTTATGCGCTATGAATAAATAAGTAAAAGCACTTAAAAGACCGGACATACTATACAGTCAGTGACTGCAATTTAATTCGACAACAAGGATCTACCGTCTGGGTCAAGTGGTTCTATTGATCATTTATAAACAGAGTTATTTTTCCCTTTCGAATTTTGGTCTGATGTTAATGTTGACCGAAGTCTAAGCAAGAGGTATTAAGGCACTAATTGGGTGTTTATTTGAAAATCACATTAGGTGAAAATGGTATGGAAGCCCTTTTGATAATAATAAATTGGGGTTTGTTTATGAAAACAAAATTAAACCAGAAATATTTTGCGCACTATGGCTTTGCTTGCACTTAATGAGTCTACAGCCACATGGTCAGCAATGGGTTCTGGACAGGTTAACTCAAAACACAGAGCCAAACCTGCTGTAGAGAGCAAAATGAATCCAGAAATTGTCATTAAACTGCTGTTGTCTAACAGTTTCAAATGTTGACCAAAGGTAAAGATGTGGATATAAAATATATTTCATTAATTAAAAACAACAGAAGGTGAGGTTTGTATTTTTTTTCCTTTGTCTGTTCACTCTCATTCATGCCAGCAGTATTGGTGAAAGAGTAACCAGGAAAAAGGGACTGGGCAGTTGTAGTAGAGCTGTATATCCATTATTGATCACAGTTGTGATCCTTAATGTTCAGCGATGTCTTTCACACGAACCTTCTGTCAGTTTCTCATTTTTCTCTGACTTTAAGGTCAGAGCAGTTGTCAAAACGTTAAACCTAGCATTGAAAACTGGTATAGGGTCAAAAGGTTGTGACTCTTGACCCCAAAGCATGGTACACTGAGCTAAAGATACCTGGCCGTGTATCTTCACACGCGCCATATTATGCCTAAAGTGTAAATAACTCATGGAGGGAAAATACTGTTAAATGATGTTGATATTTGAAAACAGGTGTAATCCACAGGATACATTAATTCATGCATGCAGCTATCCACTATCCAATACAGGCTATATTGTTAATGTTTTATATTCATACAGTCATATTTGTACTATGGATTTATTTTGAATCAGCATACTGTTTCCAGCACACAAGTTCATTTTATATATTTCAATAAAATGACACATTTCCCTCTAAACGTTATATTTGCTTTCTTCTTCACGTCAGTACATTATTCATAAGTGGCACGATGACGCCACAGTCGCGACGCATTCTCGTCATATTCACTAAAACGTAATCGCCAATATCCTAATGGGTAAACGCATTTTAACATTTGACAACGAAACGATGACAGCAATACATGTAAAAACACATTGGAGTTAGAATATAGTTAAAAAAATATCCATCGCTCTGAGTTAGCTGATTGCTTAAAAATATTAATTGTTTAAAATGTTTTCCTCCGTTTTTGCTGTTAAAATAACTGATTTCCTTTTCTTCTAACATCACGTGAACGCAACATGAGCAGCAGAGGACACGTCAGTGGAAGCGCGTAGTAACTAGGAAGTGGCTAGTTAGCTAGCAACGAAGAATGAACAACTGAGTCTGTGTTTGACAGGTTAGTAATCATTTGCTCAATGAACATAACGCTTGAACTACAAACCTGACACGTAGTTTATTAAGTATTGGTCGATTACAGCCACATTATATCGTGACGCCTGGTCGTTAGCGCTAAAAGTAATGACGGGGGCTTGGCGGCGAGACGCAATGTGTTTGGTGCAAAGCAGGTGTCAGTGATAGCTGCTTAATGTGTATGTAGCCAAAATGTTTTTATTTATCAAATAGTCACCGAGTTAACACTCCTAACATGAGGTAATGAGCCCTTCCAGCCCGACCTGATGGCGTAACGATACTAAAGGCTCCTATAAGACTCGCAGACAATTATTTATTAGCTAAATTCTTCAACTTCTTTGTCAGTCAAATAATCGCTGTATTAGCTGACATCCGCAGAGCACAACTACAAATTGGAAAGTTAATGGTTAAGTATAAAAATATTTAACATATTACTTCATCATATTCATTATTTAATAACCTAGTTCAACTTTTTAGTCAGTACCCCTATAACATTTTGCGCAAAAAGCTAAATGTGTGAATGAGAATACCACATAATTGCCCTTTTTTGAAGGCAGGTGAAAGTCTTAATAAAAACACAATTGCATTACTTAGTATTTTTGGCATTATCTTACATTTGATTTACCTAATTTTTTTTAATATGTTTACGTGGAATAAAAAGTAAACCTTTGTCGCAATGTGATCATTAGACATCAATTGCAACAAAGCTACTTTTAGCTTTAAGCCTTTTTTATTTTAACTGTACCACTCCTTTGTGGTTTGCTTGTGTAAGTCTAACTATGTGTCCTAAAATAACTTTCTTTACTGAGTTTGTCTAACTGAGAACACAAAATATTTAGTCAGAGACCCTTATGGGTGTAGCAGTTTGCATAATCTGTTTTTGAGCTACGGTTTACTAAGTCAACTAGCACAATAGATTAAACGTTTGCATTGTCATTACTTCCCTAAAATATACAGAATGAGGAAGCACATAAGAAAGTAATTATTTATAAGTTTAGAATTCTTTTACGTCGAAAGCACAAATTGCAATCTGTACAGTTTACAGTACGCTCTATCCTTCATCATTTATTTCTTTCCAAAAGAGGGTTACACCTGAGAAACAATAAATCCCCCGAAGGAGAAAACAATTTGCAGCACAGTTCATGTGCATACTATTAAAATAGTTAAGTTACTATTAGTTACTATTAAGATATTGGTAAAATGGTTTCTTATGAGTGCATAAGAAAGTGCACCATGATCATGATAAGTTTTCACACAAAATAAAACAGTTAGAGTGAATACCTTCCTCCTCTTTTCTCCAGCACCAGAAGGGCAGGATGGGTAGGCAGAGGAAGAGGGTGGTGACTGGTGAAGCTGCTCCTCTTCCAAGGAAAGATGAGAAGCCCTCTACATTTCACCGCAAGGACAAGAAAAAGAAAGTTGACATTGGAAAAGTGTTCATCAACATCTCCATTGGACTTTGCATATTCAGCTTAATCTGGTTTTTTTATGCACTCTACATGCGGTCCAGCCTGGCCAAGCGGGTGGTGACGCTGCACCCGTCACCCCCTGTCCTGGACGCCAATAGCACCAGTGCCAAAGTTTCCCCAGAGAGGTTCTGGGGTTCCTACAGGCCGCAGGTTTACTTTGGCATGAAAACCAGGAGTCCTCTTTCAGTTGTAACAGGTACGCAGATATATTCTGAAGCTGCTTTGTAAGGGAACCGAATAATGAGATGAGCTCAGTTATTTGTGGTGGAATCGTTTAGGGAAAATTTGACATTGTATTGTTGACATACAGTATTTCTATGATTACAAATGGGACATAGCCTATGATGTTAGGAGGATATGGTTAGTGGTGGACAATACTAAAAGAATCAAACACTTCCTAAAGATGCCAAATATATGTCTGAATTTAGTAAAAATGTGAATAAGAAATAAATCTGCAATATTTACATGTAACAATAGTGCAGCTATTAAAAGGAGATTTAGAATTAAGTAGTATGTGAATAGTAATACTGCATTTCAGAAGTAATTGGAATTATATATATACTGTTTTATACTGTTGTAATATTTAATTGTTTTCTTTTACAAAAATATTTCCTTCATTGCTTAGTGGGAACTGAGCCCAGGCACTTGTGAAGTTCAAGTAGA
Organism: Microctenopoma stevenorrisi; assembly: GCA_032270685.1. Taxonomy (NCBI): domain Eukaryota; kingdom Metazoa; phylum Chordata; class Actinopteri; order Anabantiformes; family Anabantidae; genus Microctenopoma; species Microctenopoma stevenorrisi. The sequence goes on from JAUMTR010000001.1 coordinate 8,462,312, forward strand.
ATTTGGCCACAGTTACTTCAACTGTTTACCCTGTTATCCAATTTGGATGAGCAGCATTGTTAGTGGTTAGCACTATTTGCAGTAAATTTATTTAATATTGAGTAAGCATTGATTATGCACTGCTGTTTTTAAAACCCAACTGGCTTGTCATTTACTGCATGTGTCCTGTGAGGTTTTTTTTTACCTTTTAGACATACTTTTCCACCTGACCAACTCTAATGACATACATGGTTTGTATCTTGTCAGGCATGATGTGGATGCGTCAGTTTTCTGACATGGACGTAAACTTGAGGCACACGTGTGAGCAGGGCGATCGTTTGCAGGGCTATGGCTGGCTAATGCATGATGGAGTCACTTTTGGTGTCCAGGATATTCGAGACAATGATTTCACCCTAACTACAGAGTTTGTCAAGAGGATGGGAGGTGATCATGGAGGAGACTGGACCTGGAGAATCACTGCCAAGCAGCATGTGAGGGCTGAATGTGTTTATGCAACTGTGCTTATGTTCCCTTACATTACCCAAACTGTTAATGGTTGCTTTTCATGTTTTCTCTTTAAAAGTTTGATGCTTATAGGGTGCATATTTCTTTTCTTTTTACCCACCAGAGCTCTGCACCTCAAGCACCAGTGATCTCTCTGATGTTTTACGCAGCAGCAGACACATCTGGCTCACTGGAGGCTCATGTGGAGGAGAGAAACCGACTCGCATCCATCACTGGTTTTTCGGAGGAGCTTGGAAACTTTAAGATCACCTTTCGCAAACCTGTAACAGGGGAGTTATCCAGCGCCAAATATGCCAGGTAAATGCATAAGTACAGGAGTAAATTATAAAGTCAGCAGCTTTAAAAAGAAAGTGCCAGTGAGCCAGGAAAATAGCTGATAACTCTGCTGATTCATATCTGTAGATAAAGCTTGATATAGTTATATTACATCTGCCTCAAAAGGACGATGGTCTTTAAAGCACAAACAAGCATAAATCCTTAAATCAAAATACATGTACATTAGTGTGATACCAAATCTCCAAGTCCAGAAAGGCATTGTTTGATCTCAAAAGATTCTCTGCATCAGATGTGTGGTATTTTGCACTTTAAATGATACTCTGCAGTAGTTCCACATAGTACTGTAGTTTAATCCTTTATTACTACCGGGTATATAAAAACTGCAACAATGCAACCACTAGATGGCAGTGAAAGCTGGATTTTCAGCCTGTGTTTTATCAGCTTATTACATTTAATATTGTGGGTTTACCTTAACATATTCTGAACATACACACACATAATAAAATTTCTTTCGAACATTTCTAGATCCGTTACTTCTTTTTACGCATGTTCATTTTAACAAGGAAACATTAAAAGAAAATCTCTCATTTACCAAATTAATAACAGCTCTGAGTCTTCCTCTGTAAGATTTTGCAGGCTGATCATCACTTGGACTTTATTCCATTCTTGAGTGCTCCATCAGACTTGATGGTATTAGCTAGAGGTGAACAGTATAGTACTACTAGTATAGTATATAGTGCTTAGAGTTCTGCCCACAGCATTTAATCTTGTGTCATCAGATCATAGAGTCATTGTCCTTGTGGATGTAGAGTCCTTTAAATCCTGTTTGGCAATCTCCAAATTGACTGCAGTTTAAATGTGCCTGTAAGGTCTGATTCATGGCATTATTTAGATGATCTGCCAGGTTTCTTCTCCCCCTCAAAGGACCACTGAAATGCCTGGTTCCTGGTGACCTTCCTGATCAAGGCCCTATTTTACAGTTTCTCGGTTTGGCTGGACCACTGATTCTAGGAAAATATTTCATGTTTCCAGACTTCTTCCATTTCAGAATTATTCAGGTCACTGTTACATATAGTATTATACCTTTGTCTTGATCTAACCTTCACCACAAAATGTTTTTATGGAGTATATGGTTTAACAGCCTGGTAGCTCAATAGTTTAACATCAGACTTGGATGCAGAAGGTCGCAGGTTAGAAACTCAGTGTGACTCCTAGTCCATCCTCTACCAGGTGTGTCGTGAAGAATGCAAATAGAATGTCCATTGGACTGCTTTGACTTGCTTATGGTAGACTCACAAAAATAGATGGCAACCTGTCCTGACTTGACCTAGGTGGTAATTGTCCCAATCAGCTATTCTTGAACATAGAACTCTGAAATCTATTTATTGTAAACATGGTTCACATAAGCAGATGCTTCTTGTGGCTCAAGTCCACATCTTCGACCTGGTTTTATGGATTTGATGATTACTTTGGTCTGATTCAGCTTTGACATTCCTGACTCCAATTATCCTTTGTCGTAGACCATACCTTTGCTGTAATTTAAGTCTGCTAGCAACATTCACAGAGAGTGCCAGTATTTCACACTTTTGTAAGGACCAGAGTAGACAGCTATAGCAAAATAAAAAGACAAGGCATGTACTGAATTATTTGAATAGTGGTTTGTCACAGGAAGATCTGAGATGTTTTGACGAGTTGCTTTATGTCCAGTCACCAGTAAAACATCTTATATCATACATACATACATGCATTTAATCATTTCTTATGTTTTCAGTTACAACTATCTTCAGACTGTGTCTCCTGGCTTGGAGAAGCTGACTGACATTTTAAAGCACAGTCTGAAACGCAGGTTTGTCTACAGCTCTCCCTCTGGTGAGAAAAGGCATTACATTGCTGTAGACACCTACATGCCCCCTCATCATCAAAACCAACAGAAACCCACTGAGACGAGGAAAGAGAGGGACTTTTTGGTTCACCAGGTGACCATCCAAACGCCATTCCAGGTGGAAGTTCTGTTTGAGTCTGGCAGCTTTTACGATCGTCCCAACCAACTTGTGGGCTTGATCATGACTGAGGAACTGGAGAAGAGGAAAACTGAGTTTGACGCAAAGTTTGAAAAGACTTTTGGGCTTGAGAGCAAAGGTTTTAGCCAGGCACATATTACATTTGGGAAAGCAGCACTAAGCAACATGTTGGGTGGAATGGGCTACTTCTATGGCCAGTCTGTGGTTCAGTCAGCCTACAACGAATACCCAATCCTGTATCCTGAAGGTGCTCTATTCACTGCTGTACCATCACGCTCTTTCTTCCCCAGAGGATTCCTTTGGGATGAGGGCTTTCACCAGCTGCTGCTGAGTAAGTGGGATCCTCAGGTGACACGGGAAGCTGTTGCCCACTGGATAGACCTGATGAATATGGAGGGCTGGATCCCCCGTGAGCAGATCCTGGGAGATGAGGCTCGCAGTAAAGTCCCCGCTGAGTTTGTAGTTCAGCGGAACGAGAATGCCAACCCACCTACCCTTTTCCTAGCGCTTCAAGAACTTATTGAACACTTCTCTGCTGATCCAGACAAGGCAGCATCTCGGCCAACATTGTCCTTCTTCAGGCGTCTCTTTCCCAAACTGAAAACTTGGTTTGAATGGTACAATACAACCCAGACAGGACTCCAAGCCAACTCTTATCGCTGGCGTGGTCGAGACAAGGACACCAATCTGTTTCTCAATCCAAAAACCTTGACCTCTGGATTGGACGACTACCCTCGTGCTTCACACCCATCAGCAGATGAGAGGCATGTGGATTTATACTGCTGGATGGCCTTCTCCTCAGGCATCATGGCTCGCGTAGCTCAGCTCCTAGGTGAGCCCCATCAGGACTATGAGCTCTGTCACAAAGCTCTCAGTGACAACAACCTGCTCAGTGAGCTCCACTGGTCGGAACAACTGCATGCATTCAGTGACTACGGCAACCACACCCAGGCAGTGTCCTTGCAGCAGGAGAAGGTGTATGTACCCCCCGGACAACCTCGTCACCAGTTCCCTCTTGCTCGCCTTGTGCGCTCGGTCCGCAGGGCCCCCAAGCTGCAGTACGTTAATGCCTTGGGTTACGTTAGCTTGTTCCCCTTCTTACTGCACATCCTCCAACCTGATTCACCGAAGCTAGAACATATCTTTCGAGATATGAGAGACTCCAATAAGCTGTGGACCCCCTACGGTCTGCGTTCACTCTCTAAGTCCGATCCCCTGTATATGAAGCGAAATACAGAACATGATGCTCCTTACTGGAGGGGTCCGATATGGATTAATATCAACTATTTGGCAGTGAGAGCTCTCCATCATTATAGCAACACAGAAGGGCCATACAAAGAGAAGGCTTATGCCCTTTATGAGGATCTCAGGACTAACCTAGTCAACAATGTTTATAGACAGTATGTTGAAACAGGGTATATCTGGGAGCAGTACAACGACAGCACTGGCAGGGGCCAAGGAAGCCACCCTTTCACTGGCTGGTCAGCACTCACGGTGTTAATGATGGCTGAACAGTATTGATGCTGTAGATTTTATGTCCCGTTTTCTAAGATACTGGCCTTCATTTATCTGGATGTGACTGATAAGGTGTTAAGGTATATAGTGTTGTCTGCTCGATGAAACGCTACTAACAGGTTCCAGATGAATAATAGGCATTTGATCACATTCAACCTTTAATTAAAAGAACAGGTTTCACACAGATATTCTCAGAACGCAAGTTTCAAACAAGTGTAAGTGCAGCTACGCTGTCTTTGCTGCACATGCTTCAGTTATATACTTGAGATGCAGTTTAATTAATGAATTCATAATCCTGACAACTTGACAACCCTGAACTTTCATTACTTCACACTGCAGTCTTTAATATGGAAAACGAAGACACGTTTATTTATTTTTAAGATGCAGGAAACTGGTGGTCCACCTCTCTGATGGAAGATTCTTGCTTTCACACTGGACGTGGGGACTGTTTAAACTGGATGTTTAATTATCTAAGATTTGTTACAGGTTTGTGGGTTCAGACATTTGGCAAGTTGTGCTTTCACTTGACAGATAAGGGCCATTATCTTTTAATTGTGCCATTGTCTCTTCGATCATGTGATACTCTCCCTTACAGATCATTTTGATATTTGATTGTTGGTCACAGTGTTTTAAATGTTCTATACAGCTTTGCTCAACATTTCTAGAAATGCTGCTGTGTACAGCCTTATTTTGTATACACACCACCTGTGGTTGAACTGGCAGGGAACACAACACGGACTGAGACATTGGTCTTGTTTTGTTAAAAACAATAAATGGTTTAAATATTTTTTGTCATACTGTGCTTTCTTGGTAATGTTCATGTGAGCTTCATCTATTGATGGAAGTTTCACAGTAGGTGCTTGCTAATGGTGATCTCTGAATATAAGATAAGAAACCTGCCATTAATTTTGAGTTGCAGTATATTTAATTTTCATACGGTCATGTGCAAACAAGTCAGACCACCAGTAAATGTTCTTTGCCTACACTTGTACTTTTCTAATGTAACTAGAACTGACTCCATAAGAAATCACGCAGTAAGAGGAAAGTGCAAATCTTATATGTATATAAAATATGAGTATAAGTTCTGGAGGTAATGTTTACTAATCAGCCAGTATAATTTAACCTCCTGCTCAATGGACAGCAAATAAAAGTAATCACATGGTTTTTATCCCAGTATTGCTAATTATTCAGAATTACAAAATTACTTGTTCTAGTTTTTGACATAAACTGTTCCTTTTTTGTTAAAGAATTGAAATTCTTTATCCATGTGCAGTGTAACTCCTCACGTGTTGTCAGCACTCCTCTGTCAGTCAAAGCAGACTGTAGATTCAGCGTGACCTTAAGTACACCATCCTGGTTCTCTCTCTTTTGTCAGATGGCACATTTGAAGGCCCCTAGCTGACGTCAATCTGCTGCAGGTTATTTCTTTTTCTTTTTTTTTTTTACTTCCTTTTTCGGTTTCCATGGAGCACAGTCGTGAGGGCTTGGTGCTTAATTAGCTAACATCAAAAGGTGGAGTGTAAATGTGTAAATAGATGACAAATTCTTTTCACTCTTTGATATATAGTGGGATACATTCACAGACCAGAGTGTACAGTGGCAGTGTTCTTATTAATACTTTGACACCAAATATAAATGCTGATACTGAGAGCACTGATACTGACTCTCAATCTGTGTGCATGACCACTGGGTTCCAACCTATAGACTTTTATGAATCCTTTGAATGGGCTGGATGTGTAGTTGTATAGTTCAAGGCTTGGCATGGTGCATTAAGGTTGCATGACTAAAAATAGAGCCTTCACCAGTTAACGGAACAGCAGATAGCTTGTGAAACCACAGACTGGTAGTTACATTTATCAGAATATACAGAATGTTCCTCGTTTTCTCCCCTGTATGCCAACTGCACATTAACTCTTAATGACTGCATACTCATGTTTTAGCATCATTATGAGACGTTCAGTTTACTGCATTGTTGTTGAGTTTAATACTCAAAAACTAGTGTGTGACATGTGTAATCATTACCTCCTGGCTCAGCTGTGGGAGACACGAGTTGATCATTTGACCCTTTGACCTTTTAACGCAAACCATGGTATCAAGGGATCTAGACACAGATGAGCCATATCCTCTGCCTTTTGCTGTTTCTCTCACAGGAAATGGATTCAACGTCCTCTCAATGCAGCCACAGTCGAAAATGCATTTATTTCTTTGAAGAGTGTGGACAGTCTGTGTGACTAAAGCACTCAGTGCGCAATCCATCCCCCTCACCCAAGACCCTTTTTTCACAGTGAGATGGGATAATAGCCAAACAGCATCAGAGCTAACTAATGTGACTGCATAATAAACAGATGAGTCAGGGACTATTCATTTGCATATCAACCCAACCTTATCAGAGCTTCTATATAGTTCATATTTTGTGTTTGCCTGCTACCAGTGGTTTAGCTGGTGAATGCACTGAACGTGGAATGGAGGCAGTGTCCAAATGGCCACTGCTCACTGTGGCAATAGTGCATTTTATGATGGAAGTCATTATGCATGTGCAAAGTAATTATAAAGTTGTCTAATAGTCACAGGAACCCCCCCTTCGCACCCCCTGTAGCACCGACTGCTGTACTGAATGTAATTACTTTGAACTTATGCTAGAGGGAGCTAATTAATAAGGCATTTGTGAGAGGGAAAGAGGCTTTTTGAATACAGCTTAGCTATCATTTTACTTACAATGGAGAGCTACTTAGAATTAAAGCAGTATAAGTGGATAATTATGCTAATGGATCAATTTAGGTTTAAGATATGGTGGCAGGCTGTATTTCCAGATGATCACTGCTGCTGCATTACAGCGGCTCTCGCACAGGTTCTCTGCGCGTATGTGGGCTTGTACGTTCATATTATCTGGAGATGTCAAACGTTTTGTCTCGAAGCCACATGAATACATGTGTGTGTGTCGCTTCTGGGTAAACTGACTGTGAACTTTTGGTTCTAGTGACGTTTGCATTTTATCTGTCTTTGTGTCTCCTTGAGCCCAATTTTACATTTACTCACCGCATGTTATTGTCGTTCGTGGAACTCCAGCTTTGACATCACTGCCCTCTCAGGACAGTGTAACCATGTGTGTTCTCCCACAATCAAAACAGCACGGCTTCCTATGTCTATTTAATTCAGCTGCCATTAGCATCATCATCCACACTGGCCTAAATGCTGTTTATGCTTTATTTCTTTCTATAACATGCCCTCTAGATCCAGCATCTCCTGTGCTCTGTTCCCTGCCTTTGCCCCCCAGAAGCTTCGCTGCTCAGCACCAACTCAGCCAACATAGGTCTATGTATGTTATGTAAGGCCCACTATAAATAGGTTCACCCGGGATCTTTTGTCTTTACCTGATTCGCTCTTAGCCCAACAGTTTTTATTTCTGGAGAGAGCTGTGGAAGCTAGTGCAATGTAGAGCTGGCCGTTTCCATAGTTACTTTTGTTAGCTGCAAGCTCTTGAAATTCTTCATCTGTTTCCTCACGTCTGCTGTTAGCTATTTGTTTGAGTCTGTTTGCGCTGCTTGTCCCTGTAATGACTGTATGTGCATCGATAATACAGCGATGGAAACAATGCTTTCTAATTATTAGCATTCATATCTTTCTACACGTGTTGTGGTGTGACTGGGTGGAAGAAAGAGCAACAAAAAAAGAAATCAGTGTGGGTGCAGATGAGTCAGAGACTAGAATATGTAGACCTATTAACTTCTGTTGGTCAAAAGTACATGCAATTAGTCCAGTGTTGCATAGTAATGATTTTGTGTAGTAGATGCTATTGAGTTTCTAAGAGGATTGTTATTGTATCTGGTAAAGCAAACAACCAGCATATTTGCATTCTAACCTATTAACAGTTATCTGGAAATGAAGGATTTTTAAAATCTGAATCAAACATTTTTTTGAATCAATTGTGGGTTAAAACAAACATTAAATTTCACTGTTCTTTTTCATGGCTTCCTCCTGAAAAATGTGCAAGCAGTTAGGTAACAGCAGGTACAGTAGCTGGATCGGGCCCAAGAATTAGACTATCGGAGTGCTGCGAGCACAGAGCCAACAGGGAAGAGGGCAAGGTGGGAGCCATGCGAGTGCAGCGTGTGTGGAGGAGTCTGGGGGCATGGTTAAAGAAACACTGGGGCATTCCGAAATCACGATTGGAGAGCTGAATATGATTCTCACCCATCCCTGTTGTAGAACCAAAGAGTACAGGCGGCTGGGGACCAAAGTGGGCGAGTGCGAAAGTATTTTTGGATTGCACGGGAAACCTGCCACACCAACAGCAGCAGCAGCATCGGGGCCTGGTACCGGGCTTCCCTAACCCACTCCCACTCTCTGAGGAAGAGCAGGAGAGAGATGTTCCTTCAAAAGGAGAACCACGCTTCCGCTGCTTTTATTTTTCTTATTTTTGCAGTTTTTCTTTCAATTGCCCAGTGTTTGAATGATGATGTAGTATATATAACTATGCAGAGCCCAACATGACAGAGGGAGAGAGAGGGAGAGGGAGAGAAAATAACGAACTTGGCAGCTTAGGCGAGTATCTTGTATTTATAGAAAGTCGTGTTTCCGGCAGAGGTTTCTGTGGTTTTAGCACTCCCAATCCATTTTGCGGTGTCTTACAGGCCCTATTGTATCTAGGTTTAGATTGAAGATGTTCCCTCATCTTGCGCCTTGGGGGGAGATTTGAGTGCGAGACATGTCAGAATGTGATTTGGGGGAGGCAGATGGATTTCTCCAGCTCTTGTGCAACCCTGGCTTTTGTAGGATAACTCCAAAAGATTTGCTTTGCATCCACAAACGTAAACAGGCATTAGTCAAAAGTACAACACAGCATTTAGGGATGAATACAAATATGTAACATATGTGCATTTCATTACTGCTCGGGTGCAGGCCGTGCTGTAACCTACCTCGTGTTCTAAAGTCCTAGTTTTTTTAATTGGCGTATGAATTCTGTGCATAACCTCTGCAGATCATGGGAGGTTTGAAGTGCTTCTTTATTTCAAACAGCAGCGACAGCCTCGGCATCTCAGTAGATTTCCTGGTATGGTTTAGGTTCTTCTATTATTTACTCTCTAACAGTGTGGGTTGCATAGTTGGTTGACAGGATGCCAAGACATTGAGACTTTGAGGAGCTACTGTACATCGAGTGAGCTTTGATTTCGAAGTTAGAAATTTACAAATGAGCTATGACCTATGTTGTCAAGTAGTAATATGAATCTGACAGACATAGAAACACTGTGTCAAATTGTATAATACATACATCTATAATTTAGAATTTCAGCTGAGATTCCATTGTATGAACAGAAACTGGCTGCTTGATTTCAATTAGCAGAGAAAGCAAACGCAACAATATGAATTTGAACAACACAAGATAAGAGAAATTTGCTAAAATTGCTGATGAACAATCTAGGGCCAAATTAGAGGTAATATAATTAGTTTGCCTTTAGTTTTTGGCAGTAGCTTGAGTGCGCCACAGCTTTTGAAGAATCAACATGCCATTGTTTGCTGATTTTGTAACTAAGAAGTTACACCAGCTCAAACATTTATTTAGTGTTGTATGTGATTATGACTCATAAAGGCTCAAAAGAAAATATAGAACAAAATACAGAGAACAGACATCGCTGTCCACCTCATCCTTCATCTTGCAGGCTGTGATCTCCGAGGGCAGTCACTCCTCACTGCCTCTTCAACTCTATCAGGCACCCACCTGCAAGCAAAACTCCCACACCTTGTCCAGGAGTGAACCTGAAAATAACACGGCCAAGGGGTTACATATCGGTATAAAAAAAGTATTTGCCTTCCCCTGGTGCACAAAGCTTTCACTACAGTTGTGAAAGTAGTGTAAGTCATTGCATGTATAATCAATAGAGCTGGAGTAAAGCAATCAAAACATAATCAGCAGTGACAGCTGTGATTAGCTGAAGGCTGAAGCCTTGAAGCAGGTATAGCTAAGGATTCTGGTAATGCTTGGTTAATAAATTAACGCGATGAGGTTGTTTTACATATTTTAATTTGTTACCTTGCACATACAGACAAATAAGTGCTTTGGCCAACGGCTGAATTATGACACACCTATCAGAACTAGAGTGAAGCATATTCCACTGCACTAGAACCGCTCATTCAGTAAAGTGCTAACACATCCTGACAATGTTTCATCTCATTTCTACAGCAAGCACTTTGAGCGTCTTCTAGCTCGTTAAAACACAGAAGAATCTTTGCATTACCCGTATTTTTCTCTCTCGCGGTAACAGACTGTTCGGAAGAAACGGGAGCATTTTGTCTCAGATGCAAGGAAGTAAAACAAAGGCTTTCATTAAACTTCCACTGGTATGGAGTTACCCCTGCACTATAATGTCAGTAAGTGCTAACATTACATAAATCCATTACTTAGTCCCCGTGCTGTGGCATTTTATGGAGGAGAGAGGTTAGCCACACTGCAGTTATCATCGCAGCATTCCGTGATCTGAACTCTGTGTGATCAGATTGGTTTTAATAGACTCTGGATTACTTGGAGGCAGTTCCTCAAAGCTAAATATCTTCGGGCCTAGAATTAGAGTGCACATCTGAGGTGAAAACGATTTGTTCTGGAGAATGTCAGTGCTGCAATGAAAGAGCTTATACGCTATTATCATACGCTACCTTAAATAGATGACAGGGTAGCGACTCAGAGATCCTTTGATACATTTTCCACTGCTCAGTATTGAAGGAAATAACATAAAATTTCAGTAGTCTAGTATAAGCAGGCCATTTATTGTGTCTAATAACCCCTCTGTATTTGTGATGGAGTAGACACAATGTATTTTATTCCATATAGCCCACAAGCTTTCTTATCTTCGGTTAATGTTGTCTGTAACAAAGCACACTTCACTCCTATTCAAATGTCCTGAGATCTGAGGGCACAGGAGCCCTTTCATGACATTTCAGAATAAGAATAAAATCCTGTGCTTATTGGTAAAATGCTGTCTTTAGTGGTGCGAAGGATGTGATTTTCTGGTTTTGGCCCACTTACCTTTTAACATTTTTGCCGCGTGCACTTGTGACCCCTTGTTAGAGGTTTCATGGCTGCTGCGAGACTTCCAGTGGAAGAGTGATTTCCCTTTCTCAGATTGTTTCATTTGAATAGCTTTTAGCTACTAGAGTGGTAAACTGATAGATTATTAGAGAAAAAAGGGAAGATTAAAGAAAAGTCATAAAAATATTTCCCGTAAGATACATACCAGTATCAGAAGAACACAATCTCAGTACTTGCCCAGAGAAATACTCCACTACAATAGCATACATGCTGTATTATTTTACTTTACTGTACTTTACACCTCTTTACTGCTTAACCCTCTCCTTTCATATGATCCCTGTTTATTTTAAATGTCTGCCATTTAATAGTCAGTAGTACATTCTTAAAAGTAGTACATTACAATGGTCCAGTACAACATCACATGAAACTATAGCCTCAATAATAAACAAACATTTGAATTAACACATTGACAACACGTAACATAAGTGTTATGACAAGGAAATTACGTTCATTCTATTACAGCAAAAGCAATAATGATGTCAATAAGAACAATAAATCTAATAGCAATTTTACTAGACTTGCTGCTGAGCAGTCTCCGGTCACCACTGCACTGCTGCACTGCAAATTCAACACGCCACAGCTTGTCTGAAACAGATTGTGGTGTTTTGTAAAGAATTGATTCTCTCTTCATTACTCTTTCAATTATTTTAAGCCTATTTTCTAAATAAATTAATTATAAAGACTGAAGAAAAAATAAAATCTGAAATTAAAAGGAAAATTATTATTATATTCTTTATGCTTATCTTGCAGGATTGCTAGCAATTAAATGTAGTGAAAAGTATCAAATAAATGAAAAAAATATACTGAATTTAAAATGGCACCTGTCATCGTTATAATTACACTCCATTATAACAGCTGATGCACATCCTAACACTACTTTGTTCTTAATCGCGATGGAGCTAAATGAATGGCTTTAACGAAGCTGCTGTGTGTTTTAATCTATAAAAATGGTGCATGTTCTAACATCAGTTTTCATGTGCTGTAGAAAGTACGAAGGAATTAAATACTCAAAAAATACAGGCACTTTCTGTTTGTGTTAAAGTGAAGGGCTAGAATAAAACTTTCCACCACTGGGAAATATTGTTAAACAGGATAAGACTTGTACACATCACTGCTTAAATATTGATTTTTTTATGGGTTGTCTGGGCCACATTTGCATATTGCTAATACAGTATAATCTTGCACTGCTTAAGCTGCAGGGCCTCTGCTCGCGTTGTACTAAAAGGATCATTGTGATTCTGTTGACCACTGCGTCTGCATAAAACAATGCACCACGCCACTGTGGCAAAATCTTTATGTCAGTTGTGACTTGAATTATCCCATAATCCTCTGAGGTATGATTGGATTGATTTCATGCAAAAGAAGGCCATTCACATGAATGCTGAACCGCGGGACCCATTCAGAGCAAAGTAATAAGTAAAGGGTTTGTGTATCGCTGGTTCATATGTGATTACACTGCTGAATGCTGCACCGTCGCTATCCGTGGTCCTGAACCTCCAACCGGTGCCAGAGGTCTGCTGCAGACTGCAAAGTCCTATGAAAGAGTATCGACTTTTTGTAATAGGAAGTGTGACCGCGGCGTGCACCCAGCAACAGATGCGAAACAGAGAAAAAAAAAGGCTTTGGGGATTGAAATGTCATGGGAACAGTTGGGTTCAACCACTGAACACCTCAGGGGTGATATTGACTCCCTTCAATGCTTTTAAAGGCCAAAGGTTCGTTTAGACTGTGCTTTGCAGTTATTCGCTCTCGTGGTGTAAGCAACTACAATTTCCATGGGCCACAAGAATCCAGCTTGTGAGAGTGAAATCCAAGCAGTGGGCTGCCTGAAAGAGGTGTTTGGAGCAACTGCTGAATCTAGACCGAGCCGTCTGACCCACAAATGAAGGAAAGGGAAGGCAGTGTCAGCACAGGAGCTCAGCTGCATGCCTTTCCTGTATCTGTCTTAAACTAATTAGTCAACTGGTTTGTACTTGCATTAGAAGATGATGCTGCAGACTCAGACTTAATGAATGGTTTGGTTTCTGCATAGGCCCCGTTTTGCTTTTCTGCTCTAAAATACTGAAACTGATACTGAAACTGAATCACTCTTTGGTAACTGCGAGGAATAGTTGGATCAACAGCGTCAGCTTAAAACAGTTTGATTTAGCTGTCAGACAAAACACATCTGCAACATCTGGCACGTATCACTACTTTCATTATGTAATGTATAGTGTTTAATTGACCTCCGATGTTTAGACTGGACCCAGAGTCTGAGACATTATCTTCATTACACCCTCTGAATTTACAATCGCTTGGATTTTTATCCCACAAACCTGAAGTGAAGCTACTGTTTGGCATGGGATGTCTAAACGTGTGACACGTTGGGATGAACTGTCCTTCAGGGTGTTATTTTGAGGGCTGTGAGGCTGGAGAGTTTCACCAGAAGACAACCAGCAGGAGCTTTTACGCCGGCGTCCTTCTAACTGAAATGCTGTGTGTAGAATTGCCATCATTCCAGCGTTCTACCACCCAGCACTGCTCGCCACTTGTTGCAACGTCAGACTCCATCTCTCTGGTATGGAAGGAGGGAGGATAGCAGGGAGGGTGGGGGGGGGACCCCGTCACATCCTCTGTCCATATATGGGCATGAAGTTTACACGCAGCGGGGAATCCTCTCACTGGAGATGATGAATGGGGAGGAGGGCCGAGGGAGCCGCCAAAGTGTATATAAGGAGAAAGAGGGGAAGTCGCTGATGTGAAATCCACAGCAAGCAAATACCTACCGAGGAGCAGAGACGAAAAGGAATACCTTTAATTGCTTTTTACACCTTTTGACACAGACCACTTCGGATCATTTGTTGAAAAACATCAAAAGGAGGTTGAAAGAGAACAATCATCTGCATAATCCGTTTTCCATCTTCCCCTCTTACCTTGTTTTTTGTTCCCTGGAAGAGACGGACTTCTAAGTACACCATTATGTTGAACAATATGGATTTGAACGCGAAAGATTCTTTTTACCCTCAGTTTGAGAATTGCAACAGTTCTTCCCTGGGAATGGAGACCAGCGTGCGGAAAGACACCCAGGAGGTGTACGTGGATGCAGAGCGGGGGGTACCTGCCCAGTTCGGCCACGGTGAGTGCGCATCTTTACCGATATGTGCATGCGTGATGCTTTGAAATGCGAGAAATACGAGTGCCGCAGGAGATAGAGGACTTTTAGTGCAACTGTGTGTTGGCAGGGCTCGGTATCAGCACATTTGTGAGCCGAGAGACGCGGTAATGTTTATGTAACACTGGTTTCTTCCTCGTTTCGTTTGCACCCGTTCCCCCTCGCAATGACAAAGTTTTTTTCTCTCTTTGCCTCAACAGAAGGAGCACCTGCCACCCTCAAAACCGAAGCTTCCAACTCCGAATTCGCGTTTAATCCCTGCGAGTGCCCGAAAGACACATACACTCCCTCTTCGCTCTCCTACTCTGGCAGTTTCTATGTGGAGGCATCTCAGGGAGCGCCGTGCAGCACCGAAACCCTCCTCAACATGATCACCGAGATCGTGGGTATCTCCACGCTGCCACTTTCAGAAGTGCAGCAGAGCGGCAACAGTCGGGGAACTTATCCGTCGCCTGCGCCTCTGGACAATGGCAGTTTTGGAGACCCCAAGAGGCAGTCCTACACCTGCTCCGGCCCCTCGCCTCCTGTGTACTCTCCCAGCCAGACGTGCCAGAGGTACGCCGACGATCAGGACGCCAGCCAAGCCCAAGACCCGTCCACCTCTCAGCTCAGCTTCGGCTCCGGCTCCGGCTCCTCCCGAGCTCCAAACCACAAGAAGACGGAACCGAAGTCAGAGGCCGCTTCTTTCCCTGTCGTGGTCAAGAACGAGTTTGAAAGCAGCTGCTACGAGTGGGGAACATTCAATAAGTCTGAATGTCTGGAAACCAGTTTCCAGACAGAAACCTTCCCGATGTCGAGCGATTTCCCCCCCGACCAGCAAATGGATGTAAAGGAACTTTTAGACACGTTCCCCCCAATTTGCCACAACCCAGAGATGGAATTTAAAGTCGAAGGGGGCATCAAGCAGGAACCGTGCTTCTCTGACACCTGTTCTCAGAGCTACTCCAGCCCCCTGTACAGCAATTACCTCCCACCCCCACCGATGGGCCTCTCCTCTAACCTGAAACCCTTCCCCGAACCCCAGCAGCCATCCAACCAGTGTGACTCCTTATACACGTCTCCAGCTTTACCGAGCACCATAGACTCCATCCTGTACTCTTCCTTATTGCCTGATTCTTTTGCCCAAAGTTACACTGCCCGTGCGACGAAGCCCCCCAGGGTCAGAAAGAGCCCCGCCGCCTCCCACGGCCCAGCAAAGGAGAAGCCGTTCACCTGCCCGATGGAGAGCTGCGACCGGCGCTTCTCTCGCTCAGACGAGCTCAACCGGCACATCCGCATCCACACGGGCCACAAACCTTTCCAGTGCCGCATCTGTTTGCGCAGTTTCAGCCGGAGCGACCACCTCACCACCCACACCAGGACTCACACCGGCGAGAAGCCGTTTTCCTGCGACGTGTGCGGTAAACGCTTTGCGCGGAGCGACGAGCGCAAACGGCACGGGCGCGTGCACCTGAAACAGAAGGAGAAAATGGAAATAAAGCCACAGGTGACCGCAGGTGCGTGGCCATTCACTCTTCCAGAGGGAATTTGAAGGCAAGGCTATGTGCCCATACACATTAGGATCTTTCCGTCTTGGAAGATAAACCAGCTGACTACAACTTGATGTCTGCGTTGGTTTGACCTGCGCGCCAACGCCTGACAGAAGCGGTTTTTTTTTAGGAGCAGAGGGGGAGAAAGAGGTCTGCTTCGGCCTTACTGCCAGCTGCTGATGCTGCTGACTTTATGCAAAGGTGCATAAATTGTAAAAGTCGGCGAACAGCTCCACAGTGACTTGTTGCTGCTGCCGCTGCTGTAGTAGAGCCAAAGCTCTCTGCTGCGGCGTTGCATGACTGCGGTTCAGCACCTCTTCATCTGGACAGCTCCAACCTCCACCAGCCTCTGAGCCTGGATGGATTGCACTTAAAGATTATTAATATCTCCATTTAAGATTCTTATTTTCTGCTTTTAGCATTCGTAGAGCAATGGTTTTGACTATGTTTCTTAAAATGCATGTTTGTGTCAGTGTTATTTTCCTTTACCTGGAATATCAACCACTGTCAAGGTTCTCCTTCACGCCACAGTGAGGATTATTGGATGAATGTAGGCAAACATATTTATGGCTTCGGCCATAAAGCTGTCCATCTTTGATCAGATTTAGTGTTTGTTTAACTTCTTATCATTTGGCTGTCAGTGTTTTTGTCATTGGTCTTTGTGTTGTGTTACAATTGTTTGGATTATTACAATTGTGAAAGATATATCATAAATGGGAAATAAATATATTTGTATTACTGTACTTCTTTGTATTTTTATAGATAACTGAATATTTTACATCTATCACATTTGAACGTCATTTCTAAGGTGAAATGTATTCTAAATCATTAATAATGTCTTGGTTTTTGAGGGCTATTGTTTAGTAACACAATATTTTAAATGTTACAATTTGATATCGGAAACATTTTCGCACTTCATTCCATTGTTGGTATGATACGAGTTATTCCATTGAACTGGTGATCTAGATTTAAAAAGGGAACAGGAATGTACACTCGTTGTGGTATGGCTTTTCAACAGAAGTGGTTTTACAGTATGTACAGAAGTATATTTAATCAAGCTAGACATGACTAGCAAACCATATAAACATTGCTTTTGAGTAATCAGGTAGCACACATTGCTGCGAGTTTCTGTGAACTTTACCTTGGTGATAAAAGGGTTTTTGACACCTTGTATCTTTGACTGGAGATACTGTTTGCTAAAATGTTCACAAAAAGACAATGTTGAGAGCTTGGTGAAACTGTCACCAACAGGGTACTGCAAAAAAGTAATTTAACTCGCCTTAAGTTATATTAACTGTTGAAGTAAAGATTTTGTACATACACAGTTTCTACAATACTTTAAATTAATATTGATGTTGTTATTTTTATGAACAATTTATGAACAAAATAAACATTTTCTGGAAGCAGCAAGTTTCTTGTGAATGATTCAGAATGATCAAACAAAGAAATGACTCTTACTCTCTGTGTGTGTTTCCCTCAGCGTTGACATTAGAGCATTTTAGAGGAGTGCATCTCTTTCCAAAATGTGCATTCAAACAGGCCAGCTGTGGGTACCACACTGTAGCCCCTCAAACACATTCTAGTTACAAGTCTATTACTGCGCTGTGCCTGTGAAGATCACTTCTCTCGTGGTGTAAACATAGAGCTGAACGCCGTGATAACCTCTACAGGAAACCTGTTAAACAGGACATTTTCTTGCCATGTCACTGAGATGATCTGATGCTCCCAGTTCATTCATTCCTTTGTTCATTGACTCATCCGTTTTTACAATAAAAGGATATTAATTTCCACCCCATTGCTGAATGTGATTATGGTCTATTATCGTGTATTTTTTTCACTCAAACAATGATGGTACTGAATTCTGCTCTTGTCTAAACTGTCTGTACATTCTTGTAAATGCAGTTAATGGTTTGAAACATTTCTGCTAGAAGACGAAAAGAAAGAAAGAAAACCAAGAAAAAGCTGTCCAAGCCACTATTTCTTTTTGTGATAACGAGGAACAGAATCCGCACTAAACCAAGAACACATCCACACGGCACATTGTATGGATTCAAAACACCTTGAGCATAGTACAAAAATGTTCAGAAAGCTAATTTAATTTATTAGTCAAGTGAAATGTACATGCAAAGAGAGAATTAGGGGAGAAGTGTGGTGTTTCTATACTTACAGAGGAGTGATTCCAAGATGCTTGGTGCTCTGTGCATCTTTCCATGATGTCAAGATCTTACAGTCTGTATTTGCACACCGTGAAGCAACTGTATTACCAGGGACTCCGTGGCGATACGTAGGACATGCATGTGCCCGTGACGCAGTCGCCTGGCAGAACGCCGCTCTGCTTGCCCACAGCAGTGCGTAAGTGCCTGCGTTGTCTGTATCTGACAAACATACTGTACAAGTGTGAAAATGCAAGCTGCCACATGGAGCACTGTGAATAGTATGTACCCATCCTCTCATGTCCATCACTCATCCTCACTTACAATAGCACAGGGCCCAACTAGCATCAACACACACTCCCTTAGCCATGTTGTTTTAGTGGCAAACATTGTCCAGTGATGGATAGTTGAAGTTTTGAATTGCAGTGATGTGCAGTCACAGTGACCATTATCCAGACACTTGAAGACTGAAGAGTTATTGAACTCTGGCCAGTGATGGAATTTCTGCATTTGTGCATGTGGAAGCTCAAATTCACATTTGCATACTGTAAATGGTCCTTGATAGATCTACTGTATGCGAGCACGGTTACAGCTGTGTTGTCTTTCTCGAACACATTCGCCATGTTGCAGACCTTCCTAACTACTGCTCCAACAGTCAGACAAAAGACAGAAATCAGTTATTTTTCTGGCTGACATTTATGCTCTTTAACTCCTCTGGATATGTGTAATTGCTGAAGCCATTAAGTAATGTGCAGGGAGGACTCCTGTCTGCCACTGAGAACCATGCTTTCTCAGAACATGGACCTCTGCTGTGAATGGTAGCACACAGAGTCCATTAAATCCTTGCCAGAGTATTACTAATGCAAACATGTTAACATTAGGATTGCTGGATTGGAGGTTTATCAAAGGTAGTGTTTCTGTGTGACTAACAAATTCCATATGCAACCACCGAGGAAACCGCGAACAGATGTGATTTCACTTGTTCATTGTCTCATCTAATTAATCGCTTGATGGAGGATTGCTTCTGGAGAAGTCAATAGAACTATTTATCTGCTGTACCAAATGAGTGCTTTGGCTCGGGATTAAATAAAAAAAAAATCCTTACAAATGACAGTGAAGGATTACATGGGTCCAAATTCTGAGGATAAATGTCACTGCGGGATGATATGTACTTACATGTTCATTACTTCTGAGCACAACCTTTTCTTTCATGTGATTTGTACACAAGGTTGTTTTTTTTTTTTCTGCATAATCAAGTTTTAACTTCTTCGGCATCACACACAAACTAACGTTGACCCCTCCAGTGGGTTTATATTATGTAGATCGATAACTGGTTCATGCCGCATTCCTCAGTGTCGAGTACGTCGACGCGTGGTGCCGCTAAATGTCTGAAGTCTGTCTTAAGAGGAACAAGTACAGCCCTAGTCATCTCTGAAGAGCCTAACATCCCTTTTGTCCATGCTTGAACTCCAAACAATTCTATCTCTACAACAATAATCCAATAATGACTTTCACGATGTATGAAAATGAATTTTTATTTGCTTTTATGAAGGATCAGAAGCAGTTTCAGTGGTTTAGGCTGCAGGTATCAGGTCACCTCAAGTGCCTATTAATAATCACAGTTGTACTTGAGACGGTCTATATGGCCACACAGTCTCATTCGCTTGTGGATTGATCTATTGTGGGGTAATCACCACATAATTTTATGCGCACCTTTAAAAATGTGCACTGGGGCACGTCATGGTCCTTGGGGTGGGCTCAGTAATCAAGCTGCATAATCGCATGGCGGTAATGGCAATCAGGTTTAGCAGATTAATTCCTCAGATCATGCATCAACCTGTCGGTCCTGTATCTGATCATGAAGAAGGGTGTAGGTGGTCTGGAGAGTGCAGGTGATTAACAAGAAGAGAACCATTCCAGCGAGAAGGAGCTCGTTATGCAAACATTTTAAAGTGCCTAATTCTTTCCATTGTTCTGACTCCCAAATTCTTCATTTATAGTACTGAGCTGGAAAAGCAAAGGAACTTTTTGTTTGCCCCTCATAATTTTCAAATGCACTCCAGGGTCAGGGAGTTGAGTCTACCACGTTAATACTGTGCACATCTCTATGGTAACTATGTTACACTTTATGCTGCACTTGGAGTGAATGGAGAGATTGAACGTACCCCAGCTAGCTGAATGACTTCTGAGCAATTGAGATATTTGGGGAAATGTACGACTCCTCGTGCGACATTCCAGGGTGGAACCGTTAAGATATTGTTGCAGCACTTTGTCAAAGCCGTGTGTATAACATAGCAATTCCAGGAATCTGGACAGTCAATGAAAACAATAACTTCAGCCCATACAAACTTCAGCTGTACAATCATGAATTCTCTTTAGCCTCTTGTGTGCTTTGTTGTGGGCTACATCATTTAATGTACATGACTTACAGCTTCTATATTGAGCTTTATATTAGCAATAAACCAAATTTCTGTGTATAGTTTGAAATGGGTTTCTGGTAAATTATTACCTTTAAGTTCCCCGCATCAACTTTCTAAAATAGTATTTCAGTGTTGTCTTCACAGTTTGTTCCCACTTGAACCTCTCAGTTCCCTAAAAAGCCAATTATTGCTTTTTCAACCTTTAGAGTTCTCTAAAGCAAAAAAAAAGGTAGAAAATGCCATGTGATTTTTTCTCCATCATGACAACTTACTTGCGTTCCTACAACATTGACTGATTAGCTTCACCTCCCTCCGCTCCAGTACCACGCTGGCTGTAGACCAGTCCAGTTCAGATGGATTTGACAGCGGCTTGTACTGACAACAGGATCAAATGTTAACCTTTAACTCCATCAGCTGGTGGCAGAGTACTGCAGCTTCCTCTCACAGTGAATGATAAGCAGTCAGAGGCTGTATGCACAAAAAAAAACAAAAAAAACTACGGTCTCATCACTTTGTTGTCCTGCACAAATACTTTGGCATTTTTGGAGGAAATAAGCTCCGGGCATATACATGCATATGACACAACATGGATTGGATTGACAGTAATGACTCTGAAGGAAGTTTGTGCTTGTGTAAAAAAAAATGTCTGGCATGCTATTACTTGTTGGAAGTTTGTAGAAAATCCTACTGTCACATTAGCATGCAGGCATCTCACGGAAAATGTATAAAATCCGCTCATCTATACAACAACATCATATACACGCACGGCTGTTAACATCTCTTCCCATCAAATAAATTAACTTATGACCGTGTGTCCAGTGGAGCTCTGAGTGATTACTTTAGTGCTTTGACATTTGCAACAGCAGTAATGAGGCATGTCTGTGACAGCTGTGTCACTACCAGCAGCCTGTGTCTTGGCTGTTCAGTTCAGCACTGGGAGGGAGGCATACTGTGGCCAAACACTGGCACTCTCTCTAGATAATGATGGTTCACCCATAGAGAAGCAGAGAGAATGTGTCGAAGTCTGAGGAAACTATGCGCATGTGTGTTTAGTGAGAGAAAGAAGAGAGTGAGGGAGGCCGATTGAGAGTGTGCGCGAAGTGTATTAGCGCGTGTGTGTGTGTGTATGCATGGCTGTCATTGCCAAGATGGAATCAGAGACTGGGAGAGGAGGCTGGGCTGGGACATAAAGACTAGTATAAAAAAATGAGTGGGCTGAACACGCTCCACTCATACAGTGCACCCTCCCATCATGCAGGGCAACAATTTGCATGTGCACACCAGCCTCGACGCCTCAACTGTATGTATTCTGCATCTAAATTAACCATCAAAATCAAGCGACACTTCTCGGAGCTCCGTGAAATGTATGCAAACTATAGCTACTTCAGCATTAGCAGCCTGCTTTCTCCACGGCAGCACTTGTTTTAATGCCCGCCAAATTCTGATAGTTGCGTTGTTGCTGTCTGTTGAGTGAACTGGAGCCATTAGTAAAGAACCGTCGACAACAGAAAGCCTCATTGTTTTACTACATTAGTGACCCACAGAAAGAAGCGCACAGCCGTTGTTTATGAAGGCTTATATAGTATATTGTAAATTATACCGGATTTCCTTTTTTTGTTTTTGCTATTGTGTATTATTCTATTATATTATTTTCAATAATAGGAGTTTTCTAGTTATTATAATAAATAAATAATACACCTACAGCCACATTTTTCAGAAAAGAAGTGAGACCTTCTCCAGTTTTTTGTGAAAATCACTTTCAGAAGTTTTTTTGGGGGGGGTGGTCTTGGTTTAGGATTATCAGCCGACAGTCTTATTTTAACAATCACACTTTAAACCAGAGAGAAAGATACTGAGGTGGATTCCTAAGTTATGTTTCGCCAGTGGAGTTTATATCTTTGTATCATCATGAAATTATTCATTAACATGCCAGTAAATATATCTGGATGAGATCACATGTAAGTACCTTGTATTTGTATTTATTTTCATAGCATATGTGCTGGTTTTGCGATCAGTAAATATACTCGGCAGATCAGATACGTGTGGTGGAGTTTAAATGTTTTATATAGCAAAAGTACCTCATAGTCATGTTAAGACATTCACGTTATTTTCCTCCACACTTCCCTGTGGGTCAGTAAGACTATTCTATAGAGCTGCTGAGCACAAATTAAATCTCTCAGTCAGAACTGCTGCTGGCTGCTTTACCCCCCCTCTGGTTAGCAGCGAAGCAGAGCACCACAAACTCCCCCTCCTCTTCTCTCCTTCTTCCTTACTGTTCCCCTTCAGTGGTGCATAATGGCCAGCTCCTCCCCCCCAGTGGTTTTAGGCCATGATGGACCATCACTTTCACAGGAGGGGAGTGCACAGAGAGTGACGTCTCTCCTTGTCTGAGTGTATAGGACCCATGCTGGGGTCACAAAGGGGCGTATGCGGTACAGCATGTTTCCCAAGCTTAAGAAGTCCCAGTCATACATCCGACTGAGGCTGTCTCTGATCTCAAATCTGTAGAGGTTTGGAAACCTAAAGAGATGTGCTTTGCCCCCCTCCTGTGATTCTTGGCACTTAAAATGAGGGCTTTCATATGTATGACTCAGATCAGCAGTACACATTTAAAAATCAAAACACTTTCTTTTGCTGCAGGTCTCCAGACGTCCCCGTGTTATGCTGTAAGCAGTCATCATGGGAATTAACAATGTGATTTAGGTTGTAATTTTTCTAATTGCTTTTGGAGCTTTGGTGAGTATGGTATGGCCAAATAGGGCTGGAGATTGAGAAATGGACCAGCTTTTGTGGGACTTGAAGTGAAGTTTATGCATACGGTTTATCATAGGTTTGTCATTTACCCTTTTGGTCACAGGCACAAATAGTTTTTTTTGGTGTTGTTCGCCACTTAAAACCTTTATTGTATTAGTAAAATTGAAAAATGCAAATCTTAGAGCACAATTGCTTCGTGAGGCTACAGGAATAGACCTGTCCGGGGTGTTCCCTGCCCGGATGGATGGATGGACACAGAACAGGGAAAAAACAGAGTCAGTGCTGTTGTTGTTAGTCATCTGTAATCCTGTCACTCAATGCTGTGGCGGCATAGGGTCTGCTTCCTGTTAACAAGATATGTTTACAGCATCAGCATTGGGCTCCCACCGTCTGTGTATTTGTGCATTTATACAACTTGTCACTCCTCATGATTGATGCATGCAAGTGTCTGTTAACTATTAACTGATCAGGAACTTCAGTCCTGAGGTGGGAGGTGGCAAATAGTGACAGGGTCCCCGGTCCTCCACAGCACCCAGTGGCTGAGGCAGGCCTTCCTTTGTTATGGAGCCAAAATGGTACCCAGTGGCAGGATGCTGTGTCTAACCATTAACAGGATTCTTAGCACTGGGGCTTAATAGTGAGGTCACAAATTGCAATGTCCCCTGAAACGTAGGCTGGAGAAACATTAACCCCAACACAGCTGGGCCTCTTCCTCTCTTGTCCTGCAGATAAATGAAGAGATGCTGATCCTTCCATCACCATCAGCTTCTCCTTCCTCCTACTCATCCTCTCTGTGTGTTTGTGTCTGTTCTGGCACCACTGACAGTGGCGTCTTGTGAAGGAGTAAGAGATTGATATGATGAGAGGTAGATGTGCTGCTTCCTGCCTCTGGATGAGAAAAAGATAATTTATGGACTCATCACTGTGCGGGTTGTGAAAACAGCATTTTTTTCTAACAAAGAATAACCCTTTAAAGAAATCGCCATTACGAACGAACGCAGTAGTATGATTGAAGTTGAACAATCACTTAAACAGTCGCGGAGCTGGTACAATCAAGGACTTTAATTTATGTAGCAGGTTCTCTTCATTTGTGATCTCCTGTAGTACTTCCTGTTGCAGAAAGTCGTTTTTAATGTGACCATGTTTCTGTTCATATGGCCCATTCATCAAGCCCTCTAATGCCAGAGGTCTCCCCGTGTTTAACACCTCAGAATTTTTTTCTCCCTCCTTCTATGAGAAGTTAAAAGGGTGACAGATGTAGCTGTTGCCTCCATCATTAAATTCTGTACCCCTTTATAAAGTCAGCAGACCTCCGCGGTGTGTCAGTCTCGCGCCGTAATGGCCGCTCACGGTCCAAATGGACTGAAGAGCTTTCATGTGTCCTGAACAGTCTACTCCTCTCATTACGGCCCGTAGTGGTCTCACATCAAACAGCCTCATTATTTTCAACGAGGGAGGGAGCCGGAGTGTGTGACGAGTTGGCGCTACAAAGTGACTACCAAGTTCAAATAAAATCTGCACTTTGGGCTGCTGCTACGCAAGCTAAATGCTGCTGAGATTTAAGTATTATGTGCCTCCAGTCTGGTGACACAGGGCTTCGTGTCTCCAGTAATGCTCACATTGACACAGTATTTGGGGGGAATAATGTGAAATCAGGACCTGTAATGTTTCAACGTGATACTTAAGCTTCTTCAGCAACAAAAGTGGGCACGTGTGCTTTATGCATGCAGAGCCATCATAGCACTAAATCCCAAATATGCTACGATTATGATGAATAAGATTCAGCATCAGGACCTCTGAATACCCTGGATCATAAATGGCTTTCCAGAATTGGATCATTAAAGTGCAGCAAAAATGATTTGATATCACACAGGCTCTCAGCTGAAATATGCCTATTTATAGTTGTAAAGTATTTTACACCGTTTACATAAAAAGCCTCTATTAGTAGCCTAATTTAATATTAGCTGACAACAATTTGACAAGGCAAGATCAAAGGTTAAGCTAGCACACAATGGCTGTTAACTCTTTTAGCATGGAAATGAACGCAACAACTCTAAAGCCTGTTGTCATACCTACAGTGAACAGCCTAAATAAGTTGCAGTGAAAAATCACAAGGGCCGCACTTGATAAGACATACTCGTGTTACTATGGCAACATCCATGGCTTAAGCTAAGAATGCGGAGATGTGGATAATCGTTGTCATTGTGATACATGAGCTTTTGCTACAAACCTGTGTATCACTATACTGGGACATTAGTGCATTTGCTGTCAGCAGGAACGGTTTCCATTCAGAAATCATCGTAACAATGGCTATACATGCTCTCCACTGTCAGCAGCACAAAAGCCTGTGTCCATCACTACAGCTCCATTTTTATGGTTCATATACTGCATGCACTCCTTCCTGTGCAAACGTGTACAGAGAAGTTGAACGTTGTTACAAACGATGAAGCATTTAGAATCGGCCCTCTTTGTTTTTCTCCTTTCTGACACAACACGTTCGATGGATGTTAGCTCTTCTTTCACTGGTATTAATGAGAGATTTAAATAGTTGTATTAGACTGATCAAGTGACAGTATAAATACCAACGAATGCTGTTTTAACGTACTGATCTGTGATGGGCGTATTCGTTGAATGTTGCTATACACACATTTCAATAGAAATTCTTACATAAATAGACTGTACTTGTATGATTTATGTATTCTTAAGAAAAAGTGCAGGTATGCATATTTTAGCTGCTCAAATGGTTCAAGGACCACAGTGTAAACAAGCTACAGAATTAGGCTTTATATGTTGATTTTCTCATGTTTGGTTGGTCTAATTCAAACAGTCAACCATAACAACACATTAACATATCGTTCCAGTTTTACCATTTGAGTGAAAATGAATGCTAGTGTTGTTTGCTACGCTTAGAAGGGCCATTGGACAAAACTACACCCGTGAAAACAAATCAAAACACATGTTTGTATCAGTGGAGAAAGGAGATTATAATTCCTCAGCAACTGCTTTGGAGTTATAACATTTTGGCAGAGCTTTGATAAAATTGTTAAGTGCCAACTGTAAGTAATAGCAGCACTGTTTGCTGAAATTACTTGAATAATTCTTGAAGTGATTGTCAAGTGATATTTTACATTTGTGCTGCAGAGCGTCTGTGCACACACAATTTTCATAGCTGGACTGCTCGATAATAAACTGTACACTTACAGTTGAGTTGCACTGTTGTGAAGTGAATGTGATAATGATTTTCAAGCTGTTAGCCCGCAGTTTCATCACATTTTATCCTTTTAATGACTATAATTGGCACTTAAGGTGATATATCGATATTGTCTGAGCTCCCACGGTCTTGTATGTTGCTCTATTGTGTTTCCCCAAGTGTTAACAGATGGCAAAAACCCATATGACTTTCTAATGTAGCAAGAATTCCTCATGCTTTGATGAAGCCAAGCTGCCTGTCATTTTGCACTGTGTGTGGCCTCTGATCAGTCAGATCTGTGAAATATAACTCAGTGTCTACAGAGATTGAATGTGGCCGTCAGGTTCTTTTTTTCCAGCATTTAGAGATGAGAAAAGAGCAGATAACAGGCTGGCGACAAGGGAATATTTGACCATCTAGACACAACGTTTGCACAAACCGTTACGGACATTAGTTTGGCTGGATTTGTTCTGATGACAGAAAAATGTAATATTTTCCTTAATGTTAAAGCCTGCATATTACTGGTGCCCCCTGCTGTTTAAAGCTTTAACTGCTTTCTATGTCTTCTGGTAAAATGTCCTTTCTACATTTCATACACTCAAACAGCGATGGCTGATTGGTGTTTCTAACTGTGGTTTATTTCCTCTACCATGACTGACTGAATTGCATTTGTTTTAAGGGCACACATGCTCATTTCTTCCCAGACGGAGTAATTATAGCATCACTGAAAAGCCTAAGCATTAATAAAAAAATCTAATTCCAGTTATCTCCTTTATGATTAATTAAACATGTGATTACCACAGCTGAGCCTATGAGATTGTCTCCTTCACTGACTTTGCATTTGATGTTGAAAAATCATAAGCGTGAGATAACTTGAGCATGTTAGCATCATGTGTAAATAGAGCAGTGATGAAATACTTTGCCCCCTTCCTCCTTTTTATCACCTTTTTTTGCTTTCTTCTGGACAAAATATATTTAAACTCCAGGCAAAACGTTTTCATTGTACAAAAATGTCAGACATGTGTTGTGGTTGCTAAGCAAACAGTGACTAATAATATCTACATGGAAGAGGTTTGCATTAGTGCAGCAAGCCAAAGCACAGCATGTCTCAGTCTCTACCAGTCTAAAGACAATGAAGGTTCACCACACTGTAATTACTCCACAATGAGTTTGTCAGTCACTTCTCATAAATATGAATAAGGAGGGATGGATAAAGGTGTTCGGTCTAAATTTGCCACGGTTTTTGACGTGAGAACGAGAAAACGGCCCAGCATCATATTGATCCTATCAAAATCTCCTGAGGGAGAGGGTTTTTAAGCTTTTGTGTGTCAGTCTTTCCCTGTCATGACTGGATGAGTGCGGCATGTAGAGGGCGTAGAGGGGTAGAGATTGATGTAACAGGTTTGGGTTTTTACTTTTTTAATTATAAAAAGGGTTATATGTTTTTAGAAACTGCCTGAAGGCGTCAGCTTTTACTGTGAAATGCAGGCAAATGTCAAGGATAAAGTCGACGGTATAGATGCATAATATAGAAAAATACATCTCCAACTGATTTATTCACTAGTTAATTTAAATGTTAATGAGATATGAGAGAACCGTCTCTCACGCTGCAGCACGTGTCACTAAACATCCACAAAGAGTGTTACCGTTGTACAATTACAATTCAAAGCAACAATATAAAAGGTTACATGAAGGTTATAGGTCAGTTAATCTCTTTTTTTGGTCAAGGAGACCGTCAGAGCTCAGAGCAACTGAGCACATTTCATACCGTGCTTATGGAAGAACTTGAGGAAGGAAGGTAAAGCCCTTCTGGTTATGTATGTGAAACACTGCTGAAAGACTTCTAACTTACAAAAAACGGATGTTTAAGGAATATTTTGTACATTAAAGTACAAAAAATTACAATATTGTACTTGTGTGAGCTTTGTGTTGCTTAAACAACTCTTGTCTGACTAAACAATAAATACTAATAGACAAAACTCACAAATGACTTGATGAATCGTAAGCAGACAACACTTGTAAAGCATTTTTTACACCTACTGCTTATACATTTTGAGGATTTTCAGAGTTAATGTTTACATATATATATTGTTAGCAGTTTTATATGAAACAACATACTATGTAAAAGTATCACCTCCTCTCAATTGTAAATCAAATCAAAATCGAACC
The DNA here is from genome assembly GCA_032270685.1 of Microctenopoma stevenorrisi. Lineage (NCBI taxonomy): Eukaryota > Metazoa > Chordata > Actinopteri > Anabantiformes > Anabantidae > Microctenopoma > Microctenopoma stevenorrisi. Next base: position 8,491,075 of record JAUMTR010000001.1, read on the forward strand.
AAGTACAGAATGTACTGTACTGCTCCTTTACTCTTTGGCCATAAAGAGCACACTGCATGTTTGATCTCCTACAAGTTTTACAGAGAACATTAGAAGGTGAAATGTTGACATTTGGAGCGAACAAACTGACAGTTGAAGTGTGATGAATTATGGCCCACTTGACACCTTAATGTTCCGCGTACATGCTCAGAATAAAGTTGAGTGGACTAAATGAATTAATTAAAAACATTCGAAGACAAAAAGAATTTGGCACTTTAATTGCAATTACACTATTACGCCGGGGTTTTATACATTTTATAGGAATACATCCTAAAAATATGACTTAAATGAATGTATTTTAATCAGTCAGTTCTGTCTCAGATCAGACATTTTAATAAAAAGGTCTTTTAGCAGACAGCCTATATTTATTCTGTGTTTGTGTCACTTCATGTTGAAAAATCTAACTCTGTCATGTTTGCTACGACCGATTTGAACTCTCTGATGTTTGTGTTTCTTGTAGCTAAATTAACATCAGTTTGCAAACTGAATCTAAAAATGTGCCAAACAAGTTGTTTTTTTACACAAGACTTTGCATGCTGCTACTTTTACAGGAAAGCAAATGAGACACAGCTATGGACGAGCAGTGTTTCCATTTAGCTGTATCTGCATGGTGCACTTCTCTGCTCTGACCAGTAAGTGGTGCTTCAGCTCCTAAAAGGGATTTCTGGGGCTCCTGCTACTCCCACATTCACACACTCTCTGATTGTAATTATAGCTATATTGTTTATTACAAATAAATCTAACCTGGTGAATATATATATATATATATACACAAAACATGCTGCATTTCAGCTTTAATGACTTTCTTTTATTAAATACATCCCTGCATCTGTGGGTGCTCCTCACGTTCACACACTGTTGATAACATTTTTAAAGCTCACATAACATTGTTGGTTCACACAGGAAGTAGCATCAGCTCAGTTCCACTTACAGGTGTAATCAAGGCTGGTTTTTAAGATAGGTTGAGCACAACAGCATTACTAAGTGCTTTAAATACACATGCGAAGTCACTGGTTAGGAGAGCATCACAGGTTTGTGGGATCAAATTAACAGATGGAGCTGATTTCGAGTTCTGTGGTCTTGTTTCTTCTTTCTCCTCTTTTCGCCATTAGTTGCACCAGAGTATAAGACACGCACATGAACACAGCAAAAAGACCCTTCCTCATAAATAGTATGCTGCTGATTCTGACATGTCAGAGACTGGGAGATGTCTGCATCAACTATGCAGCTGCTTGTGATGATTCAAAACACTTACACAACGTTTTGCATCTTACAGAGAAAGCAAGCTGTGAATTAAAGACTGCTCCCTCCCCCCTTTTGAAAATCAGGACAGACACAGGAACATACCAGTGGGATGACTGATGCTAAATTCACAGATTCAGATGCTGATCTGTCTGCCACCTTTCACACACAATGCTTTTGCCTGTGTTCAAACATTGCCTCTCTCTCCCACCCCACCCACCCCCCCCCCCCACCCCCC
>JAUMTR010000001.1:8496305-8538839 GCA_032270685.1 Microctenopoma stevenorrisi
ATGCTGATCTGTCTGCCACCTTTCACAAACAACCCCCCCCCCCCCTCCACCAGCAGCAGCAGCCCCACCTGGAGCAGGTACAGTATTCTCTCCTCCACCAGGAGATGGGAGGGATGTATTTCTTATGATTCCTGCTTTTGCCTGTGTTCAAACATTGCCTCGCTCTCCCTCCCTCCCTCCCTCCCTACGCCTCTCTCTCCTCCCTCCTATCTCTGTCTCTCCTGGTCGTCCTCTGCAGGCCCGCTGCTCTCGCTGCTGCAGAGAGGGGCTGCGTGACGTCACTGGAGGAAGGCTGGAGCGGAGAAGTAAAAATGGGGAGAATACAGCGAGGTAAGGGAGCAGGCACGTTTCTTTTTTCGTCTTCTGATCGCGCTCGCACCGCCTGGGTTTGTCTCGGTGTCGCTCCATTGGCGCCGCCGCCGCCGCCGCTCTTGCAGCGATTGTACGCAGCGTCGGGCGCAGAGTCCGGCGACGATCCGGCGCTGCTGGGAAAGAGCGGACATCTGGGTACATGTCACGCTGTCGCTTTTTTGCTCCGGGAGCTTCGCTTTTGCTGCCATCAGCGGCGGCGCTGGCTCCAGGCCCCGGCGGTGCAGCAGAGTCTTCACGGCGCTGGGCGCATTTTGCCGATGCCGCTCGTCCACACCCACATGATGTGCTGCCTGTGATTGATCCATGTGCAGTGCAGATACGAGGGTCGTGAGGAGATATATGTGTGTGTGTGTGTGTGTGTGTGTGTGTGTGTGTGTGTCAGCCTTCACGCCGCTGAGCGCTTGTTAATCGAAAGCTGGAAGCAGCTTTGAGACTCTGATCAGCCTGTTTGGCCTGAGGACTGTCACCTGCTGCCTGTTCAGGCTGCAGAAATGTTGAGATGTGCAAGAGCCTGTTTGAAGTTGCATGTTGTGTGTCATTGTATCATAAGGTGCATTCATTTCTCAAAACCAATGTCTTCATGCAGAATAGTTTTCACCCCCCTGAGCACACTTTGATTCAAGAGTTAGGTATCCAAGTAATTTATGACGTTGTCAAATTCCCACTCTAATAAAACTCTCCTTGTGGGCCTCAACAAACAGCCAGGGCTGCTGGAGTTTGGGAAACTGTCATGTGACTACAGTGCACGAGGAATCTGACCCAGAGTCAGTGGGCCTAGATGCTGCTGTGTCTGTAAAATCAGATGTGACAAAAAGTTGGAGCAGTCGTGATCAAATGAGGAGGAACGACTACACGATTAAAGAGAGTCAGACTGCTTTCCTGCAGAAGAAGAACTAGGCTGTTCTCCTGAGCTCCCTTATTCAAGAAAGAGTTGTGCTCTCCATAAGAGCCGGTGCAGCAGTGTAACAGCTCAACATACAGACACATGGGCTGCCCACTGCCGTGCCAGGACGCTTCATTCACTGATCCAACCCAGATTCTTTCTGACAGCAGTTTCCAGCAGTCCCGTAAATGTCACTGCAGACAGCTGGTCACATGTCAGAGAAGAATTCGTTCGTCGTTAGCATTGAATCTAGTTACTGGCGAGTGTGTGTAGGGTTATGTCTCTGCAAGTTACTGTATGTGTGTTTTCACACGTCGCTGATCATTCGTGCACTAGTGAATTCATATTCATTACCCAGAGCAAAGAGAAATCCTTCGCTGTTAGAAGACATATGTCGTCAGGATGTTTTTGTGCAACTCAAACAACACCTACACTGAAATTCTCTCCATCAAGTTTTTAAGATCAGGTCCTATTATTAGAGCCAGTGGGCAGTGTGCTGTATTTTCATTCAATTAAAATGCAAAGATCAAAAAACAACAATGCATCTCTCTTTTTCCTCAGTCTGATTGTGGCTCTGAACTTTTATCCTATTTGCTCCAGTTGAAAAGAAGTCTTTAAAAATAGGTCATAAATATATAGATTAAAAGGCTCAGCTGTTTCTTCAAACAGAAGGCCGGTGTAGTTTTTAGCAAAAGTTTCTCAAACAAAAAAAAACTTTTCTACAAGCTTGTGTTCGCCAAAGACACATATGTGTGAATTGCCCTTATAAAGAAACCCAGATAGTCATTTCATGATTGATTTCATTAAATGCTACCATTCTTGTTTTCCAATCTTAACTGGTTTTGCTACTCCTCCGCCAGCAACTCTAATATCTTAATCTAATGAAGAGGACTTTAGAGACAGTTCAACTCTAGCCACAAACCATAGAACCTATTTTCTGCATCATTTTCCATTCATGTCTTCTATAGAAGCTTTATCGTGTGTCTTGTTTATTCTAGGGCTCCATGTACAACTTAAAAAGCTTGATCTCTCATCTTTTTTACACCTTCCCAGATTTCATTGGACAAGAAACTGTAACTTCCCGTAATACAGATGACAAATAACTAAATAAGTAACTAGCTATATAATCATCAGAAGCTCAGATTAATGTCAATAAACAAACATTTAGGATGATTTACTAAAGGATTTGTTGTGCAAAATCACTATTTTTACATCCCTTAATAATACCATCACATCACATGTGTTTCCATCTCACACACTATCCCGGCCTTGTCCTGACCTGAGCTCCCTTAATGAGACTTTAGTGTCACTGCAGTGAGAGCTGTGCAGCTTCTTGTGGTCACTGAATGTTAATGGGTTCCGACTGTGAATGTGTCTTAAAATGTGATTTGTAGCATTTATTTTGCTTTTCTTTTTGCTTTGTTCTTTGTTTCCCTTGATGTTTGTATCTTCTGATAAATGTATGCCCGGTATTTCAGGGCAATACATTTTTGCTTCAACTCTTCTTTGGTCTCTACCAAATTCTTAGGTTAACATCTACACCTTTGAATACTAATAGCTCCTCAATAGCTCCACCAAGCAGTCACTGACTGTTTCTCTGCCTTCTGCTACTGAACAGTGGTTTTTCACAGTTTGCACTGAAGGAATCTGTAGCCAAGGTTCGGGTGATTTTTCTCTGTTCTGTAGGTTTATCACAACTAGAGGGGTGGAGCCTGGCCAATGTTGTCACAAGAGATGAAAGGTTTTAGTCTCTTCTCCTTCAAAAAGAGGGGCTCTCTGTAATAACCAAAGTGCGCTGAATCTTTTCAGACATAAGTCGTCAGGTTTGCCCTTCGCTGTCAGGTGAGGAGCCTCAGGCTGATGAGTCCAATGCCGTATCCGGGGCTAACACTCTTTGACGTGCTCATGTTGGAGTCCGTTCGTCGTCCAATCTGTCCAGGAGGTTTCTCATTCATGTCTAATGCAGTCAGAAGCTTGCTGACATACTATATGCTATGCAGTATGTCAAACTAAGGTTGGACAATGGGAATTACTTAGTTACAGTGTGATTATTTACTGGGATTTTAGAGTTTATTCTGGGCCTGGCTGTGAACACCATAAAGTGGGAGTGGGAGGAGCACTTGTTGTAGTGTGGGATGAGCTCGTGTCACGCCTCGAATGCAGCTTTGGCACCTCCAGTGTTTTGTACAGTAGCACACTGCTACCTGCCAGTTTGAGTTCAGTGCCACAGCGTCTCTGGGCAAAGCTTTGTGGAGGACTGGCACCTTGAGTCACTCTCCTCCACACATCGCCAAACAAAGCAAATCTTTATCGGAGAGCCTGCAGGACTAAATCTCACCTGACTGTGTTGATATCATATATAGGGAGTTTGAATTAAATTCGTTGCTGTTGTCACTCTGTAACTCTCCCCAGATTCCTTTGCTGTCTCTGCTTTTCCCCTCTCTTTACACTCACCTGGTCCATATCAACCTTTTAGCCAGCTCTGTTCTGTTTTCAGTTTTCAGCACCTGATGCAGCCCTCCTGCCATACTCACCTTTTTCCAATTTACTAAATCACTTCTCAGCATAAAAGCAAGACGGTTCCCAACAGACTGTCCAAAAAGCTAATTTCATGGGGCTCAACCTGACTCCCTTTTACCCGCTGACCTGGTGGGTCACCCGTTTTTCACACTGGGCCTTGTTGGTATCCCTTTGTGGGAAATTTGCTTACTCACCTGGACTGGGTCCCTCCTTGCTTAACTCTTGACGATTCTCTAATTATTGTCCTGCATGCCTTTGGAAACTTTGTTTTCTTATGGTCTAAAATGTTCCTTTGCCTACCCTGTGTGCACACACACATATACTAAGAGTGGTGTTGGGAACAATACTGTCCTATGTTCTATAAATTAGGTCTAATTGCAACTATTTTGTAGCAGCAAATGTGTTTTGATGGAACCATAATGGCATTAATTACTGTTCCTCTGTCCCTGGTAATTTCCATTATTTGGCAAGGTGCCAACATGTTGCTAGCGAGTGTGTGAGCAGCGAGGGGATCTGGGGAGAAGGTTGGTAAGATGTTTATGTATGGCGGAAACTGGTGGGCATTCGTGTTTTCTCAACTGTTATTTATTGTAACCAGGTAGATCACAGCAGCCCCTTTTTGAACGGTGTCCTGATCAAGATGTCTGTTTAAAGATTCACTCAATCCAACATAAAGGCTTTAATTAAGCTAAGAACAAACGTTTTTTATAGTTTAGGCACATGCAGCACATTCCCAAGGTTGAGGTTGTCCTGTTATTTAAAAAACAACCCTGCAGGCTGTTTGTGCAGCAGGTTATTATGACTCTTGGTCACATTTAGTCCTTTAGCAGCTTCTATCTGTCTTGTGAGGCAGCATTATTCTTATATACCTCAATATCCCTTTTAAATAGCCCCAAACCTGCTATTAATGACCTATATCGGCTGAGATCTGGCTGTGAATTAGGACAAAAGAAGGTTGACTAGAGAAAAGGAGGAGGAGGAGGAATACATGAGGTTGCGTCTTGTGTGACGCGCTCAACACGGCGAACATTGAGGCGTCGCAATGATGTTCTCAATCTCCATATGGCAACAAAATGTAGGGAAGGGAGGTCGGGTGGATTAATGGTTCAACAAAACATTGAAGTAAGCGTTGTTGTAAAAGTTACACACCCACACCTCTGTTCCTGCCGCATGTCTGGCTTTATCCTCTCCTTTCTATATCGTTATTATCTCTATCTATTTGTGAACATTGACCTGTGACTTTCAGAAGCTCTTCTTTTTGTGATAGAAATAGGATGATAGAATTTGGCAACCTCTGCAGACCGCCGCTCAGCTTCAGGTTGCTGCTCTGATACATTAACAGTTTAAGGGTTTCTTTAGTTTTGAGACCCCCTGACTCACTTATGACCCTGTTGTAAAGATCCATGGCCAAATTCAAGCCCTCGCTCTGTTTTATATAAGGCTGCCATATGCAGTGCACTGAATGCTTTGATTGGACGACTGTAATGGCTCGTTTAGCCACCGGAAAGCTCTGTGAGACTGACAGTTTCCCAGTAAGGAGCTTTTAAAAGTAGCTCTCCATTAAAAGTCAGAGGAATATGGTTAGTGAAGAAACAGAAGTAAAACAACCAATAACAGTGATATTTTCAATGACCTGCCGCGTCAGTCGAGTGTGCCCTTTAGCTGCAATAGTGTTAAGGTCTTTACTAATGCTTGTGTATTTCCATCAGCCCCGAACTAACGAAACTCAGGGACTGAACATGACAGACGGGCACTTAATACTAGACATAAAAGTTCTTCTTAATGCTAAATACTTTCGCATTCACCCATTGTCATAGCAGTGGTCGGCTGCTGTGTGGAATCTCAATTACAAAAGAAATATGTGGTATCCCAAAGTAATAATGTAAATCTAATCTATGCTTCACATCCTGTTAAGTGGAAGCTCAAAGGGGACATATTATCCCTAATTTAGGGTTCACATTTTACTTATACAACACTGCACAGTGTTCTAGTTGAACTGCAAATGTGTTACAGTCCCTCTTTAGGCAACTGCTCTGCTGACCTTGAAACTGAAAAGACTTACTTGAGCCCTTATCTACGATGGCCCCTAAAGACAAAACACGTACAAATGTGAAAGCACATGCACATGCTAATGTAAACAGTTTCATTTGCAAAATGGAGCTCATCGCTGCCTCTAAATCAATATACTGTTTATTATATGTCCAACTCATTCCCAACCAGCTTTTTTCTCACGTCTCTCTTTTATGCCTTGTTTTTTGTATATATCCAAAAAAAGTTCCCATAAAGATTTATTGTTCGTTGGTACTACCTGGTCTTTTGGTCTCTCTAGGGGCCACCGTACTCGTCCCACTCCACTGTGTTCAGATTGGCCACCTCATATAAAATGTCTGTATAGCTGAATACAGCTTTTATCTTTCAAACGAATATGTCCTGTTCACATAAAAACACAGGCTTAAACATGTCTGTGAAGACTCTCATTCATCCAGGTGATGTTTTCAGATTGAAAAAGTTCTGTGGATGCAGAACGAAACGTCTCTACCGAAAGAAAGAGGTCCAGTTGCCATGACTAAACCCTATACAATACAGACAATTTTTGTAAGCCCACTGCCCACTGTCAGCCAACGCTAATACTGTTACTGGGTGATGTAGAATAAACCGATAAAATAATAGTTGTCCAACCAGTTCATCAAATAAACGTAAGTACAGTTTTCCCCTCACAGCCACCTCAGCTGATGGGGAGGATGTACTTAGTGGATGTAAAAGCCCAAAATAGTCATTCAGGTCATGATGCATGTGCAACATATTTTCATTTTTAATATAAAAAAAATAAAAACAGATCTTAGTAACTAGGAAAATATTTATTTCTATATATTGTAAATTATATACTTACAATGACTGAGATTAAGGTGTGTGTGTGTGTGCGTGAGCCCCTGGTACGATGTGACATGTGGCGACTAAGCAGCCTCACTTCCTTCCATTCCAGCATGGTTAAATACCTCACTTGGTAATTTTAAGCAGATGGGAATGCTGACTGCCATGTAGTGACTGCATCTATAAAATCCTCCTTTTTTAATAAGTGGGCATGTCTTGCCAGTACACTCCCTGATCCAGTCTCATCAGACATCTAATAACAGTCTCCGTGGCTTCGGGGGATTGCCGGAGTGTGAGCTCTCTGTGGAGAATGTCCTGCATCTGTGATTTGCAATGACACGGCCAATGTCTGCGCCTACTGCCGCGCTGGTTAGTAGCGAATGTACAACGTTTAGAGTTGTTTGCTTGGTTCGACTCTTGATTTGGTGTAAACCATTGATGCCCAGAATGGTGCATGTTGGTATTCAACTTGTGCACACTCTATGACACAGGCTGCTGCTGATATGCACTCGATGGAAACATGTATTTAGAAAGAGGTACTCATTGAAACATTCGAAAATCAAATATATCGAAGGATCTGCTGTGATGACACTGAAAAGGAGCAGCCAAACTTACTATATTCACTGGCAACTGGACTTGTTTCAGTTCCTTGAGGACGTTTCACAATCCATTTCAGAGGGCTTTCCTAATAGCATTGTTTCTTTATTTTAAGTTGTAGATTGAATTAACTAATCTACTTTTGTTGTTGCTAACACTAAGGAGCCTTTAAGTCTAATACCAGACCACAGAAGCAACGGAAGGATTAGGAGCCAGCTCAGAAAACAGCTAGTTTAGTTTCTTTGCTTGTGTTTGTTACCAGAACAAGCTGTAAATGACTGCTGGAGCATTGTCAGGAGTCTGAGCACTCTCACTAATGGATCCACTTTCTTTTCTCTTGGTTCTAGTGTTCAGTTCATGCCTGCATCAGTGTACTTTTCAACGTGACATAATAAAGATATCATGTTTCCTGACCATGAAACTTATATGTACAGATACATATACATCAGATTTCCTACGTAGAGAACTCGGGCAGAAGGTGCTGTGGTGTTAACACGGACTGGAAGTGAAATATGATGAAATATGAAGAGAACTGTGTTGCATGACTATAATCTGGATAATTTAATAAATAATGTGATGATTGGTGTGTAGGTCGGGTTATCACTGACTGCTCATGGCGTCGGCCCATTTGTTACTGTAAATAGATCACGTGAATTTGATTGTAATGCTCCTCTAATGCTATGCTAGCGATTCACAGTGTACACCTGAACTCATTTGAGCTTTTTCCCATGTTTTAGGACCTCTGGGTGAGGAGCCATGACGGCCGAAGTGGAAAGACCGGTTGGACGTTGCCGCTATGTGTGGTCATGTGACTGAGCGGGGTTATTCCGTTGCAAATGGGATCTCGTCCTCCTTCTGAATTTCCATAATTGTTCTGTTTTCACCATGACAGGATCTGACAGGTGCGTGACCTCTGTGCCCTTATTCTGGCGCTGCCGTCGTGCTGCATGAGCGCCTCCTCTCCTCCAGCAGTTGCTGCACGGCATGGCATCTCTGGACCTGCCATACCGCTGTCCTCGCTGCGGGGAGCACAAGCGTTTCCGAAGCCTGTCGTCCCTACGTGCCCACCTGGAGTACAATCACACATACGAGACCCTTTACGTCCTCTCCAAGTCCAATAGTGTGTGTGACGCTGCTGCTTTGCTGCCCTTAGTGGCCGAGGGAGCTCTCCTCACACCTGCCAACAACAACGATCCGTTTGAGCCTCTGCGGCCTTCAGCGTTAAAGGAACGGCGATTCCCCTGCCGCGAGCTTCCTTGTGCGGACGACCTGAGTTTGACTCCAGCTAATTCCAACACTGCAGCTCGGTATATTCCCAATGTGGAATTTCCTCTGGGGGAGATTTTCATGAAGAAAGCCATGACATCCACAGATCCTGGTCCCCATGGTAACCCCAGCACTGCTGTAGCAGTGGCTGCTAATGTGGCAGCTAGTGCTGTGGAGGCTGCCTATGAGGAAGGCCTGGCCAGGCTAAAAGCACGAGCGTTTGAGCGGCTAGAGCTGGATGAGAGGCTGGAGAAGCTTTCGGAAGAGGTAATTCTTATTTTGATCAGTATGGCATGATGTGTTCTTCGACCAATTACAAACAGCATGTAAGGTTGTTGTGTGACTAGAGAACTAAATGCATATCTGCTTGGTGTTTCACTGTAACATGACACAATGATTATAGCAGGACATTGAGAAGCTCAACTACTTCTTGTCCTGTAGGTGGAACAGAAAATAGCAGCTCGTGTAGGCCGCCTTCAGGCGGAGCTGGAGAGGAAGAGCTCCGAGCTGGAGCGGGCCAAGCAGGAGAGCGATAGACTGAGCCAGGAGAAACAAGACTTGGAGGACAAAGCCTCTGAGCTCTCCCGGCAGGTGGACGTCTCTGTGGAAATGTTAGCTAACCTGAAACAGGACCTGGTGAACAAGGAGACAGAGCTCAACCACAAACAGCAGTAAGTAAACTGCACCTGTTCGACAGCCGTGAGCTGTGTCTCCATCGAATGCTGCGTAATACATAACGGCAGGTTTGATAATGTGTATGTAATGTGCTCACTGTGTAGTTACAGTACAAATTACGCTAAAAACAGTTTATTTAGTGATCACCCGTCCATCCATCATCTGTGTGGTTTGTGTAAAGGCAATCACAGGGGAATCATGTTGTGGCGAAGAAGGAAGCTTGAACCTTGATTCCACTCTTTTCCACTCTATTGCGCCACTAACGACAGCTCTTGAAGCGATCTTTTACTAAACACATTATCATGCATACAAAGATCACCTTTCCTTCACCTCCACATTTATGCTGACAGTATCACTCTCAGGCGTAGGCACCAGATGTGGTCAGCATCTGTCCCGCTGCTGTGTCCATATAGCAGTTCCCTCAAGGGTTCATGCTAAATGGAGGTTTGGGTAGAAGCAGCTGGATGGGAGTTGTCTCGGCTGTCTCAGGGCAGTCGCTATATAAAAACCAGTCAGACCGAACTACTACACGAGCAAATTAAAAGTAGGGCTGGTTTTGAGCTCAGCCACAAAAAACGCATTCGCTATCACTATGTTTTATAAAATACTTATGTTTCAGTGATGATGCACTGCGTTACATTTCCATAACAAATACTCTGTATGTTAGAAAAATCTGATTCACTTTCACGTCACTCTGTCAGCACATTTGGAAAAGGTAGCTTATGTTCTCAGATTAAGATGCAGTACTTCCATTCAAGGCTTACATTGAAGCCACCTGGAATCTGCATCGTGTCTTTATCAGTACAAACACTGGGCTCCGTCTTTCTGTCTTCTTAGCTTTTCATCATTTCTCATTTTTCTTATTATCAGGCCTGAATGTCAGCAGTAGGTCAGAGAGAGAAAGACACTTTCCAGGACCTTTAATCTTATCTCACACACACAGCTTCACGTATCTGTGTGCGTGTGTGTTGTGTGCTGTTTGCTGAATTCTAGTAAAAGCACACATTAAATGTACAAACCCTTACGTTGCATAAATATTAATTAATTAATCTGTTAATCATATTTCTTGGCATTGTTCATTTTCATTATTAATATTTTTTTCAACCATTGGCCTATAAATTACCTGTTGAGTGCAATCAACAGTTCAAAAACCAAATATACTAAAAATACTGACTTTGTGAAATAATAACATGGAACAGCGTTAAACCGTCACATCTCTGAACTTGACTGAACACACACACTAAGTAGTCCGGGTTTAATGTGCAGAGGACAAATGTGCTTCTCTGCTATTTAGCCCCCTTCTCTTCCTCTACAATAGCTGTTGTCATTCAGTACGAGGCAGCATCAGACTAGAAAGGTCATATTCTTAAAACCCTCGCTGGAAGCAGCCCGGTCTGTACCTCTCTCTCTCTCTCACACACACTTAAGGAGAAGCTGGCAGTCAAACACTAAGCTCATTCAGACTTTTCAATACAAAGCAGGTCTGAGGTGGAAAAAAAGCATCACAGGCGGTAACTGTTCAGCCGGGTTGATGACTAAGCAGTGGTTAACAGACACAGAGCGGCTTATTGGCTGAAATGTGTCTGCCCAACCACCTTACACAATCAGATGATTTTTCTCTTATGTATTCCTCAGTGACTTTGGCAAATGTATGCAGTTTCTATGAGTGGTGTCAGATTATAAAAATGCCCAACAGTGAGTGTCTGTGCAACCAGTGGAGACTCCCGAATTAATAAATATATATGCATATATGATTTTTGCTCCCAGCAGTGCCATGCGTAGATAAATGACGTCCCCTTGATGTTTTATTCTGGAGTCAGAAACCCTGGAAATAATTATGAACGGTACAGTTGGGCATATCTGCAACATTCATTGACAAACAACAATACGCAAAACCACACTGCATATTCATAGAGTAACAGTCACTGAGAATACATAATGCTAACTTCACATTACACTGTATCAGTCAACACTGAATGAATAACAGTCCCTGAGGCGTGGTTGTTAAGTGGTCTAACAGCAGCTGGAATTAACAAGAGCAGCTGTATTCAGCAGAAACTGAAGCATGAGGAGAGATGAAAATAGTCGGAAAGTTATCTCCATCATTTCTGTGTGTTACAGATAGATTCAAAGTACAAAAAAACTTTTCGCTGTTTGTCATAGAAATATGTTGAACATTGTCGTAATCGAATTATCCCTATGTGATGAACTACAACGGTGTTTATTTGGTTATTATAACATTACTACAATTGCAAAACAAGCCAGTTATGTTATTATTGTTCCAGTAGACAACAGGCGTGTGCACTCTTGTTTAACTTAGTGACTTTCTTTTTCTGTTTTATACATAGAATGCATACAATACATCAAAACATTTACAATACAGTACAGGAAATGTCCTCGCTGAGTGCTCCGGCTGCAGGACATAATAGTGCCTGTACCAGTCGCCAGCTTCAGTTCTTTTACTACTGAATTATCTCTCTTCTATTGGGAAATATTTGTATGAGATACAGTTTAATTTGGACTGGGCCACATTTGCAATCGAATACTACAAGTCTGAAATAAAGTGGAGCTTGTCATAGTAGTAATAATTGATCGGCAGAGTTTGTTTTTAATTATTAAGCAGATTTATTTGCATAATAATTGCTTAAGACTGGTTTTGAGCAGAAACAGCAAGTTCTTACTAGGTTGTCCTCCCAGCTTTTCCTATATTTTATAGGATTGAAAATGAAATATCTCTGGGATCCTGGGTGGTAAGATATCTCCGTAGACTTCAGAGAAGTCAGACAGCGATTAAGCAATAGAGAAAAAAGCCAAACAACAATAACTTTTTATTGAGATCAGAATTATGTTCATTTACATGTCTTTACTTGTAGCATTGTTGTGTTGAATTGAATTACTGTGTACTGTAAGTTATATTAAACATACATCTCCAATGATATAAAATCTGTATACTCCACTATGTGGAGCTCATGTCTGTGTTTCTGTGTGTTCTGTTAAATGTCCACGTCCCATGGCAGAATAAACGTCACTTATAGTGGAAAGTGTGAATTTTAAACAGACATTGACAAAGCAACTGTAAAAGTGTTGTCGGGGCAAATATCCTGTCGACTTTATAATATTGGTATCAGCCCGAGCATATTGTTCCCCTAAATGCATACGCCTCACATCGCGTCCAAATACACCAGACTCAATTTAGCAGTTACAGTTTACAGTTTCATATCATATTCAGCACACATTGTTGATGCAACGTGCTTCAACCCTGAGGCTTAATTTATTCACAAAAACAGATACGATAAAGTAAGAGTGCCCTGGAGGATCTGAACACACCACACAGCACGGGGGGAGTGTTGCAGTCTGTCATCACTGTGTCTCTGTACATTTTTTTTATGCTGAGCAGGAATCTGGAATGCAAAGTGAAGCTGTGTCTTAGAGGGAGTAGCATGCAGCATTAGCATGGCAAGACTTCTGAAGGCTTGCTAATCAAACGGAATCAGAGTGGAACGTGGTCTGTGGTAGATCTGAGATGATGCGCATGGTGAGGACTAGGAAAGGACTAGAGGTTCACATTCCCATAAAAATCCATATAATTATGGGTTTGTGTTTTTAACATCAGTGTTACGAATCTGCAATGTATCAAAAACTTGTTCAAACCCCGGAGAAACAAATGACATGTAAGCCTGTGTGTTGTTTGGAGAGGATGAGGTGACGACTGCATGTTACGCAGGTAATCTGGAGGAGTCTGGTTATATGGATGTTGCATATCTAAAGCATCCTCTGGGTTTCAACATCAGCATGTATGTGGTGCGTTCCTCAGCTTCTCTTCGTTGAGCTGTGAAGCTGTCGTAGAGCTAAATGAGCGTTACTGGTATGAGGCCAAAGTACACGTATGCCTACACTGTAAGTGAAATGTGTAGCCATTCAAACGCACTTTAGGCAAAAATGCCACAAACAGCCATAACCCTAACCCTAACCCAGTTTAGATTAAATGACTAATCAATTAATCAAAAGACAGCAGAAGACCACTTACTTATATTTGTTTGCTGCAGTTCTACTCTACGCTCTACACAAGCCTTCATTTCCTTAAAGCTGTTATCGTCTCCCTAGTTTGTTTCCAGTAGTGTTTAGATTTTTTAGATTATTGCATACAGTGCATTTAGAAAAAAAAACCTAGAACAGGTTTATTTTCAGTTTTGAACATTTTGACAGCAGATTTTCTGGTGATATTTTGTTGCATATGTTAATAGGAGTTCGTTTTTCTGCATAAGTAAATACGTTTGCCCAGTAGCCTGCTGTTGTATGTAAGCTTGACTCAGCCATAGTGTGTATATATATTTTGTACATTTTGAGAGGACTCAGTAAAATATTTACTGCCCTTTCCCTTCATTGATCAGAGCCAACATCTGGATTAGTGGGTTTTAGAAAACCAGTTTTTTCTTTCAGAGTGGCTTTGGAAATAGCACTTTTAATCCTTTGTCTCTTTCATCATTCCTTTTCTTGCCTTTCCATCCATGTCACGTTTCTCAGTGTGTCGGCGTCTCCTCATGACAGCTTCTCCTGCTCCTTTTATCTTTACCTTCGTCTGTAATGCGTACGCATGTGCACGGTTATGACATAATGACACAGTGTTGAATAAATTACCATTTGCTCCAGGTGTCAAAACAGAGCTGCGCACGAGCATCTGTCGTTATGTTAAATTGGAAGAAGCTCACATTCACACGCCATCCTCATCTTCCTTTCTGCTGTGAAAAGTCAGTAGACAATTGATTGTAATGAACATTTAAAGAGAATTCTCCACATCATGTCTTGTTATTCGTGCCTGTTACAGCTGGATGTAACCTACTGGAGTTATGGCTGTTAGGTAGAAGAGAAATGAAAGCCCCGGGCTTAGCTTCTCCATATTTTTCTGTGTGTTATTGTAGCAGTATTGTTAAAGTTTTTGAAGCCCGTTTTTGCTTGGCTGCAGTCAAAGTTTGTTTGTTAGACCTTGAATGGAAAATAAATTATCAGCTTTTTGCTGTGTTGTAGGCAAACAGCTTTTTCCAGGCTCATGAGAAAAAGTGGCAGTGCATTGGGCAGATAATGCAGTGAACTGAATCAATGCAATATGCACAAAATTTACATGTTACAATAAAATCCCCCTTTTTTTCCCATGTGGAAATTGTTCTCAGACCAGTGCATTGTCACATACTCTGGAAATATAGTATAAAACAAAACTGAACTGCACACCTACAAGTATTGTGCATCATAAGATGTATTAGTTGAAAACTAAACCCAACATAATAAAACAGCATAATATAGTTCTGTTAAACCTGCCGCTTATGTTAACAGGTGATCTTAATAATCATAACTATTGCGTTAGTATTCATGTTAATATGTACACAAACTGCATCAGAGCAGTACAATATCTGATCTGCAAAACTGTTTTGTGAGTCTAAGATTTCCAAGAGCTTCTTTGAGCAGAAAGGAAATAAAAAACATTTTACATGGAAATGAATGGCTGTGCATGACCGTGCTGCAACCTCACATAATGTGGTGGACTTACACTTCTGCACAGTTATCAGATGTGTTATACAGAAGTGGGGACGGAGCTGTTTAGCATTTCCCGTCTTTATTCTAACCTACATTAACCGCCTGCTCGCGCGAGTTCTGGTTTGTCCACACAGGCGCACAAAATGATAGTATACTTCCTCTCAGCAAGAAACCTAAATATTTCTCAAAACATCACATCAGTTTGTTGCTTTACAATGTCTTAATTCTTATTTGAAGCTACACACAGAGTGTGTGTGTGTGTGTGCTGCTGACTGCACACATTCTATATCTGTGTGTTCAGTGTATTTGTTTCTCTGGGACATCTTCAGCACAGTGTGAAGACGAGGGTCATCCATATGAGGTCCCCTCTTACGGATCAGTGTTATGGCATCAATCCAGTGTCAAAATTTGCTCCAAGACATTTTCTCTGAGTGGTGACCCCGACTAACAACTTGCATCATCATCACACAGCAAAAAAAAAAAAAGATGGTGGCCTGTCTTTCCAGCTCCCCAAGCACCCTGGTAAACATGCCGGCATGTTTGTCACCTTGAGGGTTTTTTATAGTGTTGCAGGGATGCGCGATGAAAGAGGGAGGTGTGTGTGTGTGTGTGCTGAAAATAGGATTGACAACAGGAATCAGCCACATCCCACCCCCCCACCCCTCTCCTCCGTCGAGTCTCTTGTGCTTTCTGTTTCCACATGAGGGCGGATTTCTGTTTTCTGTGTTTTTGTGCCCGCGCTGCACGTTCCTCTCCTCTGCACGGGTTTTAGCAGTTTCTTCTCTGCTCTTTATTTCTTCTTCCCCCTCATTCTCTTTGCTCCCTGAACATGTTGAATATGTCCACACGCCAAGATCACCTCTGACCTCGCCCATGACTCCTTTCTCTTTCCATTAGGATTTCCACACTTAGTGAGGTTCCTTCCAGCTCTTCTATAAACAGATGACAGAGGGGGGGGGTCTTTCCTGTGTTGCCTCCCATATTCCTCCTCATGGGATTGGTGTAAAGTCTCCACTAACAACGAAATCCTGATGCGGATGAATAATTAATTTAGACAAATTACTTACTCATTACATTTTGGATGCCAAAGCACAGATGCTCTAAATCAGGGTACGTGGCTCAACAACTGCTATTTCTAGACGTTCTGAGGAAATTGTTAATCAACGGGAAAGTGAATGTAAACTGTGTTCAGTCACATTCTCTGTTTATTAAATGAAGAATAGTAAAACAGTAAAACCTTCAGCTCGAGGCTGCTTCATCAAACCTCACATTAGATACAGCGCTGCTTATTCAATCTGAATAAATGTTCTTTTTTTTGTCAGTCATTAGCCTTGTGTTTATATTGCACAAAGGAGACAAAGTCTTTCCTGTTGTCGGTCCTGAAAGACATAACCCTCCTCTAAGGACAGAGATTGTTGCTAGATTGACTGAAATGGCCATTAAGGTAGGTTTTTTTTTTAAGATAATTGTTTTGGGCATTTTAGTCTTTATTCGATAGTTTAAAAGCACCGAGGCAGAAAAGGTCCCCAGATGCTCAAGAGCCATTAGACGCTCCAGGCATGTTTGAGTGAATTTCTCTGTCTTTTATACACGTAACACATTTCTATACAACTTTTCATAAGAAGATCATAGCAACGGTCAAACGTGGTGGTGGTAGTGTGGTGATCTGGTGCTGCACCTCCAGCATGGCTGAAATAAGTCCACAGTCAAAGACTAATTGCCAGTGATTGCAAACTCACTCACTCAAACACTCCCCTTTGTAAATTGTCACAATGGTGAGTGTCACTGCCAGCAGTGGCGAAATTTGCAGTACGCTCATTTGCTGCGTTCACTCACTTTGCATGACATTTTATGTGAATCATCGACTCCAGCGGACTCATTGACTCCCATTAAATCACATTATAAAGCAGTTACAGAGAGAAACTAAACATGGTTTATCACAGAAAAGAATAAGACACGTTATGGCAACTTCATTTCTGAGTAATTTACTGATTCACTCATTTCTTACTCATTGTCAAATACCTTAACTAATTTTAGAGTCTTTGGTGATGCCAGGAGATGAGAAAAGTTTACTCTGCCAGATGCCGTACTATTTTTATCCCAGAATGGCCCAATTTTATTAAAATCATGGCTGAGTGTTGGTTCAGTCCTGAAAGTGTTCTGGGTTAAAAAAAGGCTTTTAGTAGTGCTAATTTAGTCGGCTTCATACAGGACAGTACAGGCTCCTTTGGCTTTGTTAATGTCAAATAACTGAACTGCCTCGTTTAATTCCCCCGACTGCACTGTTTAGACAGTCAGGGTCTAGAAGATATCTGCTGCTTCCACGTGGAAGCAGCTCAACATTAACAGGCATCAGAAGAAAAAGGACATCGATGTAGACAGGCAGATGTTCGATGTTGTGTCGTGGTATTTCCCCTCTGTAAAAGTCTCGTCCTTGCAGGCTCTGGTAATTGGTACTGGACATTAGAGGCCTCTTATATAATTTATAATCCAAGCTTAAACTTCTTCCGTTAGCGTCGCTAGACTAATTGCATCTGAACATTTATTGTTTTCATCACCAAACTGTTTTTGAAAGTAATTATTCATCCCTACATAATTCAGAATCGCTGCAGAAAATGCTAGAACTACACGTCAGGTTGCAGACAACGGTTAATTCCGTCAGATTTCTCGGTTCGTTTGCCTTTGTGTCTGTAGCACGCTGTTCCCTGAAATGCTGGGAACCTTTGTGTCCATGGTGTACAGTAAATGTCTTTTCTCTCAGTTCTCTTTGCTTTGTGTTTGTACTGTGCATTTATCTCTGTAACCTACCCTCAGTGTCTCTGTGTAGAAAGGTCAGGAGAGCAGCTAGTGTGTATTTAAAAACAGGTTTGAAAAAATATGGACAGAAATGTGTCCTGAAGTCACACAAGGATAATTTGATTTGATTCAGTTTGTGCCAGTAACACTGTGGTTCCTGCCTCTGCCCACAGAGAGGTCGCCCAGATTGACCAGTTCCTTCAGGAGACGGCAGCACGAGAAGCCAACGCCAAGGTGCGTCTGCAGCAGTTCATTGAGGAGTTGCTGGACCGAGCCGACCGCGCTGAAAAACAGCTGCAGATCATCAGCAGCTGTGGCACCACACCAAACGGCAGCCTGGGACGCTGCAGCCTCCAGGCGTCAAAGGGTAATGGACGCCAGGTGAGGATATCCGAACCTAATGTTATGTAATGCATGCCACATGTACAGACGGAGGTCAAATCACTAAAGCTTATTGTCATATCAAACCATGAATAGGAATAGTTTTTTTCCCATTCAAGACTTCGAGCTTTCCCATAGTGCCGGACAGAGCACCTTTTTACTCTTGAATAGTGCATAAGCATTGATTCTATTGAGTGATGTCCCTGTAATGCAGCACAGGTCGAACCCATAATAGACTTTAAGATGCTTGAGACAACAAGTCCACTGGTTATAAAAAGGTAAAGGGCAGCAATCCTTTTAACGGGCAGAAAATGTTTCATACATCGCCAGGTGAAAACACTGCAATCACTACAAATTTCATCCCCAGGAAATGAGATGAGAATCTCTAGAAGACAGGAGACACAAAACTGAATTAGATGCATTTACTCACCACGAATTTATGTTTGATTTCACCCGACAAGATCAGGGTTCACTAGTTTAACTGATGACTGAACAGGGAATCAGTCGTCACCATCTCGCAGGCTGTATTATTATGATTTTAATTAAATGTTCAGACATTATTTTTCTGTGGGGAAATGCAAAATGACTTGAGGTGACACGGGGGTAGATAAGCAGTGGGTACTTACGTTATTGTCCACGGAACTCTTTGGTCCTGAACACTGTGACACTGTGCAAAACACAAGTTAAGCTACGCTAAGTTAAGAAATTTGATACATATCCTTTATTTTCAGTGAAATAAAGATTTTGCTTGATTGTTACCAAGCATCTTAACCTAATTCCTGAAAAACAGTCCAAGTAGCATGGTGCCCACATAACAATGTATATGCAATGATCTACAGCAAGTCCTGTAAGCAAGTGATGCTCATTCAGCGTAGGATTAGTAAGAAGAGATTTATGTTTGGAAGGTGAAACAGGAGACATTTAGGATTTAGCCACAGTGGAAGTAGTGAAGCTGTGCAGCACGCTCTGTCCTGAGCAGAGAGTGTACTCGCATAAAAAGCTGCTTCTTCTCTGGAAACTGAAGATCAGCTCAGTTTGGCTTCCACTGTGGCTGCCGCACCCCATTCCCACCCCCCATTAGCTGCACAATGATAAATGATGTAAAAGCAGACATTCTCTGATCTTAAAATGTCACTTATTCAAACGATAAACGAACAACTCTTGGATACAGAGGCAACCTGTATCCGCTTGCACAAATGTGTGCGCTGCCATGGAAACCGGTTCTTGCTCTCGTTCAGGGTTTTGTGTTATTTCTGAATCAGATCAAATGTGATACAGATCTGCCTGAAAGAAATGTGCAGTAAAGACATCTTCAACTCAGATAACTGTCACTAAGTACAAATATATTGTCAGTATCATTGTCAGTCACACAGTACAGTGAATGTTATGCTATGTTATGTTAAGTTATGTTCTAAGAAGCCACTCGCAAAGATGCTACAAATGTTTGAATAGCATTTTATTCTAGCAAACACACAACAGCCTCACATACATTTTATAATCTTTAAATTCCTTTATTATTATTCCACTTGACCTGTGATTGACCTTAAAGGCAGCCTTGGACATTGTCTCTTCAGATTCAAACGTCACGTCAGTTTCACATCTCTGTGCTCGTGTACTGCTTGAGGACTGTGAATAATCAACATGACAAGAACAAGTGTGGAATCGCACGCTGGTTGCCACCTTTGAATACTGTCAGGGGAGGCCCTGAGATGTCGCCCAGCCAAGCACACACCTTCACAACCAGGCTCACCATCTCTTTTGTCACAGCATCAGCAGGGTCGCCCTCATCTCCTAGGAGACAGGTTTTAGATTCGCAGAGATATTTTCGGACTGACAGTATGAGAGAGGATGCAGGACCGGTTTCCTGTTCATTTTATAGTTTAACAAAGGCTGAATCTAATGCACAAGCGATAGATCAATAGAGAAAGACTACACCAAATGTAATTCACCAGATTGAAGTTGATTTTGTTCCATCCATTCCTGGGAGACTTTTTCTTCTTCTTCTTCTCCCTCCTTTACTGCAGTATGGCCAGCAACGAGCGCCATGAATGGTGTGTGTGCCGCCATGGTCCATTTTAACTGGCACTAAGCCAGAGACAAGCTGTGTGAGTAAAGCAAAGCAAAAAAAACAAGAGAGAGAGAGAGAGTGACGGTGTCTGTGTTTGTGCACACTTTCCCGCTGTGGCATGTTGCCGGTCTGGTACACAGAGTTCCACCTGGCACTGCTTCACACACACAGGCAGATTCTTACATGTACAAATAGTGTACTTCAGTGCACGTCGGCTTTGAGTGGTGTGTGAAAGAGAGACAAGGATTTTTCTCTCAGGCAAACAGAGTGAGTGAGAGTCAGACTGCACACCCACTACTATATACACTTAAGCATAACACTCTCCTGCTCTCAGAGGCACAGCTAAATATTTCAAGTTGTAGGAAAGATGCAAGTTTTTCTTGTTGCTAGTCAGGGTGCAATAATTTAGAAAAATGCTTTGGTCAGGAGCAGGATAGCTTGACTACTACAGGTAGATGCTCATTCATTCTCCCGGCGGATGACTCCAAACAATTAGTGTTTATTAAGAGCTCAGTTTAAAATACCAACTTAGAGACACAACACAATAGACATGACATGACAATTATTCCTGGTCCAGGATCCATCAATGTAGCACCAGTTCAAAACATCACAACAAATATTTCTGGATGGATTTATGGATGAGTTGTTATTCCCATTATTGAGCTAATAATTTGTATTTTACATTAGTTAAACTCATTTGTGCTCCTCTGAAAATGAATCTTTCTCATGCTGCACATTTCAAAAGACGCCTCTTACGCCACCCTCAGGACAAAAAGGGCCCTAGCAGGCATCCCCTGGCCTAACCGAAGCTCGGGTCACTTCTGTTCTGTACATGCTCAGATCTGAAAGCTGAACTGAGGTTGAACAAGCGCTAAACCATCCAGCAATGCAGCTTTAATTAGAAGAGCGATGGTGGTGTTTACATCTGAGCTGTCGGGGCTCGTTTGAAGTAAGGTCAGAAAGCAGTCTTCAGTTTCATAGCGATGCTAACCCAACATGACAGCTAATCAAACCAATATCTGGGACTTTAATGATGTACTTTATGTATAGATGTGTCCGTTAAAACACACAGTGTCTGTAGAAGCTGTGAGTATTGTAAGTTAAATGTGAGTTATAAGCTATGACTTCTGTGTGTTTGTTTCTCCTTCTAGAGGAATTCCAGCCTCTCTGGCAGCACAAGGGGAATGTACCAAGTGTCAGACCGCCGTTCCTCCCCCAGCACAGCGTAAGTGCTTCTTTTCCACAGCTACACTCAGCTGGAACTTTTACCTTGAGTCTGCAGCACTCACTGTGCAGGCTCTTAACTGTCATTGTATACGTGGCATCACGTAATACCATTTCCCCTGTACATGTACAGGGTTCTTTTTCAAACTGATATTGACATAATGCTTGATAATCAGCTGGTCGTAACCTGTCAGTATATGTGGGTTTCCGGTCCTGCTCGAGATTTTGTGTCTCTTGGCTGTCGAATCGAATTTAGTGCACCTCATCTTTCTTACCTGGTGAGTTCTGCTGTAGTGAAACACAGTCTGTCGCTTCTGCAGGAGTATAACACAACCCCTGGAGCCCCAGAGCTTTTGACCACCATCCACTGTGGTGCTGCCTCTGGCCCGTAGAGTGCAACTTGCCAGTTGTGTTTATCAAAGTTCGTAAGCACAGCAGTCACAGCAATGCTGCTGTTCCCAAAGGAACAGTGAAACTCGTTGACTTACTGCACTTTACTATATATTAGTTTGTCTTTCTCACACTTACCCATCAGCACATTTTAGTTTTTGGCAACTATAATTTAGATTTACACAATAATACCTGGTTCCTAAATAATTTATAGATCAATTTTATGGATGTATTAGTCGACAGTCAGTCAGCTGTTTTCGTCTATATTTAAACTCAGAACAGTGCCAGGACCTTTGGAGACATGTTATTTTACACATTCTCATATCCGTTCACAGCAGTTGTTTAGTCAGCACCTCACTGTTGCAGCACTGAGGTGCAGGTTGCACGTCTGTTGCCGTGAGGTGTGACAGAAGTATTTCTGGGTCTCTGCTGGAGATTTCAAACACATGGCCATGCCGCAATGCACTGACTAACACAACTGTCATTTCCATTTGGTAAGTGAATGTGTCTCCTAACATGGCGTCACAGCGAACCCGTCAGGCCTTCCCCATTGAATCATTGACACACACAGAAGTCTGTCTTCGGTTATTTATATCTCATTTAATCAGTGATCAAAATATTTTTGTGACTAATTGCAATGTAGGCCATTCTCTTGATTGTGTTAATTTTGATATCATCAGAAATTTTTCCATTTATTAATCTGCATGTCTCAACACATGAAAACTCATTTTATGCCATATGTTTTTTATTGTGTTTGTAACTGTGGTCTTTTTATATGAATGGATCTCCCAGTAATAGAAGCATAAAAAAACTGTTTTTAATGTAAATGTAATCCATTTATTGTTCTTAGTCTCTCTCACTGAGTTTTGAGTTGCTGCTTTGCATTCTGGAAACACATTAATTAGTTAATTGCAGTTTGTGTGCTTTTCATTATGAGGTCATTTCATTTCATTGCATCCACCTTTTCATTTAATGGCAACAAAAGACAATAATTTATACAGTAATGTCTGCCAGTTTTATTATGGACCCGTATTAAATGGTTAAAACCATAAACCCCATTATTTTGATGTTAATTCAAATATGTGTCTACTTTTACCTTTTTTTTATTCCTGAAGTGAATCGTGCAAATGCTTTGACTCTCCTTATTTATGCTAAGAGAAAGAGCACGAGTACAGAGAAGAAAGAAAGAGAAATGTCCTACTTTTTAGAGGCTGGTATCTGTAACTGCTCATCACTCGTGTTGACTGGGAGGTTATTTTAGGTGCTGTTGCTGTGCTTATGTTCAGACATTGTCCTTATTCAACTATAAACCCTTTGATACAGCTGTTCCTTGTCAGTCATAGTGTTCCGTATCTATATAAAGTGGTTCACAGCATACACTGGGGTCAGATTAAATATATCTGTTGTGTTTCTCAGTGGAAGGAACATCACACTGTGTAGAGAGGACTGGTCTTTACTCAAACGCATAATGAAAAGAATCAAAGCAACAGGTTACTATGGGATTTAGAGTAGGTGTGATGGTGCTACTACTTTATGTTGATGTGAGAGGCTTTTATGTGTAGTGTGGGTATATATGAGTGGCAACATACATAAGTATCTACTGTAGGTAATACCTTTTATCTTTCACATGTCAAGTGGAAGCACCTCTACATACGTGTCTGTGTAAGTATTATGTATTTACGTAACTTCATACAAATATGACGAAATAAAAGCATCAATACAGATCAACTAACACATCATATTTAGTTCGTTTAATCCGCTTTGAACAAAGAGAGGAAAAGGCGTGTTTAACGGCGAGTTGTGGTTGTGTTTGCCAAGATTTAAATGTGCAGTGCCTGGTTACAGTCCTTTACACAACCTCTGGTAAATTACTCACAATGTCAAATGTTAAAACAATTGATATTAATGTTGATGATCCTGTTGTTATTATTGTTGCAGGTCATTATTGTAGAATGACTGTATGTAGAGTCAGTGCATTGTGTTATTGGACAGTGGTCTATGTCTTATCAAATCAGCAGTTCAGTCGTTATATGTAGATTACTCTCTTTTCCTGCAGTGCATCAGGGCGGATGAAGTCTGTCTCACAGGGCTCTGGGGGTTACGACAGCGACAGTGTGGAGATGCATCCCATGGAGGACTGTCCCGAGGCTCAGTACTATCACATGCAGTGCCGGCTGGGCGAGGCCGGTTACGAGCGTTCACCTGGATGCGGCTCAAGAAACTGGGGTCTCCGTAAACAAGCTATTCAGAACTGGCAGCGACGGCCCTACAGGAACAGCACTGAAGGCGACGAAGGAGACGTGTCAGATGTGGGCTCCCGGACCACCGAGTCTGAAGTAGAGATGTGGGAGCAGGAGAGGAGAGCTGTGGCTGAAGTGCAGCAGTCTGCTGCACCATATCCCCACCACAGCAGGGCAGGATACCGCCCTAACACGGGTAAGGGCCCAGTGTGAAGTCATGTAGAGCAGTAGAGCTGGTTATTCTTAGAGATCTCACACAGCCTCTCCAATCTAACATCCAGGCACTAACTCCGACACAGGGGAGCCAGGATTCTCCTAATAAAGCTTTAAAAATATCTCCCATAAGAGTAGTGCCTGAGGTGGATCTGGGTCAGGTTGAGTTGCAGGCGCTGTGCAGTTGCAGGAGCTCTGTCGCCGGCCAAGGCTTATTCCACAAACTGAGTGCTGATGAGCATCTGTGATTACTGTGGAGGAAACTGTTTGATTCGTGGCTGTACACAGAGATTTGCTTTGACTAGTTATAATTAAAAACATGTAGCAGCTACAGAAGACATGAAACTCTCTTATCTCTTATCCAAGCCTCTTCTTTGTCTCGTGAAAGGTTTAGTTGGTTTTTTGGAATTATACTGTATATGCAGCTCGCTTTTGTCTTAAAGAACTGGATTTGACAGCATTTCAGGTCAGTTGTAGATGACTCTTTGTTCTATGTGTACGTTTTTGATGGACATTGAACATATTTATATCTGAAAGTGCACCGTTTGTCGTATCATCGCAGTTCCTCCTCTCACACTAAATCTAAGCTGGAGCCAAGTTACACAGTCAGTCATGTCTGCACATTCCTTCAGATGCATCACAGATTGTACAGCTATCTGTTACCTTCCTGCCTTGCCAAGATCTCACTGCTGCTGCCCTCCAATTTTTCTCCACCTGCTGTCCAGTTTCCTCTAAATACCGTGTGTACTGGGCCGTCCAGAAAGGAGCAAAACTGTGCCTGAGCACTATGACAGATTTGTATGAATTGCTATGAATGCCTCATTAACTCAGAGGTTTTTCTCACGTAACACTCATGTTACTGGCATTCTTCTGCTCTGACGTAGTTCCCCTTATTGGGACAGTCTCTGCCAGGTTTTATCAGATGGTATGCATCCACAAGCGCACAGTTTTTCTCAGCATGTAACACACAGCTTGGCTTTTTTAGTTCATTTGACAGTCTTCAGCGTAGGTGGTGTGTGTGCGTGTGTGTGTGTGAGATAGAAAAAGAGACTGAGAGAAAAGAGGAAAAAGTGAGAGTGTAAGCAGTGGTTCATAACCCTGGTGGTTTCGAGCAGACGCCTTCCAAGGCCAAAGATGAAATGAGTCACGTAGGAGCAATCTTGCCGGAGATTGGAGGAATAATCTGAGCATGGATTGGACACATGGTATCATCCAATAAATAGCAATATGGAGAATAAGAAGAAAAGGAAACATTTATGTAACCTCATTTAGTGTAAGGTTGGTGCCACCATGTGACAGAATAAGTGGAAGCATTTATCCAGGTATTTAGTAAGTAGCACCTAAGTTACTTCTTTAGATTAATTAGCTTTTTCCAAATGCATGTTTACATCTTATATAATGATATAAGTTTACTTATATACAGTAATATTCACTAACAACCACTTTAGTAACAGTGCAAATTCAAATAGCAACTTTATACACATTGTATTAAGAACTTTAAAGAATTACTAGTAGTTCAAATGTTATGAATATTATTTATTTATTTGCAATAGAGAACACTCCATACTTACTGTGTCACATCTGCCAGTTTAACGTTTTAAAAATCAAAAATGATCACTGTGTTTTCTTCCTACAGGTCGGTCAGAAGTGATCTACAGTAAACCATGTCGTCATGAAAAGAGCCCGTCTAAATCGAATGAGGTCATCAGTCCAGAGATCCTGAAGATGCGCGCCGCCCTCTTCTGCATCTTCACCTACCTGGACACTAAAACCCTGCTGAGAGCCGCGGAGGTCTGCCGTGACTGGAAGTTTGTGGCTCGTCACCCAGCGGTGTGGACCCGAGTCCTCCTGGAGAACGCTCGCGTTTCTTCCAAGGTTTATGGCAAACATTTCAAATATTTAGCACGTGTAGTCAGTAGCAGTCTCATTATTGTCTTTGCTGTGTGTGATGAAGATTTTGAAAGATTTACTATGATGCTCTCCTAGCTCCTCTGCACATTGTCTCAGTGGTGCACTCAGACGCACTCCCTCATCTTGCAAAACCTTAAACCACGACAGCGAGGGAAGAAGGAAACCAAGGATGATTACCTTAAAAGCACACGGTGAGACACACACATGAGACACAGTTGTAGCTAGGTCAAGGTCAATTGACCTTGACCTTGACAGTTGTAGCTAGAATTTCGCAGATGATGTTTAAAATCTAGCCAGTGACTCCGGAGCTACTTATTGTTTTGACTTTAACAAGCACGCAGCCTTGAAAACAACTGCTCTGACCTATTTAGGGATTCCTTAGACAGCGACTGGTGAAAAGATAATAGAAATATAGCTTTGTGTTTCATAACAGAGGATAAATATAAGTGAAAAAAGTCTAAAAGGGCCTGAAGCAACGAGGCAACACACAGACGAGCTGCCATTTTGAAAGATTTAAAAATAGTAAAAGTAATGAGACTTTGTTCCATCTGCTCCGTCCCTGTCGCATCCTGTTGACCTTCTCTTGCATCTCCATCTAAGTGGCTGTCTGGAGGAAGGTCTGGAGGCATTATTGAAGGCCACAGGAAGTAACCTGCTGATACTGAAGATTTCACACTGCCCCAACCTGCTGACTGATCGCTCCCTCTGGCTCGCCAGCTGCTACTGCCGAGCTCTGCAGGCTGTAACCTACAGGTAGGTCTCGTTTGTTGAATTTGATGTACAATCGAATAATTCAGCAACACATTTATTTTATGATACACAATTATCTGGTGCTAGATTCCACGCACAAGACAAACATGTATGTTTTAAATCAGTTTTATCCTTTGGGTTCCAGGAGTGCCACAGATCCAGTTGGCCAGGAGGTGATCTGGGCCCTCGGAGCGGGTTGTAGAGACATCATCTCCCTGCAGGTGGCGCCACTACACCCATGGTAACATACAGGGAAATGTACCTTGATCAGCTTAAATTACAAATACATCTGTGTTGTGATAAGTTCACTTTTGTAAAATGAGTGAACGTGTGTTTTCTTTCTGTGTCTTTCAGCCAACAACCAGCTCGTTTCAGTAACCGATGTCTGCAGACTATTGGACGATGCTGGCCACACCTCCGAGCACTCGGTGTGGGGGGCGCTGGATGTGGCATTCAGGGACTGGCCTCACTAGGTAAATGTTGCCTAAAACAATAATTTAGCACATAGTTAACGGTTCCAGCAACAGCTATTACATTCATTAGTTTTGTTTGTAACAGTCATTGTCACAGACATACTTACTGTGGCAATTGTTTTTAAAAGTATTGAGAATAAGTCTAGAAATAAATCCATTCATGTGTAGCACTTAACTTTATGTGCAGTAAGCTTTGCTGTGTGACATCTCCACATTCTTCTGCTTTGTTTCCCTGACCCCCCCCCCCCATCAGCGAGGAACTGCATGCGTCTGCAGGTGCTAGAGTTGGACCATGTGAGTGAAATCAACCAGGAGGTGGCAGCAGAGGTTTGCAGAGAAGGCCTGAAAGGTCTGGAGATGCTGGTGCTCTCCTCCACACCAGTCACCCCGAAAGCCCTGCTCCACTTCAACAGTAAGATTAAAAACCACTGCACTGACTGATATCTTTATTTGAATATACAACATTCAACAACTGTCTGCTCTAATTGTGCTGTAGGCATATTCAGCGTTTCTAAGGCTTTTTGCATGCCTAATGGATTTAATGGATGGATGTAAGGCTGTATGAACACCTCTTTTTGTTTTCCTCATGTAGGTGTTTGCCGCAACCTCAAGTCCATCGTGGTCCAGATTGGTATAGAGGACTACTTTGAGGATCCCAACAGTCCTGAAGCAAGAAAACTGTTTGATGAGATGGTTAACAAGCTGCAGGTAACGTCTCAGATCCAACTCGGCACATTAAGGCACGCATACGTTTACTGTACTCGTGCCGTTAACTTGTGCTTTCCACGTACATATTTCCATGAGAAAGAAACCTACTCAAACACTACGATGTAAGAACCCAACACATTATTTTATTCTTTTCTTTTTTCAGGTCAGGAGATCACGCCTATCAATAACATTTAGTTTTTTATGTATGTTATTTCATATTTTGTTCCTTTTTATAGCCAACATGAGCTGTGCCTCTACCATACAGTGCAAACATGACTAACATGTAACCTCAGACTCTTCTGAGGTTACATGCATCTATTTTTATAGTAACTGCACAATGACTCAATTCTTAAAACCCCAGCGATGGTTGGTTGTGGTTGTGCTGCGGCTAACTAGCTAACACGGCTTCATAGTAAGAGGCTCAGGTCCTTCTTATGACTGATCATGTACAAACAGAGACTTTAAAATAAGCCCAGTTTTATTCATGTTTTGCTTTTATGAGTCAGCTTATACATGGTTGTTCTTGGATATTACACTGAAGATGGAGGGTTGCTCACAGTAGTTAGATAACCTCTCCAAAGCTGCTAACAGCAATGGCTTATTTTTATCTCTTCCCCTTCGAGTTTGCTGTGAAAGAAAGCCAAAACTCTCCTCTCATGTTTAATCATTTCGTTTTTCACGGACGTTCTGTAGAGGTGAAGATCGTGAAGAGTTAGTTTGGCACCTCTGTATTTGAATAGCGTTCTGTCATATTTCAGTTATCAGAGAATATAAACCCATCTCATCTCTCCCTTTCCTCCTCTTCTTTTCCTCCCCTTTCTTCAGGCTCTAAAGAAGAGACCTGGCTTCTCCAAAATTCTTCATGTGAAAACTGACAGTCTCTGCTAACATCTTTTGTGTTAGTTCTTCAAATCCTGGAGAGGTGCCACGTGAGCTCCGGTCAATCAAAAAACGCCAGCTGTTTTGAGCCAACTCCATGGGGTTGAATGCCTCTGCAGCACCAACAGAAACAACAGAAGACTGTCATGAAGATCCAGGGCCCAGGCTCAGTGTGCATACTTCACATGTCCAAATTTCTCATTTGAAAAAATCATTTACTGCTCTGGTAGTGGAAGTCAGTATCTCCCAGAAGGGTTATTTAGACTAACCATGACAGCATTTATGAAACAAATCACATGATTTAAACTTCAGATTCTTAACAATTAACACCGAGTTCTAAGTTGTGTTTTGCTTTCACCTTAAAATGGTGCGATGGTGTCATCACACAGAGCCAGATCCCTCTCTCAAAACACCCGCAGCAAGGTTTCAACACTGTCCTGTCTGCATCTACATAATGCTTGACGTAAGAGACCTGAGCCTGCCTTCCACACCAAAGGATTATGGGCAGAAGCACATCATACAGCATACACACTTCCCATGGTGGCAGGTTTAGGAAATTGCTGAAGCACTGATTTCCTCAGATTTGAGGCTTTGTTTGTGTGTGCGTGGATGAGTGAATGCTTCAGTGAACCAGCTGAGGATTCAATAAACGGTTCTGATTCAGCCCAGCCTGGGCTACTGTAGGCTGAAACTGGACAACGGACGACGTTCAACTCCTACGGCTTCCACCCAGAACAGAAACATGCTGCACCAGCTTCAGACTCAGCGGCAAGAGCAAGGGCCTCCTCGTGTAACATACAGACCTTGATAGTCTCTTAGTCGCCGCATGGAAACAAGGCATCTTTGCCTCTTTGAACGTCTTCTGCTTCCTTGTGTAAACGGGATCATGTAACAAAGCTGGATTCAGTGTTTCATCATTATCAAATCTCTAGATCTGTATTCTAAGACAACAGGATGTTACTCTTAAATTTAGACTGGAAGATGCAGTTCTCTTACAAACTGGTGCCATTTATATGTCTGTCCTCATTCCAGTGAACATTTCCCCATGTGCCATTAATCAGGGAGGAGCTGTCATGTAAGACACGAGCTACACAGGGAGATTAATTTGAGTGTAAGCAGCTCTTGGTGATCATGAGGGTTTGTGTTGTTGTGTGTGGTTATCATACTAAACAGTGCCATTTTTATTCATAGGGCTTATCACAACTGAGCCCTTTGGTTATATTCTTCAGCTGACAGCCTGTGTCTCCCTCTGCTGGGGTTCCCAAGCATATCCCTGACCGGTGTGATGTGACACTCCTGCTTTTTGCAGCAACAGCAAGGACGACACCTTTCCTGTTTCTCTAACCTCACAAAGTCTCCTGGTTGCGTTTGAGTTCGATGCGCGCTGCAGAAACGTTCGGTAGTTATAAGTAACAGTGCTTATCAAGAAGAACAAGTCCTGAAGCTCGGCTCAGCGTGTGGAAACAGCTGCCCAATGTTGTCTGTGGGTCTGGTGGAGCTAAATATGTTATGGGAAAATATTTAGGGTTATCTCAGTTTGGCAAAGTTACACAAAGCCTACAGTATAATAACTAAGTGTGAAGTTTGAAAGATGTGAGTGTTTACAACGAAGAGAGGGTCAAAAAAAAGTAGGCATTTAGGGATGTTAAGCTCCAGCATTTTTTGGACCTTCATTTATACTGTGGACCAAAAGTCAGAATTTTCCTTGTGCTGCAATATCAAGTCTCTCCAGCAAGTCCCCCAACGTAATGAAAGTGCAATACTCACCCTCTGGAGTGCTCCTATCACTTTGATTTCCAGGAATCATGCGCACAATCTTGAAACAGGTTTTAAAGTGAATCACATCAGGGAGGGCGGCATTATGTCTCTTCCCTTGCGTCATACGAATGCAGGTGGTTTTACCCTCCACACCTCGTCTGTGTCTACATCAGATCTCCATCAACGTTTGCGGGCGGATTGTGCAGCATAGAGTTTGACGTCGAGGCTTTTTTTTTATTTTTACAACCTCAGACGTGAGGCTGTTGGCTGCTGATTATGATCTCGGCTTCATAGTCAGTGATGATTATGAGGACTTGTGTAGCAGCATATTGTAGTATTGATGTTCCAGGTCAATATTTGAGAACAGTTGTGGATGTTCATTACTCCTTGTTCTTCCAGTCCTGCATATTGTTATCCTACACTGGTACTGATGGTCTGCTCTGTTTCACCGAGGAAAATACGCTCGTGGAGGGGGGGGGCGGGGGTGTCAATAGAGAAAACACAAAAAGCACTTGTTGATTTTAAGTTTTAGACAATCCTGCCTTCGCTATCAGCTAATCTGTATATATAATATAATGTTTGTAAAAAAAAAAGAACAAAAAAACATCATAACAAGAAAAAAGGACCAATGTTTGATGTTCTATAATATTAAGGTCATATTTATGAGTGGAAAAACGTTGACGTTTACAGGTCTTCATTCTGTAAGAATTTTCTCTCCAAAGTTGAATGAAAGATAAATATAGAGAATTATATTATGTATAACAGTAGTGTTGAAATTGCAGTCGTGTATTAGATACTTTATAATAAATGTGCATCAGAGTCATATAGAGATGGAAATTATTTAAGAAGAGGATAATTCAGCTATTTATTTCTATAAAAAAAAAAAGCGATGTGTATAACGTTGGCATGTTTGTGTTCAAGCATCAATCATTACGTTGCCTTCTTAACTGTTCTGCTACTGTGGCAAGAAAATTACTAGATGTTTTAAGAGCTTTGATTGCCTGCAGGTTAATAATGTTTCTCTTTATTTAATCCAGTCTGTTGTTGCACTAGTGAGAAAAAAAAACATATTTCGGATGTTTTATTATAAGAGTGTTGTTTTTAATGTTCAGCTGTTTCTCAGTATTTGATAAAATATGATGCACTTTTTTTCTGGAACACTTATCGGCTTTGACAGAAACGATGCCTAGCGGCGCCCTCTGTACGATACGGGCTGTTCACGTACACGTTCAGTCTCCGAGAACCTTCAGACTTCTACAAAACCATAGTTTTTGTTTTATTGGTTGGGAAGTTAAAGATTGAATCTGATTCAACTACATTCAAGTGCTTTTTAGGTTCTTTGCCAATATGACCTTATGCTCACCTCTGTATTTCTATCCGCCTTTTTGTTTGCTTTTGCATTTTACTGTCAGTTTCGTGCTCATACCAACAGTACGTTTGCTTTACTGTGAAAACGGACCTGCTAAACACGTTCCAGAGCTCGCATGCTCTGAAACTGTAGATTAGAGGTGCCAAGTACACCAGAATTTCTTTTTTGGCTTACATCTTCTCTCTCTGCCTCTCCGCAACTGTCACCCTGACTCATTTCAAGTTTCTTTTTCTGATTCAAAATCTGAAGCGTAACCTGTTAACCGAAGGTGCTTTCAGAGTCATTGTAACATTTGGATATTTTTATTCCTTTTTTGTTGCAGTTCCATCCGTACTGTGCAATTGAAAAAGTGTGTCTGAGTGTTCATGTACCTCTCTGTGCATATTTTATGTATGAATGATTGTACTCTGCCCATTCATCTGAATAGTATTTTACACATTACCTCAACACTTATCTGGGCAATTAAGTGTGCAGTTTGTCTTTGTACATTTTTATTCTTGACTGTCATTGGCAGGTACGCCCGTTGGTCCAGAAACTTCATTCTTGTTGCTACAATGACAAGATTTTTTTTTTGTTGTTGCTGAAATAAACTTTCCCAAAACATGATCAGCCTTCTATGATGACTGCAATAGATGGAAATGTTTTACTACTCATTTTCACTTATTTGTTGTCATCAATAAATTGCTTTAAATTGCATATGTGGTTGTTGTACATGTATTTGTATATTTCATTTATCCCTTATAAGAGCGTATCTTGTAATACCAGGGGGAAAATAATAACATTTCTTATGTAGTAAAATAGTTCAGAGCGAGGTCTGTGGATTATCCAAAATAGCAAATGTTATTACTTCTTCTATCATTTAAAAACAGTGAATTCTGTAAACACCATATAAATGTACAAATGTACAACTAAAGTTGTGTCAGAAAATATGTCCTTGTATTTATGTTAGTGTTAACCTTAGATTTAGACACATAGTGCAAAGTTCAATGCATATACACTTCATGTTACACCACAATGGAATAGAAGGTCACACTGGCTAAACTCTTCTCCTCAGACGTAGGTGGAGCCAAGTGAATATTGGTCTTCCACATTTCCCACTTGGTCAGAAACCCGACTGTGTTGTAGGTTTGTCTGCTCCCTAGTGTAGTGGGCAAAAATTGATTAATGCAACTTCAAACAATTCAATACTTTGCTTAGAAAAA
The DNA here is from genome assembly GCA_032270685.1 of Microctenopoma stevenorrisi. Lineage (NCBI taxonomy): Eukaryota > Metazoa > Chordata > Actinopteri > Anabantiformes > Anabantidae > Microctenopoma > Microctenopoma stevenorrisi. The sequence goes on from JAUMTR010000001.1 coordinate 8,529,381, forward strand.
TCTAATTAAATATTAGTGTCAATTAGTAAATGTGTTACTTTTCCTTTAGAATTTCTATTTTTTGATATAATATATATATTTTACTTTACTACTGTTTGACAATTTTCCATTTGTTTTTATTGTTTGCAAGGTCATTGTTTCATGTGCCAAGTGTTCAGTCTCAGCTCAGATTAAATGAATGCAGTACTGGAAGTACAAGCAAGTGCAGTGACGTGAAACACCGAACAGACTCTATGACACAGTGGTGACCTCCTTTCTGTGGGACTTAGGTTGTTTGTTTTGAGTAGCAGGCTACATGTCATCATGTCTGTGCCATAATCTAACGACTCTTCCTCAACCTCTAACCATCTGTAGTTGATGGCAGTGATGAAAAATGTGATGTACTGTTTCAAAGTTAACATCTGGAAACAAATTATGGGTTAAGTGTCAGATTGGGATGTAGAAGGTTGTGGGTTCGAACCCCGTCTGACTCATAGTCCATCCTCTACCAGGTATGTCCTTGAGCCAGACACCCAGCGCTAGCTCCCTGTGAGTCGCTTTGGATAAAAGCGTCTGTCAAGCAAAGCAAAGTAAAGTAAAGTAAAGTAAATTAGGTGATAAATGGTCTGCACATGTATAGTGCTTTTCTGCCTAGACTGCTACTCAAAGTTCTTTACACTGCTTCATATTCACCTATTCACACACGAAGAGCTATGCAGCTGACCTGATACAACTTCTTGTCTAAGGACACTTCAACATATGACTGGAGGTGTGGGGGAATCGAACCACTGATCTTCCAATGGGCAGGCGACTCTTCTATCTCCTAAACCTCAGCTACCCAGTGGTTGTTTTTGTTGTAGTTTTATGACTATAATAATAATAAAATAATAATAATAATTAATACTTTATTGATCTCTTGGGGAAATTGTTGTTGTGACACCTGCTAGACCTGTGTCTGCACTACTGCAGGGTATTAGTGTCTTGTCCAAGGACACCTCGACATGTAGCTTTGTGGAGACGGAGAATCGAACCACTGACCCTTAGGTTGGAAGACAACTGCTCTACTCTGTCTTTTGATTACTGACTACTTACTAGCTTAAGTTCAATGGTTAACTCCTCTCACTCTGTGGCATCACATGTTCTCCTGTCTGTCTGAATAACGGACAAGGGTGGATAGACTGCCCCACAATGACAACACAAAACAACAATGCTTCTGCTGTCTTGAATCAGAATTTAAACATGTTATGAGTCTACTGATCATTGTGTGAAAAAGGCATTGGACACATAATAGAACAGTAGAAACTCTGCAGCTTCTCACACTCTCTCTTATGTAGTGTGCTGACTGTGCATATTTAGCAGTGATTCCCAGCAGATGCTTGTAATAAAACTCATTCTGGTAACTGCTGCTGCAGTGATGCTGCCTAAAAGCACGAAATGGCAAAAAGAGATATGTGTTATTTGTTTTGTCTTTTGACTGGAGGAACCACCAACTCAACTAAACCGTGATCTGGAAGTTACCTGAAGCTGTAAGGCATGCCTTCTGTTTCTCCTTAACCAATCACAGGTAACAGCCCGCACGCACGTAGCTTCTCCCTCCTGCAAATTAGTGGAAAATGATTTGGCAGCATCACCTGAGATGTGCTCAAACATGTCTCCAAAGCAGATCCAGGGAGAATTTCCTGCAGTTGAAAAGTCTCATCAGTCCACTAAGTGGTAAAGAAAAACAAATCTAAGACCCAAGAAGAAGGAAATGAGTACTGTAAATGTAGAGACAGTGAGGAAGTGAATTAATAAGAGTTCAGTGTGTCCTGGTCTCACTGAAGCGCAGCTGTGTTCATGTTTCTAATCACAGCTCAGTGGGAAATGGTGTGTAGCTGTGTCGTGGCAAATCTTTGCTAATCAGCTACAAAATGCAATACAGGAATCCTGTAAAAAGGGTTTGTCTGAATAACAGCCCTGACACATTTGGTTTTCAATTAAAATATTTCTTTTAACAGTGCTGCTGAAGATTCACAGTCGTCCAGGTCATGTGATTAAACCCTGCTTTATCAGATCTATTTAGAACAACTGAGTACTGTTGGCCTGAATAAAAAGTGTAATATACGTTTATTCTATTTGTTTGTTATCAGTTTATCTCACAAATGTTCCTCTCAGACTTAGTTTACTGCCCTCTAGTTGCCACTCAGAGTAGCGCAGGAGGAGGAAAAATCTGTTACTTCTATTTTGTCTCATAATTTGGTCAGATTCTTCATAAAATGTTCGTATGAGTTTACTTCTCTCAAACTCTGTGCAAGGGATATATACGGTTTCAGAAGTTCTGAAATATAGGTCTGTGATTTTCCATGAAATGCTTTGAATGTAATAAGTAAACCTTGAAACGTATTCTGAACTCAACTGGGAGCCAATGTAACTGGGCCAGTGGTGGAGAGACGTGACAAAACTTTGGGGACTTAGTCAGGAGCCTGGCAGAGGCATTTAAAACAAGTCTAGCCGTTCTAAGGTAGTTTTATTAAGATAGGTGAAAAAGGAATTGAAGAAATCAAGTCTTGAAGAAAAAAAAGCATGAATTACAATTTCTAATTCTGACTGTGAAACAATGACAGAAACAGTACAAGTTTCTCAGCGGCACAAATAGGGACTTCATCGTTTAGCTTGGAAACCTAATCTGGGCTAAAGGAACTGTGTAGTTGTATATCATCTGCATAGCAGAGATAAGATAGACATGCTGGAGTGGTAGCAAGTAAAGCAGGAAAAGTAATGGCCCCAACACAGAACCCTGAAGAACACTATACAGAACTATACACATATTTTGATTCAGCCACAAAAAAGGGATGAAGGATCGATTTGACAGATATGATGAGAACCACTCTAAAGCTGTTCCTGAAACACCCACCCACTGCCTTAGCCGTTTAATCATGATCTGGTGATCGACTGTATTAAAGCCTGAAGTCAGATCTAGCATCAGAGGGACTGTACAATTACTGTCGTCATTCTACATCAAAATGTCAGTAGAGACCCTGAGTAAGTAGTGGGACTTTTCTTTATAAATGGTAAAAGATTCTTTATCACTGGTACACGACAACTGTAGATTAACTCACTATGATTATAATAATAATATATTTAAACCCGATTTTTAAATTTATCCTTAACTGTGTAACATGTAATTGTATCTAGACTAGTAATCCCAGGGTCCTATAAATATGTTAACACCGTATGTTGGGAAAAAGAACAGTATTTTACACTGATTTCCCAGTTGCTAATCAAAACTGTTCTTTTCAGACTCTGGTTGTGTTTGTCTTTGATGAAGAGGATTAACACTGTTGTCTGACAGAAGTGAGGACTGGGTTGAGGTCTGTTCGAACACCATCTGTCACTTTGGCACAGCATCATGGCTTTCGGACTGTTTCTTTGCTTTCTGTGTGCACTCACTTCCTATGTTGCGTTCACGGAGTTACGGAGGACACCAAAACGGTGATTCTATGGAAACAGCTTTCGCCTGCGGTGGCACTTAGAACATGGAAAACATTCACAAGGACAGAAGTGGGTGAAGAGAAGATATCTGAAGGCTACCACCACTGTGTTTATTATATCAATGAATTAACAACAACAACAACAATCTGGTCTTAGTTAGAACGTGATAACTTTTATTTTGTTAAAACTTTCTCAAATTGTATTTAGCATTTCCATTATTTTTGAAATAACATAATGTTTCGTACAGAAGGCACTTAAAAAAACACGTTAAATTACAGATGCTGTTATTACAAATGTTAAATTAGTGATTAAAAAAAAACAACATTATGACATAATGATACAGACAAGAAATGACAGCACCATTGGCAACTTTTGAACAGTACATCTCAAATGAAATTTAGCATGATTTGAATCTACAGTACAACAGAAACAATACTCATTTGTTATCAATGTAATAATGCCCAAGCTATGCTCTTAAGTATAAGTTAATCATCAAGATAAAAAGTGTAAAACTCAACACCTTTGTTTTTCTTTTCACTAGTCAGAGGTTTGTTTTATTTTTACATTACATATTAGGCTTTATGGTTTCAGCTCTGTGCAAGTCCTGGTGCATCTCTATCAAGCGAGTGGCTTCTCTCTGTCCTGACAGCAAAGCACCATGGGTAGTGGAATAGTATTTTCTGTGGGTGGCCTCTCCGGCAAACAGGACCTGCAGAGGCTGAGAATGGAGAATAGAAAAAAATAAGGAGGGGGGAGGAGAAAATATTTCATTAGAGAAAAAAGCTGATGCACCAATGTCAGCTTGACATATTTTGGCCTCTTGTGCAGCACTGTTTTCTACTTCCATCACAAGTGTAGGCAGCTGCAGTAACTTGGGGGTTTAAGTATGACAGGATTGAAGGACTTCAGTGGAGAGATCACGCTGTTCCTTCAGCTGTGTCATGTGAGCATACACAACCTCCACCGAGGCCCTTCTCTCCTTCACCCAGACCGCATCAGGTTTCATGGTCTGGAGTAGACCGCTGGCTGGGAATCTGAATTCTGAATTCGTAAAGCCCCTAACACCAGCTGTATTTGCTCTGCATGTCTTGTCATGACATGGTGGTGATGACACTGCTGCATTAGCTATTATTAAGAGAGTGCATACTAATACATTTAACACAGAGATGAAAAAATAAGGACATTTTTAATTAAAAAAAGAGATGTCTGTACTGTGCAAATCTATTTTATTGGGAAATAGAGAAATACATATGTTCACTCCTCTACATCTAACAGCCGTAGATATCAGTTTGCAGATTATAATTACAACACATGTTCAATTAATAAAAAGCAATGATACTGGTTCAGCTACCTATAGAAAGTACGTAAACATGAGGTCTAGTATATAGAAAAATGAAGTGTTTCTACTCAGTTGGAAAGGCTGACATCTGTGTGTTAGGGCCCCCTAGTGGCACGAGTGTGTAACTGCGGTATCAGGCTCATGGACAGGAAAATCTTTTCACTACCTTGGTTGCTGTGTGTATTTACAGTTTATAATATAAGGAACTGTTTGGTTTAGTGATACATCACTGAAACATGTGCACAAATGTGATCAGATAATAGAAGTACCAATCTATATTTCTGGTTATACTGTAAATAATCTACCTAAGCATAATTTGTGACTTGAATGTCGATACATTTCAACACATTTCTGTTTGTTTTGTTTATAGACATGTGAACTCAACGCCTTTATGCTATGGTTGGTTCGCTCTCTGTATTGCAACATGGTATAGATTGTAGACCCCAACCTTGTGCACAAAGAAATAGGTCAGACTGAGGCTATGACCCCAAAAGAGAGCAGCCAAAATAACTTACTAAGGCAGCAAACACTAACAGCTTCTGCAAGCCGACCACTACCATTAACTAACAGTGGGTCTATGTCTCAGTTTGAACTTCCATGTATCATCTCCTGTGGAATCAGGAGAGGCTTATAAGAGCACAAGAGAAAAGAATGACCACACAAGTTCTGTGCTGTGGTCTCACCGGAGCCTTGGTGCTGTTGGCGTAAGGCAGTGGCATGGCCAGCCTCTCACAGTCCCCCCCGCTGGAGCCCACCCTGGTGAAGGAGTAGGAGCCTCGGATGTACGGGTTACTGCCCCATGAGGAGCGGAGGACACGCCGGGGCTTTGGAATGTCAGGGTTCCCTGCAAATGGACAAACAAGGAGAGAGGGCGTTTGAGCAGAGAGTAAAGATACAACTACAGACCGTCCAGTGTCTAAAATGTGCAATGGATGACAGAATGAAACCGATTCATTCAAGAATGTCTCTGTCATCTGACAGCACCACTCAACCTTGTGTGAGCAGAGAGGCACCAGCAAGTAATTAAGCAACAGCTGAAGGGATTAAACCACATTGACCCAAATGAAAAACGTGTGCGAGTGAGTGATTGTTTTAATACGAAACAAAGGTTGGACATGTAGGCTGGTCCTCAGAACTTCAAGGAAGTTTACGGCTTAGGACTTAGAGGTTGTGTTAGCGTTGATGATCAAGGTTTAGAGCTAGGGGCTAGTAAAATGTGTCTTCTTTCATGGTTATTAGTACTCTGCATCTATATGACGTCACTGTAAGGTGAGTCACTTACTCTGTAACCTGCTCCTGACTCTTTGCCAAGAAATAGCATAAGACAACACTCTCTGCACTAACCTCCTGCCAGTTACCAACAATGAGTCATGAGATGAAACGTCGTATGTTGCAGTCAATCCAGACATTGCACGAACAATATGTCCCTCTTTCCAGGAAACTCCCTCTGTTGCTCAAGAAATCTTTGAGATAACCACTGGCAGTCGCACTGAATTAGCCTAAGAGACAATCCAGCACTCGTGTCCTCTGTGTGTTTGTGTCACTAGAATAATGGGGGACTAATGAAATGTGAGTAAAAGTAAAAGCTCTTATCGTTGCCAGACTGCCGACCAGTTGGCTACCGTTCAATGAACCAAAAAACAGACACCTGAGTCACTCAGCTGTATTATCTGTCAGGCTCTTTTTTTGCTACTTACGTCACAGCTCAAGCTTCTGTCATTTCCTTTATATGTTACACAATGACCAACCAAGTCATGGCTGGTATGAGTCACTAAGCTGATAGGCTTAGTCTCATCCTACCAGGGCTGCTGTGTTAGATCCAGGATACAGATTTTTAGTAAAAGCTTTACTAAAGATTTTCTACTCGTAAAGAGATAAAAACTAGAATTTTCTCTTTTATTTAACAACGTAAATCTAAACGTGCTACAATTTTCTATCTAGAAACATGAAAAAGGCCATTTGAAGACATGTGTAAATAAAAAACAAAGAAAATCTATGTCCAGCTCTGTCCTGACCTGTAAAGCGCCTCAGCAGCTCAGTGCAGGTCTCAGCCACTGTTTCGGCATCACAGCGCTCCATGTACAGTGCCTCCTGCCCACAGATCCAGCCGCTCAGCATGTAACCGTAGCGTTCGGGTGGGTAGAGGACGTCAAAGCTGCAGATTTTCTTGTACCACAGTTCCTCCGGGTAGGCCAGCTGTTCGAGCTGAGCCTCATCTTCCCACACAAACTGAATGCTGTTGCACTCGGGGCTCCAGAAGGGCTCTTCGAACTCTAGGAATATCTTATTGGTTGTGCTGATGCCCAGTTTCTCTATGGCGAGCACCTTGTCCTCGGGCAGAGATGGGGAGAACATGGCTTCACGGTTTTGCTTCAGTACGCCCAGAGACGCTGTTATGATCACGTGGTCGGCAGTGATCCACTCCTCGTCCTCGCACTCCACACAGATGGGATGTCCCAGCTTTGGAGGGTCCCGGTGAGGCTGGCAGCTGTTATCATTGTGGTTGTTGTCCTGGTTGGAGTCACTACTCCTGGCGATCACCTCCCGATGCTGGGCCGAGTAATTCCAGTGAATGCAGCGGACCGGCTTGCTAAGGCAGATGGTGCTGGAGGGGATGTCCTGGGCCAGGAGCTCTATGATCTTCATGAAACCTTCAGGAATTACATAGTGCGCACCAGGGATCTCTGTCCACTCACCAAACTCACTCAGAGACACCTCATCCATACTGGGAGAGCTGCTTTCACAACTCTCCACCTGAAACAGGAGACCGTGTCAAGACAGGAACACGTCAGTGACAAGTGATCAAGCCTGAATATTTGTCAGTGGATTTTTGTAATGTATGCTCACTATTAGAGCAAGTTTTATGATTATTCATAAAGTTTGCCAGTGCTTACGGCTCTCCGTTCACAAATGTGCTGTATCTAGAGAGAAAAATGAAATGAGACACACACATTGCAGGATACACACACACCTTGAGGTACTGTTGAAGCATGGACAGTTTGAGCTTTTTAGTGCTCTCAGAATCATCTGGATCCATCATGATCCTCTTGCGCACCACGTCTCGTGTAAAGATGCCAACGCTGTTCTGGCTCTCAGCGCACACTGGCTTGCCGTTCTGGAAGAACTCCTGAGTCAGCTCGTACACCTGGAGGTGAAGGTTGAGAGACAGAGTTTGATCACGAGGGAGAAGAATGAGGAAGGATGTAGGGGGGGAAGAGGAAGGTTGAACAGGCTGCACCCGTCTCTGTCGCTAGTTTATTTTATGCCAACTTCTGATTTTGTTATGTTTCCAGTCAAAAGAAAAGAAAATAGACAGACAGCAGTAGAAAAATAAACTAAGGAATATCACCATGCAAACGCTGAGCTGTGTTTAGGTACAACTTATCTTTTCTTGTGTCAAAGACGATAAAAAATTTTCCAGCAGGAACCACGTCAAAACAACACGAGTGATTACAGTATCAACATGTATGAAGTCAAAACATTTCCAGGTTAACTTTAGGTTAGTAAAGTTGGGCTGCAGCTCTAAACATTGCTGGGATCCTTGATTCACATTGTGCAGCACAACTACTACACGTGATCCTTTGTAATTCATAAAGTATCATAAAAGTTTTCTTTTAGGACTGAAGACAAGGTTTGTTCATATTTTAGTAATATAATGTGAGAAAGAAACATAATTTGTACCATGTACCTTGACATAATAATACTTACTAACCTCAAAGACACTGTCAGAAACCAATCATTAAATAAAACTAAGTAAAAGTAGGTATAAATACCATATTTTTACCTACTTTAGGTAATGTGGTAATTTTTTTACTCATCCAAACAGATTTTTGTGTTTTCTATATAATTCTATGTATTTGTGTTATATTCTGTGAGGTCTTAAACATCACATTGTACAGTACCCAGAGAATACGTTAAATAAACTGAAGTGAATTAAGTTGTTTTTCCTGCTTGCTCTGCTGTGATAACCACGTTTGTTGTTGGTGTTGGTCAGATACTAACAATCAGGTAGTTTAAGAAAGGAGAATGGATTAGAGCTGCAGTTCTAGAAACGCTTACTGAAGACAGGTTCTAGGAAAGTCTCCACTCCCACAACAAGATAATAAAGGCAATAGAATAAGCAGAAAGAGCTAAATGAGTCATCTACACATGATTCCGACAATGAAAACCACCCAGGTGAAAGGCAGACGAGGCTGTCAGACATGGTCCCCGTCACTCTTCACTGTGTGACTCAGGACTAGATCATATCCCAGACATGGCTGCTCGAAGGTCGGTTTGAATTAAAGATACCAATTAAGCAAATTTGCCTTTGTCCTTGTACAACCAATGCAACATAAAAAAAAATAAGACTGGACAAACACTGGCCAAGCAGGGTTTTGTCCAGGATCCTGACACGCTATCACCCAGGTGTTTTAGGATGTGGGGTGTGTACATAAAGAAGTCATCACAGAGGTAAATGTCTGTCGTCATGTCTTCTGTGTATTTTATACCTTTTCACTGTAACTGCTTTTCCAGGCATGACCGACTTTAACGCTCATAACAGGGCAAAGAACAGATAACTAGGCTGAGGGAAAAGGCCATTCCCTGTTAAATCATCATGCTATGGTGGTCACTCCGCTGGAGCTGCTCAAACATAATCCCAGATTTAGAAGTAGTATGTTCTGTTCTAA